>CM030361.1:85163991-85763991 GCA_017893485.1 Hemerocallis citrina
TGAGGCGGAGTAGTGGTCGGATGACCCTAAATCCCCAGGGACACAAGGTAGATGGCAAAATCCTCAAAGGAAGCGGAACCCGCCCGATCAATTCACACCAAACGGTCGCAAACCGCACGGCCGTAAAGGTAGTATCTAAAAATTGGTTCGTTATTAGTGGTTAGTATTTGGTTGATGATTTTATTCTTCAAATAACTGATGCATAGTTTGTTTTTATGTTGATAAATTGTTGTTGATAAATACCGGGCATGCATGGAAGCCAACCTGAAGAAGCTGTTGATAAAGTTTTTTATACTTTAGAAAGTTTCGAGTTGTATAATTATTGTGAAAATTCTTGAGAACTGAATTGATTTGAATTAGTTGTGAACATTATGACATTGTCAATTTTTTCTTTAAAATTGTTGTGAAGTTATCTGTTCTATTATATACATTGATGTGAAGTGAACTCATAGCTTTTGGTCTGTGAATGAACGTTATTAACTTTTTGTGAATGAACTCATTATTTGAATTGATGTGAATTGCTAAATTGGTGTGAATCATCTGGAGAAGTTGTTGTGAATGAACAAATTTTGTGAAGTTGTATTTGTATCAACCAAAGCACATAGAGTCCACACAGACGAAAGTTCTGTCAAAATCTCTCTACTTAACCAGTTATTGACGATAACGGGTTCAGTGATCTTAATCCGTCATCGTCAATAACGAGCTAAGTTGTGAGATATCGGCAGACCTTCAGCCCCTACAAACCAAGTTTTCAAAAAGTACTGTCAAAATTCCTCTACTTAACCCGTTATTGACGATAACGGGTTAAGTGATCTTAACCCGTCATTACCAATAACGGGTTAAGTAGAGAGACATTGGCAGGATTTCATCCCCTTCGTGTGGTGTGCTATTCCCGGATGGAATGTGAGAAAAGCCTTCGATCCCTTTAAGCATGTGGTCGAGCATGTACTTGTAGGCTCCCTCTGAAGAACAACCAAGATCGACCAACTGTTTTCAGTGAATACTCAATTCACAATAACGAGAGGCAAAATTATCGCCCATACTATTGAGAATGGGTATACTGCTTCTTGTAAGTTGATCCCGGGTCCATCGCCTACGAATATATTGCTCCGGTAGTGCGGTGTGATCGGTGAACCGAAGTTCTAAGTCATTTACTTATAGTTTGATGAACATGAGAAAACCGCACAAACGACATCAAAAATTTATAAAACTTTGCAACTTGATCGAATTCACGTAACACAAGCCATCCCAACTTGTAGAAGCGAGTTTCGAGTCACGGTTTGCGAGATACGGCCGTGTACCACTTTATTTGGTTTTTTATACCAAAAGCGATACGCGGCCGTATCTCTTGAAACGTGAGTCGAAACTCACTTATGCAAGTTGGGTTGGCTTGTGATAGGTGAGACCAACCAACTCGCAATGTTTCATATTTTTTGGAGGTCGTTTGAAGAGTTTTCTAGTCTAACCGCAGTAAAAAAGTTCTAACTTATTTACTTATAGTTCAATGAACGTGAGAAAACCGTACAAACGGCATCCAAAATTTATACAACTTTGCAACTTGGTTGAATTCGCGTAACACAAGATAGCCAAACTTGTACAAGCGAGTTTCGAGGCACGGTTTGCGAGATACGACCGTGTTTCGCTTTATTTGGTTTTTTTTACCAAAAGCGATACGCAGCCGTATATCTCGAACCGTGAGTCGAAACTCACTTCTGCAAGTTGGGGTGGCTTGTGATAGGTGAAAACAACCTACTTGCAAAGTTTCGTATTTTTTGGAAGTCGTTTGAAGGATTATTTAGTCTAACTGCACTACAAAAGTTCTAAGTAGTTCAATAGATGTGCGATGAACGTAACAAAACTGCACAAACGGCATCCAAAATTAATAAAACTTTGCAACTTAGTCGAATTCACATAGCACACACCACTCGAACTTGTAGAAGCAAATTTCGACTTACGGTTACTAGATACGGCCGTGTACTGCTTTATTTATTTTTTTTCAACCAAAAGCGATACGTGGCCGTATCTCTCGAACCGTAAGTCGAAACTCACTTCTACAAGTTATGGTGACTTGTGTTACGTGAGACCAACCTACTCGCAAAGTTTCGTATTTATTGAAGGTCGTTTGCAGGGTTTTCAAGCATAACTGCACTAAAAACTTTCTAAATAATTTCGTATATATCGAACGTGAAAAAACAACACAAACAAAACTAACTTACTAAGGCAAAGAATTCTACATCTGCAAATTTTTTAAGTCTTTCATTACTTGAATATATTATTCCTAAATGTAGATTTTTTTGGCTACTTGAATATATTAAAAGTCTTCCCAATTCTAGTTCTACAAATTACTAAGGAAAAAGAAAATTTTTGGGCACTTAAATATATTAAAAGTCTTCCCAATTTTACATCTAGAAATTACTAAGGCAAAGAATTTTTTGACCACTTTTTAAATAATTTAGTATGGACAAATTGAAAAATGAACATAAATAAAACTACTAAGGTAAAGAATTAGTCAATACCTTACAAAACAAGTCCGAATTTAGCCAATGAAGGTGTTATGGACGAATAGGGTTTCGATTTGCTTTCGAAGATGGGATGAGAGAGTTGAGTTTCAATGTTTGGAGTAGATATTGGGAGAGAAGAGGAGGAGCAGATGGAGGAGCACAGGTTTGTATTTTGATCAAGGATTAGGGTTTTCTTCAGTTTGGGTTCAGTGAAGAAACGAGATAGAGAGTGGGGAGAGTCGATTGAAGAAGATGATCTGTATACAGATCTAAAAAAAATTAGAGTGCCTTAACCCGTTCTTGGGAACGACGGGTTAAGGCAATATTTTAAAATAAAATTTAGCCTTAACCCGTTGTTCCCAACGACGGGTTAAGGCTAAATTTAAAAAAATATATATATATATAGGCCGCCCAGATTAAAGTTCGCATAGGCCTGTGTACACAGACCCATTACTGAAGAAACCCATATATATATATATATATATATATATATATATATATATATATATATATATATATATATATAGGGAAAGGATCGGTTGCACACTAGCCCAGTTGTGCAATCCCGTGCGCACTCGTCGTAGGCCGTCCGATTTGAGTTCTTCATCATGATCGCCATCCAACGGTGCACTGGTGCTCCCGCTCATCTGACTAAGTTGGGGGGGGGGGGGGGTAAATGCGTCATTTCATACCCCCCCTCATCCCCAAATCCCCATCTCCTCTCCTCTCACGCCTTCTTCGACCTGAGCTATCTCCTCTCCTCTCACGCCTACTTCGACCCCAGCTCTGAAAAAAAACCCTAGCTCCCAAAAAATCTGCCCCCCCTCATCCCCAAATCCCATCTCCTCTTCTCTCACGCTCGATTCCCTCACGCCTTCTTCGACCTGAGCTCTGAAAACCCTAGCTCTAATCATCCTCATCCCCAAATCTCCTCTCCTCTCACGCTCGATTCCCTCACGCCCAAAAAAACCCTCTTCATCGATGCCATCTGAAAACCCTAGCTTCCAATACTTAACCCGAACAAAGCTCATCCCCAAATCTGCGTGAAAGCTCTCATCCGAGTGACGCTCTAATCATCTTCATCCCCATATCTGCTTGCGCTCTCATCTGAATCCATTGAATTCAAGGAAAGAGATCTCGAGTATATAAAAAAATTTCATTTAGTTAATCTTGTTGAAAAAAATTTGTTTTTAAAAAAAATAAATTTTGGGAACCCCAAGTATAAAATTTTTAGTTGAATTGATTTAAATCGAAACCCTAATTGCATTTTGGGTTAATCTTGTTGGAAACAAATTTTAGTAAGCTGCATTTGTTTTGTGAAATTTGGTAGATTTGGGAGTACTGCATAATGACTTAATTTTGGTGAAGAAAAATCTTGATTTTGATGAAATTGATCAAGGAGGAATACAATAGTGAAGAAAAATCTTAATTAAGGCTACACTTGATTATTATTTTTTAGGAGTACTGCATAATGACTTAATTTTGCTTCATCTTTTCGATGGCAGGAGTGCATTCAATGAAGAGGAGGTGAATTCCTCTGCTGAAGATAGTACCGAGTACGGTAACGATTATATGTACTGAGGGAAGTATTTGTTTCATGAAATTTGGTAGATTTGGGAGTACTGCATAATGATTTACTTTTGGTGAAGAAAAATCTTGATTTTGATGAAATCTATCAAGGAGGAATACAACATGCGAAGAAAAATCTTAATTAAGGCTACACTTGATTATTATTTTTTAGGAGTACTGAATAATGACTTAATTTTGCGTCATCTTTTCGATGGCAGGAGTGCATTCAATGAAGAGGAGGTGAATTCCTCTACCGAAGATAGTACCGAGTACGGTGACGAGATTATATGAACTGAGGGAAGTATTTGTTTCATGAAATTTGGTAAATATGATGCCTTACTGTATTTTATTTTGGGGATGAATTGATAGGCAATGATGAGTGCATGGAACATCAGGTTTAATTTATTGTTTTCCCCACTACCAAGTCAAATATGTTCTTTCCTTCTCTGTTTTTAGGTAGTTACTGGGCTGATGTACACACTTGATTTGGTCATGGCATATACTTGATTTTGGCTGATACTTGACTTTTTTTTGGAGTGCCAGATACTTTGTATGCTTTGTATATTCACTTCTATTGACTTGATCATTGCATATGCTTGATTTTGGCTGATACAATTGATTTTTTCTGATACAATAAAGTGATTGTTTCTGATACAATTACCCTTCTTTGAGCAGATGCACACAGCTGTGTAGCTGTATTTACACTTCAGATCTGTTTCACAGTGAGCTCTGTTGGTTTTTTGAGGATGACAGTTGGGATTTGTTTACAATTGAGCTGTGTTATTATTTCAGAGCTCTGTTAAAATTGTGAACTTTGGAAAAAATATGTGAGCTATGATTATACTGTATTGGTGATTTTTGAAGGAATGCATATATTTGATTTTGGAAGAGGTGGGGGTTTGTGATGGTTGCAGCTATTTGGGCGTGGCAATCTACTGCAGCCATAGTGCTAGACCAATACACGTATGCTTGATACATTTATGCTCCCCCAGTCAAAATGCTTTTAAAGATCATTTCAGAACCTTGTCTTGTGAATTCATGTGATTTCTGAGCCTACTTTAGTTCATGTCATGAACATAATCATCCTCTCTGTTATCTTTGCTTCATGTTATCTAATAAATCTGATGTAAATTCATCTAACTTTATGTATTTTTTTCCAGTGAGCTCTGTACAAACTCATATGAAGAGATGCAACAGTAGAATGTTCGTTACATGAAAGTGTGAGAACCTCTTGTTAGATGCAGAGATGCAGCAAATGGCACCTGATAATGGCATATACTTGATTTTGGCACATAGTTGATTTTTTCTTTGGAGTGCCAGATACTTTGTATGCATTGTATATTCACTTCAATTGACTTGATCATGGCATATATTTGATTTTGGCTGATAGCATTTTTTTCTTTGGGAGTGCAAGATACTTTGTATGCTTTGTATATTCACTTCAATTGACTTGATCATGGCTTGTATTTGATTTTGGCTGATATATAAAGCTCAGTTTTGTATTCTTTATATATATGCTTTGTTTATTCACATGTGATTTCTGATATATATGCTATAATTGATGATTTTGGCTGATATATGTGCTTTGTATATTCACACGTGATTTCTGAGCATACTTTATATATCAATCTACCATGATATATAAAGCTCAGTTTTGAAATATAGGTTTCATGAATATGGAGGAAGTTCTTGCAGCCAAAGTACATATAATTTACTAGCTAGGTATCAAATTTTTTGTTATAACACTCTGTGTTCTTAGTACAAGCTTCACATATACAATCCCATAAGAAATAAAAAGAATTTAAGACAAGGGCATTCAAGCAGGAATCACAGTTATGAGTAGCAGAATTGCCTTGGCTTGTTGCTTAAACAGAAGGTTCTGCACAATAACCAGCATTCTTCATAATTCTAGTACGAAAAAGACACAACCGGTCCATTACATCATGTATTCTGAGTAGTCTAATAAGCAACAAGTTAATGCTTAAGCACCAAAAAACATCAACTACAGCTCTTCACTTTCTTCTGTGGATTTGTCTTGAGAAGATGTCTTTCCATTTACAGCAACGAGTTCGATATCAAATTTCAAATATAAGTGTTGCCCCACCTGAAAGTTTTCAGTTCCCTATTCAATTAGCATAGGGATATTGAAGTTTAAGAAAGCCGAAATTTTTATCTACAGCATAACCAAAGATAGTGTAAGCAAACGTTGGAAAGATCAACAACTAATTTAGGGTGTATATTTATGTAAATTCAGAAATCAAAGAACTTGAGCAAGATTGCCATATCTCAAAGCATCTCCATATCAGTAACAACTATGAATATATTGCCATATCTCTTTACTTTTGTTTGTTTTCTGGTCATTATGGATTGATACACAACCATGAATGTATTGCCATATCTGTAACAATATAATAATAATCAAATTGAAATATTTTAAAAATTAATAAGCCTAATAAGCAACATTTTAGATCATAATCAAATTGTACATATCAGTACCTTTCCATAGCAAAAAAAAAAAAAAGAAGATAAGATGGTCCATTACATAGTAGATCGTACAACATGATAAAATACAACATAGCAAACACATATATCCTCCAAAATACATCCAAATTACCAAAATATAAACAACCATGCAAATACACCACCACTACAAAATACCAAAGATAAACTTCATATTACAAGAGACACCACCACAACCACCGCACTACTACTTGAAGAACGCGAGAAACAACAAGATAGACTTTACATATAATCGTTACCGTACTCGGTACTATCTTCAGCAGAGGAATTCACCTCCTCTTCATTGAATGCACTCCTGCCATCGAAAAGATGAAGCAAAATTAAGTCATTATGCAGTACTCCTAAAAAATAATAATCAAGTGTAGCCTTAATTAAGATTTTTCTTCACTCTTGTATTCCTCCTTGATCGATTTCATCAAAATCAAGATTTTTCTTCACCAAAATTAAGTCATTATGCAGTACTCCCAAATCTACCAAATTTCACGAAACAAATGCAGCTTACCAAAATTTGTTTCCAACAAGATTAACCCAAGATGCAATTAGGGTTTCGATTTAAATCAATTCAACTAAAAATTTTATACTTGGGGTTCCCAAAATTTATTTTTTAAAAAAATAAATTTTTTTCAACAAGATTAACTAAATGAAATTTTTTTATATACCCGAGATCTCTTTCCTTGAATTCAATGTATTCAGATGAGAGCGCGAGCAGATATGGGGATGAAGATGATTAGAGCGTCACTCGGATGAGAGCTTTCACGCAGATTTGGGGATGAGCTTTGTTCGGGTTAAGTATTGGAAGCTAGGGTTTTCAGATGGCATCGAAGAAGAGGATTTTTTTGGGCGTGAGGGAATCGAGCATGAGAGGAGAGGAGATTTGGGGATGAGGATGATTAGAGCTAGGGTTTTCAGAGCTCAGGTCGAAGAAGGCGTGAGGGAATCGAGCGTGAGAGAAGAGGAGATTGGATTTGGGGATGAGGGGGGGCAGATTTTTTGGGAGCTAGGGTTTTTTTCAGAGCTGAGGTCGAAGTAGGCGTGAGAGGAGAGGAGATAGCTCAGGTCGAAGAAGGCGTGAGAGGAGAGGAGATGGGGATTTGGAGATGAGGGGGGGTATGAAATGATGCATTTACCCCCCCAACTTAGTCAGATGAGCGGGAGCACCAGTGCACCGTTGGATGGCGATCATGATGAAGAACTCAAATCGGACGGCCTACGACGAGTGTGCACGGGATTGCACAACTGGGCTAGTGTGCACACTGGGCTAGTGTGCAACCGATCCTTTCCCTACGCAAGGGAAACTTTCCGTTGCACACCAGCCCAGTGTGCAAGGAGGTGCGCACTGCGTGTAGACCGTCCGATCTGAGCTATCCAGATCCAAGGGATCAGATCCCCTCCCGCTCATCTGTTAATGAGGGGGGGGGGTATAATCGGAATTTCACCCCCCCCAAACTACATCTGCCCACTTCTCAATCGCACCTCCTTCCTCCTTTTCGATTATAGAAAACAAAACAAAAAACCCTACCCCCAAAATCTCAGTCGCACCTCCTTCCTCCTTCCTCCTTTTCGATCGGGAATTTCACACCCCCCCCAACATACATCTGGCCACTTCTCAATCTCTCTTCTCCTTTCCCAAATTATCACGCTCACCTCCTTCCTCCTTTTCGATTTTAGAAAACAAAACCCTACCCCCAAAATCGTCTCCTTCCTCCTCGAACGATCGGAACCCATCGACAGTTCTCATCTCCGACTCTTGACGACGCGAGCAAGATCTGGAAGCTCATTTCATTATTCTCATCTCTTTCTCCCACATTACACTTCGTTAGTGAAGGTAATCATTTTTGTTGTTGTTGTTGTTGTTGTTGATAACGTTGGGAAAAGAACAGCTCTTTCTGATTTTGGTTTGAAAAAAATAATTTTTAGAGTTTTTGTCGAAATTAAATCCTAAATGGACCTTGGCCATGGTTATTGAAGGTAATGAAATTCAAGTATTTCATATGAATGTGTAGTTGTAAATTTTAGTAAATTCATGTAGGTAGTGTTGTAGTAAGATTTGGCCTATGTTATTTGGCATTTTTCAGGAATATGTAGTAGTATATTTTAGTTAGGTTTTAGTGTGTGTTGTTGGATGCAAGTCCAAGTATAACCTTTAGCATGCCTTTTTTTGTTAGATTATTTGTATTATTTGTTAGAAATAAGAAGTGACCTATTGTACAGTTCGGCATAACTCAATAGCATGTCTTTTTTTGTAAGTGTTTTGGCTTGAACATTACCACATCTTGTAGGATGGCATCAAACTATTCTTCCAACCAAATCCACAATCATTACAGCTGTAGCTCTAGGTCCTCCCGAGCTAGTTCCGGTCAGAGAATTGTAGGTCCTAAATGTTTTTGCCGAATACAGACGCGGGTGAAATATTCTTCTTCGGGGAAGAATCCGGGTAAAGCTTATTATAATTGTCCGAACTTTCCAAATGGTTGCGAATTTTTTTGTTGGGTAGAGAATTATGGCCCGGAGGAGGATAAAGATGCTAAAATCAGGAATTTGCATGATGAGATTTCAATGCAGTATTTGTTGAAGTTGATAGATGTTGATAGTGCGTACAATTGTGGTTATAGGAGAGGTGGGCAGGTTTATGGAGTAGTGGGATTGATTGGTGGGGTGTTGTTGGCTCTGTTGTTGTTTCTGGCTTTCTTCAAGCAGTATTGACTGCTTCGTTGTTGTCTGTAGTGTTCAGAAAATTATATTTTGTGGAACTTGTATGTGGTGCTGTACTGGATGTAAATTAAGAACATCTCTTCTTCCCTTTGTTGAGTTTGTGTGTTGTTGGTGATGTATATTATGTAAATAAAGTGCCTAATGCAATATCTTTTCGTCTTACATGTTAGCTGGCATTTTTGATGTTCTATCTTGATTGTTTTGTTCTAAGGCCATTTTCATTGGTTACTTGATGGTTTTTGTTGTAAAGTGATACTGAGGGTATTGTATAGTTCTGTCGTTGTAATTTTCATCCAGTTCTTTTGCATATTTTGGAAGTCACATATCAGAGCGACGTCTAATTGATGACCTCACCAGACTTGGGATGAATGATTCCATAGTAAGCAATTTCTTGCATTATATACTAAGTTGTCTTTGCTATTTTCCTAATCTGAGGTTAAATCACTGAATTCGTTTGACGTGGTCCAGATCAGAAAGGCTCTGCTGATTATCCACCAAAGGGAAGCAGTGGAATACAAGCGAGAAAGGCATGTTACTGTCAGGAAATCTTGATTAGTGTTCAGAGTAAAATTCAAAGCTAAAATGTGGCTGTTGTATCCCAACGATAAAATGTGATGGCCGTGGTGAGGTTTGGCTGGTAGATACTGAGGCAGCAGCAGCTGTGAAACTGAAGTGTTATTGTCAAAATTGGTTCTGTTAACTGTACTACAGAATTTGTCAAAATTTGATTTTGGTACTACAGAATTCTGAATTGGTTACATGTGGACAGTTATTATGAAGTTAAATGTTTGGTTAAGAGTTATAAAGAATGATTGCCATTATTCAGATTAATAACAAGTTCTAATCTTTGTTTCCCTTTTGTTTTGATTGCATGACCTTTGTTTTTCTATTTGAACAGCAGAATTTGTCAAAAAAACCAGCTGCAGCCATAGAATCTAGACCTGTGTATGTATGGGCAATGATGGAACTGAATACCTCAATAATCCAATGCAAATAATACTAAACAATAGTAATCATCACCTAGTTTTTTTCTTCTTTTCTTTCAGCATTCACTGATGTACACATGCATCCTCAGAATGATGTAAACAAGACCTGAAGATTCAATTGAACTCGACGCTGTTGCATTTGCTATCCAAGCAATTCGTCGAGTCAGAAAACATTGACAAAATCTCAACATGTTCTTCACACATTATTCAGCAAAATACCAAGCAGCAGCCAGTGATGGCGAATTAGAACTTAGCTATGATGATAACATCGGCAATGAGTTAGGCACCCAATAATTTATCCAAAATTTTGCCAATTTATTTTCATACAAGTGGTAGCAAACACAATAATGTTATTCTGAAATTAACAAGTGCTATTGCAAAGAACTTGTTAGGTCACATAGTACTTCATTGAACTAATCTTTTACAAGCCATCAACCCTGTAATGGAAATCAAATCCAATTGCATTTCCTCGGTCTCAAAAGGGTTCAGAGAGAAAGATACAAAACTAAAGAAAAACAGTAAATGTACAGATGTACATCATGTCACTATTGTCACTATTCTTTATACCTTCCCTCTGTATTTCTAAACAACCATGCATCAATTGTCACTATTCTTTGCAATCAGATTCAACTTCAAACTTTACTACATCATATCCACAATGAATGTCAGATATACACATTATGCAAGAATGTAACTTTCCAGCAACTCCACACCCAAATCCCAACATGAGGACGATGAAGGTCATTCTCTACTATCAGCTGCTTTGGTCTTGGATGATGCTCGTATACAGCCTGCAGCCAAAAGATTTCCAATCTGAGTATACATTTTGCGAGAAAAAATTTATCTCATTACAATACCAACATACGACCATGTATCAGCCAATCTGAAAAATTTATCGCACAGTAAAAAGTTGATTACTTCGCATATTATACAAAAGTTGGCTGTAGACCAATACCTCTCAGAAAAAAAACTCTAATCTTTAGTGAGTTGAAAGGGAAAAATAAAAAAAGGTTAAAAATTAAGAAATGATACCCTGATATGTTGTTTACTCACATATATATCTCATTTTCCCATAATTTTCAAAATGTTTTGACGTAATTTGCACTATTTTAATACCCTGTTTGTTTCATGGTATATAGTTCACATGTTCATATCCAATGATTAAAATGTGAAACTACTATAAATGGTTATATATGTACACTATGGCATCCAGCAAAGGTAACTAAATATATGCAAATAGGAAACAAAATTTAAAATAGTAGAGTAGAGAAACAAAATAGCTCACCTGTGTAGTCACAGTTATATCCAGAAAGGAACCCACAAACGACATTGCACTAGTATTTGTAACCATGAGTTGGAACTTCTCCAGCTCTGACAGAACCTTCACATATGAGCACTTTAAAAATCAGCCTAGACAGCATCAAAACTCACTGCCAATGCATATGAATGAACCTGTTGTTGCTAATGTCCAATTTGTCAGTTCTTTTCATAGCTGACTGCAAAAAAAAAACCTAGTGCGTTAGATGAATTTCCTACTGGTTTAATTGATAACATAAAGTAATTTTACATTACAGGATGATTGTGTTCATGAAATGAATTTAAGTAGGCTCAGAAATGACTTTAATTCACGGACTGCGATGGTGTAGTCAAATTTGGCTGCAGTTGAACTGCCACGCCAAAATTACTGTAACAATCACAATCCCGATCATGTTTTAATACAATTTTAATTAAATGCATCCCCATTACCAAAGGGTCCACATCAACCAAAACGAAACCATCAGACTGTGCAGAATCAAACAATGCATCCAAAAACCTTCCAGAAACAATGTATCAGCCAACCCAGTATACAGTCCCGTATAGGGAAACTTTCATTTGTACACCAGCCCAGTATGCACACTAGACCTTCAAAGCCAGAACATGCAATACTGTCAAGTTGTGTAGCAATATACAGTTTGTATATTCATTACAACTGAATATACAAATGTAACCTAACAAAAATTCAACTATCAGCCGAACTGAAAGATTAAGGTGATGACAAAAATCCAACTATCAACAAAAAATCAACTATCAGAACAAAAATTCCCATTATATCCCCCACATTAACAGATGAGAGGGATTGAATCCCTTCCGTTGTATGGGGATCAACATGGATGTATATCATCGGACGGTCTACAACCAGTTTGCACTGGATTGCACACTGCGATGGTTTAGAATGCAAGAAATTCATCACTGCCTATCAATTCATCCCGTACCAAATAATAAAAGTAGGGTATCAATAGTTACCAAATCAAAGATGTGAATGGAATACTTCCCTCAGTTGACACTATCGTGAGAATCCTCGTGAGAATCCTCGGAACTATTCTCAGTAGATGAATTCACATCATCTTCGGCGAATGTAAGCTTGCCACTGAAAATTGAAAAAACAACATCAAAGTCATTATTTTTTGCGAACTATATAATAATTAATAATAATTTTCATAATTTTAATAATTTTACAAATACCATTAAATACCTTTCATTTTTCTTCGGGCAAGTTCGCGCATCATGGCCTTGCCCACGCAAACCACAACAATTACACTTCCTAGGTTTGCCTCTTAATTTTTCCCGCATTGGTTTCAACCTTTTCCCACTAGGTCTTCCCTTCGTATTACATTAACGAGGTTCTTCCACCGACACTTGAGACAAGACCAATTGCTTCCCATGTACCCGTGTTCCACTACCTTTAGCCCCAACACTACACCCTTCGGGGACTATCAAATTGAAGCCTTCAAGTGACTTGATCATAGCTTCACGCATGAACACATACCCTTCATCGGAAGACAGTCCGATCTCAACTTGTTGCTTGGACAAGTTATTTAACTCACAATAACGGGACGCAAAATTCTCGCTATTGTTGCCATCTTCTTTACCAAAATTTGTGGGGGTGTAGCTTCTTCTAATTACCTCACGGTTCCATCTTCTCATCATATATTGTTTGGGAAGTTCATTACAATTTGAAACTTTAAGGAAGGCCAAGAGATGTCTACAAGGGAGACCAACAAATTCGAACATAAATCATGAACAACACCCATACTGAGTTTCTTTGGAATAAGTAATAACGGTCTCTTTTTCCGACCTACCAATGAATGTCACTGTGTAATAAGTGTTAGCAGTGTTCACGTCACCTTCTAGAGAATTCACATTATACAGTAGGCTTGCCTTGAGTTCTTTTTGAAACTTTAAAAACATTGCTAGAGTGTATACTTGTGCCATTTGTTCCTCCATATACCACCCGGTCTTCAATTTGGGTTTTCTATCGAGTGTACGGTGGTTCTCTTTTACTTCTTCTTCTCTTTGTCTACAAATAACTCTTTCAAATATCAAAGCAAATTCATGAAGTGAATACTTCTTTTGGGTGTGCTTTTTTAAAAAGGAATTCATTCCCTCACTTCTTTGGCTACTAGACATACCCGCCCAAAATGAGACCTAAGGTATACGGGGGCCCATTTTTCACGGATTTGAAAAATATCACTCAACCATTTGTTGTTTTCTGCCCCATATTCCAAAACCAAAGCTTTCCATTGTTCTTCAAAAGAGACACAATCATACGAATTCCAAATGTTTTCTTTAAAACCTTCCATGAACTTAGGATTTTGAACCAATTGAGGCACCTCGGAAGGAATTTTATCTAAAATATGCCAGATGCAATATCTATGACGAATTTGAGGAAAAACTTGTTGAATTGCAGCATATATACCGCGGTCTTGGTCCGTTACAATGGCTTGGGGAGCTTTCTTCATGACTCCTAGCCATGTTTGGAATAACCACACAAAAGATGAAGCCGTCTCATTTGGGATGAAACCACAACCAAGAAAAAGCGACTGCCAATGATGGTTAATCCCAACAAATGGAACAAATAGCATACCATAACGATTAGTACTATGTGTAGCATCAAAAGAAACTACATCACCAAATATCTCATAATTCAAACGAGCAATCCCATCAACCCAAAAACAATGAGACAGTCTACCGGACTCATCTTGCTCGAATGCATAAAAGAAAGACGGATCTTTTTCCTTTTGCCATTTAAAAAAGTCTACCAACATTTGACCGTCATGACCTTTTAATGACTCTCTCAAATCTCTTTCATAGTTTCTAGCGTCTATCATAGTAAATCCAACCCTATCGTATCCCCCACTTGACCCTTCAAAAAAAAGCATTTGCTTGCATGTGGGAATATTTGCACCCGCAAGTTGCTCCATTATGATTTTATCTGAACTTGACACAACACGATTACGCGGCAACAAATGCCTTCTACCAGGTGTGGTGAATGGATGATTATGCACCTCATGGAAAGAATAAACCGACCATGAATTCGTTTCCTTGTTTAATCTCACCCTAACCAATGCATTACAAGATGTCCTGGATGTAGTACCTATTCTAATTTCATTATTCTTGCTTTTAGACACCCCCGCTTTATTACATTAAAATGTTTTTTCCACCACCTGACCCTCCTTCAATTTATTACCCCCCTTACGCATTTGAAAACCCGAACATTTCGCGTAGCTATCATAGTATTTTTCTGCCAGCTCAAGGGTCTGAAATATCATACCTATCTTTGGGATTAGATGCTCCTCGACAGTGGGGGTAAATTGACCTTCTTCAACATACAAAAAATTGTCACCCAATTGTGAGCAACCCTCACCTAACTCCATACCTGAAACATATTCAGAAAGAGGTGTTAATTTCGAGATGTCCATTTCGGATTGCACTTCCTAAGTTTAACGCTCATATAATCAATATGTCCATTTAGGATTTAATTTCGACAAAAAATCTAAAAATTATTTTTTTCAAACCAAAATCAGAAAGAGCTGTTCTTTTCCCAACGTTATCCAAAAAAAAAAAAAAAAAAAAAAAGATTACCTTCACTAACGAAGTGTAATGTGGGAGAAATAGATGAGAATAATGAAATGAGCTTCCAGATCTTGCTCGCATCGTCAAGAGGAGGAGATGAGAACTGTCGATGGGTTCCGATCGTTCGAGGAGGAAGGAGACGATTTTGGGGCTAGGATTTTGTTTTCTAAAATCGAAAAGGAGGAAGGAGGTGAGCGTGATAATTTGGGAAAGGAGAAGAGAGATTGGGAAGTGGCCAGATGTATGTTGGGGGGGGTGTGAAATTCCCGATCGAAAAGGAGGAAGGAGGAAGGAGGTGCTACTGAGATTTTGGGGGTAGGGTTTTTTTTGTTTTCTATAATCGAAAAGGAGGAAGGAGGTGCGATTGAAAAGTGGGCAGATGTAGTTTGGGGGGGGGTGAAATTCCGATTATACCCCCCCTCATTAACAGATGAACGGGAGGGGATCTGATCCCTTGGATCTGGATAGCTCAGATCAGACGGTCTACACGCAGTGCGCACCTCCTTGCACACTGGGCTGGTGTGAAACGGAAAGTTTCCCTGCCTCTCTCTCTCTCTCTCTCTCTCTCTCTCTCTCTCTCTCTCTCTCTCTCTCTCTCTCTCTCTATATATATATATATATATATATATATATATATATATATATATATATATATATATATATATATATATATATGGAAACATGGACTTTTATACCCCAATTTATAATTAATTTTCACCATATATGTCACGCCCCGCTTCCCAAAAATACAGAATACGGGCACGTAACACAAGTCCAGCGAATGAATATAATCATCCTTAAGCTGTTTCAGAAATCTTACAACATATCTCAGGCAGTATATCAGAATCAACATATATCAGAGTCAAAATATCGCAGTCGGAAGCAAAGAGTGGAACCAACATGCATCACTGAGAAAGTTTTACCAACAGGAATTAATTGAAACCAAATATCTTGTTCTCAAATAAAAACAACAGAGTCTGGAACAAACATTCTGGGTCACATCGCCCAATACAAAATAAATAATACACGTGTCTCAAATACTGAAATAATCAAGTCTCAGAAATACAGAATACTGTTCTAACAGAAAAAAACAGAAATAATAATGAACAACATCTAATACTGCGAACCACCAGAACCTTCTTGAATCTGTCCACCGTAATCTGCAATCATCGAATGCAGGAAAAAGGGAAAAGGAGAAAACACAGTACCCGTCAATGGCAAGTCCGGGTCACAAATAGAATAGGATACAAGCACTTGGGAAAAACTAAACAGATCTAACTAATCATCAGAAACAGACCTAATATGGTATGGTAAACTCAACTAGCATAGTATCCTAGCAGATGTCTCAGATATTAAGTGTCAAGTGTCATATAACAGAAATGTCAGGTAAACAGATATTCAGATATGTCAGGTAAATCAGATAACAGATTTCATATAATAGGTATTCAGATTCAGATTCAGATTTCCATATATCAGATTCAGATTCAGACTTCAGAAATATAATCAGATCTCAGATTTCAGATTAATGTAAGTCTTGTGAGATTACTATCTAGGTAGCACGACATGTGCCCCAAATTATATCACATGGTTGCTACAACAAAACAGTTTCGCTTTAGATTTCGTAGGGGATATTATAGGGCAGTGTACTTAGGGTCAGACAGATATCAGAACAGACAGATAGAACCTAGTGGTTCTCTTCTACTCTACACCTTCTTACATAAGAAGCAATGTAGACAGGGTCAGTAACAGACAGATAATTATATGGGAAACACGGGCCCCCTTCTAAGTACACATTTCTATGCTTTTCCACTACTAGATCTTTCCCATACCCCGGCCTGATTACTTTTGTTATGGTTATTAAACAGACATGAATGTGATCTAAAGGGTGTCAAACTAACATCATATGATCAGGTTTTAGGTTTAAGGCATCAGATCAGTAAGTATAGATGCAAAACTTTCACAAATACGAGCAAAATGGTATATGTCTATAATCAGGTCAGCAAGACCAGTCTGTACATAAACAGTGATCCACAGATCTACAGGCATGCAAATAATGATCCGTCAAAGGATCTGGAAACTAGACTTCCACACGCTTCTAACGGTTATAATAAATCTATATGCTATTTCACAACATCACGACTCAAAACACAATTCAACACAGTTTGCATGTACAGTCAGAAAACAGGGGAATAACTTAAACCACATGAAAACAGCAGATAAATTCATTAATTAAATTCACGAAAATTCTGGGGTAATCCCCTATATGTATAGTCTCAAAATATAGATTTTCATATTTTTCCAGAAAGTATAAATATGTTTACAAAAATAGGAAATAGCACATCACACAGTTTTGATGGATCTGGAATCCTTCAACACCGTTGTACAAAATGGAACACCTCTTGCAATCAGCGCATCAAAATCCACTTCCGCCAAAACAGGGTGAAAGTAGATACAATTTCCTAACTTTCATATCTCACATG
Source organism: Hemerocallis citrina (assembly GCA_017893485.1). NCBI lineage: Eukaryota > Viridiplantae > Streptophyta > Magnoliopsida > Asparagales > Asphodelaceae > Hemerocallis > Hemerocallis citrina. The sequence continues at coordinate 85,181,653 of CM030361.1, forward strand.
AAATACTCATACAGTAATTAGAAATACAGTAAACACGGCATTCAACATACAATCACACGCAGTTTACAGCAAAAGCGATCTATAGAAAAGAATATAGGACACCACTCAAAACTCATCTTTAAATTATCACAAAAATCAGGGAACTACCTAACATCATATTGAAACACTGGACAAAATCTTGTAGCATGAAATTATGTCTAACTTAGATCTTGAAAATAAATTGTCCACAAAAATTACCCCGAACTGAAACTGGAACTACTAACATACAGTTACTAAAATAATCATAACTACTCCATACGAACTCCAAACAGGGTGAAATCAGTGGGATTAGAAATTAGATTCAATTATCTACAAATTTTTCAGAAATAGTCATGTTGAGATTCGGACTCTAATCTAGGTAAAAACTGCAATCAATCCAGTTCAATCCAAATTTCCAGATTTCTCAATTAAGTTTCAAAACATCATAACTTCCTCAAAAATCATCCAAACTCTTCCAAATTCTGTTGTGCGCGGTACAAACTAATCAATAACCAAACCAATGCGGAATACAAAGAGAGAACCAGCGAGAAAACACAAAACAAACCAACACAAGGACACACAGATTTAATGTGGTTCGGCAAAATACATGCCTACATCCACGGGGCGGTTGGGGTTTCTTCTTCTTCAAATTATCACCAATGGGCGAAAATAAACCCTTAAAAATAATGACGGCTGCAAAACCGAAATAGGGATCTCTAATTTTCGTCACCGATTACAAAACCCTAACAAGTGTATTTATAGGGAAACTATTGGGCCTTTTCGAATTGGGCCTGATCTTAGTTCAAAATCCCGTCGACAGTCGACTGGTCGACTTACCAGTCGACTGGCAATCCTTCTGGCAGTCGACCGATCAGTCGCCTGATCCTCTGCTGCTGCTTGTATCTTTAGCCTTCGAAAACTCTCTGGACAGTCGCCTGATCCTTCTATCAGTCGCCTGATACTGTAACTTTCATTTGCTGCAGATACTCCAAAACAATCTGAACCAGAATCGAGCCATTATCCTACAATCTCCACCTTGGCGAGATCTTCCACCAAGTATCCAACAATCTCCACCTTGGCAAGATCTTCCAAGTAGCCCAAGCAATCTCCACAAATACTCCAAATGCTCATCATCAAATGTAACAACAAATCCAAACTCCACCTTAGTATGATATCACATACTAGGTGAACAAATAGCGAAGCACCATTCCAACCCCCCATTCCAAATCATCAAACATGCAAAATATTAGCCAGGTTCATGCAATGCTTGAACTTGGCTGCCCCAACAACTTTGGTCAACATATCAGCAGGATTATTAGCTGTCTCAATCTTCACCAAATGAATATCACCATCCTTTATCAAATCACGCACAAAATGATAACGGACATCAATATGTTTGGTCCTCGAATGATGAACTTGGTTCTTCGCTAAATGAATAGCACTCTGACTGTCACAGTGTACCTCCACCTTCTCCCGATGAATTCCCAAGCTCTTCAAAAGTCCATGTATCCAAATGGCTTCCTTCATGGCCTCAGCAACTGCCATGTATTCAGCCTCAGTAGTAGACAACGCTACAGTGGACTGCAAATTTGACCTCCAACTTATAGGTGCTCTAGCCATCGTAAACAAATAGCCTGTAGTAGACCGCCTCTTATCTAGATCACCTGCATAGTCTGAATCAACATATCCAACTAATAACCTGCTAATATTGTCATCCCTTTCAAATTTCAAACCCACATCTGTGGTACCACTTATGTACCTTAAAATCCATTTAGCTGCTCGCCAATGCTCTTTGCCTGGATCATGCATATATCGACTAACCATACTCACCGCCTGAGAGATGTCTGGTCGAGTACAAACCATGGCATACATCAAACTGCCAACCACACTAGTGTAAGGTACATTCGCCATATACTGTCTCTCTTCATCTGTACTTGGAGACTGAGAAGCACTAATTCTGAAATGACTGGCTAAGGGTGTACTGACTGGCTTAGTTTTCTCATCTATACCAAACCGTTTCAGCACCTTCAAAAGATATTGCTTCTGTGTCAAACTCACTGTGCCCTTTGCCCTGTCTCTAGCTATCTCCATCCCAAGTATCTTCTTGGCTTCACCAAGATCCTTCATCTCGAATTCAGAACTCAGCTGATTCTTCAAATTTTGAATCTCCTTAGCATTTTTAGAGGCAATCAACATGTCATCCACATATAATAACAGATATATGAAAGAACCATCCTGCAACTTCCTGAAGTAAACACAATGATCAAACTCACTTCTGGAATATCTCTGCACCTTCATAAACTGATCAAACCTCAAATACCACTGCCTTGGAGATTGCTTCAACCCATAGAGAGACTTCTTCAACCTGCAAACACAATTTTCCTTCCCAGCTGTCTTAAACCCATCTGGCTGCAACATATAAATTTCTTCATCTAGATCCCCATGTAAGAACGCAGTCTTCACATCCATCTGTGTCAATTCAAGATCAAACTGTGCTACCAAAGCTAACAAAATCCGAATAGAAGGATGCTTCACAACTGGAGAGAACACTTCATTATAGTCAATACCTTCCTGTTGAGCATACCCCTTTGCAACTAGTCTAGCCTTGAACCGAACACTGCCTTTTGGACCTTCTTTCTTCGTATACACCCACTTGCAACCAATTGCTTTCTTCCCCTTTGGTAGTTGCACTAGATCCCAAGTCTTATTCTTATGAAGAGAGTTCATCTCTTCATCCATAGCAACTTTCCAATCTGCATTTTCTGAACTTCTAGTGGCTTCTTTGAAGTTGGAGGGAACTTCATCATCCACAATGGGAAGAGCAAATGCAACTGTATCTGTAAAACGAGACGGTCGTTTGATATCTCTTCTTTGCCTTCTTACTGCAATTGATTCTTCCTGCTGGATAGGAACTTCTTCATCATTCTCAGTATCAACCACATCATCTTCATCTTGGACAGGAACAGGATTTTCAACTGACAACTTTTCTAACTCCACCTGTTGGAAAACTCTCCTACCAGTCGACTGGTTATTGCCACCAGTCGACTGTCCCGAGCTCCCACAATTCTGCTGTTCTGGACCACCAGTCGACTGCTCCTGTTCATCAGTCGACTGTCCCGAACTTCTTCTACTCACCTGTTGAAGAACTGTCCCACTCTTCTGCTGCTCACCAGTCGACTGTCCTATACCACCAGTCGACTGTCCCGAGCTGATCATGCTGGTCTCATCAAAAGTGACATCTCTGCTGATTACTAACTTCTTCTGTTCTGGACACCACAACCTGTAACCTTTGACACCAGTACTAAAACCAACAAATATAGCCTTCTTGGCTCTTGCATCAAGTTTAGTTTCAGTTACATGAAAATAAGCAGGACAACCAAATATATGCAAAAAACTATAATCAGATGCAGGTTTACCACTCCATACCTCAATAGGCGTTTTGCCTTCAAGTGCTGCTGATGGTAAACGGTTGACAATGTGGCTTGCATATATAACAGCTTCTGCCCAAAATGTCTTCTTCAACCCAGACTGTGCTAACATACATCTCACTTTCTCAAGTAAGGTTCTGTTCATCCTTTCTGCAACCCCATTTTGCTGTGGAGTCTTCCTAACTGTGAAGTGCCTCTGGATCCCTTCATCTTCACACAACTTCAGAAACGGATCGTTCTTGTATTCCCCTCCATTATCTGACCTTAGAACCTTAATTTTCCTACCAGTCTGATTTTCAACTTTCTTCTTCCAACTTGTGAACAATGTCAAAACTTCATCTTTGTGCTTCATGGTATATACCCAAACTCGTCTGGAGTAATCATCAACAAAAGTAACAAACCAGTGTCTACCACTCATAGAAGGTGTCTGAGTAGGGCCCCAAACATCTGTGTGCACATAATCGAGGATACCCTTTGTCTGATGTACAGCTGTACCAAATTTCACCCTAGTTTGCTTACCCAAAACACAATGTTCACAAAATTCCAACTTGCACCCTTTAGCATCTTTAAGCAACCCTTGCTTCACAAGCCCTTGCAAGGCCTTTTCTCCTGCATGCCCGAGTCGCATATGCCACAACCTAGTAGAGTCGGGAACAACCTGTTTAGGCCTCTCAGTTACACTGGCAGCCTGACCCAAATATGTTTTTCCCTGCAAGAAAAACAAGTTCCTTTTTCTTTGCCCTTTCATCACCACAAGTGATCCACTAGTCACTTTCAGAACGCCACCTTCACTAGCAAATTTCAATCCACTGGCCTCCAAAGCACCTAGTGAAATCAGATTCTTTTTCAAATCTGGAACATACCATACATCTGAAAGCTCCCTAATAAGACCATCGTGCATTAGCAATTCAATCTTCCCGATTCCTACCTTCTTACAAGGTGCATCATTTTCCATCAAAACTACACCACCATCCATATACTCCAAAGAAGTAAACCACTCCTTTTTCCAAGACATATGATAGGAGGCTGCTGTATCAAGAAACCATACTTCTTGATAAAGTGAGGGACTAGAAGCAAGTGCAAAAGAAAAATCCTCGCCACTTTCTAAATTATCAACAGTCACATTTGCAGTTGAATTTCCCTTATTTCGTAGCTTTGGACAATCCTTTTTCCAATGCCCCCTTTCATGACAGAAAGCACATTCATCTTTGGCTGGTATTTTCCTGTCCTTCGAAACTCCTCTCGATTTGGAACGAGATTTGTTTCCCTTTTTCCCAGATTTGGACTCAGATCTGGTCTCAGTCCTGCCCCTTACAATCAACGCTTTAGAAGTTTCTCTATCAACCATCTTATCCCTTCTCCTAGTTTCATTATTTAACAAAGCATTTGCAACATCTTCATATTTCACAGTATCTTTTCCATATAATAAAGTAGTTGCTAAATGATCATAACTTTCAGGTAATGAATTCAACAGAATTAGGGCTTTATCCTCATCCTTAATTTGCTCATCCAAATTTAACAAATCAGCCAACAATTTATTAAATGATTCAACATGAGCATTCATAGACATACCTTCCGTATAGGTGAAGCGAAAAAGTCTCTTCTTCAAATACAGCCGATTCTCCAAACTTTTCCTCATGTATTTGTCTTCGAGCTTCTTCCCCAACACCGCAGCAACGGTATCCCTCATCAAATCATACTTCTGAGCCTTCTCAATAAAGAGCCGAATAGTCCCACACGCAACTCTATTCAACTTCTTCCAATCTGCTTCGGACATATCCTTAGGTTTTTCAACTTCCAAAGCAACATCTTGTTCTTGTTGAACAAGAACATCCAAAACCTCACATTGCCACATCCCGAAATTGTTTGTCCCATCAAATTTTTCAACTTCAAATTTTGCGTTGTGAATCGTTGTTCTTGATGAACTTGATCCCACAACCTCCTTGGTTGCATCTGCATCACCCGCCATCTCCCTCTAGGTCGAACCAACAGCTTTGATACCACTTGTTGTGCGCGGTACAAACTAATCAATAACCAAACCAATGCGGAATACAAAGAGAGAACCAGCGAGAAAACACAAAACAAACCAACACAAGGACACACAGATTTAATGTGGTTCGGCAAAATACATGCCTACATCCACGGGGCGGTTGGGGTTTCTTCTTCTTCAAATTATCACCAATGGGCGAAAACAAACCCTTACAAATAATGACGGCTGCAAAACCGAAATAGGGATCTCTAATTTTCGTCACCGATTACAAAACCCTAACAAGTGTATTTATAGGGAAACTATTGGGCCTTTTCGAATTGGGCCTGATCTTAGTTCAAAATCCCGTCGACAGTCGACTGGTCGACTTACCAGTCGACTGGCAATCCTTCTGGCAGTCGACCGATCAGTCGCCTGATCCTCTGCTGCTGCTTGTATCTTTAGCCTTCGAAAACTCTCTGGACAGTCGCCTGATCCTTCTATCAGTCGCCTGATACTGTAACTTTCATTTGCTGCAGATACTCCAAAACAATCTGAACCAGAATCGAGCCATTATCCTACAAAAACGCTGTCTACCCACTGCCTAAATGTCATATCTAAGGGTTTCTAACCTGTCAAAATCCAATATTTCTCATATGGGTGTTCAAACATGCATCGGGTATACAATATGTCACATACGCGATAACAATCACGTTTGGGTGAATCCTAAGGCATAAACCTATCAACTTCATGTCCTAATTCGTCTATGGCCTGTTTTGAACCTTAGAGACGAAATCCACAAATAAAGACGTGATCTTGGTCCGTCTCTAGTCTCAAACTATCCTATGTGTGAACTTTCTACTTGTATCAACCTAAGAAATTTTAGTACAAGTTACTTGCCTTTATGTGATGACGAACGCGACGAATCCAAGTCTTTCAAAGAGAATCCACGAGCAAGAGTCCTTCCACGCGCGATTTCAAACGAACCCACGAACAAAATCTTGCCTACGACCGTCTTCTTGAAGCACGCACTCAACCGGATGATACCCTCTTCACCAAATCAGCGAAGAGATGAAGGAGGGGCTGTTTTGAAGAGGTGGGCGCTGTTTTGGATTGGTTCGGCCACAAGGGAAGAGAGGAAGTGGTGTTTTGTGAAGCGGAGTTGTGAACAATCACTACAAAAGAAAGTAGCTTTCCCGGCGGTTTTTTCCGTCTATACCGGCGTTTTTTTACGCTGGGGAAACTTTCACCGGCGTTTACAATAACGCCGGTCCAACTGCCGCCGAAGCGGGCGTCGCTGAAACGAAGGGTCCTACACCGGCGTTTTTGGGGGACGCCGGTAAATACTAGGACTACACCGGCGGTCATAAAACGCCGGTGTATGTCTATTTCTGGGTGCCGTATTTGTGTGCCTATATACATACACCGGCGGTCGTAAACCGCCGGTATTTATACATTCACCGGCGTAAATAAAAATGCCGGTGTATATGGAAAGTATACCGGCGGTCATAAAACGCCGGTGTATGTCCGTTTCTGGGTGCCGTGTTTGTGTGCCTATATACATACACCGGCGGTTGTAAACCGCCGGTATTTATCAATTCACCGGCGTAAATAAAAACGCCGGTGTATATCGAAAGTATACCGGCGGTCAGGAAACGCCGGTGTATGTCCGTTTGTAAGCGCCTGTTTTTCCCTGTTTACGAACACCGGCGCGACTAAAAACGCCGGTGTAGTTATATACACCGGCGTTTATAAAACGCCGGTATATACCTGTGCCGTTACAGCTGAATACTTTCACCGGCGTACGTTGAAACGCCGGTGTATCATACACTCCAACAATTAAATTATATACACCGCCGTTTTTTAAAACGCCGTTCTGGCTATGCCCGTTTATTTTCGATACTCCGCTTTTCCGTTCGATTTCAATTCACAGTTTCATTTACATAACCTGTAAACTAATTCTCACAACTGATTCGATCAATTTCGTTGCATACTACTGCGCAAACCACAGCCAAACACAAGAATAATTAAAGATAATCAAGTTTCACACGTGTCATATCAACGTCCAAATTCATTGATTAATTAACAATGTCATAATTAACAAATTAATATAGAGACTAACATCCAAAATATCCAAACAAACCAGTCTGACAAATATCCAAAATATCCCAAATTCAAAGTATGACATAACTCTCATAAAAAAAACCAGTCTGACATAACAACGGCAAGGAGGAGGACATAAGAACAACAACCATACAGCAAGGAGGACATAAGAACAGCAAGGAGGACCGCAGATTCATACCCCTCGAGTAGCTTCAGCTCTGATCATCTGCATTTCCTTCATCTTGACGACCACTCTGTGAATAAAAAATAATAGTTTAATTGAACAGTAGATCACAATACAGAATATACATATTTTTTGAACTTGCAAAAAGAACTACCTGTGTCTCGAATTATAAGATGAAAGTGCCAACTGCAAATGGAATTGTTAATGCTATATACAGAGGTAAAATAATTACATTGCAATGCTAAAAATTTCGTACTTAATTTTGTTTTTAAATATATCTAAAATAACAAAACAAATGAAAATTCAGTATCTAACTTGAAACCTTTATATTCTCCTCTGATTGGGAATATCAACTATCTAAAACAATAAAACAAATGAAAATTCAGTATCTAAGCATGTCCTTCATGGATTGTTCAGACAATCCATGAAACTGTCATCGTGGACGGAAACCAAATATAAGAAAAATAAGAAAAAATAAGATAGGGCTCATATCAAGTGTATTTTTAGGAAACTGTCATCGTGGAAGGAAACCAAATATATATAGAAGCCAGAAATGGAAACAGAAAGAAGAAAGGTAGAGACTTTGGATACACCAGGCTACCATAGCGGCATTTTCCTCATCTCTCTCTCATCCCTTATTTCCCTTCAGCACACGAACAGAAAGAGACATCAGCAACCACCTTGAGAGTGACAAGAACAACAATAATAATAAATTATTATGAACAAGATGTCTCTATATGGGTTTCCAGTTCTCCACTCGCGCCCACTCTTTCTAATCACAGCCCAATTAAGAACATAGACCACATCCACTAAACAATCCAATCATAGCCCAGTCAAAATTTGCCATCCTGGATCTTAATGAAATACACTTCATTAACAGTGAAAGAAAATGAGGATGCTAGCAGCATACTTAGTTTGGAAGTGAACCCATTTTTGTTCAAAAATCATGCCAAAGATGGCAATCAGCTTCATTAACAGTATCTGAAAATGAAAATTTCCATTAACTGAGCTTATATGTTGCTCTACTAATTCACTGTGCCCAACTAAATTTAAAACCCAATTGTTGTGCGTATCCGGAGGATTTTGGCATACGTACCTATAGCATCCTCAGTTCACAGTAAACCCGTTTTGCTCAAAAAAACATGCCAAGATCACAATCAGATGCATGAAAATAAGCTTCACTATCAACAAAAGAAGAACTGAGAATGCTATGCAGCATACTTAGTTTGGAAGTGAACCCATTTTGTGTTAAACAATAAGGTTACATTGACAGTATCCGAAAATGAAAATTTCTCCATTATCTGAGCTTATATGCTGCTCTACTACTTTTTCAGCACCAACTATATCGCAAAACCCAAGTGTGGTGCATATCCGGCCGGATAATTTTGGCATGCGTACCTATACAATATCCTCAGTTCACAGTGAACCCATTTTTTGGTATAAAAACATACATGCCAAGAAGACAATCAGGTGCCTGAAATCAGCTTCACTAACAGTTAGTGAAAATGGGACCATAGAATATCTTAAGAAGACCATCAGGTTTGTGAAGTAAGCTTCACTGACAGTGATAGAAACTGGGGATGCTATGCAGCATACTCATTTTGGAAGTGAACCCATTTGGTGTTAAAAAAACCGGTTACATTGACAGTATTTGAAAATAAAAATTTCTCCATCATCTGATGACCACAGTGAACCCATTTTTGGTTTAAAAACATACATGCCAAGAAGACAATCAGGTGCTTGAAATGAGCTTCACTAACAGTTAGTGAAAATGGGACCATACAATAGCTTAAGAAGACCATCAGGTTTGTGAAATAATCTTCACTAACAGTGAAAGAAACTGGGGATGCTATGCAGCATACTCATTTTGGAAGTGAACCCATTTTGTGTTAAAAAAACCATGCCAAAGATTGCAATCAGGTTACATTGACAGTGCCCGAAAATGAAAATTTCTTCATTATCTCAACTTATATGTTGCTCTACTACTTTTTAGCCCAACTATATCGCAAAACCGGCCGGAGAATTTTGGCATACGTACCTATACAATATCCTCAGTTCACAGTGAACCCATTTTCGGTATAAAAACATACATGCCAAGAAGACAATCAGGTGCTTGAAATGAGCTTCACTAACAGTTAGTGAAAATGGGACCATAGAATAGCTTAAGAAGACCATCAGGTTTGTGAAGTAAGCTTCACTAACAGTGATAGAAACTGGGGATGCTATGCAGCTTACTCATTTTGGAAGTGAACCCATTTGGTATTAAAAAAACCGGTTACATTGACAGTATTTGAAAATGAAAATTTCTCCATCATCTGATGACCACAGTGAACCCATTTTTGGTTTAAAAACATACATGCCAAGAAGACAATCAGGTGCTTGAAATGAGCTTCACTAACAGTTAGTGAAAATGGGACCATACAATAGCTTAAGAAGACCATCAGGTTTGTGAAATAATCTTCACTAACAGTGAAAGAAACTGGGGATGCTATGCAGCATACTCATTTTGGAAGTGAACCCATTTTGTGTTAAAAAAACCATGCCAAAGATTGCAATCAGGTTACATTGACAGTGCCCGAAAATGAAAATTTCTTCATTATCTCAGGTTATATGTTGCTCTACTACTTTTTTAGCCCAACTATATCGCAAAACCGGCCGGAGAATTTTGGCATACGTACCTATACAATATCCTCAGTTCACAGTGAACCCATTTTCGGTATAAAAACATACATGCCAAGAAGACAATCAGGTGCTTGAAATGAGCTTCACTAACAGTTAGTGAAAATGGGACCATAGAATAGCTTAAGAAGACCATCAGGTTTGTGAAGTAAGCTTCACTAACAGTGATAGAAACTGGGGATGCTATGCAGCATACTCATTTTGGAAGTGAACCCATTTGGTGTTAAAAAAACCGGTTACATTGACAGTATTTGAAAATGAAAATTTCTCCATCATCTGATGACCACAGTGAACCCATTTTTGGTTTAAAAACATACATGCCAAGAAGACAATCAGGTGCTTGAAATCAGCTTCACTAACAGTTAGTGAAAATGGGACCATACAATAGCTTAAGAAGACCATCAGGTTTGTGAAATAATCTCCACTAACAGTGAAAGAAACTGGGGATGCTATGCAGCATACTCATTTTGGAAGTGAACCCATTTTGTGTTAAAAAAACCATGCCAAAGATTGCAATCAGGTTACATTGACAGTGCCCGAAAATGAAAATTTCTTCATTATCTAAGCTCAGCTTATATGTTGCTCTACTACTTTTTTAGCCCAACTATATCGCAAAACCCAAGTGTGGTGCATATCCGGCCGGAGAATTTTGGCATACGTACCTATACAATATCCTCAGTTCACAGTGAACCCATTTTCGGTATAAAAACATACATGCCAAGAAGACAATCAGGTGCTTGAAATGAGCTTCACTCACAGTTAGTGAAAATGGGACCATAAAATAGCTTAAGAAGACCATCAGGATATGTGAAGTAAGCTTCACTAACAGTGATAGAAACTGGGGATGCTATGCAGCATACTCATTTTGGAAGTGAACCCATTTGGTGTTAAAAAAACCGGTTACATTGACAGTATTTGAAAATGAAAATTTCTCCATCATCTGATGACCACAGTGAACCCATTTTTGGTTTAAAAACATACATGCCAAGAAGACAATCAGGTGCTTGAAATGAGCTTCACTAACAGTTAGTGAAAATGGGACCATACAATAGCTTAAGAAGACCATCAGGTTTGTGAAATAAGCTTCACTCACAGTGAAAGAAACTGGGGATGCTAGAGAATGAGGATACACCAGGCACCAGCCTATGCACCATCCTCAGTTCATGGAAGAAAAATACGAATAGGGCTCATAGCAAGTGTAGTTTTAACTGGAATTGTCATCGTGGAAGGAAACCAAATATAGAAGCCAGAAAGAGGAATGGTAGAGAATGAGGATACACCAGGCTAACATAGCGGCATTTTCCTCATCTCTCTCTCACCCCTTCTTTCCCTTCTCCACTCCAACTCGTCTCTTTCTAATCACAGCCCAATTAAGAACAATTGTTCACAGTCACTGCTAAAGAAACATATATGCTCAGATTATGAAAAATTTATATGCTCAGATTATGGAAATTTTTAGTCACTGTTAAAGAAACTAAGTAGGCTACATAGCATCCCCAGTTTCCTTCACTGTTAGTGAAGCTTGTTTGGAAAATTGTTCACTCAAACATGCCCCTTGTTTCTGAACTCAAACATGACATTAATAAACATCTTTTCTAATAATGGCTACACTTGTGGAAGCTCTCTCTAAGCCTCAATTCTTCAAGGTTTTGTTGCCTACTTCTTTACAGAAGTTGGTACTCCATTCTCCTCTCTTTAAAGAAGAATAGAGTACCAGCTTCTGTAAAGAAGTAGGCAACAAAACCTTGATGAATTGAGACTTAGAGAGAGGTTCCACAATTGTAGCCATTATCAGAAAAGATGTTTATTAATGTGATGTTTGAGTTCAGATACAAGGAGCATGTTTGAGTGAACAATTGGGTTTTGAATGGAGATTGTAGTCATAGATCAATTCTTGATGGAATAAAAATACGAATAGGGCTCATAGCAAGTGTAGTTTTAACTGGAATTGTCATCGTGGAAGGAAACCAAATATAGAAGCCAGAAAGAGGAATGGTAGAGAATGAGGATACACCAGGCTAACATAGCGGCATTTTCCTCATCTCTCTCTCACCCCTTCTTTCCCTTCAGCACACGAACACATAGAGACATCAGCAACAACAGCAAGAGCGACAAGAACAACAACCATAATAAATTATTATGAACAAGATGTCTCTATATGGGTTTCCAGATCTCCACTCCAACTCGTCTCTTTCTAATCACAGCCCAATTAAGAACAATTGTTCACAGTCACTGTTAAAGAAACATATATGCTCAGATTATGAAAAGTTTTCATTTTCAGATACTGTTAAAGAAGCTGATTTCATGCATCTGATTGCAATCTTTGGCATGGTTTTTTTAACACAAAATGGGTTCACTTCCAAAATGAGTATGCTGCATAGCATCCCCAGTTTCTTTCACTGTTAGTGAAGCTTATTTCACAAACCTGATGGTCTTCTTAAGCTATTGTATGGTCCCATTTTCACCTCCTCCAAATCAGTACAATGTCATCTATACCAGGTTATGTGCCAAAATGGGATTGGGCATACGATGCAAGGCCGACAAGTATTAGTTGTTTGTGAGTATGCAGTAGGATGCAGCTATGAACATGGGCTCATATCAAGTGTAGTATTACGGACTGTCATCGTGGAAGGAAACCAATTTAATATAGAAGCCGTATATGGAGCCAGAAAGAGGGATCGTAGAGAATGAGGATACACCAGGCTAACATAGCGGCATTTTCCTCATCTCTCTCTCATCCCTTCATTCTCTTCACCACACGCACACAAAGAGACATCAGCAACAACAGCAAGAGGGGATTGGTCCAACAATAAGTGTAGATTATAATAAACGAGATGTCTCTATTTTGGGTTTCCAGATCTCCACTCCAGCCCTTTCTCTCTAATCACAGCCCACTTAAGAAACATAGACGAAATGCGACATAGACGACAGCCACAATGCAGACTCACAGACACTAGTACGTGTCTTTCATGCATTCAAGTAACATAATCTCTTTAAAAATACCAATTTCAAGACTTACCGATGTTTTTTGACAGTGGGCGGCGTGCCACCCTCACTCTCATATGTTTGCCTGCCACTATTATTTAGTGGCTGCTCATCCCCATGGCTCTCGTTGCCATCATTTATATTTACCCTCTTTCCACGCCTCGGCATGTTGTACCTGTCAAGGATCCGATAACTTGGTTCAAATGATAGTTTGGTTCAAATGACACTAAGCATAGTTTAATGTAAATAATACCAAGCAGTAGAAAATAGAAAGACAATTAAACCAGTGTATTAAATTCATAATGAACATATTCGAAATTATAGACATAATATTACAACAAGATTTAAGACATAAAATTACAGACATATAATAAACTTGCATAAAAAATCATGTAAACTACAATACGACATCTTCCAGTACATCGCCCTCTTCTCCATCCTTGCGGAGCCAAGTCCCGCAAATTCCAAGATCGGTTGTGTTTACATCAAACACAGGAAACTCAGAAGCAATGTAACTGTTCATGTCTTCACCGTCTTCATCGTCTGAAGTATCGCCCAGTTGGAATACATCTCTTGGTTGCATAGGGATAGCCACATACGATTTTGGCAGGGTTGGATCTGTAATGTAGAACACTTGTTGGACTTGGGATGGAAACACAAATGGCTCATGGCTAATGTGTGTACCGATGTGAATCAATTTTGAGAAGTTCACAACTGTGAAGCCAAGCTTGTCCTTGTTGTTAGCAAAATTCCTATCAAACTCAGCCCAATCCCCACGAAATAAGACAACACGGAAATGGCCAAAATAATTCAACTCAATGATATCCGTTAGCACTCCATAGTAGTCGAGATCCCCATCTACAGGCCTCGTGTCCGATTTGGAAGCATAACTTCTAGTCTTAGACGTCACTACCATTCCACTATTTTGAGACTTCAAATTAGATTCACGATCCTTAGTACGAAATCTAAAACCATTGAATATGTATCCTCCGTATCTTTTGGCCATCTGATAGGGACCTTTGGCAAGTACTTGTATTTCAGATGACGCACCTTCAGGACCCAAAGAATGTACCTATTAATTTTGCGCAAATCGTATCAACACCATAGAAAATATAGATATAATAAAGATTAACTTGCATAACTGTAATTCACCTACATGAGATTCAAACCACTTATGAAATTTTTCATTCATCAGCTTGTTTTGTTCACGTGGTGGTAGTCTTCTTGGTCTAGCCCTTCGTTTGATGTCCCTGACAAATTCGCTAAAAAACAAGCAATTGAAATTAGGAATAAGAAAAGTATCAAAAATATCGAACTCCGCGGTTTTCACTGTATTCGATTTACATTTAAAAGCAACTTACTTTCGAAATGGTTCCACTGATGCATGATGGTCTAGCACATATCGATGTGCCTGTTCCCACGCTAAGCTATCGAGCTCAAATGCATCAACTTTACCAACAGTAGTGCCAGCGGTATCAAAAAGATATTGTGCACCATCAAGGTTGGAAATGTCTGGATTTCTACGTGGTCTACTGGAAGATGTCTCCACACCAGGCATATACCTGGAAAAAAAATGTGAGCACTCCTCTGATAGATATCCCTGGGCTATTGACCCTTCAGGATATGCTCTATTTTTCACATAACCCTTTAGCCGGTATAGGTACCTGAACATGTACAATTAATAAACTAGAGCGGATTAGTGGATTAAAAGAAATGAGCTTTTGAAAATTCAATTTCGTAAGATGAACGAATTATTTTACCTCTCAATGGGGTACATCCACCGATAGTGAACAGGACCACCGATTCTGGCTTCACCAGCAAGGTGGATTATCAAGTGAATCATAATAGTGAAAAACGATGGAGGAAATATCATCTCCATTTTACTAAGTGTCAATGCCGCCTGCTGCTCCAATTGGTCCAGATCTTCAACACGAAGCATTCTTGAGCAAATACCTTTATATATGCTACAAAGATCTTTCAGGACAGTAGTGACTTGCTCACACATTGAAGACCTTAGGGCCACAGGAAGGAGATCCTGCATTAGGATGTGGTAGTCGTGTGACTTTAGCCCCTGAAGCCTCTTCTCTTTAAAGTTGACACATTTTGCCATGTTAGAAGAATAGCTATCGGGGACTTTCAGTTCAAGTAGTACTTTGCAAAACAACTCCAACTCCGATTTTGACATTGAATAGATTGCAGGAGGTAGGAGCACTTTCCCGTTCGGCAATTCTTCTGGGTGCAACTCATGTCGGATGCCCATTGACTTCAAATCAAGTCGGCTCTTCAGATTGTCCTTTGTCTTCCGATCATCTCCCATAACTGTTCCTATACAATTCTCACCTATATTTTTGCCGATATGCATCACATCTAAATTATGTCTCAGTAAGTTGAATTCCCAATACGGCAACTTGAAGAAAATACTCTTCTTCTTCCATGCACCTAAACTCGTCAAGTTTTGATCCTCATCCTCTCCATATAGATCGGTCTCCTCATCTTGCTCCGGCCTTGCCCTTTTCTTGCCCTTTGTCCTGACTTCTGGTTCCTTTCCATATTTGAATTGATGACCATCTACCCGCCTCAAAATATCTGAACCAGAGGAAGACCCAGGAGCATGTTCCCACTCGTCGGTACCATCAAATGTCGCTGCCTCTGCCCGAAATATATGTGTGTCAGGCAACCATCTCCTATGACCCATATAGCAAAACTTTCTGCCATTGTACAACCACCTTGAACTAGTTTGGTCAGCACAACATGGACATGCATAACGTCCTTTAGTACTATATCCAGATAAATTTGCATATGCTGGAAAATCATTGATGGTCCAAGACAACACGGCACGAAGAGAAAATGTTTCTTTAGCCACAGCATCATAGGTTGGAACACCCACCCACAACTTCTGAAGTTCATCTATTAACGGTTGTAGGTACACATCTATATCATTTCCAGGACCTTTCGGTCCAGGAACTATCATGGACAAAATAAATGAGGACTGCTTCATGCATTTCCAAGGCGGCAAATTGTATGGTATCAACACAACCGGCCATATGCTGTATGTACTACTCATTTGCCTGAAAGGGTTGAAGCCATCACTAGCTAGTCCAAGTCTCACATTTCGAGGATCTTCCGCAAAATCAGGATATCTTTCATCAAATCTTTTCCAAGATTGAGAATCAGCAGGATGTCTAAGAATCCCATCATTAGTGCGGCCTTCAGCATGCCATTTCATATCAGAAGAAGTTTTCGTGGACATAAAAAACCTTTGTAACCTAGGGATCAGAGGAAAGTAACGCAATGTTTTGGCAGGCTTCTTTTTCCTACTTCGCTTAGTAGATCCGCTGGCTCCCTCGTCTTGATTTGGTCTTTCTTTCCATTTCGAAGAACCACACACTTCGCAATTATCCAGACTTTCCTTACCACTCGTGAAAAGCATACAGTCATTTGGACATGCTGCTATCTTCTCATATCCTAGATCGAGAGAACTTAGGAATTTTTTGATTTTATAGGCTGAGTTTGGAATACAGATTTCAGGAAATGCTTCATTCAATAATTCAAGTAGCATAGTGAAGGACTTAGCAGACCACCCGTTTAAACATTTAATCTGAAATAGTCTGACAATGAATGAGAACTTAGAAAATTTGGTGCAGTCGCGGTACAACGGGATACTAGCATCTTCAAGTAACTTAGCAAAGGATTCTTGCTGCTTATTATTTTCATGGGTGGGGCCAGACATTTCCTCGTCCACCCCACCACCAATCTGGTTTGTTTCTATTGACTCATTGTGAACTTCGGTTGTTGGGTCATTGGTGTGGAAAGGAACATTATGATTCCCCATGGCATCTTGTAACAAAGCATGCATCTCATCGGGAACGCTTAAGTCTTCGTTCACTAAGGGCTCAGCCTCATTTTCTAATACAACCGGACGAACAGGAGCTACCGTATGATCCTCTCCATGACAAAACCACCTTGTGTACCCTTGAAGAAAACCGTTGACAGCCAAGTGTGTATGTACTACGTCACATGTCCTCAGCATACAATTTGTACAGCGAAGGCATGGACAAAGGATTAGGTTGGGATCACGGGAATGTCGTTTGGCAAAGATAATAAAATCTTTAATACCATCACGGTACTCCTTGGATAATCGTGGTTTACTAATCCAACTTCTATCCATTATATCAATAGCACACAGTCTGAAATTAAAATTTTATATATTAAATAGTAATAACAGTAAAAGGCATTTTGTATATTAAATTTCACCTATTTGAAAATCAACCCTAGCTGCAAATAAATGAACGATATAATCTCTAACTGTAAAATAAAGAAATTGTGGCTCCAAAAAATGTACAAAAAAAAACTACTTCTTAATACAATCTACTCTATTCACCAAACCCTAAACGACCTTTTGTGGAAATGATCACAACCACCTTAGACGGTATTTTATCACACACCCTGTGTTCGAGCATAAAAAAAAATCGACTATAGTCTCCCCTGTATTTGGCTTTCCGTTCAAGGAGATGATGATGGTAAAGGGTATTTTGCTGATGAAGAGGAATCGGCCGAATAATGAGTGCGTCCTGTTGTAACTACGGTAACAAGAAGATCTGATGACTCATGAACTATTCTGTTCATGACTACTAATAATCACTTATCTCATAATAATAATAATAATAATAATAATAATAATAATACTACTAAACAAAAGAAACAGTAAAAGAAAAATTAAAATGTCTAGTATGTAAGCATATATTTTGCAGACTGAACCAATTGTTGTACATAGCCGGAGAATTTTGGCATAGAGCTATAGCATCCTCAGTTCACAGTGAACCCAGTTTGGTCAAAAAAACATGCCAAAATGACAATCAGATGCAGGGGATAAGCTTCAATTAATTAACAGTGAAAGAAACTGGGGATGCTATGCAGCATACTTAGTTACGAAGTGAACCCATTTTGTTAAAAAACCATGCCAAGGATTCCAGTCAGGTTACTTTAACAGTATCCGAAAATGAAAAATTTCCCATTATCTGAGCTTATATGTTGCTCTACTACTTCTTCATCCCAACTAAATCTAAAACCCAATTGTAGCCGCATATCCGGCCGGAGGATTTTGGCATACGTACCTATACCATCCTCAGTTCACAGTGAACTGATTTTGGTAAAAATAATTCATGCCAAGATGACAATCAGATGCATGAAAATAAGCTTCACTAACAACAAAAAAAGAAAATGGGGATGCTAGCAGCATACTTAGATTGGAAGTTAACCCATTTTCGTATAAAAAACCATGCCAAAGATTGACAATCAGGTTACTTTAACAGTATTTGAAAATGATAAATTTTCCATTATCAGAGCTTATATGTTGCTATACTACTTCTTCAACCCAACTAAATCTAAAACCCAATTGTTGTGCGTATCCGAAGGATTTTGGCATACGTACCTATAGCATCCTCAATTCACTTAGTCTGGAAGTGAACCTATACAAACTGGGGATGCTATGCATGCAGCATACTCATTTTGGAAGTGAACCCATTTTGTGTAAAAAAACCATGCCAAAGATTGCAATCAGGTTACTTTAACGGTATCTGAAAATGAAAATCTCCCATTATCTGAGCTTATATGTTGCTCTACTACTTCTTTAGCCCAACTAAATCTAAAATCCAATTGTTGTGCGTATCCAGCCGCAGGATTTTGACATACGTACCTATAGCATCCTCAGTTCACAGTGAACCCATTTTGGGTAAAAAACAATCATGCCAAGAAGACAATCAGATGCATGAAATCAGCTTCATTAACAGTGAAAGAAAACGGGTATGCTATGCAGCATACTTAGTTTGGAAGTGAACCCATTTTGTGTTAAAAAACCATGCCAAAGATTGCAATCAGGTTACTTTAATAGTATCTGAAAATGAAAATTTCCCATTAACTGAGCTTATATGTTGCTCTACTAATTCACTGTGCCCAACTAAATCTAAAACCCAAGTGTGGTGCATATCCGGCCAGAGAATTTTGGCATACGTACCTATACAATATCCTCAGTTCACAGTGAACCCATTTTGGGTAAAAAAACAAACATGCCATGAAGACAATCAGATGCATGAAATCAGCTTCATTAACAGTAAAAGAAGATGAAAATTTCCATTATCTAAGCATATATTTTTCTATTAATTCTTCATCTCAACTAAACCGTTCATGCTAAGGAAATCGAACACGTAACAGGCATATATTTTTCATTATCTAAGCATATTTTTTTCATGCCAAACTGAAAAAAGCTGTCTTTTTGGGAAAATAAGGGAAATCAAGAGATCATACCGAAGAGAGAGGGAGGGAGCGGGGCGACGAGGGCGGGGGCGTAGGAGAGAGAGAGAGAGGGGGCGACCGCCGATTCACCTCCAGATCGAGAGAGGGAAGAACGAAATCGAAAAGGACGAAGGGAATAAGGGACGATTTCGAATGGTCGAAGGCCGTCGAAGAGGACGAAGCGGCGGAGGCAAACGCGCGGGAAATAGAGCGGGGAAGGAGGGAAAGGAAGCGCCTTTTTTCGCTTTTTTTTTGGGGGGGGGGGGGGGTAATGGGTAAATGGCGAGCGAACGATTAGGGTTCGCGGGTTTTATTCCCAGTTATTCACCGGTATTTTAATTGGAAATGCCGGTGAATGTGCCAGTATATTCGCCGGCGTTTATAATAAAAAACGCCGGTGAATAATAAACTTCACCGGCGTGTTCAGCTAAAACGCCGGTGAATACTAACATTCACCGGCGTTTTAAATAGACCGCCGGTGTATGGCCATCCCATCTGGCGCCCAATTCCTACTGGCTCCCTACCCCGGCGCTACTAGTAAAACGCCGGAAAAAAACCGCCGGGAAAGCTACTTTCTTTTGTAGTGAATGGAGGATGGGAAGGATTGCAATGGTCGGCTAGGGCAAGGGAGAGGAGAGGGAGGTCGGCTTAGGGTTTGGAAGGCAGGCCGGGATTGGTTTGAAGGAAGAGGTAGCCGGCACACAATAGGAGAGGGGAGAAATAGATTAGGGTTAGGGATTAATTAGCATTAGGAGTATATATATGAGATCAAATACGGGTTAATGGGTAGTGGATATCAATAGGAAACAATGGGTATACAATTGGGTAATGGGTATTGGGTAGGTTTCAAATGGGGATACAAAATGCAATGAACCCTATAGCTCCTAAAAATCTCCTTAAGACCAAAAATCTCAAATTGGTCAAAACTCTCCTAAAAATTCACCATGACCCTAAAATAACATTTATACATGAACGAGATCAAGAATTTGAGAAAAAGAGCTCAAAATGTCGAAAAACGGCCAAACGGCGCACAATCAACAAAAGAAAGTCAAAACTGCCAGAAAAATATTATAGAATAAAAATAATTAAATTTATTGTTCCGAAAAATACAATAGAAAAATAATAATTCACAAAAATGAAAAATACCCTCAAAAATACCAAAAGTGAAAAACAGGGGTTACAATATACTAATGAAAACATGGACTTTTATTTACAACTAATTATTGTCATGCTATTCAAACTTCAGCTACATAATTGTTCATTTACTGTTTACAAAATTTTTCATATGCTGTATCATTTTAAAGACATATGGTAGGCACATGGTCATGGGCAAATCTATACACATATACGTGTGTGCGGGTTGATGCGTGTGGGATGAATGAATGAATGATGATCTTGTGAATGTGAAAGAGATTGGAGTTGGAATGGTCGGTCGCGAGCCGCATGCAGTGTGCGGGTCCCAAGATAACTCTGGTAGCCGCTCCATGCCAACAAAGGCTTTAATTTGGGTCCACAACAACCCGATTCTCCTCTATGAGTGTGAATCGTGCTTTCTTTCTCTTCTATCTGTGGGCTCCTCTGCTCTCTCTCTCTCTTTAATTTCTCCCTCATGATCATTATTATATATAGAGACAAGGAAGAGAGATCTCTCTGACTCTCTCTCTCTCTCTCTTACTGAGTAATTAATCATTCCTAATCAGCTTAATATTAGCTTTGGTTGTTATTAGAGGTTAATTTTGATCGATCATATCCCAGGCTACTACTGCTACTACTGCACATACGCAAAAACATATATACATCTGGTTGGTTAATTGGTAAATTTGCATGGATGGAATTCTCTAACATGCAATCTCAGGTAAATTATAAATTTACTTTTGTTAGTTCTCTATATATAGAGGATGGAGTTAGCTAGGTTTTAATCGTTATATATATATATGTCCTATTGCATGCCTCAAAGTGATCTGTTAATTAATTAAGGTGCAGTGTCTTAATTCTGAATTTCTTCGATCTACTGTATAAGAAAATTTTGGGTAGTTGCTAATAAATTAGCATCTCAATCAAAATATGATCAACGTCCTTTTTCCCATCGGTTCTATTTGGCAAGTGGATTTAGAAGTAGAAAGTAAGTCAGGGAAGCACGAGAAGGGGCTCACCTTCCTCAGTAGTTTTTCTCGTGCCAGACACTGTCATCTGTTCTAATATTTTAGGGATCGGAGGTTAACTGCTTAATTAATATTTTAGCTGTACTGGGGTTTAATAATCTATTCATTACAGAGGTTAATTTTGAACCCAAGCAGTTACCAAATATTGTATAACTACGTACAAGAAATGCATGAAGCATGAGACTTAATTTTCGTTTAATTTGGGTGAAATTGAAGTTCATTTATGATTTCCCTAGTAGCTCTGCATGCGGACAAGAAATATATACATTAATTCGGTTTGATGTTCTCTCTCTCTCTCTATACACTACTAAATTACACATGCAATGCACGGCTTAATAAATATACTTATTTTAAAGTAAAAAATTCAGACGGAGTCTGAGCATGAACCTAAGATTTCCTTTATAATAGTTATGCACGTGCGATGCAAGCGTTGATTTTTTTTTTTTTTTTTTTTTTTTTTTGAGATCGGTGCACGCGTTGATAAATTTACAAATAATACTAAGGCCTTCTCCCATTATAATATTAGATATATATATTTATTTCACTGCGTGTACACACACGAGTTCAATTTTGTTAAACCATACAATAATCATCATTATAGACATAAACTATATATACAATTCGTACAACTAATCCTCCAATTCTCTAATTAATTAACAGGCCATGGCAAGCAATCTAGATGAACTTGTTCTGATCAACTGCCCAAAATCCCATCAACAACAAAAACAACAAGAGAAGAATAACAAACCAGCAAGTAAGCCCCACCCAGAACAAGCCATCAGGTGCCCGAGGTGTGACTCCACCAGCACCAAATTCTGCTACTACAACAACTACAGTCTCTCCCAACCCAGATACTTGTGCAAGTCCTGCAGGAGGTACTGGACCCAAGGTGGATCCCTCCGCAACGTTCCCTTCGGTAGTAGCTACCGCAAAACCAAGAGATCCTCCTCCTCCTCTTCGGCCGTTGCCACCGCAGAAACCAAATCCCAAGACCAGCATCCAAATGACCTCCCTGGTTCCCTTATATTGCCACCCTTCTCATTTGATCCCAATAACCTCACCTTAGCCTTTTTCTCAATGCAAAATCACGAAAACTTCATCCTACCAAACCCTATCCCTAACCCTAGTCATTCCGGTTTTCTCGATATACTGAGGAGTGGGCTTGTGGACAATCCAAGTGAATCGGCTCCTAGCATGTATTGCGATGGATTTGGTGAGAATGCAACTGATGTTGGTGGGGATAGGCTCACAGTGTTTCCTTCTGATGATGGTAGTTGGCAAAATGGGCTCATGAACCCTCATGTAGGGGGTTTACATATAGAAGATTTTTAAGGGTGTTCCTATGCTTTCTCATATATATATATACATGTGTGTATGTGGGTCAATATTGGCTTCAATTTTTTTCGTTGTCAATGTTGGTGTCATACTTTTATAAGGTGTTTTTCCAATGGGGATAACTAATGTCATCTTGTTCTTCGTGAGGGCTTATTATATATATTTGATAACTATAAACTTATCACCGAACAATGTTTTGGATGATATTAAGCTGAAGGACAAAATGTAGCAAAAAGTAATACATGTGAAGAACACAATTAATCTAAATACTTCATGACCTAAACGTACCTTCTAAGAATATCCCATGTTGAAACAAAGAAATTAAAGATAAAAGAACATAGCGGAAGCATACCACAATCCATAGTGTTACTTGATCAAACGGGTTGAGATCTTCCAATTGATGTGTATTTCTGAGAACTCTCTCTGTTGATGGGGATGCGGAGAAAATAAAACGTACACTCAATTGGGGACCTTGACCCCTTTATATAGAAACTACCAAGGCTTTTGGTATTTTGTAACTAGTATTCAACAGTTATCAACTTAATTAGTATTTTTAAATTGGCCCCTCATCAATTTAAAAATACAAGTCCGGTCTCTACACGTTAATTCCATGACGGTTTAATACCCGATAGCTAAAATGAACTTTTATAGATCACTTTTAATTGGCCAAACTTTAGGATAGCATAGCACAAAAATAGATGTGTGGCCCCATATGTCCAGTAACATTTTCTAACAATTTCCCACTGGGCCACATATGTAACCTTATGAATGTGCATAACCTTATGTGCTCCCAAAATTGCTATTACCATTAGAGTATTTCTGAACAACCTTGTCCATTAATCATACCGATATAGGATTAAGGCGATCTTCGTCACATTTATCGTGACTAAATCTATCAATGGTCACATATACCAATACAACCAAACGACCTAGATCAATCATGGATGATGTGTAGCATGGAAATTCCATGTAATGTGATCCAAACATGTCTATTTCCAACTGGTCCTTCTTTATTCCTTAGTGAGATCGATACCGAACATAATATAACATATTGAAATAAACCAAATGCTTTATTTCTATATAGAAAATATCCGAATACATAAATGTTTCCAAATCTAAACATAAAGCAATGAGAACACAAACTCCCACTAAAATATGATATCCTCATAAGATACAACACCCATATGAGTAGTGTGCTCATGAAAGACCTTGAGTGGTAATCCCTTTGTAAGCGGATCCGCAATCATGGAGTTTGTCCCAATATGCTTTATGGAAATCTGTCCACTCTGCACTCTTTCCTTCACAACCAGGAACTTTATGTCAATATACTTTGACTTAGATGAGCTCCTATTGTTGTTAGAATTTAGAATTGCCGACTTATTATCACAATATAACTTAAGTGGTCTTTCTATGCTATCCAAAATGCATAGCCTAGTGACAAAATTTCGCAGCCATATTCCATGATTAGATGCCTCATTGCATGCCACAAATTCCGCTGCCATAGTAGAAGAAGCTACAAGTGTCCGCTTAGCACTTTTCCAACAAATAGTGCTTCCAGCTAGCAGATAAATGTAGCCTGAAGTGGATCTCTTGCTGTCTTGGCATCCAACAAAATCGGAATCAGAATACCCTATGATCTCCAACTAATCTGATATCCTATATGTGAGCATGTAGTCTTTTGTCCTTTGTAAGTATCTCATAACCCGTTTGGCTGCTTTCCAATGATCCATCCCAGGGTTGCTTAAATATCTGCCTAGCATTCCAACAATGAAAGCTATGTCTGGATGTGTACAAACTTGAGCATACATAAGACTCCCTACAGCTGACACGTATGGAATCTTTTGCATTTCCTTAACTTCAAGGTCATTCTTGGGACACTGATCGAGACGAAATTTGTCTCCTTTAGCGACAGGGGTGTCACCTGGTTTACAATCTTGCATGCCAAATCTTTTTAGTACTTTAACGATATAGCTCCTTTGTGATAATCCAAGAGTACGTCGAGATCGATCCGTTGTATCTGAATCCCTAATACAAAAGAGGCATTACCAAGATCCTTCATCTCAAAATTCTTTGATAAAAATCTCTTGGTTTCGTGCAACATCCCTATATCATTAGTGGCAAGTAGTATGTCATCAACATACAAAACCAGAAAAATATGCTTACTCCCACTGAACTTATGATACACACAATCATCAACATGTACATCAAAACCATATGAGATAATTACTTGATGAAATTTGTGGTACCACTGACGGGAAGCTTGCTTGAGCCCATAGATAGATTTCCTTAGTTTGCAAACCATATTCTTTGGATCTCCAAATACAAAATTTTCTGGTCGCACCATATAAATGATTTCATCAAGATCACCATTGAGAAATGCTGTCTTTACATCCATCTGATGTAGCTCAAGGTCAAAATGTGCAACAAGCGCCATAATCGTCCTAAAAGAGTCTTTCATAGAAACTGGAGAGAAAGTTTCTTTGAAGTCAATGCCTTCATTTTGGGTAAAGCCTTTAGCTACAAGACGAGGCTTATATCTTTCCACATTACCTTTTGAATTCCTTTTGGTTTTAAATATCCATTTACAACCAATGGGCTTCGCAACTTTCTGGTAATGGGACAAGATCCCAAACTCTATTGTCTTGCATAGACTTATACTCCTCATTCATGACATCAATCCACTTTTGAAAGTTAGAACCTTGTATGGCCTGATGGAAGTTGATTGGATCATCATCCACCATTCCAATATTTCCCTCATGTTCTTGGAGAAATACAATATAATCATCCGGAATAGCACTTCTCCTTTCTCTTGTGGATCTCCTTAGTTCTTGAGGTTGTTTATTTTGTTCTTCTGAACAATCACATCATTCTGAATGAGGAGTTGTTCAACATTATCTTATTGAGGTTCCTGATTTGCTTCTCGATCAATGACAGGTATGGAAACCTGCACATCATCAAAAGCAATATTAGGAATCAAAACCGATTCCTCCTCACAAACAATGTTTCTGACCTTATCCCCCCCCCCCCCCCCCCCCCAAAAAAAAAAAATCTATATCCTCAAAAATTATTGCAATTCCCGTTTCAAAAACTGACTTAATTATGGGATCATAAAATTTATAGCCCCTAGATCGCTCAGGATAACCAATAAAGTAGTTGCTCACTATTTTGAAGTCCAATTTCTTTTTATGTGGCTTATAAGGCCTAATCTCAGCTGGACATCCCCAAATGTGAAAATGCTTTAAACTAGGCTTTTTGCCTGTCCAAAGCTCATAAGGTGTTTTGCAACTGCTTTAATTAGTTGGTACTCTATTTAGAATATAAGCTGCAGTCATAAGTGCTTCTCCCCAGAGTGATTCAGGTAAAGTAAAATGACTGATCATACTCCTTACCATATCCTTAAGAATTCTATTTCGTCTCTCAACTACATCATTCATGCTAGGAGATACTGACATGGTGTACTCACTACAAGAAATTTGCCATATACCAACGGACACCTATAGTGACGGATCTCTAAAACTGTGGGTATAGGTATCATATACCTACAAATGAGATAAAACACCGTGGGTATAGTCCGTAATTTATTTTCCTCCAAAATTTTTCATTTTCCCTCTCTCTTCCTCCAAAATATTTCATTTTATCCCTCCTAAATCCCTCTCTCCCCAAACCCAATCTCTAAATCCTCCTCTTCCCGCTGCCGTCGCCCCCCTCTTCCCACTGCCATCGCCCCATCTCCCTGGGCCACCAGCTCCTCTCTTCAAGATCCCACATCAACAACCTCCCCATCATCATCTCCGTTCTTTCTTCGTCTTCTCCTCTCTTCAAGATCCCAAATAAAGTATAATCCCGAAAAAAGTCAAGAATCCCAATCCCCAAAAAAGTCAAGAATCCATGGCCGGCGGCGGTAGCCAAGCAGCTGTGAACCTCCTCACCAACGTGGCCAAAGCAGCGGCCTCCCTCGGCTTGGGCGCCACCCTCCTCTCCTCCTCCCTCTACACCGTCGACGGCGGCCAGCGCGCCGTCCTCTTCGACCGTTCACTCATCTCTCTTCTCTCATCATGTGTAGTTAGTAATCAGGTAATCATCCTCCTCTCTAGGTTACACCGTATAGGCTTCGTTAGACCTATACGGTATAATCATTCTATTATACTTCACGGTTTGAAGCAAGCATTTAGTAAAATTCTGCAAACATAAAAATATGTCTGTTAGTAGAGAATGTAATTGAGTTTCACTTATAATTGGTTGAATGGACTAGTTCTGAGAATCGTAATTGAAAAACTGGTATTATTGATAATTCTATGCATTTGTGGAATTCCACTTATACATCCAACTTATCAAGCAAGTGTCAAAAAACATGATGGTTATAGCCAGTTAGTTCTCCTGTGTATAAGGGTATACTATTCCAACTGGGGGGAATTTTACATAAGGCTTTTTGACTTGGCTTTTAGGCCATGAAGCATAGAAATTTATAATTGGAAGCTGTATTGTGTTGGACATGTGTTGGACACCTGGTTGACATGATATTGTATATTGACACTGCCACCGAAACTCAGTTGTGAAGATTTTTAATTTACATTCTGCAAGTTCTATTGTATGTAGTCTGATCGGAACTTCAACTTCTTGACAGAGCTTAGTTATCGCAGTACTTGTCATAGCCATGACAATATTTTCAACCGGGATAGATTCCAAATGCTTTCAGGTATATTTCTCCTTATATCACCATCACCCATTTCCTTGTTATTTTTGCTAGATTGTACCTTTACAAGCTTTCAATGTATAAATGTAGTTCTACATGACTGAAGCAGAACCTGATGATGTTCCTTATGGTTCTGGCTTTTTCCATTTTGTTTTTGCCATGGGGGCTATGTACTTCGCAATGCTATTAGTTGGATGGAGGGACCACAATGTTATGCAGAAGTAAGTTTCAATCTCAGTAAATTTAGTACTCCATAGGATATTTAAACATTTTGTTTTTGAAAGCCTTATGATTCATTAGGAGACATGCTGTATAAAATGTATTTGTTAACATTGATGTAAACCAAAATAATTTAAATTTTGTGTGTAAAATTTGCAAAATACAGTTACGGTTTTTCTTGATCTCGAAGTTGGTGGGTTAGCCTTCGGCTTAGATGCTATACATCAATATTTTGAAATATTGAATTTGAGTGGCATGTAGTTATTTAGGATTTAGACGAGGATAAATATGATATATTATATGAAATTTGATGGATAAGCAAAATTTTATACACTAGAAGAAAGTAGAGTTTTAGGTTTTTTTGGATAAGCAAAATAAATATTAGACACTGCTCGATTTCGGTGGTTAAGTTTTTGCCTCTTTTTTTTTTCTCCCCCCAGATGGATAATAGACGTCGGATGGGTCAGTATGTGGGTGAGAATCGTCAATGAATGCCTGGCAGCAATTATTTACAGTATGTTCATGTTCTTCATACCACATTAATGTATTTTTGGGTAAGGAATCCATACCCTATTGCATTAAAAGAAGTAATGAAAGAACTTACATCAAATATACTTCATTCTAACGAAAGAAACAGACATATACATTCATTCATCCAGAGCCAAAGGCCTCTCCTTTATTATGCTTAGAATTTGCCACTTGAATCATGTAACCATGAGAGTCGGCATTTGTACTGGAAAATACTTAGGATCCTGAGTCTAGTAGAAACATGTCTGAAGGACTCAGTTCACAATTGTTTGAGTTAAAATGACATCAAACAGTATGATTCATTAATTGCTGATACTGCCTCTATAGAGAAAATTTCCCTTTTGGTATCATTCAGGGTGTCGTTCAGAAAGGAAATAATGACATCAATTTTATTTATAGCTGATAGGGATGAATGAATGGCACCATCATAAATATTTTGAGTATCCAGTAGTATTTGATAGTTGGTAGATATATCGATAGTTCTCATATCAAAATGTTAATGATTATATATGCAGTTTGGATGCTAGTTGCTCCTCTAGTTTGGAAAAGAAGGAGAGCAAAATTCGTATGAAAGTCGTGTTCGAGAAAAAGTTGTACAGCGTGCTGGAAAAAGGCGTCACCAGTATAGATACGCCACAAATTGAGGTCAATGTATGATAACGGAAAAGCTTCTCCTACCAAACCTAGAACTACTACTAATTCTACTTTATATTCTTGTCCAAATTATGCTTCGTTAGACATAAACATAGTATTATTGTATTCAGTGAATAAATGCTTATGAATAGCTAAAGTTTCTCTTTTACGCATTGTTATACTATGCTTGTCATCCTTTTCTGGCGTCTTTCTGTGCCTGATAACTAAGAAGGTACTGGATGCACTTAATAGGGTAGTGATATACTGTTAATCTTCAAGGTCCTTTCTTGATGTTCTTTTCATTTATGTCAACAATACTTTTCTAAATATTTACTAGGAACCATAATAATTAACCACAAGAGGACTAATGTTGCATTCTATGTGATTATCTTTTCAAACAGGAATGAGAACTCCTGCTCGAGATTACCATATTCCTGGATGTCACTCATCTAAGATCTGTAGCACCATTGGTGCTGTGGCAAGTCTTGTTTTTGCTTACAACACAGGAATGCTGCCAGAGATATATACAGGTAGGTGGAGATACATCTCCAAAGCCATAGTGGCAAATCATATGTACATATGCCTTCCTTGTTTCCTTCTAAATTTGAGTTTGGGATTTAACAGTCCGTCTATTTTTGTCATTTGATTTTCTTCAGTTTCTGTTATCCATGCTTTCACTTAATGAACTTGAATACTTACATATTTTCTTTTTCAGGCTGTTATTAGGGTCTGCTTCCCGGACAATTATGTTCTCCAGATTACGTTTCACCCATCAGAGAAAATCCAAAGTTTAGTGGATCTTCTTATGATAGTAGTTGCTCAACCAGACTTGCCATTTTATCTATGTAAGTACTACCGTTATATAATATTATTTTATCTTGGAGGAATTACTTTTATGTTGATTTAACATCATATCTTAGCTGTTTTGTCTAAACTGAATAAGGATATCCAGTGCTAATTCACTTACACTTAAATGTGCTTGAGCAAGACGGTAAACTATCATCCTATATTAGTGATGTAGACATCAATGAAAAACTTGATTGTGTTTTATTTATTGTAGGTTAACTAATGTTAATGAAGAAGGGCATCTTTATGGGGTTTCTGGAAGCTCGGAAGGTTATGCTGAAACGGTTTTCCGCCACGCTGCTAAAACCATCTTTAATACATTAGAAGTAAGTTTATTTTTAAGAGTTTATACTTACTTTCATTAGTGATTATTTACTGATATGTTTCATGGTTTTCTTTTTCATAGATTGATGGTAAAATAGTTTTGAGATTTGCCCTGTGCCGAACTAGTTTTCTTTATTATCCTTCGCTGAATGTGCCTAACAACTATTCCTTTAAATTTTTGATGGTACAGGAACTTGCTGAGATGATTTTCCAGTCAGCATTGTAGATCGGAGTTATTTATTGGCGAGTTGTAGATGTACACTATTTATTGGCAATGGAAGTTAATTTTCTGTTGATGGAGCAAACCTCGGAATTAAGTGGATGAGATTGTTATAAGACTTTATATGCTTATTATATGTCAGTATGGTACTCTTAGGTTGACATTTTAACTATTTTGTAAATTGAATTTGACATGCTTGTAATACTTCATTAATTTTTAATATGATTGAAGTTTAATTTTATTTAATTTTGTTTCATAAACACATGTATTTATTTCATTGTGTATTTGGTTTATAATTGAATTAATATTATAAAAGAAAATATTAAATTATCATAAGCGTAATTAATAAGAAAAAATTGTGTATAGAGCGATGGGT
Organism: Hemerocallis citrina; assembly: GCA_017893485.1. Lineage (NCBI taxonomy): Eukaryota > Viridiplantae > Streptophyta > Magnoliopsida > Asparagales > Asphodelaceae > Hemerocallis > Hemerocallis citrina. The sequence continues at coordinate 85,212,643 of CM030361.1, forward strand.
ATATATTCAAATAATTAGATGCGAAAACCATCGCTAAAACCTATAACAATGGAGCTTCAACCGTGGGTATAGGAAAGCAAAATGTGTCTTTAAAACCTATACCAACGGATACAAAACCGTGGGTATAACACCGATACCTATACCAACGGGTGAAATAACCGTCCCTATAGGCTATAGTGACGGCATTTTGCCGTGGGTATAGCTAATTAAAAACGACGGAAAAATATGTCCGTTGATATAGGTTTTACGGGATATACCTACGGTTTTTTGCGCTATACCCACGGATTTTTGCTGTCACTATATGTCAAATTCCTTGTAGTGACTGTGGGACGATTCCACATTCCTCTAGGAATTTAGCAAACGGTCTTGGACGTTGTTATCCTGAACCGTCATATCTGCCGTAGTTTTCACCACCACGGTCAGATCTAACGCTTTTAATCTTTTTATTGAGTTGATTCTCAACTTTAGCTTTAAATGCCTTGAACACATCCAGAGACTGAGACTTCTCATGAAAGAGATATAGGTACCCATAACGTGAGTAATCTTCTATGAATGATATAAAATATTGTTGAGCATTCCAAGAAGTTGTAGAAAATGGTCCACAAAAATTCGTATGAATCAATTCTAAGATGTCTGAAGTTCTGTTGGCACCTAACCTTTTAGTTTTGGTCTATTTTTCCTTGATGCAATCAACGCAAACATCAAAATCTGTATAGTCAAGGGAATTCAAAATGCCATCAGACACAAGTTTCCCAATTCTATCTTTTGAGATATGACCTAGTCGCTTGTGCCACAACGATGCTGAATTTTCTTTACTTAATTTGCGTTTAGTACCACGTTATTCCACATGCAAGATTTCATTATAAGATGCAATAGTATCAAGCAAATATAGGTTATTGTATACATATAATGAACCAGTAGCTACAATATTTGAGTTTAACAAAAGACTAAACTGATTGCCTCCAAATGAACAATGATAACCAGATTTGTCCAATAAAGAAACAGAAACCAAATTTCGTCTAAAAGGCAGTACAGCGAAAGTGTCTTTCAAATCCAAATAGTAACTAGTTCCTAACAATAACCTAAAGGTGCCTATTGCATCAACTTCCACCGGTTCACCATTACCCACAAAGATGTATCTTTCATCATCATTTGGCTTTCGGTAGCTCAGGCAACCCTGCATAGAAACACTTACATGAATAGTAGCACCAGAATCTAACCACCAAGTGTTTCTAGGTACTGAAGCTAAATTAACCTCAGAACAGACCAAAGTAAGAACCATACCTTTCTTTGCGCGCCAAGCATGATATTTGGTACAGTTCTTCTACATGTGTCCATTGTCCTTGGAAAAGAAACAACCCCCTGTCTTGTTGCTCTTTCTTTTGTGCTGGACTCTTAGTAGCAACTTCATATTCCTTCTTTATTTTCTTGCCCTTGTCTTTAGAGGTGCTTGCCAAGTGAGCACTTTCAGTTCTGTCCTGCTTCAACATTTCTTCCTCTTGCACACTGTTACCGCTGAATTCGGTGTGGGGATAAACAGATGAGATTTGTGAGTTTGCGGGAAACCTGAATAGCGGATCCAAGCCTTCTGATTCCTGCCGCTACCTGCAAGGAAGTGCGATACACCGGGGTTGATTCCGGCGACGCACCCTCCGACGCTCTTATCAGTAACCAGTGGTGATTAAGAAAGAGCTTAAGGTGGAAAAAGAGTGATTACCTGGTCACAGTGGTAAGGGGAGGTATTTATAGTCGCCATGGGAGTGATTAGGGGCCTGATTTCCTGTGTAACTGTCAGGAGGAAAATCCTCCCAATCTGTTTAGGAAACTGACCCTTGATTTCCGGTGAGAGCAAATCAGGCCCGTTGATTCAGTCAAATCAGTGACCCTGATTTTCCTCTTGCTGATCTGGGTTTGTCTTGGGTCGGAACCCGTACCCAGTTGGAGTGGATCCGTTTGTGGGGTGTTGGGTCTGTGAGAAGGAGACCCAGTACCCGTTTCGGACCCATCTGTATGTGAAATTACCGTTTTACCCCTGAGCTTCAAGATTCGTGCCCAATCTGGACGGTTCCGATTTAACCCCATTTTTAGCCATATCACACACAATATGAAATGAGCTCATTTAACTGACCTTAAATTGACTGAATTGTGTAGGAAGCGAAATTAGTACCAAATACACGAGCAAGTCATCTGACAGCTCGAGCTTTAGTTCCTTAAGTTTGAAGCAATGTGAGACATCTCCATAATGTACTCCCTTATGTTGCTCTTGCCTTGCTACTTCATCGAAATCAAGCTTTGCAAAAGAGTGCTTGTTTCAGCCTTATCGTTTTTCGCAAAACGCTTCTCAATTTCAGCAGGGAACTCCTTGGCATCAGTTATCCCTTCGAACACCGCATCTCTAAAGGCTTCCGAAATTCCGCGCTTAATGATCATAAGGCTTATGCGATTTGAGTAGCATTGGTATCGGGTCGGGTCCTTCACTACCCGGACCCGGACCTGGTCCCCTACGGGTCTAAAAATTGGACCCGAACCCAGAGCCGTAAGGTCCGGGTCTGGGTCCTATTAAAATATTCCTACCCGTTCGGATAGGAGCGGGAGTGTGAGCGCCGAGCAGAGGCAGCGAGTGGAGGATTTACAATAGAGGAGAGAAGAAAAAGGCATGAGTTTTGAGTTTAGAAGAGGAAGATTTAGAATTGAGGATGAAGGGGAGGGATGAGGATATAATATTTATTTTTATGTTGATTTTTTGGGTTTTTTTAACGGGTCTGGGTCCAGGTCCGGGTCGGGTCTCTTTTGAGCTGACCCGAACGCAGACCTGAAAGTACAACGGGTCCCATTTTAGGACCCGAACCTGGATAGGCCGGGTCGGTTCCGGTCCAATGCCGGGCCCGAGTCGGGTCCGGGTTTTGGGTATTTATACCAAAGCTAGATTTGAGCGATCCCACTTCTCAAAGTTCTTCTTATCATCAGGAGAACTTTCATCCGTAAGAGTAGCGGGTTGCTCAATTCTAAGCGCAAGGTCCAGATCCATGCAGCCAAGAACAATCAGTATATTCTCTTTCTAAACCTTAAAGTTTGTCCCATTCAGCATAGGAATTGAGCTTCAGTTGGCATATATTGTAGTAGCAGGCATGTTAGCTGTAGAGACAAAAACAAAAACAAAAACAAAAACAAAAAAAAAACTCATGCTTAAATATTTCTAATTAATCAATAAATTCAAACAATAGTATGTCTCATCTCAAGATACCGAGCAGAACATTAATTTTAAGTCTTTAGACAATAATACTAACTGTAAATGGTATTCTTGTTGTAGTGATCAAATATTGATAATAACTCATGTCAACTAACAAGTTCATCTTTGGATTAACTCATTAATCACATGAAACCTGATAATCATCACATATTTACCACCACTGGTGTGTATGCAACTCGGCCAAATATTAACCTTCCTTTGGGTTGGTTCATGCCCGCATGAATAATACACACACAACCATCTAATTCTTCAATAAACTAATCTCCACAAGGGAGGTCACTTTGGTGACATCTTGTGTCAACTAGCCTATTTAGAATATTAGACGACCATAATGCTAAATATTTGAATTGTAATTGATTCCTTGATTGATACCTTATTTTGTAAATTTTAACACAATATAAGTTTACAAACATGAATAAAAGTAAATATTTCAAAATCAAAAGGATAATAAATATATTGAACATATATGTATAGATACACATAGATTTGACCCAAAATTGAACCCATGGAACTAGATTCACAACATACAATTTCACACACGTACCCAGATCACAATCCGTATATAAAATAACTAATTTAATATGTTAGTCAAAAAAAATATAATGCAAAAGAGTGAAATGAGAAGAAAAGCCTTTATTAAAACCAACAACAAGGGGTCAGTTATGCCGTGTGAAATTGACGTGAACAATTAAACAAGATAACTACCTTGAGATCAAACAACCCGAAAATTCAAAATCATAAATTCTCTATGAACCAAGCATGGGTATGGCTCCGTTACCATTGTAGCGAAAAGTAATACACGTGAAGAACACTATTGATCTAAATACTTCATGACCTAAACATACCTTCTAAGAATCCCATGTTGAAACAAAGGAAATATAAAAGAACATAGCGGAAGCATACCACAATCCATAGTGTTACTTGATCGAACGGGTTAAGATCGTCCAGTTGATGTTTAGTTTCTAAGAACTCTCTATTGATGGAGTTGCAGAGAAAAGAAAATATACACTCAGTTGGGGACCTTGACCCCTTTATATAGAAACTGCCAAGGCTTTTGGTATTCAACAGTTATCAACTTAATTAGTATTTTTAAATTGACCCATCATCAATTTTAAAATACAAGTCCGGTCTCTACATGTTAATTTCATGATGGTTTAATATCAGATAGCCAAAATGAACTTTATAGATCACTTTTAATTGGCCATACTTTAGAATAGCATAGTACAAAAATATATGTGTGGTCCATATGTCCAGTAACATTTTAATTGGCCATACTTTAGAATAGCATAGTACAAAAATACATGTGTGGTCCATATGTCCAGTAACATTTTAATTGGCCATACTTTAGAATAGCATAGTACAAAAATACATGTGTGGTCCATATGTCCAGTAACATTTTCTAACACAAAAACTCTGGCTAAACTGTATTTTTTGTGGATGATGAGCATACGTGTTTTTCTGATTAAAACCACAAGTTTTGGCAGTAGGTACATCTCTCTATTATATTTTGTACTCATTGGTTTATTAATTTATTTCTGGTACGGGGAGTTGTCGAAGAGAACAAGAAAAAAATAACCATTCAAACAATCCCTCTTTCCTTCTCTAAATAAATAGTCTTCACTATTCTTTCTTGGTTCTTTCACAGATAAAAAACAATATATCATTTGTCTTTCTTCACACAAATTAATAATGGTCATATGCAAGTTACGATTGATTTAGTAGGAAAGAAGAAAAAGAAAACTTCTATGGTACTAAAATTTCGTAGTCATGTCTTGCTCCGAGTATCTTATACCGAAATGGAATCTAGCGTGCATTTTCGTTGAATAGATGTTAGCATTACAACATTCATTTAGTAAAGGAAAAAACTTCACAATATTAAAAAGTCTATAGTTGTGTACATCTTGCTCTCGTTGGTACTGTACCCAAATGAAGAGTAACATCACACTTTTTCCTCAAAAGTTAGATGTAAAGCATATGTGGTATACATGATCAATTGTACTTTATAACCCACACCTCTAATATTTTTGTGATGTAATAATTTGACCAATTTTTAGTGCATGAATATTGTAACAAACCCAACAAATATTAAGTGAATTTCTTTCGATCTATTGTCCATAGTACTGGGGACTCCTTTTGAATTTATTTTTGAAGGTGAGGGAACCCATGCATTAGGATTTGGGACAAAAGACCAATCAGATTTCTTCAACAGCAAAAGCAGCCAACCTGTTTACTTAGGTTAAGAGGAATTTTGAGAGACGCGAATGTTGTGAATGAGAGATGTCACAAGTTGTTTAACCAACTACAGTATTGAAAACGAATTGACACATACATACGATTGATAAATACCTCAATATATTGATGTTTGAAAAACTATGAGTCCAATAAATTCAGTATAACTTTCGTTGTTGTGCTCGTTTCTTCATCCCCCTCGCCCCACTTTCGTTGTTGTACTCGTTGGCTTCGCTCCGGTACTGTGAGGTAGCCGTGCTGTCTACAGTGGAGGTGCTCCTGTCTACAGTGGAGGTGCTCGTTGGCTTCGCTCCTGTTTGCTCTGGCGGCTCTCCGACGCTTGGTAGGTCAGAGTTGGTTTTCCGGTGGAGCTTTCGTCCCCTCTCTGTGAGTATTCTGTTATTTTGATTGCTGTGGGTAGGTTTGATCCTTGGTGGTGCTTCAATACCGGTAGTGTTTTGGGATCGCTTAGCGATTTAGTCGTTTGTTTTCGATATCATAGCATTCTTGCTGTGGTTCTGAGCAGCTGTGCCCGTGGTATTGGGTTTTATTATCACTATTGTTCTTCTCTAGACTCGAGTATCTTTCGAGGCACTCGATTTCGCCTTGTTGCTTATTTCGTGATCTGGTTACTGATCCATTTGTAGTTACTTCTTTCGGGCTTTCGGTTTGTTTATGCTGGCTTTGTGTCCCCCTTCCCCTGGGGACTTCTTGCTAGCATTTCTGCAGTTTTAAAGTGCGGACTGTGTTTTTTCAAGATTGCCCGTTGTTACTTTCCTCCCTTCCTCTCTATTTGCTCCATTCTTATTCTCCTCATTGGAGTGTGTGGATTCTCCCCTTTAAGAGTCTCTGTTTAGAGGAGGCCTTGGCCTATTACAGCTCAGGTATTGTTACATTTGGCGGGAGTATTCCAACCCTGTTAGTGGTCCCTCTGTTCTCTTAATCTCCTTTATCAGAGCATTGTGATAGTGGGATTTTTTGGAAGGGCTTCTTCCATGGATTTTAACAGGGTCGCTGTTAGCTCCGATTGTTCTTTTTCGCGTCTGATTCCGCAGAGGAATTGTTATTCTTCTTCGTCTATTAAGCCCGATCCTCAGCAGGTTTGCTTCAGGTGCCTCCTTCCGGGGCATTTTAAGCGTGATTGTAGGAATAGAATGAAGTGTTTATTCTGTGATAAGCTCGGTCACCCTCGTAACCGATGCTTTTCCCTTCAAAAACTTCTGGGTTGGCCCAGGAGGCACCCTTTACAAGCCAAACTCCTATCTTTTCTTAATTATCCCGTCTTAAAGTTCAAGCTTATGAATAGCTCGGTTAACTATCACAGTAGGGTTGAGTGCCTGGGCCTCAAACCCTCTGTCTTGTTGGATAGCTATGGGTCGAACTCTTCCCCATCTAGTCCTTCTCCATGTACATCGACTGTCTCTCTTTATCGGCCTAATATTGCTCTTCTTTTTAAGGATCGCAAAGCTTTTTCGAATCTGGTTGGCGCCCCTCGTCGAGCCTCTTTCAAGGATCGCTCCCGAGTAGTCCCGATGTTCCCTTCCTCAGTCAGGAAGTTTGGATATTATCCTTTTGGTCATAAATCCAACTCCTCGAATCTCCTTTTGTCTAGTTGTGCGAAGGAGTCTGCTCATTACTCCCGCACTGCTGACTCCCCAATTCTCCATCCAGTCAGAGCCAGTATTGAGTTAAAGTCCCCTTCGCTGGACTATTATTTTCCTTGTAAATTGAAGATCTCTTATTCCTTATGTTCTCACATATCTTTCCATTTTCCTGGATGCCTTTTCTCTAAGTATCATCTCTTAGGGGTTCACTCTTGGCTCCATCTGATCCTGAGGGCTTTTAAACTTTTTTTGCTCTCTCTCCCCCATAAGCATACTATTTGTGTTGATTTCTCTTCTTCTCCCGTTGAGGACGGCACAACCAAGCCCCTCCCATCGGTTTCTTCGACCGCCCCCAGCAGTCTTGGCTCCCCCTTGCGTCCTATCTCTGTAGAGTTTTCTCATTCAGCCCTTCAGACGATCTCGGCCCCTTCTGTTTCGGCTGCTATTCGCCCTGTCAAGCGGGGTCATAAAAAGAAAGTTTACGATCGCTCCGTGTTTCGAGTAAGTGCCCGCCTTCTTGCGAAGAAAGCAGGCTCCGTGGCGGCTGTTTGCATTCCCTGGTAACAGCAATGTCCTTCCGTCGTGATGCCTCTAGAGTCACTCTTGACTACTAGTGGAGTTTGGTTCCCCCCTGTTGTCTTCGGTTGTATTTTCAAGTCGCTGGCCTTCTGCTCTGCTCGATGGATTTTCTGGTTGGAGTTCCTTGCCGGGTTTTGCTCTCGGGGTTGTTTACTGTTTTTCTATCTTTTGTATGTAATTATTTACTTGCTTTGTTCTGTTTTACCTCTTGTAAAACCATTGATGATTGTATGTTTCATTACTGATTTATTGATTAATATATTTTTGATGGCTGGAGCCTTAGGGCTCTATCCGATTCATCAAAAAAAAAAAAAAATTCAGTATAATAGTAATAATACTAAGCAGTTGCTCAGCTCATGCAGTAACAAACTTAGTATACCGTTAAAAGAGAAATCACATTTTACACTGCAAAAGTAATTCAGAATATCTACAACAATAGATAGTGTACCCTTGTGCAATATTGCACAAACTTATATAATATAATATAATCGGAAAATCTTCCATTGTGCACCACCCCTCCGTGTGCACTCGTGTGCACTTGGCTTTCCCGCCTTCGTATCGACGATCCGAACCGTTCACATTGATCTACACATCTAAATTAGTCTAAATATGTAAAATCAAATCATTTGAAATTCATTTGCCCATCCATCATGTGACTATGAAAAATAATGATTTTCAGCCATACAATTTTGTAACACTTCAATGGATGGGCAAGTGAATTTCAAATGATTTGATTTTACATATTTAGCCGAATTTAGATGTGTAGATCAATGTGAACGGTTCGGATCGTCAATACGAAGGCGGGAAGGCCGAGTACACACGCCGTGTGCACCATAGGTGGTGCACAACGGAAGACTTCCCTAATATAATATGTAATATAACACGTACAATATTGCACATATTTTTTTTTAAAAAAGAAAATTATAAAAATAAAATAAAAATTCATCTAATAATATCTATATAATTTACCTCAGAATGATGATATTTTGGCTATCTGTGCGCCTAGCCCCCCTGCGCTTCCACTCTTTGATTCTTCTCATTCTTATCACCTTACCCCGGACTCTGAGTCAGGGATCTCTCTGCAATCCTTTGGATTGTCGGTGCCTCATCTGGATCATCCAAATGAGTGTCTGCCCTCTGTTAATTCACCTCAATTTCTCTAATCATTCTCGGACCAGGGATGTTCAGATGTCAGTGCTGACTGCGCTTTTCATAGCCCGTCTACTGGATAATCTAGTCCCGCATTGCTCCCTTCCCGTCAGAAAGCTAAGCTTAAATCTCTTCTGATTATCCGTACGAGTGCTCGAATCTGAGCCAAAAATAATTTTCACCTCTCTGTGTCCTCTAAAGCTTCTTTAGCGGCACAAGTAAGGAACCTTGAAATTCTGCCTTTCGACCCGAATAACCAGAACCTCTCATCCTTTGGTTCGGTTTATCAGGTTCAATTTGGCTCCCTCTCTAACTCGGAATTGATTCAGTTGGCTTCAGATATTGGTTTTTGTCTGGACCCTTCCTCCTCTCAACATGTGGAGTACTTTCATCACTTAGAAATCAAGTGTACCTGCAATTTCCAGTTAGCTTATGATTAGTGTGTCCTGGAATATTAGGGGGCTTGGCAGCGCTCCGAAACAAAATGTCGTTTTCCAATTAATCGCTTCCTCTCACTGTGATATGATTACCGTAGTGGAATCCAAACTCCACTCCCCTTCCCCGTACATTCTCCGATCTATCGGTGGATCAAGGATCTCCAAATGGATCTCCTTGGACTCGATTGATACTCGAGGAGGTATCCTCTTTGGTTTCAAAGAGGATGTTTTCACCCTGATCTCCGTTCGACGTCTCCAATTTTTCTTGGTGGTTTTCCTTTATTGGATTGAATTCAATAGTGATCTTATTGTTGTTTCAGTCTATGGTCCTAGCTCTTTGGACGGTCGTCGGTCTTTCTGGGATGAGTTTATCTCCTTTACTGGGAGTCCAAGGTTATTGGATCTTTTGTGGTGACTTCAATGAGACTATATTTTCTAATGAAAGGTCGGGCCGGGTAACCCTTCCTCTCTTAGCAGCTCATTGCGTTTCAACGACTATATTCGGGATCTTGCTCTTATTGATGTCCCGATTAACGGGAGATCCTTTACTTGGTCTAATATGCGGATCATTCCCTCGTTGGCTAAGCTCGACCGATTCCTAGTGTCCTCTCACTGGTTTGCTTCCTTCCAAAATGCTTTTGCTCAAGCGTTACCAAATCCTTGTTCGGATCATGTGCCCATTATTCTACACTCGAACTTTTCCTTTCCTAAACCCCGGAAATTTCGTTTTGAAAAATTTTGGTTGGAAGACCAAATTTTCGTTAACCTTGTCTCTAACTGCATTGCCAATGTGGTGGGTTCCCATGGTCTGGGACAGATTCTTCTTAAATTGCATGCTATTAAGCATGGTTGTAAAATTTGGCGTAAAGAGAGATTTGGCCACTCTCGCGCTCTTAAAATCTCCTTCTTTCTTCTATTAATTCCATTGATATGCTCGAAGAATCTGGTCCTATCCCTTTGCCACCGAGGACCCGTAGAAATGAATGTAAACAGGAATATGCTAAGCTTCTGCAGTACGATCATTTAAAGTGGGCTCAACGAGCTAAGACATGTTGGCTCAAAGAGGGGGATACTAATACTGCTTTCTTCCACAATTTTGCCTCTCATCGTAGACGATGTAATCATATCACTTCTATTATCATTGACGATGAGGAGGTTCATTCTGACGAGGAATTCCATGCGGCATTCCTCTCCTTCTATAAATCCCTTCTCGGTGAGTCAGGCAGGCGATCTTGCCACCTTGATTGGCATCACCTATATGATGATGAAGATCTTGACCTTTCTAGCCTTGACGCTCCTTTCACTTTGGAAGAGATTAAAGCGGTGCTCTTCGCCATGAATAGCGACTCTTCACTGGGTCTTGATGACTTTCCTTCATTCTTCTTCCAAAAATTTTGGGAACTCCTACAAGATGATATCCTTCTTATGTTCAACGATCTTCATCAGGGTACTTTGTCTTTTGACCATATTAACTATGCTCACATAGTTCTTATCCCCAAATTGATTGTGGTCAACAAAGTCTCCGCTTTCTGGCCTATTAGCCTTCTTAATTCGATTTTTAAGATTATCATGAAAGTCCTTTATGCTCGTCTTAGCCTGGTCATCTCTTCTCTTATTGACCCGGTTCAATCGAGCTTTATCAAAGATAGGTTTATTCTTGATAGTGTGGCGGCGGTTCAGGAGATTATCTATGGCTGTAAACATGCTGGTTCGGAGGATATCCTCTTAAAATTGGATTTCGAAAAAGCCTATAACAAAGTCAGTTGGGATTTTCTCTTTGAAATTCTCCAACATCGTGGCTTCGGGCCTAGATGGATTGCCTGGATGTTTGTTCTCTGGTACCTCGTCCATCCTCATCAATGAGACTAAAGGTAGGAAGTTTAAGTGCAAGCGGGGTCTCCGTCAAGGAGACCCGCTTTCCCCTCTTCTTTTCTCTCTTGTGGCGGATGTTCTTAGTTGGATTCTTCAGAAAGCTTGGAATGCCAACCTTATTGAGGGCCTTGGTGGATTCCATGGCTTTAGAGGAGTCTTCAACCTCCAATATACTGATGATACCATCATCTTCTCCGAAACCAATGGGTTGTTGCTTCATAACCTTAAGCTGCTTTTATATCTTTTCGAATCGGCATCTGGGCTCTCTATTAATTTTAATAAGACTTTGATCATGTGGTTAGGGGGAACTCCTAACCGTCAGGTGGAGATCGCTCAATTTTTAAATTGCTCCCACTCTTCTTTTCCTATCCACTACCTTGGCATACCCTTGCGATGGGGTAACCTGCTTGCGGTAGATTGGATGCCTATGATTGACAAAGTCAAAGCCAAGCTCTCCTCTTGGTCGGGTAAACTTTTGTCACGTGGTGGTAGACTTATTCTTATTAATTCTAGGCTATCAGGGCTTCCCCTTTATATGATGTCCTTCTTTTTCTTACCGTCCTGGGTTATTAAGAACATTGATCAGATTACGAGGAATTTCTTTTGGTCCGGTTCTGCCAATCATAGGCCGGGTAAAAACCTATGTAAGTGGTCAATGGTTTGTAAATCTAAAAAAGATGGTGGTCTTGGCATTCTTAACCTTAGGAACCAAATTTTGGCTCTTCTAGGGAAGTGGATTTGGCGTATCCTGAATGATGATTCTTCATCCTGGGCTCGATTAATTCTCCACAAATTCCATAGCCGTCACAAAATTTGGGAGTTGGACCCAAAATTTTCTCCGTCGACATCTCCCTTATGGAAAGAGGTTTGGAAAGCGGTGGACCCATTCCGTATTGGGGTTTTTAAATTATGTTCTGATGGCTCTAACATTATGTTTTGGAGCGACCTCAGGATAGGCAACTACAAGATTGCCAACTTATATCCTGATCTATTCCGCCTAGCAGCTAACCTAAATGCGTCGGTTGCGGATTATTTAGAGATTGTCCAAGGTTCCCTTGAATGGGTTATTCCGTTCAGGAGAATTCTTCCCCCTTCTTCTCTTCCAAATTTTATTCGACTCCTCGCTGAGTTAAATTCCTATGTTTGGGCTCCTCGTGAAGATCGAGTCTGGAGATGGACGTCTTCAAGTTCATTCTCCGTTAAATCTTTTTATTCTTTTCTTAACCATGGAGGGGTTACGTCTCCTACAGCTAAGATTATTTGGAGTTGTTGTGCCCCTCTCAAAGTGAAAATTCTTGTTTGGTTAGCCTTACAAGACAAGCTTTTAACGGTGGATATTCTTACTAAGCGGAATCTAGCGATTGAGCAACTTTGTACGTTTTGCCAATTGCACCATGAGGATGCTAATCACCTTTTCCTCCTTTGCCCTTCTTTATCCCCATTATGGACTATCTGTATTAATGCTTGGCATGTCCCTTCCCGCCCTAACTGTATCACCTCATGGTGGACGTGTTGGAGGAGTAGTCATATCAACAAAGCGGCCCTTAAATCTTGGGACCTGACTATGATGACTTTGTTATGGATTATTTGGTCCGAAATAAATAACCGGCTCTTTAATAATACCGCTCGCCGTTTATCTTTATTTGTTGAGGATCTCTTTTTCCTTACTAATTTCTGGACTTCTTCTTTGCCTCCAAAGAAAAAATTGAGTTTCAATCTCCATAATTTATTGGTGGTGGGAAATCTCTTCTTACAAAATTCTTTCCTACCTTCCTAAGAATAGCATGATGGATTTTTTTAACTTTCTCTCTTTCTTTGTATGTTTTTCCTGATTTCATTCTTTAATTTTAGTAGAGTGGTGATTATCCTTGCATTATACCTGGGTTTACTTTTCTTTTGTTTCTTAGTATCGGAGGTAACCATTTCCTTTTCTTCTTTGTTTGCAGAATTAATTTGGCTGGGCTCTTCCTTTCTCCCCTGGAGGGGTTCTACGACTCCTGTTCTGGCTGCTTTGTGCAGGGTGTCTCAGCTCCTTTTTGCTTGCCTTGGCAGGTTTTGTTTTGGTGGGTGATGGTTGTTTGGGGGGGGGGGGGGGGGGCTGCCTATAGTGGGCATTGGTGTGCTGTTGCTGGATTTTGATTGCCCTCATTCTCTGTTGGGGATTTGTTTTTGGTGGTCTTGTGGCTCTGTGTTTTTATTACTTGCCATTTTCTTTGCCTAATCTGGCTGTAGAAGGTAACTCCTCTGCTGACTTTACTGTTATTTCCTGTTTAATTACTTATTATCTCTTCCTGTCCCGCTATGAATATTTACTTCGGATGCTTCCTTTTCTGTTGTTTAATTGAGTTATGTGTTTTTGTTTATCTGTTGATTTATCGATGAGTTCTCATCTTGTTGTGGTTGGAGCAGTGTTGGCGGTTCTGGCTGGTCATGGTTTAGACCAGGATCAGCACTTTTTTGTTCTCTTCTATTTTTTAGTGCAGCTATTTCGTCGAGTCCTCCCTCTGTTATGTTTCCTTTCAATGTTCTCGACGGCTTGGTGGCGTTTTTTGGGATGGAGCCTATTCACGCCTATTGTGATTGTCAGGTTCTCCATCGGGAGACCCTGTTTTTGTGTTGCAGGCTCCATTTTGTGGCAGTCCATCCTCCTATTGTATCGCTTCAGTTGCCGTTTCCTACCTTCACTGGCTCCGGGGGCTCTAGTTGCTGTGCTGGGCTCTGTTTCTCTGCCTTTGTATTTGGTGTTGTTTTCTCAGTGTTTGGCTGCTTTGGGGGTCTGTTTTTTGCTGTTTGTGGGTGGGGTGCTAATCGCTGTTTAGCAGTTGTGTCTTTTACTATGCTTCTGTGGGTGTGTTTGTGCTGATGTTGGTCATTTGGTTTCAGTTTGCCTCTTGTAAACTGTTTCTATGTACAGAGTTTTTGGTTATATTATTATTTTAGGCTGGAGTGTTTCCACTCCATCATGTTTCAAAAAAAAATAATATTTATATAATAATGCATTTTTTAAAAGTTTAATTAAGGAATATAATTTTAATTCAAAATTTGGATGGAGAAAGAGTGGGATAGTTACCTCCTACTTTTGCTCTCGTTTTTTTATTTTAAAAAGAAAAAATAGAAAAATCCTTGACCCAAAAGTGATTTTAGAACTTAATTTACAAACTCTCCTCCGGGTTCATTATATACTACAATTTAACAGTTATTACTTGAAGCAAGCTTCACTACCAAAATCAACTCCAGGTTATGAAATTTATACCTTCGAAATATAGCGAGAGGTTATAACTTCGCATTACCAAAAGAAATAGGAAACAGCTGATATTTTGGACATAATGCAAACTCTTTCAGAGTAAAAAGATTAAAAGAAACTCAATGTTACAAATAGAAAAGCGGAGAAAAGCAGAAAACTACACTCTACATGATATTCCATATAAATTATAAGTATTCGACAACAAGCAGGAATAATAACAAAAATCTGGTTAGTTGTCTTGCTGAAACAACAATTCTTACTAAAAATAAAGAAGTAATAAGGTGTTAGGGTTTAGTGGTTGGGGTTCAGATGATCGGGATGGGTCTACAATGGGTGAATAGTGAATGTATCAGAGTATCAGTTTTATACGTGTGCAGCGCACTATTTTTCATATATGTTTTGAGCGGGAAAGGTTTTCTTTTTCAATTGGCGGTATTAGTTGGTTATTTAGTACATTGAGCGCACGTGTAATTCAATCTGTAACCGCCTATAAATAGGCCTTCTTGTATGTTAATAAAAATCAAGCTTGAAACCATTAAATCTCCTTCTCCAAAATCCCTTCTCAGTTCTTGATAACCCTAGAATCGCCATTATGGGCAAACCAAGGCAACTGGTCGCCGGAGCTCTTAACACGGTGGTATCAGAGCCGGCGAGCGATGATTCCAATGCTAGGGACGTCGGAAGCACATCGTCGGTCGAAATCGATATACAGGAGCTGAAATCCACGGTGGCGAAGTTGGCTGACATGATGGCGATGATGACATCATTACCAGGAGCAGTGGTGACGCTAACAGAGTATAATGAGCAGTGGTGATGCTAACAGAGTAGGTTAATGAGTTGATGCTTATGAACTATAATCCAAGTCGAGGTAATCCAATCTTTTCTCAGCCAATCCTTAATAGAGAGGTAGAAATTCCCAATTCAGTGCATATATCCAATAAATCAAGGAATGATCAGATGAATAAATCATGGAATGATCAGATGAATTTTCCAAGAGTTCCGTTCAAAGTGGAATTCCCTGTTTTTCAAGAACGGGATCCAACTGAGTGGGTGTGTGGTGCCGAACAATTTCTAGAATTTTATGAAATTGAAGATTCTCAGAAGTTGAAATTTGCAGCTCTCAATTTGAAAGGGAAGGCATCTCAGTGGTATAGAAGGCACATTAAGAGTAGACGTAGTACTATTTCTTGGCAAGAGTTTGTAGTGGAATTGATAACTAGATTCGGACCATCGGAATTTCAAGATTATGAAGGAATTCTCACTAAGTTGAGTCAGAAGGGGGATACTGAAAATTATATACATGAATTTGATCGCTTGTTGAATTTTGTAGAAGATTGGACCGAGAAGCACTTCCTTAGTACCTTCATCAGTGGATTGCACGATGAAATTCGTTGGGATGTGAAGGCGCAACGTCCAAAAACTGTTAATGAAGCAATGAGTTTGGCTAGAGGTTATGAAGAAAAGCTGCAATGTGTAAGGAAGTATAGTAAGCCACCAGTTGTGCCAAGAATCACTTCTTCACCAGTACCCCATTCTCCAACCTCCCAGTCTGCACCCAAGAGTATCGAGCTTCCTCCATCATCCACCTTTGTTCCTAAGAGATTAACTCTTCCTGAGCTGCGAGAAAAAAAAGTGAAAGGGCTTTGTTTTAACTGTGATGAACAGTATGTGTGCAGGGTCATAGGTGTAAGTCCCAAAGATTTTATTTCCTGGAGATGTTTGAAGAAGAAGAAGGTGGTGAGCCTGATAACGAAGAGGAGGGAGTAGTAGCAAAAACTTGTTGTTTTATTCAGACCTGTTAAATTAATAATTAATCTGAACACAAATTTAAACCTCACAAATGTACGAATCGTTGACAGAAAGCGTAGTGATAGTAAGGGTCGATTCCGCAGAGATTGTAAGCAAACAACTCGCTAAGCAAAATTAAAGATATTTTCTTTAATTGTTTTTTTTTGTTTTTTGTTTTTTTGAATCGAATGAGGATGATGTTGAGGATTTAAGTTGACAACAATTTCTAATTAATAAGAAAGTGATCAAGTTGAATGTTGAGTGCAGAATAATGATCAAAGGAATTAGGGTTTTGATTTCCACCACTAGTCATGTATTCTAAACCAAAACTTTATACACTGCTACAAATCATTTTGGATTGCTCATTTTTGTCAATTTAAAGACATGGTATCTACTCTTTAAATTATCGATTCCCATAAGCGATGAATTAGGCATGGGTGTCTACTCTAATTCTTTTCTATCTTAATGTATTTAGCATGGTATCTACTAAGTTGCACTTAAGAAAGCATAAAACAATAGGAATCGACAAACACATAAAAACCTAGAACATGGTATCTATTCTAGTTTTCTATGTTAATTAAACCCAGAACCTAAATTAGTTCTTGTGTTACTTGTCATGAGCACAAGACTCGGTCATCTAAATCTACCCATGTAACAAACTCGAAATACAAGATGTATATGGTGATCAATCATATCACAACAAATATCAACAGTAAGCTTTAAGCAGGGTTAATTAATCAGAATCACAAAAGAGCATAGCAGTGGCTTTAATAAAGGTCAAGAGCACATGACTGGGGCTTCCATCAAGCCCTAACAAAAACTTAGTTACACATGATCATAGAAGAGATTGGAAGACATGAAACAATAGAGGAAGACATGAACAGAAAAGTAACACCGTAGGGAATGCTGTTGTGGCTCGAACCCCTTATTGAGTGCAACTGCTCTCTCCACTCTTCTTCTGCAGACTACTCTACAGAATTCTTCTGTAGTCTTTCTCTCCTTCTGAGTAACAAGGTAGCTTCGAATTACTCTCCAACTCTCCTCAATTCTGCACACCTCTTCACTGTGTTGTTCTGTTTTTTTTTTATATAATCGTTAGTCTACAGATCTAGCTCAATATCAGAATTGAATTAGTTGCATTTCTCCTTAATATGGGGAATGGATTAATTAAAAATCCCATTCCATAAACAAAAAAATCTGATTCGGAAATCACAACCGAATTAGATTTAATTAAAAATCCCCCGGCAACAAATTCTCAACCAAATGAACAGCTTCAATTTCGGTTGTGATTGCCGATTTGGTTGTGAGAATCTGATCTTCCTCTCCTCTGTGTAACCGAATACAATTGCTCCACTAAATATGGGGTCTGCCTATTATAACTCCTCAAAAAATGGTGTTTACAACTACCATTTGAAGCCTTGCAAATCTTCCACAAATTCTGGTGTTTCTTTCCTTCCAAAGCTCCACTAAATCTGTTGTTCACCTTTCTTTATTTTTAACTTGACTAATTTGAAACTGTGAATTTCAACCATCCTCTGTTGACCATTGATGCGAAGACACACTTGGTAGGAGATGAAGAGAGAATAGAGAGTGAAGGAATGAAAACTGCAAGCAATGTGATGAAGATTGCAGGTACTGCTACTGTAGCATCTGAACATGCACCAACTGATACAACATTATACACAGTGAAGGTGAAGAGAATTAGAGTTAAACCTGCACATTTCAGAGATTATGTGATGAGTAATTGAGGCACGGGACATGCACGGAGTAGTTAAAGGATAGCTGGTGATTCAAAGAGGATTTAGAGCGCCAAATGAATTTTCCTCAATGTAAAATTCATCTTCTTGTAATTGATCAAATTCTGAAAATTCAATAAAGAAGATTGCTCCACTCTTGATATTTGTTGACAAAAGCTCTCCATCATGCATGATTACTCTTCTGCTTTTGCTTGTTTGACTAAACGTTTTGATGCACAATTTGTGTTTTCGTTCTAGTGCTTCATCCTCTATATGAAAAAGTGGCAAGATTAGTTCATGAGTAAGCCTTGAATGCAATCAATTGGTAGCTTCTGGTTGTCTTCCTATAAAAGGAGAACAAAAAGTATGAATTACATGAGATAGAGAAATTAAGCATTAATTGCATTCAAATTTATGGTCCAAAATATGAACATTAAGAGATTTATCAGTAGCATCAGTAAGGAGTATGGAAGCAAGTTTAATGGGAATCTCATGCCATGCCTTGACAAGTTCATCTTGTTATCCCCAAACACTGAGAGTGAAGGGGGTTATTTGTGGAAGGGAAGTGAACAACTTAATAAATACTGGATCTACACATAATTACATCGATCCTTATACTGTTAACAAGGTTGGGCTTCATGTTTTGTCTGAGCCTAGGTATAAGGTCCAGGTGGCGAATGGTGTGGTAATGATAAGTGAACGCAAGATTGAGAATGCAACATTTATAGTACAAGGAGTGCACTTATCAGCAGAATTGCTCATCCTGCCATTGGGACCAGCTCAAATGGTGTTAGGAGTCCAGTGGATGAGGTCCTTGGGTAGAATTACTATGGATTTTGCTTGTTTGACTATGGAGTTTCAAATTCAAGGGATGAAGAAGATCCTGCAAGGGTATATTGAAGAGAAGTTACAGCTTATTGAACCTGAGGAATTACCTAAGACTCTGGAGTTTTCAAGCCAAGCATTTATGTTGCATTTACAGTACAAGAAAGAGAAAGGTGAGTCTCAACTTTCAGAGTTGGAGGCAGTAGGGGCAGTTCCAGCTAGTACAGATGATCATAAACACATTAAGTAGGTTCTTAAGGAGTTCCTTGAGGTGTTTTCATCTCAAATTGGAATGCCAACCAAAAGAAGCATAGATCACCAGATTCCCCTAGTGAAAGGAGCAAAGCCAATATGCATTAGGCCTTATAAACATCCATACTATCGTAAAAATGAGATAGAAAAACAGGTGAAAGAGATGTTAGACTCTGGGTTCATCAGGAACACTAGCAGTTCTTATGCATCTCCTGTGATTCTTGTTAAGAAGGCTGATGGAAGTTGGCGCTTGTGTGTGGATTATAGGGGTCTCAACTCTCAGAAAGTGAACGCCAAGTTTCCAATTCCCATGATTGATGAGTTGTTGGATGAACTTTATGGAGCTAAGCTGTTTTCAAAAATTGACTTGAGATCCGGATACCATCCAATAAGAGTTAGTGAACAAGATCTACACAAGACGGCATTTAGAACTCATCAAGGGCACTATGAGTTTGTTGTTATGCCATTTGGGCTCACTAATGCACCGATCACTTTCCAAAGTTTAATGAATGATATCTTCAAAGAATACTTGCGAAACTTTGTCCTAGTGTTCTTCGATGACATACTTGTCTGTAGCACTGATTTGGAGAGTCATATACAGCACTTAAGGTTAACCCTGGAGGTGTTGAAGAAACATCAGTTAATTGCCAAAGGTAGTAAGTGCAGCTTTGGAAGAGAGACTGTTGGTTACTTAGGCCATGTTATCACCTCTCAAGGAATTGTTATTGATCCTGAGAAGATTGCTTCAACTGTTAATTGGCCAGTTCCAAGTACAATTAAGCAGCTGAGGGGATTTTTGGGTTTAACTGGATATTACAGAAAGTTTGTACAAGGTTATGTCAGTATAGTTGCACCCCTCACTCAGTTATTGAAGAAAAATTGCTTCAAATGGACTTAGTTGGCTATTGATACTTTTAATAAGCTTAAGGAAGCGATGACGACTACCCCAGTGTTGCAGTTGCCTGATTTCTCCAAAGATTTCGTTGTAGAAACTGATGCTTCAAAAGTGGGAATTGGAACAGTGTTGATGCAAGAGCATCACCCAATTGCATTTATGAGTCCAGGATTGAAGAGTAGATCACTCTCTTTGTCTACATATGAGAAGGAGGTATTGACAATTCTCTCAACTGTGAAACATTAGCGATAGTATCTTTTGGGAAGGATTTTTGTGATTAAAACAGATCAAAAAAGTATAAAATATATACTTGAGCAGCATATTAATACTGAGATTCACGAAAAGTGGCTCTGGAAATTGATGAGGTTCAATTTTATTGTTGAGTACAAAAAGGGAAAGGATAATACTGCAGCTGATGGACTCTCTAGAAGAGCTGAAGATCAAGCTACTCATTATACAGTGTCTCTTATAATGCCTCAATGGGTAGACAAGATACATGAAATGGTGACTACCGATCCCTATTTTGCATCATTGGAAGAAAAATTATCTAAAGGGGAATTGTCAACAATGGAGTATATGCAGCAAGGAGGTATTTGGTACTATAAAGGGGGAATTCTTTTGAGTCCTGACGCTGATTTGAGAAGGATGGCATTCTTGGAAACTCATTCTACTAATGAAGGTGGTCATGCAGGTTTTCATAAGACTCTTCAAAGAGTCAAGAGATCATTCAATCGGCAGGGAATCAGTAGGGATATTAAGGAATTTGTTCGTGAATGTTTAGTGTGCCAAAAAAGTAAAGGAGAAACTACTCTTCCTGCAAGTATGCTATCCCCTTTGCCCATTCCCAAGCTAATATGGAGTGACATTTCTATGGATTTCATTGAAGCTCTTCCTAAGAGCATGGGTAAATCAGTGATTTTTTTAGTGGTTGATAGATTAACCAAATATGCCCATTTTATGAATTTGGCCCACCCTTACAATGCTCAGGGAGTAGCACAATTATTTGTGGACTATGTTTATAAACTCCATGGCATGCCTACTAGCATAGTAAGTGATAGGGACCTTGTGTCCTTAAGCACATTCTGGAAGGAATTTTTTAAACTGCAGGGTAGCCATTTGAAATATTCAACGGCTTATCATCCCCAAACTGACGGCCAAACTGAGATTGTGAACAAATCCTTAGAAATGTACTTGAGGTGTATGTGTAAGTCAACAGCCAAAGGATTAGGTTAAATGGTTGAGCTGGGCAGAATTCTGGTATAATACAAATTGGCACTCAACTACTGGGGTTTCTCCATTTGAAGCTGTCTATGGCCGAAGACCACCTTGTCCTTCTTTGTATGTTCCTGGTACTGCAGTGATCCAGTCGGTAGAAGATGCTCTTAGTTCGAGAGATGTGATCCTAATATTACTCTATATCAGGTCTGCTCATGAGAGGATGCTCCATTTCTATAATAAAAGATCTGTTAGAGAGTTTGCAGTGGGAGATATGGTACTTTTGAAATTGCAGCCTTATAGGCAATCTTCCATGAAGGGTTCCATGCCTCAGAAACTCTCCAAAACTTTTTGGCCCATATAGTGTTGGACAGGATAGGGAAAGTAGCCTACAGACTTGAGCTTTCCGCAACTGCTTGTATACACCCTGTTTTTCATGTGTCCAAATTGAAGAGATGTTATGGGACTCAAACTACAGTTGTTTCTGAAGAGCTTCCACACTGGTGGGAACATCCAACTACGAAGGTGCCTAAATTGATATTGGATAGACAGGTATTCAAGAAAAACATCAGAGTGGGAATTCAGCTGTTGGTGCAATGGAGGGGTTCTGCTGATGCAGATTGGCGGGATATCGATGAGTTTCGAAAGCATTTCCCCAATTTTGAACTTGAGACAAGTTCAGTCTAAGGATGGGGGAGTTGTTAGGGTTCAGTGGTTGGGGTTCAGATGATTGGGATGGGTCTGCAATGGGTGAATAGTGAATGTATCAGAGTATCAGTTTTATACGTGCGCAGCACACTATTTTTCATATCTGTTTTGAGTGGGAAAGGATAGCTTTTTCAGTTGGCGCTATTAGTTGGTTATTTTGTACATTGAGCGCACGTGTAATTCAATCTATACCCGCCTATAAATAGGCCTTCTTGTATGTTAATAAAAATCAAGCTTGAAACCATTAAATCTCCTTCTCCAAAATCCCTTCTCAGTTCTTGATAGCCCTAGAATCGCCATTATGGGCAAACCAAGGCAACCGGTCGCCGGAGCTCTTAACATAAGGATATTTGAACATGACCTATCAGGTATCAACCAAGATCTATTCCCAACAATTGTAGGTCACCAAGTCATGTCGATTTAGGGCAATTTTAACATTCCCGATCTAGAATAAATAAGAGCCATGGGTTCTTATTCAAAATCTCTATATTCTACTGCCTAACTCGTCTTCATTTGATACAGGAAGAAACCCTTCCTGGGTTTCCAGCAAAAGAATAGGGGTTGCAACAACAATATGCCCACCAAATTGCAGGCTTCAGGAAGCTGTCACTACCCGAAGTATAGTTTTTAACGAAAGAACTAGCCTTTCTATCATTCATAGGAACGCTCATTTACTACGTTTTTTTGCTTCACTATAAAGAATGACTCCAAAGACTGTAAGAGTGTAACCGAGCATCCCTGTCACTGACACGGGGTTCCTGAATATTAGAATCGAGACAACCACTGCGACCGCTCCTTTAGCATTTCCAAGAACCTGAAAGGAAAAAGAAAAAGAGAAATATCAGTATGATTAAAATATAAATAAACATTTTATACACCAATATATTCCTCATAGATATAATATAATAGAAATAGGAAGCATGGTTCCTTTCGGTTTCAGAGCATTACAATGCTAAAGTGATGTTATTCAGTTGTCAGAAATGGCCAAGATGTTTCAATAATCTGTACTAATTTATAATGGAAAAAGTTGTAAGCGGTTCTACTCTTACATGAAATGTGCATGCCTTCTTAAGCAATATTCGATACTTATGGAAATTATTGTCTTGAGCCATTAAACATGTGACGCAAATCCCAATGAGTAACATAATTAAGGTGTAAACACATGCATTGCATGGGCCAATAATCTAGTCATTATAAAGACTGGTTGGATTAATTATGAGGAAGAAACAGCGCATATGGTTATAATGAGTAGTAGCTCATTTATGGTGGAACCAAACTAATCAAGTCGACAAATGGAACGTACAAGGGAAAGATTCCTACACTTGTGATAAATGCAGGTGAGAAAATATGCATTCTTATTTATTGTAAGTTGGATATCAGTGCATCACCTTCAAGTATCAAGTAACAATCTCGCTTATACAAGAGAAGTAGTGTATTTCTTCGCTGAACAAAAAATTTCAACATAAAGACCCTAGCAGTCAAATATTTTAAATGACATCATGGTTCCGTCCAACACGGTTTTAAAACTCATTATCGGTATCAGATATCGGCTACCTGTAATATCGTACATATCAGAAGTATCAGTAGGCAACTTTTCAATCAATCTCGACCAATGCATCTCGGTATCGGTCGAAATTTGGTACCTCACCCTCCAATACAAAATCTAGATAGCCAATGCAGTAATATGGGCTGTCAACGCACCAATATGGTCACTGCTTTTGCAGTTGGTTCTATTAAATTTCTGATAGAGGATCAAAGAAAGTTTGAGAGGCATGGGGATGGGACTGGGATAGTGGGATATCAAGAGGGTTAGGTAAAGAAGGAAAAGAGAAGAGAACAAGTGGAAGAAAATGTCTCTTTCTGACCAATCAACATTTCAAACTTCCGCATACAAGAATAAGCATGATCATGATGTCTTCCACACATGGCTTTATTCTTAATTTATTATACACCAGTCTATGCCTGAATTTTCTCTATAAATTAGTGAATGGATTGTACCGGTGCTTCCTGAGTTAAGTGTTTAAGGATCCTTAGCCATATTTAATTTGGTTTATTTAAATGAAAATACATTATACAGTTACACTTGCTCCGTACACTACGATTTATCCTCTGTAGTTAATTGTCATCAATGGACCCTACAATCTTAGAAATAACAAAGATAACAATCTTACCAATACTGTAAAATATCTTCTTTGGTAACTGATCAATAAAAAGATTATCTTTGGTAACTGAAATTTACATTGTTAATGCACTGTTTGAAGGGAAAGAGAAAAGAAACTTCCATCTGTGATGACCTATCACATGTCACTAAAATTTCATTACCTATTCCAGTAAAAATTTCAAGAAACATCTTTCCACAGTTCCGTCTCCCTTCTTTTAATATAACATGTCCCCATGTTGATTTATATATAGGCAAATCATCAACGTGGATGTAGTGTAAGTTAAACTTAAAAGGAAATTCAACAAGCAACTTATTCAGAATAAGCCAGTTCAGCTAGAGACGAGCAAGACCTACATATGAACCATGTCTGTGAAGCTATCTCCCAATATGCATCATACCAAAGAACAAAACTGAACTTTCGAAAAGAATTCAATTTACAAGCTTCTAAGCGAGCAAACAGTTCAACTAGATAAAGGCAACACCTACCAATATGGGTACCTTTTCAGTGCTGCCAATATGCACCACATCAGGATAACATATGAAGTTATGAACTGTGACCATATCAAATTTTGAATAAATTTCAAACCTTTCACTTGATATCATGTCAGGTCAATGTACATCAGTAAATCTCTTTGCTCCTAAACTACCCAAAGAAGAAATCAGCTGTAAATAGTGAAAGCATCACTTGGAAAGAAGAAAAAAGAAGGTGAAAGGACAAAGAACAATGACAAATGCATGCATTTACTAAGATAAATGATGTTATGATCACCAATTGAAGCACACAATTCTACCATGAGATTAACTCAAAAGTTGTATAATGATTTTTTATGGCAAACTCTACATAACAGGTAGAGAAAAATTATAATTGAAGATTTTTTATGTCAAATGTTCTTAAAGTAGAGAAAAATTATAATTGAAGATAGGGAGTATACCTGTAGAGTCAAAGCACTGGTGTGTTTAGTGACCAAGAAATTGGTCAGGTTCACAAAATAAGCCAATGCCGAATTAAACAAGAGGTACCATACAATTCTGATGTCTTCTTTAGCAAGCGCTAGAGTGACGCCAACCACATTCTCCTCCATATAAAGTGCTACAGGAAGTAAGAAAATAACTGCTATAGGAGCCATATACAGAAGGAGATTCATAGAATTGAGCTTCTCCCTGACACCAAGTATAAAGCAAAATGTAGATATTTTAGTAGAGATTCACCAATTAAATGAATTGAACTACAACTCTGAATTGATGATAAATTGATAGTCCAACAAAATGATGATCAAAGTAATATGGTAAGTACCATGTAGAATACATGTAAGTTTAATAGACATGATTATATAATAAGATAGGAATAGCAAATGAAAACATTATTGGAAAGATATATTAATTTCCTCTAAAGAAACGAGAATCTCCTAATCAAGTATAAACACAACACAGATAACAAATACAAAACGGCAAGAAGAAGAAAAATTAGTCAGGACACAAATTTTCAAATTAGCATAATTGTGCTTAACAAACAAAAAGCAACAAGAGTAAGCAGTTTTATAGTGAAAAATACATAAAGGCAGTTGAAATAGTAATATAGGAAACTAAACAAAAGGAGTTGAATTATTACTACTAGTTATAAAGCATACGTGAAGCATGCAATGCACGTGAGTTAATTTTTAATCTTTAGATTTAAGTTGATGTAGATATGAAGTGTGTGGTTGAGAGTAAAATGGATGTGGATGGTTCATGAAACTTGAACTTAAAAATGTGTGGTTCAGATTCAATTGGGTGCTGTGGGTAGGCAAATGCGAGATTGAAATTAGTTTAGGTGGGTTGGTTGTCCATACTTAACACAACAACAATTCTCTAGTTATAATAGGCTAACAGTAGAGATGATAGACAACTTTCTAGCAATATGACCTACCCCTCAGAGGACAACAGGATTCCCTGTACCACTGTCTTTAGCGCTCTTGCAGCAGTTGCGCTAACACACATTATAAACCCAAACAAGTGGAAGCTTGGCTCACCCTACACATGTAAGCAAGAAAAAGTTTAAAAGAGCATAAACCATCCATATTCTATTCTATAAGCAAAAATAAACATGTTGACATCAGAAGAATAACTGGCCCACAGTGCCACACAAACCACGGTAATAAACATGATTTACAGAACAGGTTAAGAAAAATACAAAGTGAAGAAGTAAATTATGTCCTCTTCAACTATTGTAAATGAAAAAAGCCCCTCCAGTGCTAACAAGTTAGTCAAAAGGGGAACTTATCATATTCAGTATATTCTCAACTGAATCTTCTCAGTTCTCACTGCTTTTGAATCTCAGTTAACATCTTATACTAAGTTATTGATCTGTAAAACATAATTACAAGGCAAGAAGGAAAAAACCATCAAAAATAATATAAAAGAAAGAAAAAGAACAATCTTGCCTCAACATTAGGGTCTACCACACAAACTATCGATGGACACAGTAGAAAAAACAAAAAAGTTATACTTGGTAAACACAATCAGTCGTTGAAACATTTCATTTGGTCGCTGCTTGGATGAAGTCTATAATAAACTATGAAGTATCAAAACTTCTATTTAGAAGTTCTGTCATGTGGACAGATATTCGACACAAAACTAACTATCTCACTGTAGGACTATTCTAGAATTTGCCATATTAGAGTGTTGTGTTGTCACATTGTGCCAACGACTTGTTTATATCAATGATTCTTCGATAATAAACAATAAAAAAGAACACCTGAACATGTACAATATTCAAAATGACCAACATCCCAACTCACTCTTTTTCACTGGCTAGCCATCTCAAAATGAAAACAATGAACAAATTGATAACAGTAATAAATATGTCAGAAAACAAAATCTTAAGTTAGCAATGAACACAATATTTGATTGCAAAATATGTCCACCATCTTAAACTTTTCGCATGCATAAGCCATATAAAACCAATGCATGAACAAAACAAGCAGTCTACAAAATAAGAAACAATCTCAGCTTCTAATTATTGCAATAAGGTCAACTTTTTCTGTCTTTTAGTGTTAGCATCCACCAAACATCTCTGTCTAGCCATCCACGTTGACATTCCATCAACAACAACAATACCTTCCCTCAAAAACAACAACAATACCATACCTCATTCTTTCGGATCCTACATGAGGCCATTCCTCAATTTATCTTCGTTAGCTGTACATCTCCCCAATCAAATTAATAACTACTATTTCCTTCTTAACTGTCTCGATGCAAGTCCTTCTATACTTCACTAAACGACAATCATATTTCTCTTCCTTAATAGTGCCATTATTAATCTCCATCCACAAACCAACTCAATCTTTTCTCCCTCATCTCTACTACTATAATGGGAGAAGGCCTTAGTGTAATTTGTCCATCTACCAACCCGTGCAACGCACGTGCATAACTATTGTAAATGAGGTTTTAGATCAAATCCAGACTACGTCGGAATTTTTACTTTTAATAAAAACTATATTTATTAAGACGTGCATCGCGCGTGTAAACTACTAGTTTAATCCTTAAATTAGCATTCCATCAACTTTCCATATAAACACGAAAACGTAAACTACTTAATATTGCCCTCCACCAAAACACAAAATGTTCACAATGCACTTTATCTCCCTCTCTCCATATAATTTCCCTCAAACTCTATATAGCAATTCCCTATCGCAAAGTTGCCATCTGTCACTTCCCATCTCTCCTATTCGTTTTACTATGCTAACCAAATTTGCTCGAAAACAATCAAACACGCAAACCCACTATATCAGGTAACCAACCTACATTGTCACCACAGACACACACACACAACATCCAATTCAGACAAAAAAAAGAGAAACATAAAGATCTCACCCCGCTGGCAATAATGACCCCGGTGACCACCGGCACCAGCGTCGCATACGTAATCCAGGCCTCCCTCTTCACCGTCATAACATACGCGAAAACCGCCGTAAAAAACGGAGTGGTGGCCCCCACCGCCTGATTAAACGACACCGCCAGATACCTCAGCGAGATATTCCCACCGACAACCGATCCGCAGAAGATCAGACTCAAGGCGCTAATCTTGAGGAGCTGGGTCCGCGATTTGACGGCCTGCATTGGGACGACGCGGAGCCAAGCGATGGCAATGTAGCTGAGGATGGAGCAGGCGGTCATGTGGCACATGGTAAGGAAAATGGGGTATTTGAAGCCATAATTGCTTAAAAGATATTTGTTGAGGAGGAGGACGCCGATATTGGAGGAGTACCAGAAGGCGACGAGGCCGATGGTGAAGAAGCGGGAGGAGGAGGAGGCGGAGGAGGCGGCGGGGGCGGAGGTGAGGGGCGAGGATGGGAGGTTTCCCTTGGTGGGATTCATGCTGGATTCGGGAAATTAGGGTTAGGGTTTTGGTGGAGGTGGAATCATGATAATTTGGGGGAGGGAAGGAGAGGAGAGGTCCGAGAGGAGAGCAGAGGAAAGGTGGAAGGAGATCTGGGAACGTGAGTTTAAACTGGGATTAGTGTTACCATGTCCAATGTGCAAAATTGCACAGACTAAAATAATTTTGAGAGACTCATAAAATTGTATTGTGCTTAAAATTTTAGAAATGTCTCTTAGTTATTTCAATCACAATATAATAAAAAGATGAAAAATCTACAAATTAACTAATTCATACTTTCAAACCAACCAACATCATTCTATATTTATATTCAATTAAAAGAAAATAAAAAAATAGTCGAATATTTACCGAAATTTAGAGATACTAAAAAAGAGACTTACAATCTTGTCAGATTCCTTCATTTTAAAGCTTGCTTGCAAATACTCATATTGTTTGTGAAGTCCCTCAATATTTGTCTCCAACTGTTCTATATTACTACTTAGTTATGCCTCTATAAAATGATCAAATTAAAAAATACACATACAATACTACAATTCACCAAAACTTTTCAAACAAAACAAAAGATATAGAAAATATACCACTATCTGCATGTTGTTTCCCTTCTGATTCCAGCATATTCCGAAGCTTCTCTTACTTCATCAAATTTTCATCTTCTCCATCAACCATTTAATGCAAGTCCTGAGCTTTCTTATTTATTCACCCATTTGTTCATTTTTACCCTAAGAAAATAATAAAATAATAAAATACTATAATGATAAAAATGGACCAACTATTCAACTTTCATGCTTTTCACCATCATCTACAATCCATCATTCTTCGTAATTAAAAATTTAATGATAACTAGGTTTGCCCGTTGACATGTGCCTACGGCACGTCTTCGAAACGATGCACCTTGTTTGATCATATAAAATAGTTTTGGATGTCCAGCAAATTAATTAAGGTAGCAAATATATTATATGAGAAATTTTTGGGGATTCAGGAAAAAACATATTATATGATTTTTTTGAATAATTTTGAAAGTTTTTAAATTTTTAAATTTTTTTTGTTTTTTTGTTTTTAAAATTTTTAAAATTTTTATTTTCTTAATTTTTTGAATAGAAGGAGGGGGAGAGAGAGAGAGAAATAATAATAATTAAATAAATATAGGAGTTGTTTTGGGTGGGGGATTTGAATTTAATTTTTGGGAGAAAACTTTTGGGTAGCATTGGTATAAATACCCGAAACCTGGACAAGACCCGGACCCGGCATTGGACCGGAACCGACCCGGCCTATCCGGGTCCGAGTCCGGGTCATAAAATGGGACCCATTGTACTTTCGGGTCCGGGTCCGGGTCTGCTCAAAAGAGACCCGACCCGACCCGGACTTGGACCCGTTGAAAAAAAAACCCAAAAAAATAACATAAAAATCAATATTCTATCCTCATCCCTCCCATCATTCCTCCTCAATTCTAAATCTTCCTCTTCAAACTCAAAATTCATTTTTTTTTTCTTCTCTCCTCTATTCTAAATCCTTAACTCGTTGCCTCCGCTCGCCGCTCACACTCTCGCTCCTACCCGAATGGGTAGGAATATTTTAATTGGACCCGGAACCGGAATCGGACCCGGTCCTCATGGGTCTGGGTCCGGGTCCATTTTTTGGACCCGTAGGGAACCGGGTCCGGGTCCGGGTAGTGAAGGACCTGACCCGACCCGACCTGATACCAATGCTACTTTTGGGGGGAGGGGGGAAAATATGTTTTGTGAGATTAGATCTGGACCTTTGATTTTTGGGGGGATTGAAGAAGAGCCACTTGATAGCTTTCTTTGTGTTTTATTATATAGATATTACTTAGAATGTAAAAGTCCAAATGAAAACAGATAACAATTAGAAGAAAAAGCCCTCATACCTGACGATCCCCCTTCTTCTAATCCGAAACCCTACATTTTTAGGTTTGTATCTGATCTCGAATCTCAAAACTTGATCATACTATCATAAAAAAGCATAAAAATACTCAGACACAAAAAAAAATTAAATATTACTCCAAAAAAATATATAAAAACTGAAACAACAATTCTAATTGAAGAAAGTTTGCTAAAATAATTATGAGAGATTACTAAAAAATAAATGAAAAGATCAGGAACTTAACAAAAGTAATTTTTCATGAGAAATAATTATGAGAAGTAGTGAACACAATTATTATCAAATTGAAGAGTAAAAGTTGATCTTCAGATAACCTATATCTGGGCCAATTGCAGCGACGGCATGACATGCATGCTTAACTGCCATCTCCGTAATCTCTTCGTGTACACATTGGAGAGAGTAGTGTAAATCAGTGAATAAACAAAGAAAAACATATAAGAAACACTTACATTACCTCTTACGTTACCACATTTTATTTTTTCCTTAATCTCCTCGCCTTCCGAAATCCCAATTTCTACCATGGTCTCTAAAATCTAATTTATTTGGATATGAAGAAACAAAGAATCAGGAACATAACATTAGTTAAAATTTGGTCTGAAAATATCCAATCTCTATTTTTGAATCCATAATTAGGAAACGCCCTAATTAAAAATGAGGAGTAAAAGCGGGTGGTAAATTAGGGTTTCATGAATACAATATTACAAAACAATTAGGAATTCAAAAACCCTAATTTCTCATAGGAGAATTCTTACCGATGGTGTCGTCACCCATGGCGGGCCAGCGAGCAACGATGGCGAGGATTTGAGCGGGCTGGCGTACGACGACTGCTGAGATTTTGGGGAGGAGGATTAGCGGGATTTTAGGGGAGAGGGAATTGGGAGATTAAGAGTTTTTTCTGTTTTTTTTTTGTTTTTGTATTTTGTTTTGTTAAGTAAAAAAAGTGTGGTGTGCACGTGTTAAGGTAGGTGAGATTTCATACTTTTGCTCTCCTTTTTCCATTTCAAAATAGAGAAAGGAAAGAGGGGGTAGGCCTATTAGCTTAAGATATAGTATAATACTTGTGTTTCCAAACACTTGTTTGGTAAAATTAATTAAATTGAAATGATTAAACTTTTATTTACATTTTAGTGTACTTTGTAAATAATGATTTATGTGGGTTTTTTTTAAAAATGATTGGTTCATGTCTCGTTGTTGTATCATTTGGCAGATGTGTGAGGGAATTCTTCCCTCTAGAGGATCTTACTGAGTCTTTGATACGATCAATATAAAACACTAAGAAAAACTAGACCACACCAATTACACAAAGCATACAAGAATTGTTCTTTTGGGGTTTTCACCTTAATCCGGAGAAGGAAGAATCGAGATGTTATTTCAGCTATAGAAGGTACAAGAATGTTACAATTCTCACCACGATCCTCTCTCAAGCCAAATTGGAACTTGCTTGCTGTTTATAATGGAGAGAACATTTCACCTCTCAGATGAAGTACTCTCTTCTCCTATTCGGCACTCAATAGAATCATTCGTTCTTGGAGCCGTTACAATGAATATAAATAGATATAGAGAAACCTTAGTTTGGATACACTTGATACACTAACTATCTAATTACTGCTAGAGAGATAACCTTGCATTAAGAGTCATACGATTTGACATAAAGACGAAGTTGGGCTTCTCACGAATCAGCCAGACCCGAGCCCAAAAACTCATTAGCGTCGCGTTCAGTCGACCGACCCCAATGTGCGGTCGACTGTCACCCTCATGGGAAACCCTGTATAGTCGAGTGGTCGACCGACCTGTAATGCGGTCGACCGCAACTGCTACTAACTACTGACTGCTTTCATTCTCTATCTTCAATCATTCGCTTCGATCCAACTCATCTTCATCGTCTTCTTCATCGAACATGTGTATGCAAGACATATAAAACCCAATAATCTCCATCTTGGATTGCATACTCATGAATCCACACTTGTGTGATTTAAACTCTTCTAGACCTTTCATCTCCGCTTTGTAAACTACTTGTTTATATGGCTTCTTCTGCTAGTTCAAATCTACCTCCACCTGTTTTCCTCCAGTCGAATGCCCCCCTCAATGGCACATCCCAGTAGATGTTATCATGGAGGCTCCACCCTCCACACGAACTCCATCTACATCAAGGCACTCTCCAACTTCCAACGGTATTAAAACGTTGCAGTCTCATTTTGGTAATTCTAGTGACGTCTTACTAGATGATGCTTTAGGAACAATGTGCTTCCATACACTCGGCTAAGTTTTCCTGCTCCCACATAGATGGTAGAAGTTGTGTTGACCCTGCTCAATCCCCATCTTACCCTTTATCAACTTACGATGACTTTCCCAAACTGTCAAAACTCCACCCCGAGCTGTGTACATGCAGCCACGAGTGAAGAGTCCCCAAGAATATTAGATTCCGCTTTATCAAAGGAATATGCATTACTTCTTCTAGTGTGAACCCTTTACCATCTGTAATGCCCCGACCTCCATACACAGAAAAATCGCAACACACCCAGAAATCTTTTGCTTCTATTGAGTACATAAACATAATATAATATAGGAAAAATGCAGAAATCATAATATAAATCCAAACCTCTTCGATTGGTAAGATGACGGGCACAAGATGTCACACCTCTAAGCTTAAACTCCAGGTACTCTTACCTGCACAACACAATTTGCGGGTTCGTCAGCGTGTGAGGCCGACGGTAAGAATCATAACAACTTTAACTAACTCCAAAAATAACATAACGACATACATAGCATAATAAAAATAAAACTGAAATCAATAAATGTAAACAGGAAATAGTCAAATATATGGTGTCATATGAGTGTGTGTACAAACAATTAATTAAAGGGAGAATAACCAATACACACCTGAAGTTACTCATAATACCCTATACACACCTGAAGTTATGTTAATACCTCAATGACACCCAAAGTTATCAGACTTGTAGGCACCCGGCGTTAAAATCTATTAAGTTATTAACAAATTCAGTGTGAATTTATGTTTTTACCCTTGCCTGATGTTCTCTTGTCTATATTATGTTTGCTCTCTTTCTTCTTCTCTTGTCTTTTGAAAGGAAGGAATTCAGCAGTGATGGCGTCGGACGGGGCTAGCGGCAAGCGACGCTACAGACGGTGGTGACGCTGCAGGTGGTAGGCGGCGCCACAGGTGGTAGGCTGTGGCGCACAAGCAGAAGATCCATAAAAAGGTGGGGAATCTCTCATCTTTGTATTTGATGAATTTTTCTCATAGATATTATGTAGTATTTGTAGATTAACTTCGGCTTTAATTGTGGAACTACTCTTGATTGTTGATTATTCTTTCCTTCAATTTAGGATTGATTTCGGGAATGTTATTAGGGTTGAGTTAGGGTTTCGATTTGTAGCAAATAGAGATTTGGGATTGTATTTCCGATTTGGAATTAGTAATTTGTGATTGTTTTGATGGGTTCCAAGTTAGGGATTGGAAATTGGGTTTGAAAAATGGGCAATTAACTTTAAGATTGGAATTTGGGATTCACGAAGAATTATATATTGAACACATTATAATAGCTTTGTACTTCATAAAATTGAAACTGGCAAATACATGTAAATTGAATATACATACAATGCATACATAACTAAAGTTAATTGCTATTACAAACTCATTTTTTTTGACACTTCCACCAGACTTGAGTAAAATTTGCAATTAAATTTAGTATACAAGTAGATGCTGGGTTTCTTCTCAACGGGTAGGAAGGACCACTAACTCTGCCTCTTTATGAATGCATAAGTAGTAGTTATCCCCCTTGCATACACTTTTGTTCACTACCGTTACACAGAGGCAGCAATTCTCAGGTTCGTGGGATGGAGAAGTAGTGGGTGTAACCGTATATTCAAAGTACTTAACAACTTCTTGACACGCACTCCTCATATTCATACTATTTGTTGCATGATTGCGAGGTGTGCATGCCAAAAAGTTAAAAAGTACCATGAATACATTGTGACACCCACCACTACTCCGTCCTACGAAGCCAGAGAATTGTTGCACTCTGTGTAACAGTGGGAAACGAATGTGTATGTAGGGAGGAGAATTGTTACTTCTGCATTCATAAAAAAAGCCCAAAAAAAAACTTTTAAAAAAAAAGCGGCAGAGTCAGTACTTTTCCCCACCCATTGAGGGAAACCAAGCATGCTCTTGTATGCTAACGTAGAATAACTTAGCATATGTCTCTCTACTTCTGCATCTTGATCTTCTTGCTAATACTTTTTTTTTCCTTCATATTCAACAAAAAATGTTATGAAGAATGATGAAGGAGACTCTCTTTGAATTGGCTATGTATAGAAGCAAGGAGACACTCATTGAATTGAAATTGGGTATATTCTTCCAAAAACTCAAATTTCAGCTTTTTTTCTTTCTTTTTTCATCTTATGTCGTTTTTTTTCTATCATGTTCAACAAGCACATGATGTACAAGAGTCTTACCGAATTGGGTATTTATAGGGAAATGAAGAAGACACTCCTCCTTTCAATATTGTATGAGTCTTTATATTACTGCATCTTTCCCATCAACAACAACACTTATCTTTGACACACAATTCTAAAAATCAAAAGCTGTGATACACTTCTCAAAATTGACTTAAAACAGCAGCAAAAAAACAAAAACATGTGTAGTAATATTAGAAACAGTAGTAGCTACAGCAAAAATATCAGAAGCAACCAGCAGCAACTTCTTTAGTAGGTACAATAGGTGATCAGTA
This sequence comes from Hemerocallis citrina, assembly GCA_017893485.1. Classification (NCBI taxonomy): domain Eukaryota; kingdom Viridiplantae; phylum Streptophyta; class Magnoliopsida; order Asparagales; family Asphodelaceae; genus Hemerocallis; species Hemerocallis citrina. The sequence goes on from CM030361.1 coordinate 85,247,612, forward strand.
GTAATATCAAAGAATCCAAGAAGCAGCTGCAGCAACAGCATTAAAATAAGAAGTAAAGTCCAAGAAGCAGCAACAGCAATAGTAGTATCAGTTCATCAAAATGAGTAATATGATACAACCCAAGAAGCAGCAGCAGCAACAACAATAGCTAAATCAGAAGCAACAAAAGATCAGTTCACCGGTAACTGCAATAGTAGCAACAACTATGAGAAGCAGAAGCAGCATGTGAAGTCACGTTCAGCAGCAGTAAATGTCAAATTTTGTATGTCAAGCTGAGAAAAAAAATCTATATGATCATGTATGTCAAATTTATATATGTGTATGTCAAAGTCAGATTCAGCAGCAGTCAATTTTGTAGGTGTATGTTAAATTTCTATCTATCTATATGATCAGCTACTGAAATCTGAATGTGTCAAATTTATATAAGTTAGTAGTGTATGTGTAAGTCAATTTTGTATGTGTATGTATACGTCAATTTTGTATGTGTATGTAAATTTTGTATGTGTATGTCAATAGCTAAATCCGAAACAGCTGAATTTTATATGTTTGGTGTCAAATGTCTATCTATATGATTAGTGTATGTGTATGATATATGTAAGAAATCTGTACATATGATCAAGAAATTTTTTACAAATTTGCAGATCTATAAAGAAATTTGTGTATGTGTTTGATTAGTTGAATTGTATATGTATGATCACTTGAACTGTTTATGTATAATAGGTTGAAATGTATATTTTACTATGTAAGATCAGTTCAAATGTGCAGATCCAACATAAATTTTAGTACTCTTGCATTCCAAAAAATTTCCTTCGGAACTGCAAATTGTACATTACTTTTCCTTTGCCAGATACACTTAATTGCTGTATGAACAAATTCTGGGGAAAAAAATGAATGTATGATGGAAGACAACAATACTTGATACAATTCTAAATCTTCATCTTTTATTGCATTGTCAATAACATTTACATTATGAAGAACATCCAAATTCTTTGTTAATAAACCAAAATTTAGCTTAATAAAATTCAAATTACAATGTACATTAGTTTTCCTTAATCTACTTCTTCTACATTAGTTTGCCAGATAATCTACTTCTCCCACTCAGTCTAACTGATAAATGTTGTGTACAATTTAGCTGATACTTCTTCAGGTTCGTCTACTTCTTCAACATCTTCGTCTTCAGCATGTACTGCTGCTTCTTCTTTTTCTTTGACTTCTGCCAACCACAAGATAATAATCAAAAACCCAGCTTTTCTTCGTCTTCTGCGTGCCGCACAAAGATATAGGAGTTCATTAACATTATTCATGCATGTGTATGTACATGATGCTGAACAGTCAATTAAAAAATATACTAGCAGGCTCAGAACACAATTATCAGCACGGACAGATCTAATTTGCCTACTAAAGTAGTATCAGTTCATCAAATATATTAGAAAATGTCTTCAGTAGGGCTCCATTCTAATGCCATGCCAACTACTTCAGCAACACCAAAAAATCATATAAAACAACAACAACAACAAAAAGAGAAACAACAATAACACAATCAAAAACAACCAAGAGCAGCAGCTAATATGAGAAGCAGCAACATCAAAAGGCAAACACAAATTAGTTAAGAAGCAGCTATTACTTCCCAACCCAATATTGTATGATTTCCATCCACAATCAACATCAGGAAAGTAAGTAGATGAATCAAAAATGGTTTCACTAGGGCTGCATTCTACTGCCATGCCAACTAGTTCAACAACAACACCAAGAGGGAGAAGCAACAATATATCAGTTCAAAATTAGAAGCAATAACAGTATCAAATATCAGAGGCAGCAACAACAACAACAGCTAAATTAGATAAAGGTGTTGCATCAGTTCACCCATGTCTACAAAGACAGCAAGATGAATACCAACAATATTAATTCCCAACCCAACATTGTATGCTTTCCATCCACAATCAAGAACAAGCATGTAAGTAGATGAATCAAAAAAGGTTTCAATAGGGCTGCATTCTAATGCCATATATGCCAACCAGTTAGTCAAAAATGGTTTTAATAGTACAGCATCAACACCAAATATGAGAAGCAGCTGAGGCAAAAGCCTAAGATGAAGTATATGATCAGTTCACTCATGCCTACAATCAAGATAATTCTCAACTCATATTATGGATCATCAATATCGTATGATTACAATCCACAATCAAGAACAAGCAACTAAGTATCAGAAAAATAAAAAATAAGACTAGTTTGTGTGACTCATCATTGCCTACTAAGAATCCAAAATAATTTGCAAGTAATTAAACAATATTGCATGATAAAATTGCAACTCAGAATCAAACACTTCCCTCTGATATCATAATGTCAAATGGCATAGGCTACTTCAATAACCCAACTCCACTCCTCAAATTCAGATGGGATTTCGACATTAGATGCAGGTGGGTAATCGACATCGGTGCTCACAAAAAAGAGGCAGAGATTGAGGATGTACGAGGCGTCGAAGATTAGAGATGAAAGATATACAGTACTAAGGGTTTCGAATTGGGATTTCGAAATTTTCGATTTGGGATTTTGAAATTTTTGAATTGGCTGATTAGGGTTTACAAAGGGGAGGAAGACATAACCAGGAAGAAGAAGAGATGAAGAGAGCGGGGACATTTTCGTCTTTTCACATTCTTCTTAACGGGTATGAACCTGTTAAGAGGAATATACCACGAATATTCCACTAACTTAACGGAGATTTTAACGGCGGGTGCCTATAGGTCTAAATTTGATAACTTTGGGTGTTATTGAGGTATTAACGTAACTTCAGGTGTGTATAGGGTATTATGAGTAACTTTGGGTGCCAATTGGTCATTCTCCTTTAATTAAAACATTAAATATCATGAAAACATGCACAAACCAAATATGCTCTTTTAATGCATGTTTGTTTGGAATGATATGCTGCCCATACAACATAGTTTCCAAATGCAAGCTTCTAGTGTTTCTTCTCATTTCAGGGTTCAATCCCTCGTTTATGCAATGGCTAAACCCAATGATTGTACTCCAACGCGTAATCACGTGTGAGTCGTACCCCCAGGATATTGGACCTTACCGGCATATCCTTAGCCCACACATCGTGGATTTACTGGGCATATCCTCAGCCATGAATCCTAGCAAGTCGATCTTCCGTAACTACGGACCTAGAAGGCATACCCCTAGCCCAACACATGTGGATTTACAGGGCGTATCCGCCATCCCGAACATTCCTAGGAACCGCAAGCTCTTTACCGGCCTTTTCTCGAACAGGACAGGCATACCCCTAGCCCACATTCCGTGGATTTACCGGGCGTATCCTCAGCTCTCGAATCCGTAGAAACCGCAAGTTCTTTACCGGACATGTTCGTCATTGTTTCTGTCATATCTTCTTCTAATGCAAAAATAGTAATTTAATTAATGCAAGATTTTAATTAGTTCAAATGATGCCAAATAAAATATAGACTCAACAATCCTATTCCGGACTTTACATGTCACGTAAAACTGGAAACTTGGTCATACCGACCATATTCCACTCCTCAGAGTTCTCAAATTCTTGCCGGACTCAGGCATCAATAAGTCACAATCATTCTCAGTCCCATATATAGAATCCACTATTTAAATATTTAACTGTCTTTGGACAACAACCCAATGGTCGTACAAGAATCATATAAATTTCAATACTTACCAGAAAATTGATTTCTTAGTTTCATATGAAACTTAAATGAATCTACTATAACATTGTAGTTAAGAACATCAAATTTTAACCACAATTTATCTGTCTAAAACCCATTTATAAGATAGTATGTTCAGAATCCAAAAACTGCAGCTTTTGCTACTTTAAAAAATCACAGAAAATCTCACACTTCTTGGAAATTAGATTTCTTAGACTCAAAAGAAAGTTTAACGAGTCTACTTCAAGTTCATAGTTTGTAGTTTCCTCAAAATACTTTATTTAAGGGGTTAAAACGATCAAACACCAAAAGGTGTATAAATTTCCAAAATCCAGGAAAACTGTCAACCAGTTATAAGTTCGAATTTATTAAAAATAGTAAACTATATCCACAATTCATGAAATTTTGTGAACATATAATAGGCATACACTATATTCACATGCAAAAAGCTCAGCTTACAATTCCATATATTTGGAGAGATATGATTTTTGAAAATAAGTATGATATTCAGCCAGAATTATGAAATAAATTCTGTTTCATTTCTAAACCAGTAATGTATTCTAATTTTATTAAAATACTAACGACATCCAAAAATTATGAAATTTTGAGGAGATGTTGTACACACATGCATGATACACATACAAAAGTTTCGTCTCATAATCCATGTATTAAATAGAAACGATAATCTGAAGTGAGATCAAATTCTGGACAGAATTATAATAACGTTTCTAGGATAATCATATCATATTAACAATAATTAACACACATAATCAAACAACATTCATACACACTCTAAGCATCATTACTCAATTTATTAAATTATCTAGCATGCATACATCCTATAATAAAAATAGAGTTGGTTAAAGTTGTTACCCACTTATTTGTTTCCGAAATTATCTAACATGTACACATTCTTCAATATAAAGAGAGTTTAAAGTTGTTACCCACTTATTTGTTTCCGAATTTGGTTGTTTCTACACTCGATTTGAACGAAGACTATGGCACCAAGGTAAGCAAACACGTCGACGATTAGGGCTGGCCGTGTCGAAGATGATGGTACTACGGAATGTAATTGTTCGCCGAGTTCGGAAAAAGTCATAAAATTGGAATTATATATCGGTATTTATTTAAATGAAAATATATATATATATAGAGAGAGAGAGAGAGAGAGAGATAGAGTGAGAGAGATACAGTAAGACAGGCGTGGAGCTCGGAGGTGTTCAGTGGCTGCGGCGATGAGGTGGTGGAGGCAGTGAGCGGCGGCGTTCGTCGGGGGCAGCAACAAGGAGGAGCTTCGGATTTTTGAAGGTGGCTGGGAGCTGTGGTGGTGGCTCGGGTGCTGACGGCAGCAAAGAGGAGAGGAGGAGAGGGTGATGGTGATGGTGTCGGAGCTTCGAGGGCAATGAGCGGCAATGGCGATGGTGGCGATGGAGCTTCGGGAGAGCTCAGGAGGTGTGGAAGAGGGTGGAGGAGCTACGGTGGAGGTGAGGTTGTCGAAGGGGGAGTTAGCTGGGCAGTTGACAGCGAGGAGGGGGAAGTAGCCGGCGAGGCTTGGAGGTCTGAGTGCGGAGTTAGTGCTTGGTAGCAGTTGTGACGAAGGCAGTGGTGAGGAGGTGGAGGTGCTGGTCGATGGTGGAGGTGGAATGCGGTGGCGGTCGATGGTGAGCGGGTGGTGGCATGAGGCAGAGGGTGTTCTCTCTCTCTCTCTCTCTCTCTCTCTCTCTCTCTCTCTCTCTCTCTCTCTCTCTCTCTATATATATATATAAGAGTGATAAGATAGGCAGTGTGTGTAGGAGTATATATAGGGGTGAAGGAGTGCTGTAGAGTGAGAAGAGAAGTGTGTTTTAGGGTAAAGTATAGGAAGATTTTGCCGTACTACCCCACTTTTTGAAAATATTTAGCGCTCTGCCCCACTTCCCAAAACAATTAGCGATATGCCCTTGTTTAGGACACGTAACAAGAAATGTTATTGGGAAAAACGGCATAGGTTATTTCCATGCCGTTCTTCCCAATAACGACATCTGTTTGAAAAAAAAATTGCATGTCATTATTTGGAATAACGGCATAGATTGTTTTGTTTTTCGAGAGCTTATAGTTTCCACTTAGAGGAAAAATTGCAAGTATGAAAAACCTTATAACAGATGTCGTTATTTCAAATAACGGCATTCTCAATACTGATGCCGTTATTTGGAATAACGGCATCAGTTATAAATTTTTTTAATAAAAAAGTAACTTATTATTCATCCTCTCTGATGAATAAGTAAAAATATATATATATAACTGATGCCATTATTCCGAATAACGGCATCAGTTATAATTTTTTTTTTTTTACTTTTTATTAATTCTTTCTGTTTCCAAACAACAGCAAGAGTGCATATTGATATATAACTGATGTCGTTATCTCCAATAACGGCATCAGTCATTCGAATGTCGTTATTCAGGATAACGACATTGTTTATAAGTTTTTTTCACACTTAGAACTTTTTAAACTTAGAAGATTTACACTTGTAAGACAAATATACTGATGCCGTTATTCCAAATAACGGCATGCAATTTTTTTTTTCAAACAGATACCCTTATTGGGAAGAACGGCATCGAAATAACCTATGCCGTTTTTCCCAATAACATTTCTTGCTGATGTGTCCTAAATAAGGGCATATCGCTAATTGTTTTGGGAAGTAGGGCAGACCGCTAAATATTTTCAAAAAGTGGGGCAGTGCGGCAAAATTTTCAAAGTATAGTGGATAGTAGGGGTATAGGAGGAGGTGGAGGCAGATATGAGGAGGTGGGTTGATGCGGCTGTAAATTACAGTTTGGGAGATGAAGGTTGTAGAATGAGAAAACAAGAGAGTTTTAAGGTAGTGTATAGTGTATTATAGGGTATATTAATAGGTTTAGGGGAGGTGTGTGTGCTGTGGAGTGAGAAGGAGGAGAGGGGTGAGGGAAGTGTATAGTAAGAATAAGGAGTAGGCTATAGGGTTTTAGATGGAGGTAGAAATTAAAGTCGTAAAATATGGTTGGGGAGTTGGGTTTGCTTTTAGGATTAGGGGATTTGGATTTGGATTAATTAGAGTTAAAACTTAAATAACTTACAACCTATAAATCGAATTAAGAAACCGTAAGATGTTCTGGATTTTAAACTCGATGGGCTACGATTTTCATATATAAAGTTTCTTAACTTCAATGAAGAGAACTAGGTCAAATTATTAGTGCAAGATCAAGAAATTTAGAGATAGCAAAGTTGAATAGTCGATAATACGATAAACTAACGGTCTTATACTTGAATCAATAACACGATATGGAGACTATGAATCAATTAAATCGGAAAATTTAGAATGGGTCAGAAAAATTTGGGTTGGATTCAAATAAGAGATCAAAATGAATTCAAAAGATCGGAAAGATATTTATAAAATAGAAATACAAAAAACGTAAAATATTTATATTAATAATATTACGGATATTATCTGTAACAGTACAAAATACACGTGTATAACAAGTGCGGGGCAAGATTGTCATTATTCAATTTTACGGGGTGTTACACCATCTGACATCTCTAATTCAACTGATCCCTCACCCACTACTTCACAAATCTCTCATCCAGTCATTCTCACACTACGCGACTTGTAAATAGAAAGCATCTCCCTTTTGGAGCAAATGTGAGAAAAACTTTCCGAATCAAGATACCAACTCGAATCCACATTTGAAGAACTTGAAACAAGAAGACATAGTTCGAAGTTACCAAATTCACCTGGTTTACCTAAATCAGTTGTACTGGCTACTTTGCTTGATCACCTACTGTACTAGCACTCTTCTGACTCAACCACTTGTGACAGCCTCTCTTGTAATGCCCAATCCCTCTACGATAGTGTTAACAGATCTTACCCTTGTGTGTCGCATCCCTTCCAATTGAAGTATCATCAACCAGCGCTAAACACCATGCACATATAGACTATCCTTTATGAGTCTCCTTTCTCAGTTCATCTTCTTCAGACCCTTAATCACCCTGGCTACTGTAAGTGTCTCTTTGGCTGATTTTCCGTGTAGTATGGTAGTTATCAAGTGATCATAAGAAGCTGGCAGTGAATAAATCAAGTTGAAAACTTTATCCTCTTCGCTAAGATCATTAGCATTAATCGGCTTCAGTTCATATATTATTTTACTGAACTCCACAATATGATCTTGAATATGGGTGCCTTCCTTCATTGAGAAACGAAACAACTTCCTCTTCCAGTACATCCAATCCAACAACGCCGAACACGAGTAGTCAGATTTGTGTCTCGCTCGTAGCTTCGTTGCACTTTTCTCCTCAAGAATATTACACTTGACTTCGTCCGCCAATTGCACCCGGATTAAACTTAAGGCCTTCAAACAAATCTCATCCAACTTCTCTTGTTTCATGTCGGTTGGCTTCTTCTCTTCTAGGGCAAGGTGCAAGTCATTCTGAACCAATACATCATACATGTCAACTTTCCATGGATTGAAGTTGATCTTACCGTTAAACTGCTTGATCCTCATCTTTTGATATGTCATTTTCTACAAGAAACTCGAACAAACTCACAAACTTGATGTCAATTAGGAAATTATTCTCTCTAGAGGATCTTGTTGAGTCTTTGATACGATCAATACAAACCACCAAATAAAACTAGATCACACCAATCACACAAAGCACACAAGAATTGTCCCGGTTGGGGCTTTTGCCATAATTCGGGGGAGGAAGAACTGAGATGTTATTTTAACTAGAGAAGTTACAAGAATATTACAATTCTCACCACGACCCTCTTTCAAGCCTAACTTGAACTTGCTTATTGTTTATAATGGAGAAAACTTCTCACCTCTCAGATGAAGTACTCTCTTCTCTTATTCGACAATAGAATCATGTCATTCTTGGAGCCGTTATAATGAATACATATAGATCTAGAGAAATCCTAATTTAAATACACTTTATACACTAACCATCCGATTACTACTGAAGAGATAACCCTGCATTGAGAGTGGTACGATCTGACTTGAAGACGAAGTTAGACTTCTCACGAATCAGCCAGATCCGAGCCAAAAAACCCATCGGCGCCGCGTTCGATCGACCAACCCCAAGGTGCGGTCGACGGTCCCCCTCGCGGGAAACCCTGTACAGTCGGGCGGTTGACCGCAACTGCTACTATTGCTGTTGTTGACTGCTTTCCTTCTCTTTCTTCAATCATTCGCTTCGATCATTCTCATCGCTTCATCATCTTCTTCATCAAACATGTATAATATATAAATCCAATAAGATGGTGTTTTGTAGGGAGCGGACAAGTAGAGACGATGAAATGTGCGTGGGTTTAAAGGTTGACTAGTCACTTCCAAAGAGGAAGAAAAGTGAGTATAGACGAGGAGAAGGAGACGGAAGAGTATTTGATTGGTCATGGTTTTCATAGTTAGGGTGAAGATTGATTTGATTGATCATAATGTGGGTATTCACTTAAGTGCGTAATGCAGGCTATATGTGGTTTATTGCACTGTAAACACTTTATTTTGTTGGGTTATTGATGTCATGTGGTTATTCGTGCTCTTATATGTGAGGCACTTCTCATGAGCTGTATTTTTTATATTTGCTATACTACGTAGGTAGCAAGTGTATATTTGCTCGTCTACGCTCCTTGGCGAGCCTATTGTGGGGTTTTATGTTCTAGTTAATTATTTATTTATCTACATTACTTTCATAACTAATCTTTATTTTTATCTATTTCTTCCCCATAGTTTGATTGCAATTGGCTTTTGACAACATTCCGATACGGATCGTTTCGAGTTTGTTCTTTTAATTTCTTATTAATAGAACGAGATGGCCTATTTAGGTCATCAATTAACTCCCAAACAAGGAAAGTATAACTTTGATAGGACAAATTATATTAAACATATCAAAGTTAAGTGAGAACCATGAGCTCTAACCATGAGCTCCTGAAAATGTGGACTGTCTCCCTCCTACATTCCAAACCAGCTCCTACATCCGCCTCCAAATCCACCTCCACCACCGCTACCAAAACCAATTAAACAGCTCCTCCTCTCCATCCCCACCCCAACAACCCCCCACACTCCCACACCACCTCACCCACCACCCGCACGCATCCACACCCATCAACCTTCTCAACTACAACTACTACACAAACCCATCTTTCTCCTCTCCCGCTCAGCAATCGAAATCTATCTCTAAGGAACTATGACAGGCAACAACATCATAGGTAGGTCTGCAGATCGAGACGGTATGACCTACCACTCTCTTCACTACAAGGGCAAGCGAGAGCGGGAGGATGATTCCGATCATCGCTACACCGACCAAAACAGAGTCCTACATCGCCAGGGTGTGCACGAAGAGGGTAAAGAATGGTCGGAGAAGAGTATCCCAAGAACGGTCCAAAGAGGACGTTCTAGGGAGAGGTATAGATCAAGAGAAGATAGAGTGGGTTCTAATCGCCAGAGGAGAGATTCGCCGAAGGGGGACATTGATAGAGAGCAGAGAGCGCCGACAGGAAGGAGGTCCTATGCGGAAGTTACTAGGCATCACGGAGCCTCCTCTAAGACCACCAGAATCGCCTCGCCGGATATGGAGATCAAGATGACCAAGGAAGACAGTGAGGGAGAATGGGTTCTCGTGAAGCCCAAAAAGCTTAGGATCACTGATCGCCCAACAAGCTTTGCAAGAGCGGCTCATCAGAATCAAATAGATCGGTGAACGCTCCTCAGTGCCACAAGTGCGTGCAACGGGGGCACACAATTCATGAGTGTCAGAATCAATGGTTTTGCTACGCGTGTAAATCCTACGGCCACATCTCCATTGATTGCAAAAGAAATATGATGAACAAATCCATCACTGGACTAAAATCGCAAGCGCAAGCTAGCATCGAAAACAAAACAGAGTCTAGGCTTAGCGGTACGGAGGAGAGCTCGGCAGGGGGAGAAAAGTGATCAAAGCCATTATCGCGCCAATGCTCATCATGGCAGAATTCGAGAAGCGTTAAGCGGCATGTATTATGATCAAAGCTTAATCAGGGTACCCAACTATACCGGAGATTGAAAAATTATTGACAGTCAGCACCTAGACGGTAGCGGCGGAGGAATGGAAAATTCAACAACTAAATCAGAACGTTTTCTTCGCCCATTGCCAAAACACTGAGAGAGTTAAAGAGGTGTTAGATTTGAGGGGCTTAGAGGGTCAGGGGAAGTAAGAATTTTACATCACTCTCTCTCGCTGGTCGAGAAAAGTTGGAGCCCTAAATCCGGAGTCCAAACCTTCGGTTTGGATTAGACTTTCAATCTTCCATTCCACATTTGGGTGAAATCAGCTTTTCAAAATCTCATAAGAAGCTTCGGATTTTTAATCGAGATAGACAAGAGCACTTTACTTCACAATCGACGTGACTTCGCAAGAATCAAAATAGGCATAGAGTTGAAAGAGGATATTCCCTCCATGATTCAAGCGGAGTTCGACGGAGATTTCTATGAGGTTAAAGTTATTACGGAGATTAGGAAGTCGTTGTCGTTCGCTGAGGCTAACGAGAGTTTTTTGCCTTCGAAAGCAGAGCATTCTAAAAGAGCAGAGGTTGAAGACGACCAGGATCCGTTGGATCTTGTGCGAAGCGATCACAGTGGTCCATCAAGTAAAAACCATTCAAATGCGTTTCAGCCTTCAGATCTTCTGGGGGGTAAATCGAACCGTTAGATCAAGCAACCAGCACCTTTACAGCTGGCTACTGCAGAAAGAGGGAAAAGCAAAGTTCAAGCCTGTCTCAATCAACGAAGGGTACAACGTAAGAGCATTGATGATGGGGACATGCAGTTGTAGCTCCGATTGAAGATCAAATCACTGCGCATCGTAGGGGGGTAGCTGATGTGGACAGTTCCACTGTTGCGCCTCTTGAGGGTCAAATCACTCAGTATGAGCTGAAAGTGATGAGTTTATAGTCGAAAGTCGGAGGCTTTCGGTCTAATCAATTTTCAAGCGACACTAACCATGGATCTTTTCAAACAGGGGGCATTCTCAAGAAGGGAAGAGAAGAGTATAATGAAACAGCGGTTATCTCGGGAATTCAGGGAAGTATCAACCTGTTGAACAGAGCAGATTTTGACGAAGCAGTTAAAAGAGCTGTTCAAGACGCCATTAAAGGGTTAGCCGAAGGGGGTAAGGACAACATTCTAGTCAACAAACAGGGATCCACATTACAGCAGTTAGATGCAAGGAGTGAGAGCCCAAAATTCAACCAGTTGGAACTAGAAGACGACAGGCAACTTTCAACTGTCTAGGGTACAGGGACAGAAACAAAGGAGTCCGACAGTGCAGAAATTTATAGACTAGAGGAAGAAGAGGCAGAGATCAGGGAAGAGGTGTAGAGAATACAACTGCAAGACTACTACCAAGACGATGTTTCTAAAGATGGCGTCAACAGCGATGCAAGAGGTGCAAGAATTGAGGCCCTAGAGGGTATGTGAGAGGATTTACACTTCTCAGAGACCTATACTGACAAATCAGAAAAGCAATTATGGAAGGTGGCAGAAGGCGAGCCTGCAGCAGAGCAACACTTGAATACAAGAGGAAAAGCAAGAGGCAGTTAGACAAATGGGAAGAGCAAGGACCCAGCGAGGATGATCTGATTAGGGCGGCAGCAAGGGCAAAGGACCCGGTCTCTGCAATCAGAGGTAACTCTAACTGTATTTCAATTTTAAGCCTTATTCCATATAATACTTTGCTTTATTACGCTAGTCTTTTCGGTATAGCCACGGGTTCTACTGAAGCTGAACAGCTTCAATCAGTGAGATCCCTTAGAGGAAATATCCACTCTCTAGTTAAATAGCATGGGTTTTAACCTCATCAGGGTAGAGGTTAAGGGGTGTAGGGGCTAGTATTTTTTTATGTCGTACATCTTCTGAAATGTTAGGGGTATGAGGCAGGGAGTTAAGACCAGGCTTATTAACAACACGATCTCAAAATTTAAACCTTCTATGTGCGCGTTGCAAGAAACAAGAATAGAGAATCCAATATCCGAAGACTTTGAGAGGATTAGATCTCTGGCAGGATTTCATTGGAGGTTTAAATCAGTGGTGGGCTATTTGGGAGGAATAGCTATAGGGATCGATAGGGATCGATTCGACTATGTTTGAAATCATTGGTGAGATGATTGGCACCTACACGGTGTCGGTTAGAATCAGGCAGAGGAGCGATAACTGGGTACGCTTGGTTACATCAGTGTACGGCCCTTACGAATCTAGATATCGCGAGGCGCTCTGGGGGGAGTTAAGAGTGATCAGAGAAGAATGGTCGGGCCCATGGGTTATTGGAGGTGACTTCAATATTACAAGATATCAGCATGAGCACAAGGGCAGAGGGGCTAGTAGCAACGACAGAACTAACTTCAACCGTACCATAGATGAGTTACAGCTCATGGAGCTTAATCCGACTAACAGAAGATTCACATGGTCTAACATGCAGTCAAATCCGATACTAGCAAGACTAGATAGGATCTTCGTCTCCACGGATTGGGAGGAGATTTTCCCGTTGGCATCCGTCAAAGCCATTACGAGATTTACATCGGATCACACCCAATTAGCTCTACAATGTGAAGAGAGACTAAGAAACGTCTGTCAACCGTTCCGATTCGAGAAGGCTTGGACGTTGCATGATGATATCTGTAACATTATCAGCGAGTCATGGAACGAAGATACAGACTCAAACAGCGCCATCGGGATATGGATCCTGAAGACTAGGAGATTACAGAAAAGACTGAAAGATTGGGCTAGACAGGATTTCGGTGACACCAATTGAAAAAGGGATGACTTAGGAGAAAGAATTAAAGAATTAGAAGAGACAGAGGAGGTAAAAGATTTAGAGAGTAAGGAGATAGAAGAACTGGCAAATAGCAGGTTTAACTCTCATCAACTTGCAGAGATGGAGGAACAATATTGGTGACAACGATCCAAAATTCAATGGCTTAAAGAGGGGGACGCCAATACAAAGTTTTTCCACAAGGTGGCTAACAGTAGGAGGGAGAACCGCATCACGGGAATGGAGGTCGATTCAAGATGGACTGAGAATGAGGGGGAGATCAGAAGACACCTAGATGGAAAATTCAAAGAGCTTGTGGCCCAAACAAATAGACATAGATGTAGGCTGATTCCAGATTTCTAGGAGGATACTAGAGTAGACGGAACCGAAGGGCTGGAGGGTCCTTTCCCAGAGAAAGAAGTTTTTCAAGCTATCAAAAGTCTGGGACAAGACAAAGCACCAGGACCAGACGGAATCCCGATCTTCTTCTATAGCCTATACTGGAGCATCGCCGGAGTCGACCTAATGAATATCTTCCACGAATTTCACTGTCAGTCAACGGATATTGACAGGTTAAACTACGCAAATGTAGTTCTAATTCCCAAGAAAAAGGAGGCTAGGAAATATGGAGACTACAAACCTATTAGCCTTATCAACGGTTCATTCAAGATTATCACAAAGGTCATGGCTACAAGATTGACACCGCACTTAAATGACGTGGTAAGCGCGTCACAGAGTGGGTCCATTAAAGGGAGGGACATTATGGACAGTGTCGCCTCTGCTCACGAGATAGTATATAAGGGAAACACGGAAAACGTTGATGGTTTTCTGCTGAAACTAGACTTCGAAAAGGCATACGACTCGGTGGAGTGGGACTGCGTTGATGAGGTGCTTCAACTAAAAGGTTTCGAAGAAAGATGGAGAGCTTGGATTAGGAAATGTGTAAGGGGAGGAATATCGTTCGTTCGATTCAACAGGAGACCGGGAAAAGAAATTAGATGTCAAAGAGGGTAGAGACAGGGATACTCATTGTCTTCATTAATTTTCGCACCGGTAGCTGATGGCATAGCGGAAATGATCAGAAGGAGGAAAGAGGAGCGAATTATCAAAGGTGTTCAAGTGAAAGGGATTACAGAAGCAATCTCGATCATTCAATATGCGGACGACACGATTATTCTAGGAGAGGCTAAAGGGGAAGAGATTATGGCAATTCATATTATTTTGAAATGCGTACAAGTATGGGCAGGACTAAAAGTGAACCTCACAAAGACTTGTGTTACCCCACTTAGCGGAAACCTTAGCATCGGGATCAACTCAATCAAGACTATGTTGGGATGCAAGGTAGCTAACTATCCAATAAAGTATTAGGGAACACCAATTAGACCGGGAGCTATTAAGAAAGAAGATTGGATGCCGTTAATAGAGAAAGTGGAAAGGAAGTTGGCAGGGTGGAAGGGTCGTTTCCTCACTTTAGGAGGGACGATCACCTTGATAAACTCGGTCCTGAGCAGTATGCTGACTTATTTAATGTCCATTTACGAGCTTCCGAAGTGGGTGATTAACAGGATTGACAAATGTAGGAGGCGGTTCCTCTGGAAAGGACCGGACGAAACAAGCAAGGGATTCCATTTGGTTAAATGGGGAAGAGTATGTAAGATAAAAGAGTTCGGGGGATTGGGAATTATTAACCTTACTGACATGAATCGAGCTTTGATGAGCAAGTGGTGGTGGAAGATGAATAGGAAAAGTAAAAGCTAGTGGTGCAAATCATTTCGAACATACCGAAAGAGAAAAAAAGTCTGATTTGGGGGAAGAGCCAAATTCGGAAGAACGTCGTACATTTGGAAAGGAATAGCGAAGGTGGGAGACTTATTCCACGCAAATACCACATGTTCAATCGCCAATGGAAAAAATACCCGCTTTTGGAAGGATAAATGGTGTGGTCAAAACACCTTACAAAGCATGTTCCCAGCAGTGGCAAGTAGTATGGCTACCACAGACTCGATAGTCGTAGATGTATGGCGTAACGGAAGGCTACAACTGCAGATGGGAGAGGACGTCTCCCAGGAAGGCATCGCACAATTACACAAGCTAAACAGCTTCATTAGGACTGAAGGAAGGAGTACAGAAGGGACAGAAGATGTCAGAAATTGGGACTTAACGTCCAACGAAAACTTCTCGGTAGCATCACTTTACAGTAGATTGAATGACGAAGGAATTAGAAGCAGACACAATGCGTCCATATGGGGGACTCAAGCTCCATTGAAAGTTAAGGCTTTCCTCTGGCTAGTAACGAATGACGCGATTTTATCAAGAGTACATCTACTGAAGCGGGGTATGCAGATCGAAGCCCAGTGCTCTAGGTGCAACAACGGCGATGAAGACACGGACCACATATTTTTCAATTGTAATAGGGCTACTTGGGAGGTTGTCAGTCGTGGATTTAGGTGTCTTCAGGGTCCCACCTCTATTTCAGAGGCTTGGGACATGGGAAGGGGGGTTAGCATAAAAAAGGAGGATAGAAAAGCCTGTGATTTATCAATAGCTGCTGCAATTTGGGGCTTGTGGCTAGACCAAAATAACCTCTACTTTCGTAACTGCAATCATAGATTCCCTATTTTAGTGTATCAAATTTTCGGTTTCATTTATGCATGGGCAGGTAACGCGGCGAACAGGAAGAAGCTGCGGATGTAGAGATGGTACCGCCGATAGGAAATATTATCTTGTAGTCCTAGTCGATGTATTTTGTTTCTTCTTTTAAGGGTCGACGCATTATACTAATGAGATGCTAGACTTCTGTACTTTCATTATCGCTTTTGGTTTTAATATTTTGTAATGCTGGTTTCGTTAATTATCGAAACGATGACGGGGTCATCTTTATTCTCAAAAAAATTATATTAAACATATTTTTATTACTGCCATTATAAGTTGATTTATTGCACATTTGTTTTTCTAAATTTTTTAGCACATTAGCCTTTCTAAAATGTTTTGAACGGCTAGACTTATATCTTTGGTTTTTACCTGAATGACTGAGTTAACGAGCCAAATGTGAATACTTGACCAAAACAACGCACATTGTAGAACATTTTGCATATTATGTCAGATGACATACATAATTCAAGCTAATAGTTGATACATTAACCACAAGCAATCGTGTAGCAATCAATACACGGTATCTCGAAGATTGATGGGAATATAATCATACACATGCCAAAGAATATAATGTTTTACATTGTTTTCACAAATATATGATTAGTACAGAGAAAAGATTTGAGAGATATCTATTGCATATTTCTAGGGGCTATCGTATATACAGTAACAAGTAAAAGAGAAAATCCTTGAAACTCAAGTTTACAGAATAAGATTCTATAACCCGCATCGAGCTCTTTGATGAAGTGGAGGAACATGCTTTAGGGATATACGCTCCGTCCATCCAAATACTTCAAATTGAGGCTCGCAAGAAATCCTAACACACATTTGGGAGGACTTTTTTTATGTTGAAGATTGTGTTGCAGGCCGAAATATTTGGCTTTTTTTTGTTTCTTTGTTTTTTTTTTAAACACATCTGCATAAATCAGAGCTAGCCGGAACTGAAGAAAGCCATGGGAACCATTAACACATTGACCTTGTGGATTAACTGCGAGAGTAGGATGAAGACAAGACCTGGAACAAAAAATATTAATAAGCAACAATTTTATAATGAAAGGAAAGTGAACCAGAACCTTTTAGAAAATATCAATCTAACCTGCTGTTGATCCTAATTCATTCCAAAAATATGGTAAAAGGAACATTGGCTAGAATAAAGGAAATATGAAGAAAATAATTAAAAGAAAATAAATTTCATTGTGGTAAAAAAAAACGTTTACGAGCCAGTAGCTGGAAAACATCAATGGGCTGCCGCTAATTTGTAGAGAGATAATAGAGCTCATGTGCTCCCGTTAAAACAGGGGCTACTAATTTCTTCATGTATTATGTTTGTGTCTCTGCAATACTGGCTAGCGCCCATTCTAACCAGCTAGGACCTTGTGGAGGTCCACACGCAATTCACATGTTAAAACATGTGAGTTGTTTCTATTTATCTACTGATATATTTTTAATTTTTAAGTGCTTCCAACTTGAAATTCAATTTTTCCAAAGTAACAATCATGTTAAGAATGTATATCTCCTTTTAAGGGAGAAAAAGATCCTAACAACAATCGGATTCCCTATAAACCAGTGGTTGAAACCACTAGATATGTTCGATATGCACACCTCCTACATGATCTCAAGAATAGGGAGATCATACGGAAGTTGGATGCACCCTACTCTACCTGCTGGTGTTCCAAAATTATTAAATGGCAAACAATAATGTATATATGAAGTTGACTATACATTGTAATTGGGGTACTATTTGCAAGTCCAAGCATGATGGTGGTCTTGGGGTGATTAACCTTAGGAATCAGAACATCGCGCTATTGGGTAAATGGATTTGGAGAAATCTTTAAAATGTGAACTCTCCTTGGGCTCGCCTTATCTGTCATAAATATTTTTCTCGTCATAAAATTTGGGCACTACACCCTTCTATTCCGACATCGGCCTCCCCGTTCTGGAAGGGTGTGTGGAAAACGGTCGGTCCCTTTAAATGTGGAATTCTCAAAGTTTGCGGTGTTGGGGATACTATTTGATTCTGGACAAATTTCTGGTTGGGAAATTTCATTAATGCTTCTTCTTTTCCTGAATTATTCCATCTGGTTGCTAATCCTCAGGCAAGTGTGGCAGATTATGTGGTTTGTCATAACAATTCGCGGTCGTGGTACATTCCTTTTACTTGCAATCTGCCTCCGACTTTAATCCCCAACCTTACCAGTCTCTTAGAATCCCTACAGGCATACACATGGCATCCCCAGGATGATTACCTCTGGAGATGGAATAGTTCAGGAATTTACTCGGTTAAATTTTTCTATAATTTTCTTAATTCGGGAGGCGTGTCTTCCCCTATCGCCAATCCTATCTGGAATTCTTTTGCCCCTCTTAAGGTCAAAATTCTAGTCTAGCTAGCTGTTCAAAACAAATTACTGACTGTGAAAATTCTTAATGAAAAGAATATCGCTGTCGGCCAATATTGTGTTTTCTGCCACCAATTCCCAGAGAATGCTCGGCATTTATTCACTGATTGCTCCTTTAGTCGTCAATTATGGTGAATTGCCCACCAAGCTTGGGAGGTTGTTGGACTCCCTGAGTCTTTAGAGTCTTGGTTCACTTCTTGGCGTATGAACTCTGTCCCTAAACCTGTCCGTATCTCTTGGGACGTTACTATGATGGCCATTATTGGGATTGTTTGGAAGGAAAAGAATTCTCGGATCTTTACTAATTCTTATCGCCCGATTACGGGTTTAATTGATGACCTACTTTTTTCCCAAGTTCTGGGCCTCCTCCTTGGCTCCTCAAAGAGTTACCTCCCTTAGACTTCACAAGCTAGACACTGCGGCTTCTTTATTCTACCACTACTGTTTCCTTCCGCCGTAGCTTGTTGGTTATTTTTGCTACTTTTGTTTACCCTGTGTTGGTTGTATTTTCGTTTTATTCTCCTATGTTTGCTGGCTTCATTTCGTTGTTTGTGTTTTTAATCGATTTGCAGCACCGACTTGTTGGACCTTTTCTCTACTTGTGTTTTGGGTGGGAGTGTTCTACTCTCTGTTACTCTCCTTGTATGCTTCTTGTTGGTATCTCTCTTACCTGCTTCGGCTTGCAGGTTTTTGGACTAGGGCCATCATCATGGGTCCCTGTTGTGTTTCCTTTTATTTTTGTGACTTTGTTGTATGTTTTTGGATGGCCGCAGGGCACCGTGTTTAATTCTATCGCATCTTTATTTAGGCATTTCTACGGGGCTTTATTTTGTGTGTTGTTGTGTGGCTGTCTTTATGGGAATTGTGTGTAGCTCCTGTAACTATAGCCTATTCCCTTGCTGTTTTTAGCTTTTCTACTCTCTACTGTTTGTTTTTTTATCGCCAATTGGACAATTGGCCACTGCTGTACCGGCCGCTATCTTGCGGGATTCTGTTGCTTTTGATTTGTGCTTCTGTTCTGTTCTCTTCAGGTGGGGCTTGTGCCTTTATTTTCAGTTGCTTGTGGTTTGTGCTTCGGTGTGCTTTATGTTTTCTCCAGGTGGGGCTTGTTGTGCCACTTGGCGTTAGTTGGCCTTCGTTGCTGGAGGGGTGCTCCTCGAGTCTGTTTCGATTGTCTGGTCGGAGCTGTCAGCCTTCTACTTGTCTCTACTTCAGTGTGCGGGAGGTGTTTTGAGGTCTATTGGTTTTGCTTGCCTGTGGAGCGCTGATCTTCTCTCCCCTTCTCTGAGATCGGCTGCAGAGTCGCTGCTTTGCATTTTCTGGATGCAGTTGCTCTTTTGTAAATGTCTCGTTTACTTGTTTATTTTGTGTTCTTTGTTCTCTTAGAGTGCCGAGTGTTGGCGATTCCTTTGGTGTGTTCTCTTTTCCACGCATCTGTAATACGTCTTGTATTATTTTTCCCTGTATTGTTCTGTATTTTTTGGTGCGTTTTATATATTTATTTGCTAGGGCTAGTCTTTCGACTCCATCCTTCTCATCACAAAAAAAAAAGTTGACTATACATGGTCTGAGCTAACATACCAGAAGCCTGGAACTGGCGTTCCAAATTTGTTAAATGGCAAACAAGAAGTTATATATGAAGAATTACCTGATACGTTTTTTGTCCCTTTTTAAGCAGATAACCAACACTATTCAGATTTTCGATGAACGTGTCTATGTCTGGAACTCTCAAGCTGATCCTATCTGCCAAACTGTACATCTCCTGCACATAGTAAAACATGACATTATATGATATGATGCAATAATGTCTGAAATGAGAACAAGAGAAGCCTCATCTCAGGTCTCATGCAGTCAGGACAGATAAATTATATAGCATATCATTTTTGGTCAAAACAGGTAGGAATACGATTCAAATAAAACAATAAGGCAGAAATCTACTTACGGAAATTGAAAAAATATCTTTTTGCTGGAACTCAGATTGTTTGTTTAGGGCACTCAGAAATCTCTTTGCTTCCTTTTGTTGGCTCATCCCTCCACTTCTGCCAAAATCTAAAACACCATGTTCATCTACATATTTATCATACAGGGACTCTTTCATCATCTCTACCACATCCTACACACCAGAGGTAATTGTATATCATGACAATGTAAGAAAATGTGGAATAAAATAAAATGTTCATCTATACTGCATTTGTACATGTATATTAAATATCATATATATGTAAAATAAGATTCCCATTTGAGATATTTCATTAGATTGATTAATCCTAATAATGGAAAAGATAGCTACGTACCAAATACCTCGAGTCTATCATATTCATGATATAATCAAACACATAATAATAACAAGGTCAAGGTTCAGTTATGGACAATGCAAGACTTACCATGACTAATTCGGTCAGACATTTTGTACCCAATCCATCAATATTAAGAATTAACGAGATTATCAATAAAACTTGAGTTGGGATGTGAGGAGATCAAACTATACATTCCCCTTGGCTTCTTTTGAACTATTAAGACTTAGGAGGCTAGAAAAATAGTATACTTAATTGACAAGGCCATGGCATATCTAACAGCTGTCTCCAACTTAAAAAGACAGAGATCACAAATTGGGTTTTCCGGTAATAAGTCAAGTGCATGTCAATGCTGTAAAGAAAAATCACTCAGAAAATCAAGGACCATTTAGCAAAGACACGAACCTTTTGAACATTCATGCAGACTGAATGATGGAGGACCAAAGGAGTAGTTGGGATGAAAGGGGATTAGGAAATGGAATTGGATGGTTAGGGAGGAATAAAAAAGAGAGGGATATAAATAACGACTGCAGGGCAAGAGGCACTTCAAACACTTGGTTTTTCATTATCAGCATCAATTTATTGGCCTTCTATAACACTAAATTAAAGCCTAAGAAAGCTAATATTTCCTACCATATCTAACATTCAAACCTACTAAAATGTGGGGGAAATATAATTACTAGAACTTACACCTAAACTAATCTGCTAAAAGAATAGAAAATAAACAATTAAAATATCCAATAATCTATTCTCATCTACTACTACTTTTAAATATTTTTTAACCAGTAAATGTATCTCTAGCAAGAATTTTTCTAATCAGGACCCTCTTCACTGAGACTGAACTTTTGTGTGCACATATGTTGATAGACAGGGGTAGATATAGTTTTTGACTAGGTAGATATCAATCTTCTCTACAAAAGACGTATTAATTAATTAATAAAACAAATTTCACTAACCATGGCATCTTCAGCAGTTATTTCTTCTCTAAGATCCAATCGGGTCCGGGCTTCTGCCAATCGTACTAGGCTTTCCAATTGTCTTGCAGTGATAGGTGTGCCATCAGCTGAAGTATTATGGTCTCTTAATCGTAAATAAAACTTCTGTAAAATCTCGGCAGCTGGTTTAGACATCCTAAAGCAGGAACAGGATTCAGAAGATATAAAGCATGATTCAATGAAACAGAAGTGCACCATAGAAGTAGAAGTGTCTCACCTAGGGAAGACGAAATTTCTTGCATAAGCAATGTACTTGCGAAGAAGAGAACCAGGCAATGGGGCAAAGTCCTTGTCTTTCTCTGGGTCTAGTCTCAGCCGAGAAATCAAGGAACCATCTTTATCTCCAAAGGCTATATCTCCATTATATTCAAAAGCTGCAAAAAATGTTATGAAATGTCAGAATGCATATATTATATAATAAGATCATTTCTGCCGATAAGAGATAAGAGTCAATAAAGAGCACCTCTGCGTAACCTCTTCTTGGGCAGCAAGTTATCTCCATTTCTGGTGTGAATCTGGAAAGAAATGTGTGAACAAAATGAACTTCCCAAATCATATGACAAAAAAGGACATTAGCACTAAATAAAATGAGTGACAAATTCCATTTGGAATTAACCATGCCACTAAACTCCAAAGTTGTCATGAGCGAATGAGGGATTTATAATTATGCTATACTTCAACATGCCCACACAGGTTAAGGGCTCTTTACGTGGGCTGAAACCTGGAATGTGTGCTATGGAATTTCTTTTTGTTTGTCTGCG
The DNA here is from genome assembly GCA_017893485.1 of Hemerocallis citrina. Classification (NCBI taxonomy): domain Eukaryota; kingdom Viridiplantae; phylum Streptophyta; class Magnoliopsida; order Asparagales; family Asphodelaceae; genus Hemerocallis; species Hemerocallis citrina. The sequence continues at coordinate 85,270,165 of CM030361.1, forward strand.
TGGATTCTTAATAAACGTGTTCTAATAGTTTTATTGGTCGAGGACGATGAAGATCTAGGGTTACAGATCAGCGATCTGGACGGCGGCTCTGGATCTGGATTTCAGGGTCTGGAGTAACGAGGTTGATGGCTGACAGTTGACGTTTAGGTCATATTAGCGCATCACGACTTCAGACTATAATCTCTAACAGGTACCATGTGAAATAACCCTGCCGCTTCATCAAAACTTTGAAGTTATTGAGAGTTGCTTATAGTTGTATTCTAACATCCACATTGTCTCTTTCCTACTCTAAAGATTATCAAAATAGAAAAGTACTACACTTAAAGAGATGAGATAGCCAATTGATGATAATTAAACATCATAACTTACTGCCATGATATGGTCAGACACGCATTTGTCCAACATCTCATCTGGTTTATCAAGTAAGATAAAGACCAAATCAAACCTCGAGAGAAGAGCGGCACTCATTTTGAGGTTCTCATTTACAGTTTTTGCACGACTGCAACATAAAATCAAATTTAAGCTTACAGCCTAAATAAACAGTAATACACTGCACACTCAACTCAGCTATAGGATAACTGTTGAGGAAAATCATATTTGCATTATAATTCTAAAGAAATTTGGAAACAAATAGCAGTATTAAGATATCAGAAGCAATTCTTCTGAACAAGAAGGAATCTATCAGAAACCATGCAGACATAAGAAGACATTGCTTTTGATAATTTACAATGGAGAAAGTGGACAAAACTAAGCATATATGCTAATGAAGTAATGATGAACTAGTCTAAGAAGTACGATGTGTCTACTGTTTGTTTTGCCAGGAAACCATATATGTTAACGAGGAAAATTACTTCTAAATTGTTCTCATGGTAAAATTGTTTCACATTAATGGGATTGGAATTACCTTACAAAAATTGCTAAAAGTTTCCAGATGCGAGTACCATAAGGAAAAATGGAAGTTCGAGAACCTGGTAAGGTCTGATACTACATTTTTATAATTACACCGGTATTATATGAAATATAATATAATTTCTGATATTGCCTAAGCATCTACCAACAAAAGCCTTTCTTAATTTGTCATGATCTATCCATCCATGTAGTTATCTGATAACCCCTGTTTTATATCATTTTCAAAAAGTGCCGTAAATAGTTAAGCTAAAAACAGTCTTTTACAAATTTGTGGCACAGTATTGATATATTGTGCTGATTGTAGTACAAAACTTGTATCAGATGGGAGGAATTTACGGGCTATATGAATTTTGGTTAACTAGGACCTCATATTCAGCAGATTATTAACTCATTTCTGCTAATAAAATGGAATTTTCCTATGAACAATAACACTAAAAAAGTTTATCAGATTAGATATGCTTACTTCTTCACCTCAAAAAAGAGAGAGAGAGAGAGAATAGATCTTCTCACAAGATGCTTGTAATGACCACAACCTGAAGGCTATTTGGTGCCTACGAATCTAAGAGCATAACTTACTTAAACAATGATATAAGTAGTCTAACTGCCTCATCAAGTTAACAATGTAATGATTAAGTCCAAAAAAAAAAAAAGTTAATAATGTGATGGTATCACTAGTATGCATGAGGGAACCGTTCTTTAAAAAATGGTATGCACCAAGCGGAAGCATCTGTTGACATCATTGCATGCACAAGAAAAAAATATAGCATGCACATACAGAAAAGTTCACCAATGTCATGGAGCACTTACCTTGTAGATTCTATTACAAATAAAAATATGCAGTTAACAAAAAAAAGAAACATCTCGTAAATTTCTTCCAGTATTCTGTATTATGGTCTCATCCCATCTCTCTCTCAATATGTCATAAAAGGATAAAGCCCTCAAGCCCCGCCCCAGCTACCAGCCTCACCACAACAAAATTTTCAGTAACTAACAAACCGATTCAAAGATTCCTAAATTAACTAGGATGATAATTTGATTTCATTCCCAATAAGACAACATTATTTGGAAACTAAGTCAACACCCAAAAGTCTCGAACAGAATGTTCAGAATTGTCGGAAAATATCCCAGTCTAATTAGAGAAAATTTTGCCAAGCACTTGTGGTGCCTTGGCAAGACTTCTCACGCTTAAGTGAGAGGTGACAAATTTGATTCCAGCCTCAAACAGAATTAATTAGGGATGCTGGAAAATCTCTCACCCCACCCGAATTTCATACAAAATAAATTATTAGAGATATTCCCAACGGTTAACCATCTACATAAGGTCACCTTAATGGAGTATTGATACAGGTAAAGTAAAATCTACCTGATTTATATACTCTCCGTATATAAAGGTTAAGGTTAGGTACTGTAGTGGCAGGCCTAACATGAAACAAATATCTTAGATAAAATATAAAAAATAGGTCGCCAACCTCGTCCCCTGAAGAATTTATGCCAGAACTGCAAGGGACCAGCTCTTAGATTCCCCTCTTAAGTGTGCTTATAGGGAAGCAGGAAATGCTAAATATATAGATTGCATTCATCAGAAGTAGAAATTATAGATCAGAGATCAAAATGAAACACAATCCAATTATGAGAAGGCGATTTGTCTATCAATAAACCCTTGGCACAAGGGATTAAAAAAGATGGGGTGAAAAATAAGAATTATCTATAAGAATTGAATAGTTTTAAACAAACATTTTAGCAACATCTTCATTGAGTTCCAGTGGTACATTTTTAACACTTGAAAATCATAATTCAAAAGAAGTTACATATGGTTTGTGGTAGTCAAATGGAGCAGAATATAGAGATATTAATGATGATTATGCAAGGATAATCCAGAATCAAATACCATAATAGGCAAAAGTAAACTTACTTATAATGACCACCAACAGGATTTGCTGCGGCTAAAACAGAGGTACGGGCTGATAAACTTGCAACTAATCCAGCCTTTGCAACTGAGACACATTGCTGCTCCATGGCCTCCAGCAATGCCTTTGGAAATCAAATTTGAAATTTACTCTCAAATAATTATCAAGAAAAAGTTTACGTAGCAATACCTAGTAACAGCATACCTGATGCTCTGCAGACATTTTATCGAACTCATCAATACAGCATAATCCACGATCAGCAAGAACCATTGCACCTGCAAACCAAAAATATGACAATGGGGGACAATCCGCAAAGTAGAGACTAATTAACAAATAATCCAGATCACTATCATCATTCAGTACTGTGCATAAAACAATGAGTATATTAATAATTTGCAGGTAATTGGGTGGTGGGTAGCAACTGGCAAGTATGATATTATTAAATTTCAGTTTGTGGGGACGATCCTGTGCTATCCCAGTGATATCTCCTTGCGCATCTATAAGGCAAGAGTTAGCACTCTAGGCGTAAAGGGTTGAGTGCAACAAAGTCTTGAGTGAGTTATGTCATGTAAGCTTGACATTAATTAATGTTACCAACATAATCATCAATTTCAATAAGACTTTGTTTGTTATTTTCTCTTCTTTGAAGGATAAGACCATGTGTTGATTTATGCATTACTCCATTATCAGAAATGCTCTATTCAATTCTCTCGCAGAACTCCACTTCACCTTTTCCTTCGGAAAAAAAAAGGGTTTGCGTTACAAATTGATCAATCCCTTCACGATCTCTGAGTCCTTCATAATCATCCTCCAGGAAATGAGAAGTTCCCATATCATCTCACACGACACTAGCAAACAAGGTGATTTTTATGATAACTGATACATAGAATTGGGCAAAATGGTCTTTGTTACGTACAAGACAAAGTAAGGTCAATGCTCAGTTTGTTCGCACATTGTAGATAGATCAGCTCCCTTCCGTATACTACTCCAGAGTCGAGAATCAACATAAAGGTGTCTGCTATCCACATTTTCTCCACCTAAAACTATAGGTTCAAAGATTCAATGTGACTTAAGCAAGCGGTGTGACTGCTAATTTTCAACAACAAAAAATATTCTAATGGTTAAATTTCAAACATGTTTAGCATAACAATGAATTTTCTAAACCTACACCTATTATATACTTACCTCGAAAGATTTTGGAAAATAAGATATTGTATACTATGAGGTTTGCATTCTAGATCCCGTCTGAACATGTAACTAGACAAGCTTGTTTAGTTTATAATTCTATTTCTTCTAGATATAAGCATAACACAGCCATCAGTTTAACCCAAAAGCTAGATTAAAATGAAAAAACAAACCCACAATTAAGATCAATATCATGATTACTAATTTTGGGTTGGCCGGGATTCACAGACATGCTCTACAATACAGGTTATAGTACATATTCTTTTGTTATGCCAATTGGAGATGTTATAAAAAATTTAATCCCTCAAACCTTTGTGCCAGACATTGAACTTGGTACAAGAGAACCCAGTTTCAATTACCAGCAAGAGCAAATTAAATGCATATAAGAAAAATTACTGTTGAGCATAACCCAAATTTTAGCCCACGAAAAAGGCGTTCAACCTGTTGGGGTGTGTCAGAATATAGTTGTTAGAATACAAGTGCAATTTTCCTCAACCCTTCTACAATTTTGAAGTTTTAGCTTAGTGGCAGGAACTTTCACATGGTATCAGAGTAACCCAGGTTCAAATCCCACCAGCAAATGGTTGTAGAATATCCTCAAACAGTTTAAATGCGGATTTTATAAATAAAAAAATACCGCAGCGTATTGTCCAGGTCTCGACCCACAATTTATTGGGCATTTATCTCATTTCTTTGGCCCATAAAAAAATGTGCTCTCGACTAGAGGGGGCCGTGTTAGAATACAAGAGCAATTTTTCTCAACCTTTCTACAACTGCGAAGTTTTAGCTTACAGGGACTTTCACAATAGCAATAAATCCTCATTGCAACTTCAGAGTTTTGGAGTAGTGACACAACATCTAACATGACAAACTGAAATAGAACTCTGGAATTTGAAGTTGTGTTAATTGAAAACATAAAATGGTACGAAATTCCTGGCCCGCAACACAATTGGCAGAAGAGATGCAGTTACAAGAAACCTACTTCACAGGTTATGCAATTTAAGCTCATTAATACTTTAATATGAACAACTAAATCTAAAGCGTGATATGTAAGAACAACAAAGAAAGCAGGAGGGTAGGCGTGGGATCAGCGAATAGCAGGGAGGGTAAATCATGGAGAAGAAGAGAAGATTGAGGGGGACAAGAGATTACGTTCAAATAAGAAACCAACTTAAAAGTGGCATAACCAACCAGGACTAAAGGTTCAATAGAAGATTCAGCATAGTCATACAATGAATAAATTTGGATTGATAACTCTGTTGAGTTATCTATCTCTAGTCTTGAAGATTTATCTAACCCTGCATATTGTTCGATCTCTTCTTCTTGCTCCCCTCCTGTACCAACTCCCTCAAACTCTAAAAGAAAATATACCAAGAAGTGTTATAAGCCTCCCCTAATTCACGCCAGTGCTCGTATCCGTGCTAAAAAGGATGCCAACTTACCCGCCTCTTCCAAGGCGACTTTAGCTGTGCAAATTAGAAATATCGAGATTACGCCTATTGCTAATAGGGCTGCAAACGGGTCGAGGCGAGCTGAGTTTCTTGGGGCTCGAGCTCGGCTCGTTAAGCAATCGAGCTCAGTTTTCAAGCTCGAGCTCATCTCAAGCCGAGCTTTGACCAAGTTCGAGCCAAGTAGCTCGCGAGCTTAGTCTAACAATCACAATAAGCCCAAGCTTGAGCTCAGCTCGTTCAACCATCGAGCTTGTCTCGAACCGAGCTTTGACCGAACTTTGACCGAGCTCGAGCCGACTAGCTCGCGAGTTCAGTTCGTTTGCAGCCCTAATTGCTAATAATCTCGATTCTCGCAGCCCTCTGAGCTCGATCTATCATATCCATTTTGATTCTCTTTCTAACCTCGAAATGATGGACCTAGCCTCTTGTATGGGTTTTTTATTGATCCCTCCAATCCCGATCTTTTAGACTATATTCGTAATACTAAAATCTCTAGAGCTATTGTGTCGTACTCGCATAATGATTAACATATCTTGGAATATTCGGGGATAACATAGCACCCAAAAACAAGAAGCTATTTCCCATCTCATTTCCTCTTCTCGTTGTGACCTAATTTCGATTCAAGAATCTAAACTTGATTCCTTTTCCTCTTCTATTGCTCGCTCTCTTAGCGGTAATTTGATCACCCAATGGGTGGAACTTAACGCTATCAAGTCTTGTGGTGGTATCCTGCTCGGATTTAAAGATTCGCTTTTCAAGCTGGTTTTTGTTCGCTGTCTCAAGTTCTTTCTTAATGTTTGTCTTGAATGGTTTGAATTTAATTGCAACATTACCGTTGTTTCGGTCTATGGTCCTTCCACTTCGGAACGCTAATTTGGACTGAATTTTACTCCTTTGCTAGTTCTATTTATGGATTCTGGATCTTTTGTGGTGACTTTAATGTTCTTAGGTTTTGTCATGAAAGAATCAGGAATTCTTCCCTCTCCAAAGACTCTCAAAACATCAATGATTGTATTCGATCCTTAGATCTTATTGACCTTCCTATTAATGGAAGATCTTTCACTTAGTCTAACATGCATCTTCTTCCTTCCATGGCTAAATTAGACCGATGTCTGATTTCTCAAGACTGGATTTCCTTTTTCCATAACTCTTTTGTTCAAGCTTTTCCTAATCCGTCCTCTGATCACGTTCGTATTAGCATTGACTCTAATTTTAACTATGCGAAACCTTTCAAATTTCGATTCAAGAAATTTTGGTTGGAAGACCAAATTTTTGTTAATCTCATAATTAATTGTATGTCATCTGTTGTTGGGTCCCATGGTCTTGGACGTATTCTCCTCAAACCTTGTGCGATCAAGCATGGATGAAAATTTTGGCATAAAGAGAGATTTTGGAATTCTCAGGCATTAAAATTTTTTTTCTCTCTACCATTCACTCTATTGATCAATTGGAAGAAAGTGATAGTAAAAATGAGTTTAAATCTCTCCATCTTTATCAGATTAAATGGGCTCATCATGCCAAGATCAAATCGCTTCAGGCCGGTGATTGCAACACTGCTTTCTTCCATCGCTTTGCTTCTCATCGCCAGAGATGTAATCAGATTTTCTCCATTGTAGAGAGGAATGTTGAATCACATTCTAATGACGAATTTCACTCGGCCTTTCTTTCTTTCTTCAAAAACCTTATGGGATCTTCTTCTTCCAAATCCATCTTTCTTGATTGGGATAGCTTGTACGGTGACAAACAACACGATTTATCATGCATTGAAGCTCCCTTCACTCTTGAAGAAATTAAATCGGTTGTCTTCACCCCACGCGGGTCCTAATGGCTATCCATCTTTCTTCTTTCAAAAATTCTCGGACCATCTTAAGGATGTTCTTTTTGAGATGTTCTCTGATTTGTTCAATGGTCAGCTGTCCTTTGAGAGGATCAACTATGCACACATAGTTCTCATTCCAAAAAAAAATTGGAGCTAATTAGGTCTCTGCTTTTAGACTCATTAGTCTTCTTAATTCCCTCTTCAAAATCATTATGAAAGTGCTTTCTAATTGTCTTAGTTTTGTTATCTATCCGTTGATTGACCCTGCTAAATCAGGATTTATCAAGGATAGATTCATTTTAGAAAGTGTTGCTTGTGCTCAAGAACTGATTACGAGTTGTCACCAATCCCAATCGAAAGGGATTCTTTTGAAATTAGACTTTGAGAAAGCCTACAATAAAGATAACTGGGAATTCCTTTTTGATATTCTATTATATCGTGGTTTTGGCCTCAAATGGATTTCCTGGATTAAATGCAGTCTCTTCGAGGGTGCCTCGTCTATTCTCATTTACGGTAGTGAGGGAAATAAATTCAAATGTGAACGGGCTTAGGCAAGGTGACCCCATTTCTTCTCTTTTATTCTCTCTTATTGCTGATGTGTTCGACATATTACTTCTCAATGCTTGGAATGCTAACATTATTGAGGGCTTGGGAAGCTTTCGTGGATTTAAAGGGGTTCTTAATCTTCAATGTGCAGATGAAACCATTTTATTTGCCAAACCCAATGGTCCCACCCTCCGTAATCTAAGGTTGCTTCTTTATATCGTTGAACAGGCATTTGGATTAACTATTAATTTCCATAAGACTTCAGTTCTATGGATTGGAGGTTCCAACAATCGTCAAATTGAGATTGCTCATTTCTTCAATTGTGCATCTGCTTCCTTCCCCGTTACTTACCTTTGTATTCCCTTACGTTGTAGCAAACTTCAAAATTTTGACTGGATTCCGATGATCGACCGAGTTGAGTCCAAACTCAATGTTTGGTCTGGTCGCATTCTTTCTAGAGGGGGCAGGTTAATTCTTATTAACTCTATTCTATCTTCTAAACCCCTTTACATGATGTCCTTCTACGTTCCTTCATGGGTGATTAACCAGATAGACAAAATCAGGAGGAATTTCTTCTGGCCAGGTACAACTTCTTTGAAAATTGGTAAACATCTTTGTTGCTAGAAACGTTTGTGCAAGTCTAAGTCGGATAGTGGTTTGGGTATTATTAACCACCGGAACCAGGATCTTACCCTTTTTGGCAAATGGCTGTGGAATATCCTCAAACCGGCCGAATTGCCTTGGAAACGCCTTGTAATTCATAAATCTCATCCTCACCATAAAGTTTAGGAGCTCCATCCCACTCCCTTGTCTAGGGCTTCTCACTTTTGGAAAAGAGTTTAGAAAGTGGTGGAACCTTTCAAATCCAGCTTATTCAAAATTTGTGGTGATGGGTACACCGTTAAATTCTGGTCGAACTTGTGGATTGATTATATCTCTCTTGCTGCGAATTTCCCAGATCTTTTACACCTCGCTGTCAATCCTAATGCTACAGTGGCAGGTTATCTTGTTAGATAGAACAATGTGCGTGATTGGCACATTCCTTTTCATAGGAATCTCCCAATTGCCTTGTATCCTTATTTTCTCAGACTTATTTAGTTATTACGTTCCTATCAATGGAATCAGAAAGATAATATTCGGTGGAGATGGAACTCCTCAGATTCCTATTCAGCTAAGTCCTGTTATAATTTCCTCAACTCCGGGGGAATTATATCCCCGTTCTCCGACACTATCTGGAAGTGTTTTGCTCCGCTTAAAATTCGCATTTCGACTTGGTTAACTATTCATAACAAACTTCTTATTGTTGATAATCTTAACAAGAGAAATCTTGCTATTTGTAAAAAATGTGCTTTATGCCTCTCTCATCATGAGGATGCTAAGCATTTATTCATCAATTACTCTTTCATTAGCCCATTAAAGCATGGCAGCTTCACAGTAAACCTGGTTCTATTAGGTCTTGGTGGGATAAATGGAGGACATTACGCGTCAAGCGTTCCTTCCGGGCATCGTGGGATTTATCCATGATGGCTCTGGTTTCGGTTATTTGGAATGAAAGGAATAATAGAATCTTCTCTAATAATTCTCGCCCTATTAGGTGCTTAATTGATGATCTTGTATTCTACTCTAACTTCTTGGCTAATACTCTTCCTCATGGCAAAATATCCAAGCTTAAATTATCCTATCTGGAGATGGTTGTAGACGCCGTTATTAATCATGGTTAAGTCGCCTCTTTAATTTCTATTGTATTTAGTTTCTCTTTTATTAATCCTCATTTCTCTATTGTTGTTTCCACTTGTTTGATGAGTTTATTTCCTCCTTGCAGATCTAATCCAAGGTGGTGATTATTGTGGTTACTGCGATCTCTGCTTTCCTTTTAGTGCTCATTTTGATATCCCGGGGCTTGGTACTCTGCTACTTTTACTCTCTGTTGGGTTTAACTAGCCTTTAACCGGTTGCTGTACTTTACTCTTTTTTCATGTTCTGCTTTATCGTTTTGTTGTACTGGAATCTAACATTTTAACATCCTACTCTACTTCTCTTTTCTCTTTTTCTTAACCTGGTTCACTGTATAGCTTGTAGTCCTATATTGCTATATATATTTTTCTTATTTCATTCTATCTAGGAGCTCTTCTATTTCTCAATTTTCTGTCTCATCACTTTAGTGTTGATGTTGCTTCTTTTTAGTTTTGTTAGTTGTTTTGTGTGTGCCTGTCTTATTGTGTTGTGAGGGGCTTATTTGTGCTGCGCTCTTGTGATTATTCATGCTGCTGTTCGTGCTTATTCAATTTTATGAGTTACGTGTTTTGTTCTGTTTTCTTCGCTGCCTTCTTATTATTGCCTGTTGCATTTCCACCAGCTTCCTGTGGGTGCTATTGTGGTTTCTTATGGCTTGCTGGGTGCTCTTGTGGTTTCTTATGGCTTGCTGGGTGCTCTTGTGGTTTCTTATGTCGGCCCTGTTATTGTCTTCCTGCTTTGGTCCTGTTTTGGGGGTGATCTGCTCTATCAGTCAGTCTAGTGGTTGCTTTGCCGGTGCCTTCCGCTGCCTCTGGACTTAGTTTGGCTGCTATCCTCCATTCCTCCTTCATTGCTGCAGTGCGGTGACTAGAGGCAGTCCTCTTGTCTGATTTTGAATGTATTAGTCTATAGTAGATTTCTTATTTACTGTATCCTATTCTGCCTTGTTCTATGATGTTCATTAGTTTCTTTGCTATCGATTTTACCTCTTGGAAAGTTGATTGTATATTACATTTTGTACACTTTGTGTGTGTGTGTGTGTGTGTGTGTATATATATATATATATATATATATATACCGTTCACATTGATCTACACATTTAATTTAGTCTAAATATGTAAAATCAAATCATTTGAAATTCATTTGCCCATCCATTGAAGTGTTACAAAATTGTATGGCTGAAAATCGTTGTTTTTTATATTCACGTGATGGATGGGCAAATAAATTTCAAATAATTTGATTTTACATATTTAGACTAATTTAGATGTATAGATCAATGTGAACGGTTCGGATAGTCGATACGAAGGCGGGTTGGCCGAGTGCACACGGAGGCCTAGTGCACAACGGAACATTTCTCTATATTTATTTATTTATTTCTTTATTTAGGCTGGAGTCGTTTGACTCTATCCAATTATAAAATTAAATTTTTTTGTAAGAACAGCATAAACACAAGTTAAGCATGAAAAGAATCATACCAGCCTCAAAAGCATAATCACTAGTCATACGGTCCTTGACAACAGCAACAGTGAGACCAGCTTTTGTTGTTGCATTGCCACACACGTAGATGCCCCGTGGAGAAACTGCTGCTGCTGCTTGCAAAAGTTGGCTCTTACCCAACCCAGGATCACCTATAGAAAACCAAACAAGGTTTGAACTTCTCAGCAAGTAGCTGTGGTACAGTATGATAATCCTCAATACTGCAAATGGCAACAAAATATAGTTCGAAAGATTGATAGAAAAGATGATAATAAATCACAAATTACCAACAACAATGACATGGATATCCCCACGAACAGGAACCTTGTTCTGATCCATTGAGTGCTTTTGCACACCTCCAAATAGTGCAAGTGTAATCCCCGCTGTCAAAAGTAAGCTAGAATGAACACCAAAATAGACTAATAAATGGAGCCAACAAGTATTCAATGGAACAATTGAAATGCCAGGCAAAAGTACAATAGGATGTCGCATGGAAAAAACAGTAATTATATGTTAGGTGAATGTTAAATTTTTCCATGGTTAAGAAAACAGAAGATATTGAACTCAGGTATGGGGGAAATGACACTTAACTAACAAATTTATACAGAATGTTTCGCGTCAAGGATCAGAATTTAGAATAGACAATTCGGAAATTAACACAATATCAGATAGTTATTATTAAGATTGGCATACCTTTAACAAGTTCATGTCCATAAATTGTGGGGCACAAAGAGTGAAGTAACTGACGGAATATATCTGAGCCATGCTCCTCAGAGAACTTGACAATGAATTCCAAGTCTTTCGGAGAAAAAGAAAGAAAATCAAATAACATCTTATCTCTAGTTTCAGAATTGCTCATTTGATAATCTTCAGAAACAGACTGGGACTTGGAGTTTCTAACTGAAACAGCTTCCAGATATAAATAGTACAGCCCTTGGTTTTTGTTTTTTGATTTTCCTGAAAGAAAACAAAACACGACAACAATAACAACATACTTCCAGTGAGTCTAGCCTCACTTATTTTATTGATATGAAAAATATATCACTGGTCACAGATTTAAGCATTTCCAATTTAAAGTTGTAAACAAAAAATATGATCAAAATGGATATACTAATTGAAAACACCATAAATGAAACAGGTTAAATATATCTTCTGATAGATCAATCCCTTCAAGCCCATTCACCTTTGTTAGTTAATCATTAGATTTTGGCAGTCAGTAGACTTACCATATTACTTGATTTCATTAAATAAAATCTGAAGATGTGTCCTTCATAATTCCATCAAGTGATATATAAACTACTCAATGGTAGCAAATGAGGAGAAGTGTGCTGAGGTAACTTCACCATACCTCCACCAATATCCATGTAGTTGTTAATTACTTTTATAATTCCAGTTACTGTCACAATATCACCAGGTATGCAAGAATCAACAAGATCTTCAATTAACTCACACTCTACAGTTCTAGGCACACGACCCTCCTCATGATTTTCGGATTTATGTATCTCTTGAAGCCTGAACAAAGAAGAAACACAAAATCCTAGATTCAGATGAAAGCTATTTAAAAATACATAGAAGAAATACAATGTTTAAAGGAAGAGGGGCAATTCTGTGTGCTGATAGGAGATTCTCAGTGGATGAAAGTGGAATATATTGAAAAAACAACATGCCTTATTTTCTGAAAATCTATAGGCTTGGCAGTTGATCTGATTGGACTAAAAAAAGTTCTGTTTTTGCATCCGTACATAACACATTCTGTTGGTGGTGAAAACTTCCCGTCAGGAAATGTACGTGTTATACTAGTCCTGCACTTCCCACATTCAAAATCCATTTGCACAACTAGAGGTCTCACAGTGCTTACTTTGACAACTGTGCCTCGCACAGAAACAAGCCTCCCTGAAATGAAAATACTAGTAAGTATCTATTTTACGTTCGCCGTGACAGGAATGACAACAGTAAAATTTATAACATGAGTTAGACTAAAATGCAAAAGCAACCAATATATGCAGCCTTTAAGTTCTTCAGAGTGATCATCGAGTCAATGTAATTATAGAGTCTAATATTTATCTTCTCTACATCCTCGAACTGGCAGTCTTTTCCCTTTTGCAATAAAGCCTGTGTGCAAGGTAACAATGTTAACTAGCATTATGTATTAAAAATACAGTACAAATTTACACCAAGGTAGACAAGTTCTACCATGTGAACAGCAGCACCCATGCATAAGAGTGCTTCCTTAGGTGATGCCTCTAACTCAGTATAGAACTCCTTTACAGTGCATATTTTCTGAAGTTGTTGGATGTCAACAGGAAGAAAGAAGATACCACCGTCATCTTGCACCTAAAAAGTAGATAGAGAGGGGGGGGGGGGGGGGGGAATCCAGAGTAAATTTGTAAATCTGTCTAGTAGCACTATCATTAATGCCAAAACTACAGATAATTATTCAAAGAGTTGTGCCTCCAAAATTAATCTATTAGAATTTCGAATCACATGGTTATGTGAATCATCCATGCAAATCACATTCAGTAAAATAAACAAAATGGAACGAGGAAAGGGGTCATTTTTTGATATAATAACCAACATAATCTAAATTCAATTCTATTCTGGTCAGGTTAGGTTCAAAATCTCATTGTCGGAAACAGTATTAGGTTGTCAAAAATTTCGGTGTGGAGATCGGAATCGGCCAAATCAGCAGTATTGGATCATGTATTGAACTTTTGGTATATGCTTTTTTAAAAATAAAAAATTGTATTTAAATTATTTAAAAATAACTGATCAATTAAATATTAGATATTCAATATCTAACTTAAATATTTGTATGTGTCATCCACACATAAGTACTATTATAAACTAAGAAGTTGTGAAGTCGACTTCTCTAAAATGTATGTGAAACCAACCTATCTGTACAATATAAAAATGTGTGAAACCACCTCATTTCCCTATATATATATATATATATATATATATATATATATATATATATATATATATATATATATATAGCGTGCTCACAAAAATTTATAGATTTCTTGAGATGAAAACTTATAAAGACTGTCATGTATAAAGGTCATGTAAGTATCTACTCTCTTGGGGGGTTTTTCCATTTTGATTTCTTTGTTTCCTTCTTTTTTCTTTTGATTTCTCCCTTATAAATTTGTCGGATTAGATTGAATCACCTGATCCATATTGCATTTCATCGCCGCTTTGGATTCCTAATTCTGATATTTTAGAGGGGGGTCGTATCGCCCCCCTCCACAACCGACTCGGATTGGCCGGATTGGATCGAGATAGGCCAATCCTTTAAACTATACTCCATAGAGTGACCATGATGATAGGGAGTCTGGGAGTGATAGGCCATAAGACTGACTACACCACTAACCAAGACTTTATGCCCAGTGGCATTATGGAGATTACATGTATTTTCATTGTCCTGATCAAGGTTCAAAATCTGTGTATCGAGAACAATATCGATTTACCAAAAATTTTGATACTGCAATTAGTATCGGCCAAATCGACAGTATCGCATAGGTGGATCGAATTTTAGGCACAAGGTGTTTCTAAAGTTATTCAAATGTTTTTATTATTAATTTTTACAAAAATTGAAAGTTAACTGATCTGTTTAATCATTATTTAAATTTTGCGGATTAGTGGTGTCGTCCTAGATCCGTTCAATCCGGCCGATCCGACATCCATCTCAACCCCGACATCCATCTCAACCGATCATGAATCCGATCACTGATCTCGATCTTTTGGAGGAGGATTGGATCACCTCACCCCCACCAAAATAGATCCAATCCCGCTGATCCCGATCCGATCTGGCTGATCCTTTAGACTATGGTCCTGATGTTTTAGCATTTGTACTTTCTGTTGTATTTTCTTCAAGCTGTGAGACTGTATCTTATTTAACATCACACTCCTGTCATGCTTCCTTTTTTCATTGTGTTTCCGGCACTTTTAATCTTATTTCGATTAAAGGCTTATGAATGGATTGCGGGAGAGACAATTTCTAATAAAAATGAAAATTGACTGTTCCAATTCGTGGTTTTCATGCAAGATCTCTATATAGCTTTATGCAAAAAGAAGATAGTACTATTGTAGATATGACTCCGACTCAAGCCGGAAAAACTAGAAAAAGATCCATCACCGTAATACAATCAAATGCATAATTGAAAATTTGAATTCACTCACTGCCTACACTGTACAAAACACATTCTCTTCTAATCAGTCATATCTCTTAACAATTTTACATTTTCTATTGAAAAACATATAAAATGATGCCATTCTATTGTCCACTAATTATTCCAAGACAATTCCACTTAATTTCTATGTGGTTGCTAGCAAGTTTTCATCCTAACCCCACTTGTCCTCAAGCCCCATGCCTCGCCAACTCTGCAAAATCTCCTCTTTAACATTCTTGATCTTTGTTAGCTAACATTATTTGGCAACATTATTTGGCAACCTTTCAATTTAATAAATCAAACAAATGCCTAGTAATCCTCTTCATTACGTTATAGTTTATCTCTAGACTACCTTAGTTATTAAAAAATAATTTTCTTCCGACGGTATTGGCTCATAGGCATTTGAGAGTTGACACTGATGGTTGAATAATTCCAACGGACGACCCTACCACTAGACCAAAACACCAAAGTTGTAGTAAGGGTTGAGAATTATACACTCGTATCCGACCACACCATACATGCCCTGTAACACCCCGCAAAATTGGAAATGACAATTTTGCCCTCATGTGTTACGCACTTGTATTTTGTACTGTTACGGGCAATATCCATAACGTATTTTAATTCGGATTTTGGATTCCGACTATTTATACATTTCCCGTATTCTTTTATCCTATTTTGAGTCAACTCGAATATATATTTCAATATCTATATTTTTACGTGCTTTATACGTGTTATAGATGCACGTGTCGATTTCGTGTTTTTCCACCGCTACGTGTAATATTTTCTCTGTGTTTCAATTATTTAATCTACGTATTCGAATTCGTTTTATAAACAAAAGTTCATTTTTCTCCTATTTTGATTAAAATACTTTATACGTGTGGTGCACGTGTTTTCAATGTACGTATTGAGTACATTATCGAGTGTGAAAATTAAATATATTTTTCTTATGTTGTATTTTGATTATCTTTAATATTTTCCCGATTGATAAAGTCGATTTTGCATTTTCGATATTTTACGGACGACGCACGTATTTGCGGTGCACGTATTTAAGCGTATTCTTTTCAAAATGAAATTTCGAAGTGTGTGTGTTTATTTTATTTGTGCATGAAAAACTATAATTTTTAATTAAACTAATTTTTACATACATACATACATATATATATATATATACATATATATATATATATATATATATATATATATGGGTTTTGCTCCATTGAAAACGGGTTCGTTTTCAAAGGGTTGGAAAACAGCAATCCTGGCCATCCGATCTAGCAAGATCATGATCAGCGGATGAGATCTGAACTCGTTAAGCATCCCACTAACGCTCCAAAAAGCGGAGGGGTAATTTCGTCACTTTACGCCAAATAACGTTAGGGAATTGGCTTTTTTTGGCGTAGAGTTTTTTTTTTGTCGAAAAATTCACTTAGGCCGTTGTTCCAACGGCCTGGTTATTTTTTTTTAAAAACAACATACCTTGGCCATTGTTGGCAACAACGGCCTAGGTATGTACAAGTATTTTTCCAAACACTTGTACATACCCAAATCTACCTCACTCTGTCTTCGTCACACGCTCTCTCTTTCTCTTGAGCTCCCAAAACCCATCCCCAAACCCTAGTTCACTCTCCCAACTCTTTGGCATCGATTTCTTTGCCTTCTCGAACTCCCCATCTTGTGGAAAGCTCTCTATCTCTCCCTCCCTCTCCCGAATACAGCAAACCCTAATTTAATATCCAAACTCCCAAATCATCTGAACCCTAGCACAAATTCCCTTCCTTTCTCTACAACAGCGCGAAGCGGCTTCTAACATCTTCGCCAACTCTCTATCTCTCTCTTTCGAACAGGTATTGACTTAATCCCAATTTACTATAATGAACTATGTTAATTTATTGAATTTTTTTCCAATTTTGGAATTGGGTTTTTTTGTATTATGCATAGTAGTCTAGTCTATAATTTAGAGTATATAATTAGCTCTGATCATGTATGTTGTATATATTTTGTTGACATTTTCGTAGATGTAGTGTTAGTTGTAGTGGTGGAATATAGGAGAAGCAAATAAACGAGATCCAAAAATTCAATTTGTACGAGTAGGTCGGACTCGCCGCGTAGAAGGTAACGAAACTTGTAGAGGCGATTTCCGTCTCACGATTTGTGAGATACGTTCGTTTATCAGTTTTATTCAATACAACGGATATAAAGTGATACACGGCCGTATCTTTCAAACTGAGAGTCAGAACTCACCTCTGCAAGTTCCGCTGGCTTGTGTTTGGTGTGCCAAACTTGACGCCCAAATTTAGGAAATTTTCCTTCTCGTTTTTGTTGTTTTGACGCGTATATGAAATAATCCACCTCGAAATTTGTGGAATACGTTATGAATAGAAAATTGCTTAAACGAAGTCCAAATAATACGAAATTGTGCGAGTAGGTTGGTCTCGCCACTCACAAGTCATACCAACCTGTACATGCGAGTTCCGACCCACGGTTTGCGAGATACGTCAATGTATCGCTTTCCGCTCAGATTTCAAGAATGAAAACGATACACGGCCGTATCTTTCAAACCGTGGGTCGGAACTCATATGTACAAGTTGCGTTGGCTTGTGTGCGAGGAGCCCAACCCAACGGCCAAATTTTGGAATTTTTGCAACTCGTTTATATTGTTTTGACGGGTATATGAAAAAACTTCAATCTACCTCGAAACTTTTTTAGTACGGTCTCAATACAAAAATGCTTAAACAAAGTCCAAAAAATACGAAACGGTGCGAGTAGGTTGGGCTAACCATTCACAACGCAACGCAACTTGTATTTGCGAGTTCCGACCCACGGTTTGCGAGATACGTCAATGTATCGCTTCTCGCTCTTTTTGAAAGAGTGAAAGTGATACACGACGTATATTTCAAACCGTGGGTCGGAACTCACTTCTACAAGTTGTGTTGGCTTGTGTTTGGTGTGCCCTAGTTGACGGCAAAATTTAGGAATTTTTGCATCTCGTTTTTGTTGGTTTGACGCGTATAAGCGAACTTTTAAAATTTGTGCATCTCGTTGGTTTGTGTTTGTTAATTTTCGGCGAGTAATTAGTTTTATATATGCGAACTTTGTTACAGAGAAATGGCTAGAACGAGGAGAACCGGAAGGGGAAGGACATCCCAGGAAGCACGGGGGGAACATTCCACAGAGAATGTGAGAACTATTAATTTGTATTGTCCCTAATTTTGTATTTAGTGATATTGATATTAGACTAATAATAATTATGTTTTTTGGTTCGTGTAGGTTTGTGCATCCTCTTCGATGACAGGACGTCGTGGTCCAGGACCAATATATCCCGGTGAACTGACCTTGCAAGATCGCCACAGATCCGCGGCAGTGTGGGGTGGGACGACGCGGAGGTGTAATTTCCGCACCCATGAGACCCTGAAGGTGCATCCACGTATTGACGAGTACCTAGTAGCGGCCAGTTTCTACGGAATCAGCATGATGGGTCAGGTTAAACTCGACCGAGCACTTCTCTCGGCACTCGTGGAGCGCTGGAGGCCAGAGTCGCACACGTTCCATCTACCGGTCGGAGAGATGACGGTGTCGCTACAGGATATAACAATGATATCCGGTCTTCCAATAGATGGGTTGGCCGTGACGGGTAATATAAACTTTGATAAAATAGAGCTGTGCAATGAACTGCTCGGTACAGAGTTTGATGAGGCGGCCGCGGAAGATGATGACATTTTCCAAGGACAATCAATCCGACTATCTTGGTTGAAGGGACGTTTTAATAGGAAGTTGACCAATGCATCGGCCGACGACTATGTACAATCCTATACCAGAGCTTACATTCTAACAGTGATCGAAGGGGTTCTCTTGCCTAACTCATCCGGAGATACGGTACACCTCATGTACCTACGATTGCTCGCAGACCTAGGCTTAGCTGGCCGGTACAGCTGGGGAAGCTGCGCGTTGGCAACGCTATACAGGGCGTTGTGTCATGTAGCGCTAGATGGGACGAAGATGACCGGACCGATAGTTTTGTTACAGATTTGATCATGGGAACGACTGCACTTGGGTCGTCCCCGCATTAAGAGACCGGCGGACGGTTGGATGGCCCAACCAGAAAATCCTGCTATGTTAGCACCTTTAGGGGCATATTGGGCTGGTAGTCGGAGTTACAAAGACAACCCTAATGGTGTAATAACGTACTACAGAGACAAGCTCGACCAACTACGAGAAGAGTTCGCGATTAGGATGCCGTATACACCCGAGCGGGTGGGAAGACTACCGCCGATGTGCACCACCGAGTCGCAGTTGTGGCTGACGACGGCTCCACTCATCAACTTCGGTATAGTGGAGCATCCGCAACCGGAGAGAGTCCTTCGTCAGTTCGGTCTTCAACAAGATAGTCCCCCAAACTGCGCAAACCTATATGATTATGAGTTACACGCAGTAAGGGGTACCAGCCGCATGCCTACTCATGATTGGGCAGATTTTCATCGTGTTCACGTTGCAGAATGGAACGAGCGACGGTTTGAACTTGTACTCATTAATGTTCCAGAGTACGATGGAAGAGTGCAAGGGAAGTACATAACTTGGTTCAGATCATATACACATTTGTACATCTCTCCCGATACAGTACTACCTGCTAGTGTTCAACGAGAAATCGAGAAGAGGGAGATTGAACCACCACCGGCCTATTCTAGTTCACAACCCATGTTCCAACCGAAGGCATCAGCTATACGTACAATGGTAAGTATAATCTTCAAATTTCTTTCAATGTTTGTTAATTATAAAATTATTGAATTGTTTACTTTTCCCAAACTGTATAATTGTCTCTTTTTGGTTGGTTTTTTTGTTTTAGATTGATAATACAATGGATATGGCAAAAGAATGCGCGGACGTACTAAAAAGTAATACGGGCACGGCTATGAAGAGATTTGCTTCGAGGATGTTCGCTTCATGCCGTACCAATTTGGATGTTTCAGAAAAGGCTAAACGTTTGGATCGAGCAATAAGGTTACCGAGGAATCGACGTAAAAGCGTGAGGGGTAGGCCAGTTGGACTGATGGGACAACAACGGGAACGTGAGCTGAGAGAACAACAAGCTTCAACTTCGCATTCATCTCAAGAACAAGAGCTGAAAGAAGAGAGTGAGGAGAGGGTTGTTGGAGACGTACAACAAGAGGAGGAAGGAGAAGATGAAATCCCCGAGACGTCAACCCCGTTCTGGCGTCGATATCCTGCTCGGAAGAGGTGAGCACCACAGCCATACACGCCCGGTTCTTAGCCAATACCGCAAACAATTTGTTTGTTGTAGTTATGTGTTTTTTTTTGTTTGGTTTTATCCATGTTGTAACTTAACTTGTAGAAATTGTGGTTCATAAGTTTAAGTGTAGTTGATGTTGTTGTTATTAATTGCTAATAGTCAATTATGGTTGGTGATTTTAGCGGCTGCAGATATGAATATATTCGGAGAGTGTAAGTGATGGCAAAGTGTTTGGAATTTTACCAATTATCAAGTGTAGCAGTAGTAGCTGCTGTGTACACATGTAGATTAATTTTTATTTTATTTTTAACCTAGGCCGTTGTCTCCAACAACGGCCTAGGTAGTAGGACTAAGGTTGTACAATTTGTCTTACTCTCTGACTTGTTGGAGTTAAAAATAGCAAGGAGTCAGAGAGCAAGATCATCTTCTTGTTTATACCCTAGGCCGTTGTCTCCAACAACAGCCTAAGTAGTAGGCCAAAAAGAAGACATTTTGTCTTGCTCTCTGACTTGTTAGAGTTAAAAATAGCGACAAGTCAGAGAGCAAGACCATATTCTGATCAAAACACCCTAGGCCGTTGTCTCCAACAACGGCCTACATAGTAGGCCAAAAAGAAGACATTTTGTCTTGCTCTCTGACTTGTTGGAGTTTAAAATAGCAACAAGTCAGAGAGCAAGACCATATTCTTGTCAAAACACCCTAGGCCGTTGTCTCCAACAACAGCCTAAGTAGTTGACCAAAAAGATAGACAATTTGTCTTGCTCTCTGACTTGTTGGAGTTAAAAATAGCAACAAGTCAGAGAGCAGCTCCCCTATATTGTGTATACCCAACAACGGCCTAGGTCGTAGAACAAAAAGATAGACAATTTGGGGTGCTCTCGACTTGTTGGTATTAAAAATAGCAACAAGTCAGAGAGCAACTCCCCTATATTGTGTATACCCTAGGCCGTTGTCCTAGGTAGTAGGCCAAAAAGAAAGACAATTTGGGGTGCTCTCGACTTGTTGGTGTTAAAAATAGCAACAAGTCAGAGAGCAAGACCATCTTCTTGTTTATACCCTAGAACGGCCTAGGAAGTGGGACAAGAAGATGGTCAATTTGATCTTGTTCTCTGGTTTGTTGGAGTTAAAAATAGCAACAAGTCAGAGAGCACCCCAAAATAATGTTTATACCCTAGGACGTTGTCGAAGTAGGCCAAATGTTACACATTGTTTGCTTTTTTCAATTTTCTCTTCACTCTTTACGAACAATCTCTGTGGAACTTTATACAAAAGATAGATGATAACTTGGCTTGTATATCATTTATATGTTTTTTTATTTTTTTATTTGACTGCACCTAACTAACCACTATATAATCACGATGTTTTAATATCTACCGAACACCCCAGAAAATATAACAAAAATTTATCATTCGTTAGGGTTAGGGTTAGTGTATTAAGTTGGGTTAGTGTTAACGGGGGTTAAGGGTAGGATTAAGGTTAGCGGGGGTTAGGGGTTTGGTTAGGGTTATTGTAGGGTTAGGGTTATTGTAAGGAAGATATTTGCGGTAAGAGCTTGTTTTGGTTTATCATTAATTACGTTAATATTTGTAGTTGGGAGTTGATAGGTAATAAGTTTCCAGTAAAGAGTTTATAGATATTTAAGTTCTATCAATTCTCATTATGACCAATATATAACCAATTGTTTGTGTTATGAATGGAGCATTAAACTCTTTTCAGTTAGCACCACTCAGAGCATTCAGAATTACTGAAAATTAGAAGAAAAACAGTATAGTCACATGTGTCTCTCCACTCTTTACGTACATTGTCTTCAGAACTCTACAAAATAGACATTCATATGCATGTTTTTTTTGTTTATATTTTTTATTTATTTCCGTTCATAGCCACCTAACTAATCAATATAAAATCGATACCATCAAACGAATAAAAAAATTAACACAAATTAATTGGTATCTTGTTTCATAAAAATCAATAAAATATGATATGTACGGTAGGGTTAGGGTTATTGTAGGGTTAGGAGAGTAGGGTTATGGGTTAGGGTTAATGTAGGGATAGGGTCTCCACTCTTTTTCTCTTCGTAGCATCCAAAACACTATTCATCTAAAACACTTCATTTGCCAAAACATTGAAGGAAGATGTTATCCAGCTTAACCCAAAATAAATATACACAAGCTGGTAATTATCATACATACATGGACATATTCAACAACCTAAGTTAGCTTGAATCATCTCGTTCTTCTTTTATATCCTCGAGGAATGGAATGGAATGTACATTTTGTTTATGATACCGGATGGCCTACTATTATGTATCACATGTAGTAGAACAAGTTCAATATGGGAAAAACCTAAAGTACATAACCACATGTAGCCTACCCCACATGTAACCTATATTTGGGAAAAACCACGTGTATATTCCCACATGTAGCCTATATATCGGAAAAACCACATGTAGATTCCCACATGTAACCTATATATGGTAAAAACCACATGTAGATCCCCACATGTTGCCTATATATATATGGGAAAAACCATATGTACATCCCCACATGTACAACAAGACCAATATGAAAAAAATCACATGTAGAAACCCACATGTAGTTTTCCCCACGTGTATAAACCAATAAGGTAAGAGATTAATTCTTCTATATATGGCTTGAATAAGAATGTATAATCTTCAAAATCCTCGTACGTTGTTTACAATGAATACGTTCCTGAAGACATTCTCCAGACATGCAACTGGGAAGAATTCCACAAGATTGAGAAGAAGAGGTGTGAACTTCCTGCAAATCACCAAAAAAGTTCAAAGATTGCTTTAGATTCAGTTCGCTTTAGAGTGCAGAGTCATCAGATCCAATTACTTGGCCATCAAGAAATGGATCTGATCACATGTAGTAGAAAAAACCACATGTAGAATCACATGTAGACACATTTTTTAGAGAATCTCACATGTACAAGCTGTTCATGAGAGAGATTATGAACAGAGTGGTGCAGATTCTCTGTTAATAGAGGCTGAAGGGAAAGTTGTAGAATGGGAGATAAAATCAGGATAGAGATGAAGGAGAATTAATAGGATAGCTGCGTGACGTTAGCACAACGCAAGACTAGGCACATTTAGTATGGGAAAAACCTAAAGTACATAACCACATGTAGATCCCCGCATGTAGCCTATATATGAAAAAAACCATATGTACATCCCCACATGTAGCTTATATATTGGAAAAAACCATATGTACATCCCCACATGCATGTACAACAAGACCAATACGGATGTGGAATCTCGTCGTGAAGTAATTGTGTGCAGTTCTTAGAGACGCTGTGATGATGATGATATCCTTATTGGAAAAGCCTAAGTTCGCTTTAGAGCGCCACGCCATCAGATCTAATTACTTGGCCATCAAGAACTGGATCTGATCACATGTAGTAGAACAAGTTCATTACGGGAAAAACCACATGTAGATCCCCACATGTAGACCATATATGGAAAAAACCACATGTTAAGTCTATGTCGAGGAATGGAGTGTTCATTTTATTTAGGATAACACCAGCCTACTATTATTGCAGACACTTCAAATTGGACATCACATGTAGTAAAACAAGTTCAATATGGAAAAACCTAAAGTACATAACCACATGTAGATTTCCACATGTACAGCAAGACCAATATGGAAAAAATCACATGTACAAATCCACATGTAGTTTTTCCCACATGTATAAACCAATAAGGTAAGAGATTAATTCTTCTATATCTGACTTTTTCATGCCGAAATACAAAGAGGTGCGAAATCCATGTAATGCACTCTTCCGGAAACACCATTCCAAAATTGGATAACCCATCTCCGAATATCAAAAATTTTCAATAATAATGATGGACAAGAAGAAACCAAAAAAAAAAAAGATTCGGTTCGCTTTAGAGCGGAGAGCAATCAGATCCAATCACTTGGCCATCAAGAACTGGATCTGATTATTTTCGGAAAAAACGGTCTAAATAGGGACCATCATTGGGAAACCATAACAGAAAAGCACATGTAAATCTCCAAATGTAGATCATATATTGGGAAAACCAACATGTAGATCCCCACATGTAGATCACATATTGGGATAAACCACATGTACAACTTTATGACCAATATGGAAAAAAGAACATGTAGAAACCCACATGTACATCCCCACATATATAAGCCAATAAGAGAAGCGATTAAGTCTTCTATATTTGATACGAGAAAGAAGGGGTTGTTGCAAAACCCATCGGATACGTGATTTCCCAAGACTCATAAGGAGACGCAGTCTGGTTCTTTTGAATTTGAAGAGTATCCCAAAAAAGTTCAAAGATTACTCTAAAACACTTCCTGCAACTGTTGCTTCTGTGGAAATTTTGGATGTGGAATCTCATCGTGAAGTAATTGTGTGCAGTTCTTCGAGCAGCTATGATGATAATGATATCCGTATTGTTTCACGTAATAACAGAGCTCGCTAACAGAAAACCCATCTAACAAAAAACCCCTAACCCTAACCCTAACCCTAACCCTAACCTTACCATAAATGTTGAGTTTTTTTTCCCCAAAATGGATGATTATGAAAATATTTAAATTATTTTTTGTACATATTTAACCACCATGATTATATATTAGTTTGAAAGGTGAAAGTAATGGCCAAATAAAAAAATATAGCTAAACGATATACAACTGTAGATCATCTGTCTTTGATATAAATTTCCACAGAGACTGTACGTAAAGACTAAAGAGAAAATTTGTAAAAACCCTAAAAACTTCATACCTAGGCAGTTATTAGAGACAACGGCTTAAGGTATTTATATAAAGGGGTTCTCCATGACTTTTTTCTTTTTTCAAGTATTAAGCTACAACCTTGGCCGTTGTTTGAGACAACGGCCTAAGGTATTTACTAAAAAATGGTGGTGCACTCTGACTTGTTGCTCCTTTTGTCTACTCCAAGTCAGAGAGCACCCCCAAAATCACAACTTTTTTGCTATAACCCTGACCGTTGTTGGAGACAATGGCCTAAGGTGTTTACTAAAAAATGGTAGTGCTCTCTGACTTGTTGCTCCTTTTGTCTACTCCAAGTCAGAGCGCACCCCCAAAATCACAACTTTTTTGCTATAACCTAGGCCGTTGTTGGAGACAACGGCCTAAGGTATTTAATAAAAAATGGTGGTGCTCTCTGACTTGTTGCTCCTTTTGTCTACTCCAAGTCAGAGAGCACCCCAAAATCCCAACTTTTTTGCTATAACCTTGGCCGTTGTTGGAGACAACGGCCTAAGGTATTTACTAAAAAATTGTGGTGCTCTCTTACTTGTTGCTCCTTTTCTCTACTCCAAGTCAGAGAGCACACCCAAAATCACAACTTTTTTGCTATAACCTTGGCCGTTGTTGGAGACAACGGCCTAAGGTATTTACTAAAAAATGGTGGTGCTCTCTGACTTGTTGCTCCATTTGTCTATTCCAAGTAAGAGAGCACCCCCAAAATCACAACTTTTTTGCTATAACCTTGGCCGTTGTTGGAGACAACGGCCTAAGTTATCAAAAAAATATTGTTTTGCTCTGTGACTTGTTGCTCTTTTTAACTAGTTATATTGAATACCAAACAAAATTCAACAAATAACTGAGGTCGTTATGTCCAACAACGGCCTAGGTTTTAAAAAAAATAAAAATTATTTACATCTGCAAGTACACCTACAGCTGATACAATTGAGTTACAAATCAACATTTATGTACAACAACAATATTAACAAACGACACAAACAAACGACACTTAAGTCTCAAGAACATTTACAGTTACCAATCAAAGGTAAATAACCAAGTTGCACAAAGAGTTCAAAATATACCGAAACAATACATTTCATAAATTGCAATTCACAGTGGCTCGTCATATCTCGACTCAAAACTGTCTTCATCGGAAGGAATTACTTCTTGCCTTCATTGAAAGATTAGGTTTAGTTAGTAAGAAACTCATTTACCACAAATAAAGTATAATAAATTTAAACGATGGACAAACAAATAAAGTACGAGTCTTACCCCTCAAATAAAGTTGGGCAATTTCTTGAATCATGATTCATTTGCACAATGCCGCATCTTCGGCACCTTCTCGGTTTTTTTATGCGGAGTTGCTCTCTAATCGGCCTCAATATTTTGGCGCGAGGCCTTCCCCTTGTCGTGCATTGCTGTGGGTCACTAATGCGTGTAGGTATGTGTCCACTCCCTTGATCATGAGGTTGTGCACTACCATGCGGTTGTGAACTACCTCCGGGTTCGACACTGTCATGTGGTTGTGAGGCCTGTTCAGGTTGTTCACCTAATCCGGGTTGTAGGCGAGAAACACCATCAATGATCTTAGTGCAAATTCTCCAATGTGTATTTGTAACTCTCATTGGAGGAACAACCGAGATCGACAATCTGTTTTGCATGGTAGCTCAGCTCACAATATCGAGAAGCAAAATTCTCGATATTTGGTTCGGTTGGAATGGATGTATAACTTCTTCTCATCACATCCCTGGTCCATCTTTTAATATATACATCCGGGAGAAAGTGTGATGGCAGAAACGAAGTGCAGCTAAAATATGCCTGCAAGGAATAGCAACGAATTCGAACAAGTGACATGCACATGTAATAATTCCATTGATTTTGCATAATTGAAGAAGGCGAGCCGGTTCTGATTCTCCACAGAGTATCACATGGAAGGTTGAACTATCCGGTGTCTCAAGATCGACAACGAATGTCACATTGTACATGAAGCTTTTTTTGACTTCATCTTGGAATTTGTAAAATATTTTCAAAATATACATTTTTGTCATTTGTGCCTCCAAAGCCCATTTGCTCTTCAACTTCGATCTCGTCTCACGGTTACAATGATTTTCTTTCAATTCATCGTGTCTTTGCCTTCCCAAAAAAGGTCGAAGATGACGGCAAATTCATGCAGAGAATATTTTTTTTCTGCATGATGCTTCAGGGCAGAATGTGCGAACTCAACCAGTTGGCTACTCAACATGCCGGCCCAAAAAGAATCTTTAGCATAGATGGGTGCCCAACTTTCACGGATATCAAATATATCGTTCAACCATTTGTTACTCTCTAATCCGTACTGCGAAATCAAAATATTCCATTTTTCTACAAATTCATATACATATTCGAAATTGTAGATGACATTCTTCAAGGACTCCCTAAACTTGTCGACATCGTTCGAAAGACGAACCTCCTGGGGTAACTTATTCAGAATGTGCCAAATACAAAAACGATGCCGAGTCTGGGGAAAAATTTTCTTAACTACGGCGGCGATCCCACGGTCTTGATCGGTGACAATACCGGATGGAGCATGATTCATAACCTCTAACCACTTTTGAAAGAACCATTCAAACGAAGAGGCCATCTCATTTGAAATGAACCCACCTCCTAAAAAAGTCGATTGACAATGTTGATTCACTCCAACAAAGGGAACAAATAACATTCTGTAACGGTTCGTATTGTACGTGGCATCAAAGCAAACTACATCACCAAATTCTTCATAATTCATCCTACAAATACCATCTACCCACATACAATGTGACAACCGCCCTTCGGGATCGATTTGAATGTCATAAAAAAATGAAGGATCCGTCTGTTTCTTAGATTCGAAAAAATCAATTAGCATTGTAGAATCGTGTCCTTTCAATGCTTCTTGCGAATCTCTAAGTAAATTTCTAACATCTTTTTCTGTGAATCCTACTTGATCGTGACCACCACTAGCACTTTCGAAGAAGAGCATTTGTGGACATGTTTGGATATTAGCTTGGTTCATTTGATCTATTATCCTTTTGTCCGTATTTGACAAAGACCTATTCCGGGGTAAAAGATATCTTCTACCGGGTGAGGTGAATTCGTGATTGTGTTCTTCGTGAAATGAATACACCACCCACATATTACTTGCTTCGTTCAATTTTACACGAGCGCAAGCCTTGCAACCCGTTCTACAGGTTGTTCCCCGTCTACCATCACTATGTTGACTCGGCGACGACCCAGCTTTATTACAAAGATGTGACTTATCTACTTCCATTCCTCCCTTTAATTTATTTCCACCCTTACGCATTGCAAAAACCCCACAACGGGCACATAAAGAATAAAAATTCTCGGCCTCAACTAAAGTGGGAAATGGCATACCTAACTTTGGTTTTAGATGGTCTTCGACTAACGGCATGGAATCAGTGATTGGTTCTACCCGCACAAAATTATCGCCGGCAGCAGAACTCTCCGTATCGTTGTTCATCTGGGGTAAAAATATATTATTGGTCAATTAATAACACATTATATATAAAACAACTTGTTAACAAACGATTGCGATATATATACATACGAAACAAAATAAGTGACAACACGTCGAAAACGACGTCATATAAATACAAAACTCTTCTATTGGGTCCGGCTTGCCGCACACAAGGTAACGGAACTTCTACACGTAAGTTCCGATCTACGGTTTGCAAGATAAGGCCGTGTCTCGCTCGCATTCCCGTCATTCTTGAACTGAGATTGTTGTTTGATATACGGTACAAATCCGTACAAACGAAATCAAAAAATTCCTAAACTTTGGGAGTGGACGGCGGCAAAACACATGAGCCAACAAAATTTGTACAGGTGAGTTTCGACTTACGGTTTGCAAGATACGCCGACATATCGCTTTCACTCACGGGAATTAATTGAAAGCGATACACAGCCGTACACTTCAAACCGTGAATCCAAACACAATTCTACGAATTGCGTTGGGTTGTCTATGGCGTGTCCGACGTACTCGCAAAGTTGCATAAAAATTTTTTCGCTTTGTGCGCTATTACTAACATCGAACAACAAACAACAACTAATACTACATCTACTTGCCCAATTAAACTAGAATTACCTACTCTATAAATACCTACGCATAATATAGCAATTGTACACTCAAACATGGGTGAAAAATTTCCAATCAATTAGCCTAGTTAGAACTACTCAAGTGGGAACAAATTAGTACCTTTAACAATGAGGGTGTTCGGGAGGCCGCAAAGTTGCTGTTGTAGAGAAAGGAAGGGAAGTAGGGATTGGCTAATTTAGGGGGATTAGGGTTTTAAGATTGGGTTGATTTCATATGGGTTAGGATTTTTTTGTAATTGGGATCTTCAAAAGAAGAGGGCTAGAGACTGAGAATAGGAAGAGATTCGGTGAAAAGCAACGATCAAGAGAGAGGTAGGGTTTTCAGTTCGATAGAGAGAGAGCTACGGTTTGGGGAATTGGGTTTATCGAGCTCCACTAGCGAGAGAAAGAGTTGTGAGGGAGATGAAGATCTGAGCATGTACAAGTATTTGGAAAAATACTTGTACATACTTAGGCCGTTGTTCCCAACAACAGCCTAAGTTGTAATTTTTTAATAAAAAAAAAAACCTAGGCCATTGTTCCAAACAACGGCCCAAGTACAATTTTTTCCAAAAAAAACATCAAACAACCTAGGTCGTTGTTGGAACAACGGCCTAAGTGAATTTTTCGACAAAAAAAAACTCCACTCCAAAAAAATGCTAAGTCCCAAACATTTTTTGGCGTGAAGTGACGAAAATACCCCTCCGCTTTTCCAAGCGTTAGTGGGAGATCCTTAGCGGATCTTCAACTGATCCGCTGATCAAGATCAAGATCGATCGGATGGCCAGGATTGTTGTTTTCCAACCCATTGAAAACGAACCCGTTTTCAATGGAGCAAAACTATATATATATATATATATATATATATATATATATATATATATATATATATAACTTATGTTTTAATTTAAAAATAAAAATAATTGATTTTGTGAAGTGTACACAAAGCACGTGCACGTGCACACCTCCAAGTAGGGGCCGGCTGTTTTTGGAGGGGAGGGAAATACAAATTTTTGAATTTGTGAGTGGAGTTAGTGGTTTAAGTGGACAATTGGTTACTATAACCACCTAAATAAAATACTGCTAATACCCCCTAACTCCTTCACTCTCCTCATATCTCCTTCCTTCTTCCTCTGCCGAAAAATCCCATCAGCCAAATCCCTTTTTCAATCCAGCATTCATGTGTTTCTTCACCTATTCACCATTCAAATATATGTGTGTGTATACATATATATATGTATATATATGCACTTATTCCCCTCACATTTTCCTTTTCCTTCTCTGTTAACATCCGAACAAGCCATCCATCAAGCCATGTCCACTGTGCATTCTCTACCTACTCACCCACATACATAATATCTCCTATTTTATATGTATACATATATATATAAACATGCATATATGTAGATATATACATATAGGTATATGTGAGTGAGATGAGTTGGGGGCTTTCTTGTTGCATGCCGAAAAGGTGAAGGGGATGCCTTCACTGTTGCTTGCCAAAAAGGTGAAGGGGATGCCTTCACTGTTGCTTGCCGAAATGGTGTTGGAGGCTTTTTCCTTGTGTGCGGATTTCGAGGAGGCGAAGCGGAATTCCCTTGGAGTTATTTCTAGGAGTTCATTTGAGTACATTAAATTCTTTTGGGTGGGTGTTTCTTAAATCTTTTCTAAATTTAGGAGTATGATTCTTAGATAATTTTGGTAGATGTAGTATGAGTTGTTAAAGTTATATTACCTTTATGCTCTGAAGCACGGATACTTCACGGAGAGTGCCGTCCCCGTATCTTGTACGTATCCGATACTCGTGTCTCCGTATCCTGTACATCCTCGTATCCTGCATTTTTTTATTATCTAACTATTTGATACTGCTGAAACTTGTCTCGCTATTTGATTTGTCTCCTTATGTTATATTGCTTATGAACGTGTTTTGTTTACTTATGTTATTACTTATGCTTATGAACAATTATTGTAGTCTTTATGGATTATCTTATTTATGTTAAATGAAAGATATTTACTATTTCCTTAATAACAAGAGATATTATTTAGTTTTATATATACACTAGATTTGCCCGTGGCTACGTGCCTACGGCACGTCTTCAAAACGATACAGCATATGAAAAGTCTTGTAAACAGTAAATCAACAATTATATACTGAAGTTTGAATAGTATGACAATAATTAGTTGTAAATAAAAGTCCATGTTTCCATATATATATATAGATATATAGATGAATATATATATAGAGAGAGAGAGAGAAAGAGAAAGAGATAAATAAATGAGTTGTTTTGGGGGATTTGAATTTGAGTTTTGGGGGGAAACTTTTGAGGAAAAAATGTGTTTTGTGAGGTTAGATCTGGGCCTTTGATTTTGGGGGGAATTGAATATGAGCCACTTGATAGCTTTCTTTGTGTTTTATTATATAGATATATATAATATAGTTGTATCCCCGCCGTATCCCGTATCCTACTTTTTTGAAAATTGTCGTATCCCCCGTACCCATGTCCCCATCCCCGTACACGTATCGTCGTACCCGTATCGGTGCTTCATAGCCTTTATGTAATGCATATTGTAGTGGTATCTAGAAATTTAGTAGTTGATAAATGTAGAAAAATGCATGCAAATGAAAAATTACAGTGTAAAATTGCTATGTAGACAAACTACAAATTTTATTAGAGTACTTTAAGTTAATGTCATGCAAATTGGAGTATACCATGATTAGATTTTGTAGATGGTTTGTATGTGTATATCAAAGGGGTAAAATTGTACCTTATTTGGGATAAATTACAATTGTATCGAGATGTGAAAATTTCTCCATCAACTCACATAATAATTAGAAGAAAAATACATCCATGCTATTTTGCTATAAAGAGTAGTAGTGCTAATTAA
The DNA here is from genome assembly GCA_017893485.1 of Hemerocallis citrina. Lineage (NCBI taxonomy): Eukaryota > Viridiplantae > Streptophyta > Magnoliopsida > Asparagales > Asphodelaceae > Hemerocallis > Hemerocallis citrina. Next base: position 85,302,356 of record CM030361.1, read on the forward strand.
TGTGTATAAGAGTTCTCATAAATTACTATTTTGAATTTATTGGGTGTGGATTCACCTTATTATAAATAAGAGCAGTATAAAATCGTCTTTGGGAATGTGGACATGTATTTTTATGAACAAAAATTTTTAAGACAAAAGGTAAAAATCGAAATTTATGAATGAGTTAAAATATAGAGGAAAACAGGGAGTCGGAGTATATATATGACAGTTAGTCACTCAAGACCTACTGGACTTCGGGTGCGTTTTGGGTCTGTTACTGTAGCATAGCAGAGCATTTGGTCTGGGTTCGAGTCTTGATAGAGACTATGTTTTAGTGAATTTTGATTTTAAATCAAATCACCGACGGTATACATATTTATAATTTAAATTCTTTTAATTTCAGTTCGTCACTTTGGACCATCTGGTCTTTGGGTAAAATTTCGGTATGTTACTGTTGTAATACCCCTGGTATGTAAATATTTCTTTTATTTTCCTTGCAATAAAAATATATGTATGTGTTGATTGTAAATATATACATATATGCATTGGTAATGTCAACATACACTATGGTAAGTTTCCTTACCTGATGTGTTTTATTTTTTTTATGTTCTCTTCTATAAAAAAAAAAAAAAGGCCCAACTTTCCCTCCCTTTAAAAGCCCAATCCATTAAGACTTAGGGGTAAAGTGCAATTAGTGGAAACCTAAGGGGGTAAATGCAAAAAGTAAGGACACCTAAGCTTTCTACACCCTTCCATATCCTTCTCCCACTTTCTCTTCTCTGCTGACAGCAGTAGCACAGTTGTTTTCCCCCCATTTTTCTATATATACCTAGGTAATTAACACCCACTACCCCATCTACTACTACTAATAACTATTCCTACATCATTCTCCTTCACCCTTCTCCTTTTTTTTACTGTCGGCAAGCACACAGAAAAAAAAAAAAAAAAAAAAAAAAAGAAAGAAAAGAAATTTCTTCCACATCTCATTTCCTATATAATTACCACTACTAAACTACTACTTCTTCAAACTACTATTATACTACTACTTGGAGCAAGAAGACAAGTAGGCTAAAGGTGAGTTTAGTTCACACTTAACTCCATTTTTTTATATATTCTATATTCCAATTCTAATTAATTTACTACCAATTTTATTTTCCTAGAAATATTGGAGTTGATATCAAAAGGAGTTTTAAAAGAAGATAAAGCAAGGGTTTAAGGTGGGTGTTTTTCCTCCTTGTATGTTTTTTTTAAAAAATTTTAGTATTTGATTGTTTGGATTATTTGATTAATAATAGTTTGTTTTTAAGAATTTAAGTAGTAGTTTGTTAGAATGATTGTATAATAGTTAAATTGTAGCCAAGAAAAGGAATGGTTGTTAATAGATCGTTTTGGTAAAAGGTATGGATTACTTGATGAATTAAAAATTTATATTAAATTGTTGATGTTTTGTTGTAGTGGTAGATTAAAAATTATCGTAGATTAAAGTATTAATAGGACACAAACGGTTGTGAATGCATGCTTTTGTATGTTTGACACCGCTAAATTAGGAAGCAAAAGGAAACGAAAAGGAAAACAAGTAGAAAAGAAAGAAAGGTATGGTTGTTTAGATAATCATACAATTTGAATTTGTTAGTAAGATGTTAGATTATTAGTATTATGTTGTTTGATTACTTGGTAGTTTATTATCTTTATTTAAGTGAACATAAATAACCAAATAAAACAAATGCATGCTTTAAGAAGAGTTTAGAAGTTTAACGAACCTTGTGAATGAATTTTGAAGTGAGTATTTGGTTATCCCACACATACATGTCTAAACAACATAATGTAGGAAAGAAGTATTTATTAAACGATGTTCCCTGTTTACATAAAGGAGTGTTATTTGATGAATACGATGAAGAAAGACCTCGTAGTACATATGGGTATGTTGTCCCAAATGGTAGTGTTGCGATTGTGAGATGTGCAAGTTAGTATGTTGTTCATGAATAACGATTGGTGGAATATTTCGGAAAGTTGCCACATGATTATTGCTTTTCCGAAGAGCCTTTAAAACCTAGAATTTGTACTATGTAGATAGATAGTGAATTAAGAAATCCTTTAGCATAACTCAACCACTAGTACTAGAATTTCCTAGAAGATTTGAGATAATTGGTAAGGACAGGCACTAGTTGGGCGTTGTACTCTCCTGTCAAGGGGACACGTGCGGCGTGGTCTCGTCTGGGACACGTGCGGCGTGGTCTCGTCTGTTAATTTCTGGGATTTAGTGATAAGGACTGTATGGTGGAAGTTAGGGAATGGACCCTCCAAAACCACCTAAGGTTCTATGTTGTTTAATGCGAACAGGGAGCAGAGCGGGGCTCTAGGACTCTCGGTGGAGCAGGTGGGACCTGCAGGGTCACCTTTATGTTCGTAACAGCTTTTGGGTAAGGTCCGGGAGTGGCGTAGGACCACAGGGGCCGGACGGAGTATGACCGGAGAGTGGCGTAGGACCACAGGGTCTCGGCATACATAATGGCATGACCAATAATTCTGACTGCAGCGACGGAACTAGACCGAGCGACTGCAACCTTATCAGTCACTAGATGAATGTCAGAAACAGGAAAGAGTACAAGAGTAGGATGCATGACGAGGGATTGAACCCTATTATCTGGAGAATACGAACTTGATTTGGGAAATATGTAGTATGGGATGCATATGTTTCCAAATTAAAGTTTGCATTAGAATAGGAGCATTAAGTGCATTTATATTTGTGCATTAGGTTTAGGTCATTGACACGCACTGACATTTTTCATTGTCCGTTCTTATTTTTATTATTTTATTCTTGCAGTTCATATTATCATTTATATTACTGTTAATATTGATTGATTGTGATAAGTGTTGAGGAGTGAAGCTCACTGTTTTTATCAGTTTGCGTCAGTTGCATTCAACTGACGTGCCCACTTATCTTTAGATTGCAGGACCACCCGATATTAGACTTAACCAGTGTTGGGCATTCCTATTCAGGAAGAAAGGCCTTAAGGTAAGAAAAGAAATATTTTATTTTATTTTCCTGAGATTTTTCTGTGTTGTGTACTCGTTGAAGTAAAAGATTCTGGTTGATGTCACGAGTTACCAGTATACGGAACTCGGGGCGCTACAAGTGGTATCAGAGCTAGACTTCAGTTGTAGTACAAACACTACAGGAAATTAGACTTGGGTGCCCATTTAGGATCGGGTTTAGTTTAGAATATGGAATGATCGTCAATCATGAGGTTGCAATCTACAACTTATGATTATGATTTTGCTTCCTATATCTAAACTAATCCCTGTAAATTCTCCTTGTAGGATGGATAATGAGGGACACCAAGTCGGGATGGAGGATGAAGAGGAAGAGGTATTTGAAGAAGAAGAGGAGCCTGAAGAAGAAGACCCTGAAGAGGACCCTCAGGAGCATGTGGCAAATGACATACCTCCCCTCACTCCACCCCCTGTAGACTCTCCTGATGAACCCATCGACCTAAATCCTTTTGCATCTCGAATGAGAAACCGCCTTACTGTGTCACAAGCTAGGACTCAGAATAGAATTGCCGCACTTTGGCGCCATTTTTATATGCACAAATGGAAGACGGGCCAGCTTGAAGATCAGGTTCATGATATGAAAAGCCAACTGCTCACGATGGAGAAGAAATTGAAGAAGCTTGAGAAATTCAAGGCGCGAGCATCACGGAAGATTACAAAGATGAAAATTTCTCACCAATATAAAATTGCGTGCCTTAGAGAAAGACAAGGACAAATGCAGATTCAAATAGCCCAACTACAAATACAACTAGGTCGACGTTAGGAAGGAGGCTTTGTCTAGGTTGTATGTTGCATGTTTTGTAAGGTTTCTTGTATATGTTTTGGACTGATATGCGTCTTCTGAACTCTCCCGTTTGACTTTCAACCTTTTTCTGTGACTGTTGGACTAGAAAACAAGAATGCTAAAGTACTGTAAATTTTGGTGTATGTTTAATGATGTAAAAATAATATTTTGGTATGAATACTTGGTATGAAAGCTTACTTGATGATTGTCATGGTTGCTATATACACTATGAATATCCCCGAAATATCATACTAACCTTTAACATAATGTAGATGTCGGGAAGCAACGTAGGAGGTGGTAATGGAAGAACAGAGGGTGAAGGTAGAGTATATCAAAGAAACAGAGGTAGCAACAGCAGAAGAACTGAAGGTGAGGGCAGTGGAGTTAATAATGCCAACATCAACATCGAGGCAGAAATTGCACAGGTATATCGCATAATGGGGACTTTTATGGAGGCCAGCCGGAATCCTGCACCTCAGCTAGGGACCCAAGAAAGGAATGCAGGCGATGCCATTGCTAACCACGTCAAGATGGTGGAGTCTTTCAAGAGAATGAAACCACCGGTATTTGAAGGCCAAGCAGATCCGACAGCAGCTGACGATTGGATTCGTCAAGTGGAGACTGTGTTTGAGGTACTTAAAACGCCAGAAGAGAGCAAGGTTACCTTGGCAACTATTCTTTTGGAAAAAGACGCAGGAGTGTGGTGGCATTCAATCAAGCGGAGCATGGGTGATGGACCAATTACATGGGAAGATTTTCTAGAAGAATTCAGGCAACATTACTTTCCTCTAGATGTCCAAGAAGAAAAAGCTATGGAGTTCATCAATCTTAGGCAAGGAAGCATGACCGTAAGAGAATATGAGACAAAGTTCTCTCAGTTATCTCGATATGCACCAGAAATGATCCAGGATGAGGTGAAGAAGGCCAAAAGGTTCGAACAAGGCCTTAGGCCTGGGTTAAGGTCCAGAATGGTACCCCTTGGCATTCGAAGATTCGACAAACTGGTGCGTAGAGCTGCAGCAACTGAATTGGATATGAATCAAAACCAACAAACTCCATGCAAGACGGGGACATGGAACAAAGGGAAGAGGCCTGTGACTGCTACAGACATCAAGAAGCACGGTCCAATCCAAAAGAAAGCGAACACTGGTGAAGGAGTAGCCCAAAACATAAAGTGCTTTCTATGCGGCAAGCAAGGACATTACAGAGGTCAATGCCCACAAATTAAGCCCCAGAATGATGCACGAACGTGTTTCCACTGTGGAAAGGTTGGACACATCAAGACAACTTGTCCGCAACTCCAGAAAGTCAATAGCGGGCAAAACCGGAAGGAAGATGATAAGGGGAAGAAGCCTTTCCGTCAAGGGCGAGTCTTTACTCTTACTGAAGAAGAAGCGGAAGCGGATGAGGCGGAGGGAGTGATTTCGGCTATGAATGAGTAGGACGTTTGTTATGTTTTGTGGGTAAAGAAAAGAAGTTAACATGTATTCTCTTTTGTAACAGGATATGTAAATGTTAATGGGATGAAGGCTAGTATTTTGTTTGACAGTGGATCTTCTCATACTTTCGTGTCTAAAGCTTTTGCTCAAAAGTTAAATAACACTCAGCAAGCAATTCCTGATGCAGCTATGGAGGTGGCTACGCCATCAGGAGTCACTCTTGTTGCTAATAAATACTATAAAGATTGTAAGCTTCAAGTTGGAGAAGAAACTTTCAGTATCGATTTACTAGAATTGGGCTTTGTGGGAGTAGATGTAATAGTTGGAATGGATTGGATGTCGAAGTATAAGGCAACAATTGATTGTAAGGCAAAAAGGGTGATCATTGTGATATCCGGGAAACCGAAAATTGTATTCCAAGGAAAGGGGAAGAGAGGTGACATGCCAGCAGCTGTAGCCAATATAAAGGGGCCAGAAGACATTAAGAAGATTTCCGTTGTACGAGATTTCCCACTGGTATTTTTGGAAGAACTACCAGGGTTACCTCCGCACAGAGATGTAGAATTCAGTATTCCACTCCAACCAGGAAGTGCACCTATATCGAAGGCACCATATCGAATGGCACCAGTGGAACAGAAAGAAGTCAAACAACAAATCGAAGAGCTATTGCAGAAGGGATTTATTAGACCCAGTGTTTCGCCCTGGGGAGCCCCAGTGCTACTTGTCAAAAAAAAGGATGGGACAATGAGAATGTGTATCGATTATCGAGAGTTGAATAAGCTCACAATTCAAAATAAGTATCCACTTCCCAGAATCGATGATTTGTTCGATCAACTTCAGGGAGCAGCCGTATTTTCAAAGATTGACTTAAGATCAGGCTACCATCAAGTTCTGGTTAAAGAGGAGGATATACCAAAAACAGCCTTTAGGACTCGACATGGCCACTACGAGTTCTTGGTAATGCCATTTGGAGTAACAAATGCTCCAGCCGTTTTTATGGATTTAATGAATCGAATTCTACGACCATACTTGGACTCATTCGTTGTAGTCTTCATAGATGACATTCTAATATACTCAAAGACGGAGGAGGACCACGTCAGACATCTAACTGAAGTGCTGAATAAACTGCAAAAGCATAAGTTATATGCAAAGTTGTCCAAGTGTGAATTCTGGAAATATGAAGTTGCATTTCTTGGCCACATCATTTCTAAGGAGGGAGTGGCCACTGATCCACAGAAGGTCGAAGCCGTGAAAGGATGGCCCCAACCCAAGACAGTGAAAGAAGTTAGAAGCTTTTTGGGGCTAACTGGGTACTACAGGAGATTTATCCAAGACTATGCTAAGATAGCGGTACCACTTACAGGATTAACAAAGAAGAACAAAAGTTTTGAATGGAATGAAGCGTGCGAAAGGAGTTTTCAAGAACTGAAAAACCGGTTGATTTCAGCTCCAATATTGGTCTTACCACAAGCAGATAAGGAATACGTGATCTACAGTGATGCTTCACACCAGGGTCTGGGGTGCGTTTTGATGCAGGAAGGAAAAGTTATCGCCTATGGTTCAAGGCAGCTCCGGCCACATGAGAAAAATTACCCCACACATGATTTGGAACTGGCCGCAGTAATTTTCGCTCTAAAAATATGGCGACATTATGTCTATGGAGCAAAAGTAGAGATGTATACCGATCATAAGAGCCTAAAGTATATTTATCATCAGAAGGATTTGAATCTACGTCAGAGGCGATGGTTGGAAGTATTAGAAGACATTAGACCAGAAATCAAGTATCATCCAGGAAAGGCCAATGTGGTGGCAGATGCACTTAGTAGAAAAAGGAGTTTGGCTACGTTAATCGCAACAAGGAAAGAATTGGATGAGGAGATAAGACGAGCCGGTATTGAAAGAGTTACACAAGGCTTGGGTGCAATATTGGCACAATTAGAACTACAGCCAAGTTTGAAGGAGCAAATTAAGAAAGGTCAGGAAGGAGATGCAGAAATTCTGGCATGTAAAGAACAAGTGAATGCAGGAAAACTTCCGGAGTTCAATATAAGGGAAGGACTACTGTGGTTCGGAAACAGATTGTGTGTTCCAAAGATAGACAATCTGAGGGAAGAAGTCATGAAGGAAGCACACACTACATTACTTACAGTCCACCCAGGAAGTACTAAAATGTATCAAGACGTGAAGCAATGCTATTGGTGGGCCGGAATGAAACGAGACATAGCAGAGTTTGTAGCCAGATGTCTCACTTGTCAAAAGGTTAAAGCAGAAAACCAGAAACCTGGAGGTTTGTTGCAGCCATTGCCCATTCCAGAATGGAAATGGGAAAATATTAGTATGGATTTCATTACCGGGTTACCCAGAAGTCCCAAAGGACATGATACTATTTGGGTTGTGGTCGACCGACTAACAAAATCAGCTCATTTCCTCCTTGTGAAGATTACGTGGTCATTAGAGAAATTAGCAGAAGTATATATTGAAGGGATAGTGAAGTTGCATGGAGTACCAATATCCATAGTTTCCGACAGGGATGCGAGGTTTACTTCGCGGTTCTGGCAGAGTTTACAAGTAGCCTTGGGTACGAGGACAGATTTTAGCACCGCTTATCAACCGCAAACAGATGGACAAACGGAAAGGGTGAATCGCGTCCTGGAAGATATGCTGAGGGCATGCGTTATGGATTTTGGAGGAAATTGGGAAAAGTATTTAGCCTTAGTAGAATTTGCCTATAACAATAGTTATCAGGCTAGTATTGGCATGGCTCCGTATGAAGCACTCTACGGAAGAAGGTGCCGAACACCTGTGTGCTGGTATGAAGTTGGAGAAAGGCAACTGTTTGGGCCCGAAATTGTGCAACAAACTTCTGAGAAGATTGAACTAATTAGGAAAAGATTGGAAACAGCTCAGAGTCGACAGAAAAGTTATGCCGACACCCGACGAAGGGAACTGGAATTTGAAGAAGGTGACTCAGTATTCCTGAAGGTTTCCCCAACTAAGGGTGTAATTAGATTTGGGAAGAAAGGTAAATTGGCCCCGAGATACATTGGACCATACAAAATCCTGAAGAGGATTGGGAAGGCGGCATACAAACTAGACTTACCAAGGGAGTTGGTCCAAGTACATGATGTGTTTCATGTCTCAATGTTGAGGAAGTACATACCCGATCCGAGTCACCAACTAACCGAAGTTCCGGAAAATCTACAGGTGGACATGACTTACGAGGAGCAGCCGGTGAAGATAATTGATCGCCAGGAGAAAGTGCTGCGAAATAAAGTAATTCCCATGGTTAAAGTGCTCTGGAAAAATCAGTTTGTTGAAGAAGCCACGTGGGAGCTGGAAAACCAGATGAAGAATACACATCCTGAGTTGTTCAATTAATTTATGTTTTCCTTGTTTATCTCTCTACCTACAGTTTAGTTCTGAGGACAGAACTATTCTAAGGAGGGAGTGATGTAATACCCCTGGTATGTAAATATTTCTTTTATTTTCCTTGCAATAAAAATATATGTATGTGTTGATTGTAAATATATACATATATGCATTGGTAATGTCAACATACACTATGGTAAGTTTCCTTACCTGATGTGTTTTATTTTTTTTATGTTCTCTTCTATAAAAAAAAAAAGGCCCAACTTTCCCTCCCTTTAAAAGCCCAATCCATTAAGACTTAGGGGTAAAGTGCAATTAGTGGAAACCTAAGGGGGTAAATGCAAAAAGTAAGGACACCTAAGCTTTCTACACCCTTCCATATCCTTCTCCCACTTTCTCTTCTCTGCTGACAGCAGCAGCACAGTTGTTTTCCCCCCATTTTTCTATATATACCTAGGTAATTAACACCCACTACCCCATCTACTACTACTAATAACTATTCCTACATCATTCTCCTTCACCCTTCTCCTTTTTTTTACTGTCGGCAAGCACACAGCAGAAAAAAAAAAAAAAAAAGAAAGAAAGAAAAGAAATTTCTTCCATATCTCTTTTCCTATATAATTACCACTACTAAACTACTACTTCTTCAAACTACTATTATACTACTACTTGGAGCAAGAAGACAAGTAGGCTAAAGGTGAGTTTAGTTCACACTTAACTCCATTTTTTTATATATTCTATATTCCAATTCTAATTAATTTACTACCAATTTTATTTTCCTAGAAATATTGGAGTTGATATCAAAAGGAGTTTTAAAAGAAGATAAAGCAAGGGTTTAAGGTGGGTGTTTTTCCTCCTTGTATGTTTTTTTTAAAAATTTTTAGTATTTGATTGTTTGGATTATTTGATTAATAATAGTTTGTTTTTAAGAATTTAAGTAGTAGTTTGTTAGAATGATTGTATAATAGTTAAATTGTAGCCAAGAAAAGGAATGGTTGTTAATAGATCGTTTTGGTAAAAGGTATGGATTACTTGATGAATTAAAAATTTATATTAAATTGTTGATGTTTTGTTGTAGTGGTAGATTAAAAATTATCGTAGATTAAAGTATTAATAGGACACAAACGGTTGTGAATGCATGCTTTTGTATGTTTGACACCGCTAAATTAGGAAGCAAAAGGAAACGAAAAGGAAAACAAGTAGAAAAGAAAGAAAGGTATGGTTGTTTAGATAATCATACAATTTGAATTTGTTAGTAAGATGTTAGATTATTAGTATTATGTTGTTTGATTACTTGGTAGTTTATTATCTTTATTTAAGTGAACATAAATAACCAAATAAAACAAATGCATGCTTTAAGAAGAGTTTAGAAGTTTAACGAACCTTGTGAATGAATTTTGAAGTGAGTATTTGGTTATCCCACACATACATGTCTAAACAACATAATGTAGGAAAGAAGTATTTATTAAACGATGTTCCCTGTTTACATAAAGGAGTGTTATTTGATGAATACGATGAAGAAAGACCTCGTAGTACATATGGGTATGTTGTCCCAAATGGTAGTGTTGCGATTGTGAGATGTGCAAGTTAGTATGTTGTTCATGAATAACGATTGGTGGAATATTTCGGAAAGTTGCCACATGATTATTGCTTTTCCGAAGAGCCTTTAAAACCTAGAATTTGTACTATGTAGATAGATAGTGAATTAAGAAATCCTTTAGCATAACTCAACCACTAGTACTAGAATTTCCTAGAAGATTTGAGATAATTGGTAAGGACAGGCACTAGTTGGGCGTTGTACTCTCCTGTCAAGGGGACACGTGCGGCGTGGTCTCGTCTGGGACACGTGCGGCGTGGTCTCGTCTGTTAATTTCTGGGATTTAGTGATAAGGACTGTATGGTGGAAGTTAGGGAATGGACCCTCCAAAACCACCTAAGGTTCTATGTTGTTTAATGCGAACAGGGAGCAGAGCGGGGCTCTAGGACTCTCGGTGGAGCAGGTGGGACCTGCAGGGTCACCTTTATGTTCGTAACAGCTTTTGGGTAAGGTCCGGGAGTGGCGTAGGACCACAGGGGCCGGACGGAGTATGACCGGAGAGTGGCGTAGGACCACAGGGTCTCGGCATACATAATGGCATGACCAATAATTCTGACTGCAGCGACGGAACTAGACCGAGCGACTGCAACCTTATCAGTCACTAGATGAATGTCAGAAACAGGAAAGAGTACAAGAGTAGGATGCATGACGAGGGATTGAACCCTATTATCTGGAGAATACGAACTTGATTTGGGAAATATGTAGTATGGGATGCATATGTTTCCAAATTAAAGTTTGCATTAGAATAGGAGCATTAAGTGCATTTATATTTGTGCATTAGGTTTAGGTCATTGACACGCACTGACATTTTTCATTGTCCGTTCTTATTTTTATTATTTTATTCTTGCAGTTCATATTATCATTTATATTACTGTTAATATTGATTGATTGTGATAAGTGTTGAGGAGTGAAGCTCACTGTTTTTATCAGTTTGCGTCAGTTGCATTCAACTGACGTGCCCACTTATCTTTAGATTGCAGGACCACCCGATATTAGACTTAACCAGTGTTGGGCATTCCTATTCAGGAAGAAAGGCCTTAAGGTAAGAAAAGAAATATTTTATTTTATTTTCCTGAGATTTTTCTGTGTTGTGTACTCGTTGAAGTAAAAGATTCTGGTTGATGTCACGAGTTACCAGTATACGAAACTCGGGGCGCTACAACTGTTCATCAGGTGGGGGTTGGGTTTGACCTGGGTTCGATTCCGGCTCTTGCCACTTTATTTTCTTTTTGATTTTTTTGGGTATTTTGAGTTTTAAGGTGAAATAAAAATTGGGGGAAAATACTAATATTCTTCTAAAATTGTTTAGACTTTATAAAAATTATTTCTACAATATTTTATATATTTTGTCAGTATTGAAAGAGAATTTTACATTAAATATTGTTGAAGAATTCGATTTTTATCAATTAAAAAGTGACTATTGTTTAATTTAAGAAAGATGAAAATTTGAAATGCACTTCGATCTTTCTTAACGAGATTTTGTGGTTATTAACTTTTGATTATGAGATTACTTGAAATGCACACAATGTTATGAATGATTAAATTGATAAAATAAGTCGAAATGAGATACTTCATGTTATGAAATTATAAATGAATGTTTCTCTTTAGAAAGAGTTTATGAATAAAGAAATGAAAATATTATTTGATTGAATATGTAACTTATTGTTGATCTATAGAAAGAGATAGTTGTTAGAATCTAAAAGTTAGGCGAGACCCTAGTGACCGGCACTTTTTATTAATAATTTGATAGCTAACCAGTGGGTTGAGCATCTCTTGAGAAGTAGCCAGTTTGGGCTGACTGTCTCTTTTGTTTGGTTTAAGTCTGATAGGGTAAGCTAGCTCTAGGTTGTGATGATTTTCTTCTAAAACAAACTAAAAATGTAAGGACTACACTATAGTGGAAATGTGACGAAAGTAAAAGAAAAACACAAATATGAGGGACTCGGATCTACGGTGTGAGAGTATTCATAGGTTGCCTGCTTGATGCGTCATAGCATGGCGTGGATACATCTCCGGAATTATCGGGACCGGGGCGACGCTTGTGGGGTGTTTGGTGACTACATAGTGTCATCGTTCCATGACGGAGGCGAATTGTCCATAGGCTCTGCATGATGCGTCATGTCACGGCGTGGAATTCCCCTCCAGGCTGTCAGGACATGGGCTCGTAACTCATTAAACATCTAAAATACTTACCGTAGTTACCATAGTAGTTTAATTCATGGTGAGGAAATCAACCCTACAAGATGAAATACGATTAAGGGCTTGCCCTCGGACCTATGTAGTATGGAATACATAGAATCCGAACAAGTGCGCATTAGTGTCATTTAATATAAATAACTGCATTAAGGACTAAGTGCACAGCACCCACGACATCAATAGGATAGTCCCTATTTAGCTATGTTTGTGATCAAGTTTGTGTTTGCTAACGTATTTAAGAATCGTTATACTTTCGGCATAGCGAGGATGACCGTATATAATATTTCGTCGGTTGTAAGCAACTGACGTGCCCACAGTTTTATATGTAGGACTTGGAATTTACAAGAAGATATATATATATGAATTTGATGCGGATGATTGCTTAAATGTTAAAGTTATTACAATTATATATTTATCATTGTTATATTTTATTTATTCTGCTGCGTGTTGGTGTAAAAGACTCTGTTGTAATAAAAGTTTTTAAATTCCTTGTAAAATTGTACAAAGTAAAATGTAAAGATCCTGTGGAACTTCGAATTTATACTTATTTGGAATTCGGGATGTTACATGCCCCCTCAAGGTTGTGGTCCTACCTTTGTTGGCCGAGTTCTAGACTGTTTCCAACAGTTTTTTTTTTATTCCACAAATAATGAACCTAACTAATAGGACTCGGCCCTCTGTTGCTTTTAGATCATATGAAACCCTGCCACTAGACCAAAACACTAACAATCCCACTGTTATGCATCTTAGGAAATTTGAACCCAATACCACCCATTTTACACAAGATAGTCTACCACATGAGCTACGCTAACTTCGCACGATCGTTTCTAACTTGATGAGACATAAATTAGCTATAACTTAACATAGATTAAAACTGGAGGATAAGACATCGAAACCCTAAGATCTTGATGACTACGAAAAAATAAACAGGAAAATAAATTATTAAATACCTGAGAAATTAGGGTTTGAGCTTGGCGATTCGAGAAAAGGTCGGCGAGTTTGGCGATGAGCTTGAATCGAGAGTCGTCGGTGGAGATTTCGGTTTGGGGGAAGTAGTTGGGCCAGATCGCCGCCAAACCGGCGGGGTCGACGGCTTGGTCCCTACTGATACGAGTCGACGGCGATACGAACATCTCGATTTGAGTAAGTGGAGATTTTCGCCGGCGAAATCAGCGTGGTCTTTAGGGGGGGGGGGCGATGGGAAGGGGAAAGGCGGTGGAGGGTTTTTTTTTTATTTTTTAATAGATGTTTTATTTTGCGCGGGAAAAGCAATGATTTTAGGTGCTTTATGATTGATCCCCTGAATATTTCGGATATGAGAAAGACTCCCGTTTGGTTTCATTTTTTGGAAATATTTTCAGAAATATTTTTTTTCAAAATGCGTTTGGTTTCATTTTCCAAAAGGCATCTTTTCAGAAAATTGGCTTTGATCTGTTTTTCCTTTTGGCCGCTTTCCCTTCTTCCATCCCCATCTTACTGTCGAAAAAAAAAAACCCTATTCACCATCTTCTCCTCTCTCGTCATCCATAGTCGTCACCTCTCTCTTCACCCTCTTCGCCACCCTACCTTTATCGAAGTTCTTTCACCGGCCTCGCCCAGGGCTTCACCGGCCTCATCCTTCGAAGCGTGGGAGGAGATCCACCGACCACCATGGCCAGGGCATCGCCGACCGCCTCGCCCAGGGCTTCACCGGCCCCATCCCGCTGTTCTCATGGCCACCGTCGGCGCCTCAGAAGAACCCCTTCGAAATCGACCTTAACTCCGACGCTATCCTAGATATCGGGACGAAACTGAGCCAAGCGGGGGTGGAGTTCGGTGCTGGATTGAACGGGATGATGCAGCAGTTCTTTCGGCAGATTCCGGTGTATTTTTATTTTATTTTTTTTGCTTTGCAAGAGGTTTAAGTGTAGAATTCACATTAGATGGCTATCCCAGATTGTGAAATGAATGTAACAAAACACAAATTTGAAATGGATATTTTGTACATTTATTGAAAATTTGCATATTGTGTCCAATTGCTGTATTAGCCGACTCTTACACAATTCAAATAAAATATTACAGAGTCGAAGGCTTGTTCGTATACTGGTAGAACTTGAGTCTGTATCTGCAAAAAAATAAAAAAAAATCATAAGAAAACTAATGCAAATTCATTAAACAAACACCCTGCATAAGTTCCTTTTCAAGAAAACTGGAAAAAAAAATTTGTTGCCAAACTGGAAAAAAAAGGGAAGAAAAAAAGGGATTTCGAAATATATTATTACCAAACAGCATTTTACCGTCTAGTTTTAAGAAAACAACATTCAGACTATTTTTTTTACTCAAACAGGTTTTACAATCTCATTTTCAGAAAACAGTTTTCAGAAAACTATTCCAGACAGCTTTTACACTCTCATTTTCAGAAAACAATTTTCACAAAACAATTTTCACAAAACATTTTCAGAAAACTGTTTTCAGAAAACAATTTTCACTATAAAGTTTGGTTTGTTGTTTTGAAAACAGTTTTCTAAAAACTTCCTAACAAAACAAGTTGGAGTTTTCAAAAATGCTTGTCTAAAAATGTAAGGTTGCGCTCTTGTAGAGTGAGAATGACTGAAGTTGGAGTTTTGTGAAAACACTTTTCACAAAACACCCTAACAAAATACGTTTTTGGGTTTTAAAAAAAAAAAAAAAAAACCAAACCAAACAGACTACATTGTTTATCTTTTAGTACAAAATTTTCATTTTTGTCTCCTGAATATCTCGGATATGAGAAAGACTACATATGTTAAGTTTATCTTTTAGCACGAAATTTTCATATTTGGATTTTTTTTTTTTTTTTTTTTGATAAGAGAATGACCGAAGTCATTTTTCATTAATGAGGATTAAGAAAACAAAGTAATACAAAGTACCAATATTACAGATAGGCTGACTGATCAGCGGTACAAACAAAACAACATAGTCAAAGCGTCAAAATAGAACTACAACAGTAATAAAAGTTCATAAAACGTCCGAGGCAGCTCCAGTCGGATCTTCTCTCGCTATGCTCCTAACTCGCTACTCTCCTTCACTGTTCCTGGTCCTCTTAGCTGTCTCCTTAGCACCTGCCCAATCATGAATCAAAAGGAAAATTTTATTCATTGAGTTAGGAAATCTATAAACTCTCCTGCGAAAAATTAAATCATTTCTTTCTAGCCATAGGTTCCAGATTGAGGCTGCAATTGCTATGTCCCAAGCCTTTCTATCTTCTAGTTTGATGTGCGAGTCTCTAATATGCCCCCATATGTCAGTGGTTGATTCAGGAACCTGATTACACCCAAAATCCCTACATAGTATTTCCCAAATAAAATGTGCTTTGGGACATCGAAAGAGGATGTGATCGACGTCTTCTTCGGCAGAAAGGCACGTCTCGCAAATAACATCTATCTGCATATTCCTCTTCTTAAGGTTAACTTTCGATAGGATCGCATTACTATGTGCTAACCAACATAAAACTTTGACTTTGTATAGTACTTTGGCCCCCCAAATAACTGATTGGGCTTGACATCTCGTACCTCCATCATTTATCCATTTATACATGGATGAGACCGTGAATACTTTTGACCTGTCCCTATCCCACCATCTTTCATCATTTAAGCTATTAGCCCGCCCCCCTTCTTGAAGAATCAGTTTATTCAGCTCTTCAAATTGAACTCTACTCTTTGTTGTAATATTGTGGGAAACTATAAAATTTAGTTTGCCGCTTTTTCGAATATCTACCACTGAGAGGTCTAAGTTCTGTGTAGCTTTCGCAGCTTGTGGGAATTGATTTTGCAGAGTTGTATTACCAAACCATTTGTCTTTCCAGAATCTGGTGTTTTCCCCATTTCCTACTTTGCAAGTGGTGTTGGTATAGAAAATATCTCCTTGCTTTGCTATCCCCTTCCAGATGAGAGACACTTTCGCCGATGGACTTCTTCCTCCAAATCGGTATTTCCGTCTCTTGCGGAAGAGTTCGAATGAGTAGCTCCACCATCCTTTGTGCTTGTTAGTTATCTTCCACCACCACTTACTGAGCAGAGCTTTGTTCATGTCATGAAGGTTTACAATACCCAATCCTCCAAATTCCCTTCTCTTGCAGACTCTTCCCTAATTAACCAAGTGGAAACCTTTGTTTCCCTCGTCCGTGCCATTCCATAAGAATCTTCTTCGCAGTTTATCTATCCTGTTGATGACCCACTTAGACAGTTCGTAGATGGACATCAGGTACAGCGGGATCGCGCTAAGAACAGAGTTAAGCAGGATGATCCTTCCTCCAAGGGAAAGGAACCTACTCTGCCACCCCGCTAGCTTCTTTTCAATCTTTGCGATAATGAAATTCCAATCCTCCTTCAAGAGAGCTCCCGGCTTAATTGGCGTTCCCAGGTATTTGATTGGGTATTCGCTGATCTTGCATTCTAAAATCTCCATAATATCCTTACACGACGTCGATGCTGTTCATAGATCGGGATGATACTGGTCTTGTTTAAGTTCACTTTCAGTCCTGACCATCACTGAAAGCAAGCCAATACCGTCTTGATGGCAACCTTCTTCCACAGTTGCTCTACCGAAGAGAATTGTGTCGTCTGCATATTGGAGGATCGACATTGGCTGAGTGATTCCTTTGATCTTAATCCCTTTGATGGTGTTGTTTTCCATAGCTCTTCTTATCATTTCCGCTAGCCCGTCTGCCACTATAGCGAATAGAAGGGACGATAATGGGTCCCCTTGCCGAAGGCCTCTCTTGCATAGAATCTCTCTTCCTTGCCAGCCGTTCACCTGGACGGAAGATTTTCCTCCTCGAATGCACATTTTCATCCATAATCTCCATTTTGCACCAAATCCTTTAAGAGCTAGGACCTCCTCCATACAGTCCCAGGATATCGAATCGTAAGCTTTCTGAAAATCAAGGTTTAGGATGAAACCGTCATCTTTTGCTTTGTGACCTCGAAAGATAATTTCGTGGGCAGAAGCTATGCTGTCCATGATATCCCTTCCACTTATGAAGCCGCTCTGCAATTGGGCGACGACCTCGTTAAGGTGAGGGGCTAATCTTTGCGCCAATACCTTCGTGATTCTTTTGAACAATCCGTTCAGCATGCTTATTGGCCTGAGATCTTCGTGTGTGATAACCACGCTTTTCTTAGGAACGAGAATAATCGTAGCATAATTTAACCTATCCAAATTAGCCACACCGTCGTATAGCTCGTGGAATATGTTCAATAGGTCTTCTTTGATTATTTGGCCCATCTAGCCCTGGAGCCTTGTCCTGTCCCTGTTTCTTAATTGCCTCAAACACCTCAATTTCTGTGAATCTCATTTCGATTCCTTCGCTCCTATAGAACCCCGCATTTTCAAATATTATTTTAATTATTTGAAAATGAATTCTAAATGATTTTGAGTATTTAATAAATATTTTCTAAAAGATTTATCTTTTGCACACGTGCAAATGACTTTTGAGAAGCTTGAAAAACTAAGTTTTCTTTATGAAAAATCATTATTTAATATTCGAGATTTATTTAGTATTTTTCCAGATTTTTCTGAAATTAACTGGGTCTATTTGCAATTTTTGAGAAAAGAAGGACTTTTATGCAAAATTGACATTTTGAGGGTTAAAGTGCAAATACAATTTCTGGACGTTTTGAACAGTAATAATGGAGATTTAGAATGTATATTTTCTATTTAAATCCAAATTTAAATGAGTTTTGATGGGATTTCCAATGAATGATCTATACATGCAAATTGTATTTTTTGGAAAGGATTGTTTTGCAAAATGGGGTAAAACCCTAAATCTATTTCCGGGTATTTAAAATAAATTTCTTCCAACCGTCATTATTTTTGGGTGACTTGTTTTGGAGGAGCAAAAAGGAGAATTTTGGATCTAGCAAGGAGGAAAACTTTTCGTGGATTCTTTTCTAAAATCAAGGTGAGTGACATTTGTTTGTGTTGTTGCTTGATTTTGTGAATGATATGACATTGTTTGTTTTGATTTATGTGAATGACATCGTTTAGCTTTATTCCGTCATATGAATGATATGATCCTTGTAATGTGATGTGAATGTATATGAACCATTGTTATTGTTGGACCATATTTGTGGAACTTATGGATATTGAGTAGATCTTGAGTTATGATATTATATTGTTTGAACGCATATTAAGAATTGATCATGGTTGGGATCGGTTGGTGAACATCTGGATCTGGAATATACAAATCAGATTTTGAACTTAGTTGTGAAAGGAATTAGTTTTGAGAAACCCTAATGGAAAGATTAGTGATTATGGATCTTAAGGATTGAATTTCGACATTTGGGTGATTGAGTAATGTATCCTTTATGGAGATTATTTGAGGTTTGATTATTTTGCCTGAGGGGTGAACTATTTTTCATGAGCAATGAACCTTTAGAACTCCAGTTTGGATCTCGTATTTAGACCTAAATTATGAGAACTGTAGGCCGACAGTCGACTGGCCTTCTATGCAGTCGAGTGGTACGACTCTACTGATGCACCTTCAGTCTTTGGAGAAGCATTCTGGACAGTCGACTTGACTCTTAGCAGTCGACTGATCCACTGAGATTTATTTTTGTAAAATGTATTCTGGACAGTCGACCTAGACTACTGTCAATCAACTGGTCCACTGAGAAATATTTTGTTCAGTCCTTTCGGGGCAGTCGACCTCTAACCTTTTTAAGTCGACTGTTATGACTTAGTTTATTTTCATAAAATTTTGGATATTTGACCTCTGGGCAGTCGACTGGACTACTGTACGGTCGACTGGTACTGATGGATTTTTGTAACCTTTAGTGTTATTTCGAATGATTGGTTTTCAGATAATTCAGTCTATATTTGATCTTTGGTTCAGTATTTGATTTTGAGATATTCAGTTATGAATATGATTTTGAGATATTCGGTTGATCCACTCTTGTTAGTGGGATTTGTTTAGACTTTTGAGTTGAGTCTCTAGAGGTAGGTGACCCTAGTATACTGGTGTTGAGATATTTGTTGAGTTATTTTGTTGAGACCCGTTGAGGCAATTCAGTTAACCTGTTTTGAGTTATCCCGGTAGGGTACACCGACTCTAGGAGATTTTGTTGAGTAATTCAGTAACCCAAAATACTAAGGACAGGCATTAGTAGTGTTATGACGAATGGGAACATGAGTTATGCACCTCAGTATGGCTTTAGATGCGAGACTTAATCTCCTGAATTATCCAAGTGATTTACTTGAGATGTGAGACTTATCTCCGGAATTATCCAGGTAGATTACCTGAGATGTGAGATATTTCTCCGGAATTATCCAGGTAGTTTCTTGAGATGTGGGATTGATCTCCGGAATGATCAAGGTCGAGGCGACGCTTGTGGGGTATTCATGTGATGATGTGTTTATGTCTAGATGTGAGATGATCTCCGGAATTATCCAAGTGGTTACTTGAGATGTGGGATCAATCACGGAATTATCGGGCATGGGCCAATCCTCATAGCTTATCTTTATCTCTTAGTAATCATCGTAGTTTGCATATAGCATTTGTGTTTTCCTGACTCATTTTCATGCATTTGGTTTTACTGATTTCCACACTTGACCTTCGGTTTTCGTATCACCTGTTTTCACTTCTTGTTACTTCTTATTTTGGTATATTTGGTTTACTACCTTTTGTTGAGAATATCATGATTACGTTCATTTATGTTGCTTGTTTGATTTTATGTCACTCACACCATTTATGACTGATCCCGTTAGTTTTGGGGTTAGGGATCACCTCTAGCCTCACATGTTGCAGGTTGTTGCTTAGAATTGGAGGTTGGATGCCTGAGTTGACTTTGAGATGAATTGGATTATTAAGTGTTTAGTGTAAAATTTGTAAAGGCATATTTGAGGAAATTTTGAGTTGTAAATAAAATAAATTTGAGTTGAGATGTTTAGACTTCCGCTGAGATTTGTAATAGTTGTTGTAATAAAAGTTGAAAACTTTAGTGGAGTTGTTTGTGCTGTTATTACAATTGAAGTGGATTGCTGGGAATGTGCCACGTATTTTCTAAGCTCTTATATTAGAAATTCGGGGCGCTACAGCTCCCATCCAATCTGGAGGAGCTCCACATATCCTGGGCCATCACACATCTGCTAGCTGTATCACGTCCTAGAAGGTCATGAAAATGTCTATCTAGGTGCTCCTTGATAAGGTCTTCGTTTTCCGTCCAGGTCCCGTTAACTGAGATTCCCGTAATGTGATTCTGTCTTTTCCTTCCGTTTGCGACCTTGTGAAAATATTTTGTGTTTGCATCTCCCTCTCTAAGCCATTGTATCCTCGCTCTCTGTTGCCAGTATAATTCCTCCATCTTCCCAATATGTTGTAACTCTAGTCTATTACTGGCGAGCTCGTCTTGTAACACCCCGAATTTCAAACAAGGATAAACTCGGGATTTCACAGGATCTTTACTTCACTTCGTACAATTTTACAAGGAAAATTTAAAACTTTTTCACTAATAAATCAGAGTTCAATTACAACTTGATTTTACACAACGGAAGAATGAAATCTACAATAAAACATTTACAACATCTTTAAAATAACACAGCTCCAGCATATCCATTTTATAGCTTCGCGAATAGTCCATTACCTGCATGTTAATCTGTGGGCTCGTCAGTTACTTAGAACTGACGAAATGTTATACACGGCTATCCTCTCTATGCCGGGAATAGTATAACGATCTCATATTTTAACAAATCAACAAAAAGATTGAATGAACAAGTAAAGTGTCAAAGGTGATTATTCTAAACATAAGTGTATGTCATGCCTTAATGCCTAATGCACACATTTCTATACTAGGATGACACTAATGCACACTTGTTCAGATTCTATGCATCCCATACTACATAGGTCTGAGGGCAAGCGCCTACGTACTCCACATTAAAGGGTTCGATCCCTCGCCATGAGACTACCCAGTAATAAAACAAGTTTTAGAGTTATTTCACAGATACGGATCTCAGCCTCCCTAGCTTATATTAACAGATCCCAGCCTCCCTGGCTATTATATCGTGATGATAATCCCGTAAATGCCCTTCTAGCCCCAGTATATACATATTCTTTGGAGTATGGTAAACATCCATCGACTACCCTAAGTCCCGGATAAAATACAGTCCATCTCCTATGGGGCAACCACAGTCCACCAACCGGGTCTATAGCCACGGAGATCCACCGCCGACTATATAGAAGCACCCATTTACGTTTGCACAAGTTTATCACATCTTCACTTAAGTGTCTAATTATTCTTAAGTTCAAGACATGAATAATTTCCACTCATAGAATTAGTTTTACCTCCTACCGGACTTAATCAACAAATATGAGATCGCCCCACGGCAATATCTCAAAATCATATCAATCCTTTCTTTCATTTTTGCCGGTAACCGAAGTCTTACTAATTCTTAATCATAATCTTTCATGCACATGAAACATGGGTACACATACCCCTTAATAATCATATCTTAAACTTATTATATTCATATCTCTAACTTATCCATAATCTAATCAATGTCTCATTTTTGCATTACCCATGATTCATTCATTCATTCATAATTTCCCATAAAAACAAATAATCCTTTTTCATGAACAAAATTTTCATCCATTATCATTCTTTTTAACAACTTAGGCACATATTCATAATCAACTTATTCATTCAAAATCTTTATAAGCAAAATATTTTCTTTCAAGTACGCAACTTCATCACATGAAATTTTATCAACAAATTCAAACTCTCACAATATCTCAACTCACTTTAAAACATTCTTTACACAAATAAGAGTATAATTTTCTTCAAGAAAAATCACTTCACAAACTACTACTTTACTCTTCTTGGAGTTTCTAACTGAAACAGCTTCCAGATATAAATAGTACAGCCCTTGGTTTTTGTTTTTTGATTTTCCTGAAAGAAAACAAAACACGACAACAATAACAACATACTTCCAGTGAGTCTAGCCTCACTTATTTTATTGATATGAAAAATATATCACTGGTCACAGATTTAAGCATTTCCAATTTAAAGTTGTAAACAAAAAATATGATCAAAATGGATATACTAATTGAAAACACCATAAATGAAACAGGTTAAATATATCTTCTGATAGATCAATCCCTTCAAGCCCATTCACCTTTGTTAGTTAATCATTAGATTTTGGCAGTCAGTAGACTTACCATATTACTTGATTTCATTAAATAAAATCTGAAGATGTGTCCTTCATAATTCCATCAAGTGATATATAAACTACTCAATGGTAGCAAATGAGGAGAAGTGTGCTGAGGTAACTTCACCATACCTCCACCAATATCCATGTAGTTGTTAATTACTTTTATAATTCCAGTTACTGTCACAATATCACCAGGTATGCAAGAATCAACAAGATCTTCAATTAACTCACACTCTACAGTTCTAGGCACACGACCCTCCTCATGATTTTCGGATTTATGTATCTCTTGAAGCCTGAACAAAGAAGAAACACAAAATCCTAGATTCAGATGAAAGCTATTTAAAAATACATAGAAGAAATACAATGTTTAAAGGAAGAGGGGCAATTCTGTGTGCTGATAGGAGATTCTCAGTGGATGAAAGTGGAATATATTGAAAAAACAACATGCCTTATTTTCTGAAAATCTATAGGCTTGGCAGTTGATCTGATTGGACTAAAAAAAGTTCTGTTTTTGCATCCGTACATAACACATTCTGTTGGTGGTGAAAACTTCCCGTCAGGAAATGTACGTGTTATACTAGTCCTGCACTTCCCACATTCAAAATCCATTTGCACAACTAGAGGTCTCACAGTGCTTACTTTGACAACTGTGCCTCGCACAGAAACAAGCCTCCCTGAAATGAAAATACTAGTAAGTATCTATTTTACGTTCGCCGTGACAGGAATGACAACAGTAAAATTTATAACATGAGTTAGACTAAAATGCAAAAGCAACCAATATATGCAGCCTTTAAGTTCTTCAGAGTGATCATCGAGTCAATGTAATTATAGAGTCTAATATTTATCTTCTCTACATCCTCGAACTGGCAGTCTTTTCCCTTTTGCAATAAAGCCTGTGTGCAAGGTAACAATGTTAACTAGCATTATGTATTAAAAATACAGTACAAATTTACACCAAGGTAGACAAGTTCTACCATGTGAACAGCAGCACCCATGCATAAGAGTGCTTCCTTAGGTGATGCCTCTAACTCAGTATAGAACTCCTTTACAGTGCATATTTTCTGAAGTTGTTGGATGTCAACAGGAAGAAAGAAGATACCACCGTCATCTTGCACCTAAAAAGTAGATAGAGAGGGGGGGGGGGGGGGGGGGGGAATCCAGAGTAAATTTGTAAATCTGTCTAGTAGCACTATCATTAATGCCAAAACTACAGATAATTATTCAAAGAGTTGTGCCTCCAAAATTAATCTATTAGAATTTCGAATCACATGGTTATGTGAATCATCCATGCAAATCACATTCAGTAAAATAAACAAAATGGAACGAGGAAAGGGGTCATTTTTTGATATAATAACCAACATAATCTAAATTCAATTCTATTCTGGTCAGGTTAGGTTCAAAATCTCATTGTCGGAAACAGTATTAGGTTGTCAAAAATTTCGGTGTGGAGATCGGAATCGGCCAAATCAGCAGTATTGGATCATGTATTGAACTTTTGGTATATGCTTTTTTAAAAATAAAAAATTGTATTTAAATTATTTAAAAATAACTGATCAATTAAATATTAGATATTCAATATCTAACTTAAATATTTGTATGTGTCATCCACACATAAGTACTATTATAAACTAAGAAGTTGTGAAGTCGACTTCTCTAAAATGTATGTGAAACCAACCTATCTGTACAATATAAAAATGTGTGAAACCACCTCATTTCCCTATATATATATATATATATATATATATATATATATATATATATATATATATATATATATAGCGTGCTCACAAAAATTTATAGATTTCTTGAGATGAAAACTTATAAAGACTGTCATGTATAAAGGTCATGTAAGTATCTACTCTCTTGGGGGGTTTTTCCATTTTGATTTCTTTGTTTCCTTCTTTTTTCTTTTGATTTCTCCCTTATAAATTTGTCGGATTAGATTGAATCACCTGATCCATATTGCATTTCATCGCCGCTTTGGATTCCTAATTCTGATATTTTAGAGGGGGGTCGTATCGCCCCCCTCCACAACCGACTCGGATTGGCCGGATTGGATCGAGATAGGCCAATCCTTTAAACTATACTCCATAGAGTGACCATGATGATAGGGAGTCTGGGAGTGATAGGCCATAAGACTGACTACACCACTAACCAAGACTTTATGCCCAGTGGCATTATGGAGATTACATGTATTTTCATTGTCCTGATCAAGGTTCAAAATCTGTGTATCGAGAACAATATCGATTTACCAAAAATTTTGATACTGCAATTAGTATCGGCCAAATCGACAGTATCGCATAGGTGGATCGAATTTTAGGCACAAGGTGTTTCTAAAGTTATTCAAATGTTTTTATTATTAATTTTTACAAAAATTGAAAGTTAACTGATCTGTTTAATCATTATTTAAATTTTGCGGATTAGTGGTGTCGTCCTAGATCCGTTCAATCCGGCCGATCCGACATCCATCTCAACCCCGACATCCATCTCAACCGATCATGAATCCGATCACTGATCTCGATCTTTTGGAGGAGGATTGGATCACCTCACCCCCACCAAAATAGATCCAATCCCGCTGATCCCGATCCGATCTGGCTGATCCTTTAGACTATGGTCCTGATGTTTTAGCATTTGTACTTTCTGTTGTATTTTCTTCAAGCTGTGAGACTGTATCTTATTTAACATCACACTCCTGTCATGCTTCCTTTTTTCATTGTGTTTCCGGCACTTTTAATCTTATTTCGATTAAAGGCTTATGAATGGATTGCGGGAGAGACAATTTCTAATAAAAATGAAAATTGACTGTTCCAATTCGTGGTTTTCATGCAAGATCTCTATATAGCTTTATGCAAAAAGAAGATAGTACTATTGTAGATATGACTCCGACTCAAGCCGGAAAAACTAGAAAAAGATCCATCACCGTAATACAATCAAATGCATAATTGAAAATTTGAATTCACTCACTGCCTACACTGTACAAAACACATTCTCTTCTAATCAGTCATATCTCTTAACAATTTTACATTTTCTATTGAAAAACATATAAAATGATGCCATTCTATTGTCCACTAATTATTCCAAGACAATTCCACTTAATTTCTATGTGGTTGCTAGCAAGTTTTCATCCTAACCCCACTTGTCCTCAAGCCCCATGCCTCGCCAACTCTGCAAAATCTCCTCTTTAACATTCTTGATCTTTGTTAGCTAACATTATTTGGCAACATTATTTGGCAACCTTTCAATTTAATAAATCAAACAAATGCCTAGTAATCCTCTTCATTACGTTATAGTTTATCTCTAGACTACCTTAGTTATTAAAAAATAATTTTCTTCCGACGGTATTGGCTCATAGGCATTTGAGAGTTGACACTGATGGTTGAATAATTCCAACGGACGACCCTACCACTAGACCAAAACACCAAAGTTGTAGTAAGGGTTGAGAATTATACACTCGTATCCGACCACACCATACATGCCCTGTAACACCCCGCAAAATTGGAAATGACAATTTTGCCCTCATGTGTTACGCACTTGTATTTTGTACTGTTACGGGCAATATCCATAACGTATTTTAATTCGGATTTTGGATTCCGACTATTTATACATTTCCCGTATTCTTTTATCCTATTTTGAGTCAACTCGAATATATATTTCAATATCTATATTTTTACGTGCTTTATACGTGTTATAGATGCACGTGTCGATTTCGTGTTTTTCCACCGCTACGTGTAATATTTTCTCTGTGTTTCAATTATTTAATCTACGTATTCGAATTCGTTTTATAAACAAAAGTTCATTTTTCTCCTATTTTGATTAAAATACTTTATACGTGTGGTGCACGTGTTTTCAATGTACGTATTGAGTACATTATCGAGTGTGAAAATTAAATATATTTTTCTTATGTTGTATTTTGATTATCTTTAATATTTTCCCGATTGATAAAGTCGATTTTGCATTTTCGATATTTTACGGACGACGCACGTATTTGCGGTGCACGTATTTAAGCGTATTCTTTTCAAAATGAAATTTCGAAGTGTGTGTGTTTATTTTATTTGTGCATGAAAAACTATAATTTTTAATTAAACTAATTTTTACATACATACATACATATATATATATATATACATATATATATATATATATATATATATATATGGGTTTTGCTCCATTGAAAACGGGTTCGTTTTCAAAGGGTTGGAAAACAGCAATCCTGGCCATCCGATCTAGCAAGATCATGATCAGCGGATGAGATCTGAACTCGTTAAGCATCCCACTAACGCTCCAAAAAGCGGAGGGGTAATTTCGTCACTTTACGCCAAATAACGTTAGGGACTTGGCTTTTTTTGGCGTAGAGTTTTTTTTTTGTCGAAAAATTCACTTAGGCCGTTGTTCCAACGGCCTGGTTATTTTTTTTTAAAAACAACATACCTTGGCCATTGTTGGCAACAACGGCCTAGGTATGTACAAGTATTTTTCCAAACACTTGTACATACCCAAATCTACCTCACTCTGTCTTCGTCACACGCTCTCTCTTTCTCTTGAGCTCCCAAAACCCATCCCCAAACCCTAGTTCACTCTCCCAACTCTTTGGCATCGATTTCTTTGCCTTCTCGAACTCCCCATCTTGTGGAAAGCTCTCTATCTCTCCCTCCCTCTCCCGAATACAGCAAACCCTAATTTAATATCCAAACTCCCAAATCATCTGAACCCTAGCACAAATTCCCTTCCTTTCTCTACAACAGCGCGAAGCGGCTTCTAACATCTTCGCCAACTCTCTATCTCTCTCTTTCGAACAGGTATTGACTTAATCCCAATTTACTATAATGAACTATGTTAATT
The DNA here is from genome assembly GCA_017893485.1 of Hemerocallis citrina. NCBI lineage: Eukaryota > Viridiplantae > Streptophyta > Magnoliopsida > Asparagales > Asphodelaceae > Hemerocallis > Hemerocallis citrina. Next base: position 85,329,777 of record CM030361.1, read on the forward strand.
TATTGAATTTTTTTCCAATTTTGGAATTGGGTTTTTTTGTATTATGCATAGTAGTCTAGTCTATAATTTAGAGTATATAATTAGCTCTGATCATGTATGTTGTATATATTTTGTTGACATTTTCGTAGATGTAGTGTTAGTTGTAGTGGTGGAATATAGGAGAAGCAAATAAACGAGATCCAAAAATTCAATTTGTACGAGTAGGTCGGACTCGCCGCGTAGAAGGTAACGAAACTTGTAGAGGCGATTTCCGTCTCACGATTTGTGAGATACGTTCGTTTATCAGTTTTATTCAATACAACGGATATAAAGTGATACACGGCCGTATCTTTCAAACTGAGAGTCAGAACTCACCTCTGCAAGTTCCGCTGGCTTGTGTTTGGTGTGCCAAACTTGACGCCCAAATTTAGGAAATTTTCCTTCTCGTTTTTGTTGTTTTGACGCGTATATGAAATAATCCACCTCGAAATTTGTGGAATACGTTATGAATAGAAAATTGCTTAAACGAAGTCCAAATAATACGAAATTGTGCGAGTAGGTTGGTCTCGCCACTCACAAGTCATACCAACCTGTACATGCGAGTTCCGACCCACGGTTTGCGAGATACGTCAATGTATCGCTTTCCGCTCAGATTTCAAGAATGAAAACGATACACGGCCGTATCTTTCAAACCGTGGGTCGGAACTCATATGTACAAGTTGCGTTGGCTTGTGTGCGAGGAGCCCAACCCAACGGCCAAATTTTGGAATTTTTGCAACTCGTTTATATTGTTTTGACGGGTATATGAAAAAACTTCAATCTACCTCGAAACTTTTTTAGTACGGTCTCAATACAAAAATGCTTAAACAAAGTCCAAAAAATACGAAACGGTGCGAGTAGGTTGGGCTAACCATTCACAACGCAACGCAACTTGTATTTGCGAGTTCCGACCCACGGTTTGCGAGATACGTCAATGTATCGCTTCTCGCTCTTTTTGAAAGAGTGAAAGTGATACACGACGTATATTTCAAACCGTGGGTCGGAACTCACTTCTACAAGTTGTGTTGGCTTGTGTTTGGTGTGCCCTAGTTGACGGCAAAATTTAGGAATTTTTGCATCTCGTTTTTGTTGGTTTGACGCGTATAAGCGAACTTTTAAAATTTGTGCATCTCGTTGGTTTGTGTTTGTTAATTTTCGGCGAGTAATTAGTTTTATATATGCGAACTTTGTTACAGAGAAATGGCTAGAACGAGGAGAACCGGAAGGGGAAGGACATCCCAGGAAGCACGGGGGGAACATTCCACAGAGAATGTGAGAACTATTAATTTGTATTGTCCCTAATTTTGTATTTAGTGATATTGATATTAGACTAATAATAATTATGTTTTTTGGTTCGTGTAGGTTTGTGCATCCTCTTCGATGACAGGACGTCGTGGTCCAGGACCAATATATCCCGGTGAACTGACCTTGCAAGATCGCCACAGATCCGCGGCAGTGTGGGGTGGGACGACGCGGAGGTGTAATTTCCGCACCCATGAGACCCTGAAGGTGCATCCACGTATTGACGAGTACCTAGTAGCGGCCAGTTTCTACGGAATCAGCATGATGGGTCAGGTTAAACTCGACCGAGCACTTCTCTCGGCACTCGTGGAGCGCTGGAGGCCAGAGTCGCACACGTTCCATCTACCGGTCGGAGAGATGACGGTGTCGCTACAGGATATAACAATGATATCCGGTCTTCCAATAGATGGGTTGGCCGTGACGGGTAATATAAACTTTGATAAAATAGAGCTGTGCAATGAACTGCTCGGTACAGAGTTTGATGAGGCGGCCGCGGAAGATGATGACATTTTCCAAGGACAATCAATCCGACTATCTTGGTTGAAGGGACGTTTTAATAGGAAGTTGACCAATGCATCGGCCGACGACTATGTACAATCCTATACCAGAGCTTACATTCTAACAGTGATCGAAGGGGTTCTCTTGCCTAACTCATCCGGAGATACGGTACACCTCATGTACCTACGATTGCTCGCAGACCTAGGCTTAGCTGGCCGGTACAGCTGGGGAAGCTGCGCGTTGGCAACGCTATACAGGGCGTTGTGTCATGTAGCGCTAGATGGGACGAAGATGACCGGACCGATAGTTTTGTTACAGATTTGATCATGGGAACGACTGCACTTGGGTCGTCCCCGCATTAAGAGACCGGCGGACGGTTGGATGGCCCAACCAGAAAATCCTGCTATGTTAGCACCTTTAGGGGCATATTGGGCTGGTAGTCGGAGTTACAAAGACAACCCTAATGGTGTAATAACGTACTACAGAGACAAGCTCGACCAACTACGAGAAGAGTTCGCGATTAGGATGCCGTATACACCCGAGCGGGTGGGAAGACTACCGCCGATGTGCACCACCGAGTCGCAGTTGTGGCTGACGACGGCTCCACTCATCAACTTCGGTATAGTGGAGCATCCGCAACCGGAGAGAGTCCTTCGTCAGTTCGGTCTTCAACAAGATAGTCCCCCAAACTGCGCAAACCTATATGATTATGAGTTACACGCAGTAAGGGGTACCAGCCGCATGCCTACTCATGATTGGGCAGATTTTCATCGTGTTCACGTTGCAGAATGGAACGAGCGACGGTTTGAACTTGTACTCATTAATGTTCCAGAGTACGATGGAAGAGTGCAAGGGAAGTACATAACTTGGTTCAGATCATATACACATTTGTACATCTCTCCCGATACAGTACTACCTGCTAGTGTTCAACGAGAAATCGAGAAGAGGGAGATTGAACCACCACCGGCCTATTCTAGTTCACAACCCATGTTCCAACCGAAGGCATCAGCTATACGTACAATGGTAAGTATAATCTTCAAATTTCTTTCAATGTTTGTTAATTATAAAATTATTGAATTGTTTACTTTTCCCAAACTGTATAATTGTCTCTTTTTGGTTGGTTTTTTTGTTTTAGATTGATAATACAATGGATATGGCAAAAGAATGCGCGGACGTACTAAAAAGTAATACGGGCACGGCTATGAAGAGATTTGCTTCGAGGATGTTCGCTTCATGCCGTACCAATTTGGATGTTTCAGAAAAGGCTAAACGTTTGGATCGAGCAATAAGGTTACCGAGGAATCGACGTAAAAGCGTGAGGGGTAGGCCAGTTGGACTGATGGGACAACAACGGGAACGTGAGCTGAGAGAACAACAAGCTTCAACTTCGCATTCATCTCAAGAACAAGAGCTGAAAGAAGAGAGTGAGGAGAGGGTTGTTGGAGACGTACAACAAGAGGAGGAAGGAGAAGATGAAATCCCCGAGACGTCAACCCCGTTCTGGCGTCGATATCCTGCTCGGAAGAGGTGAGCACCACAGCCATACACGCCCGGTTCTTAGCCAATACCGCAAACAATTTGTTTGTTGTAGTTATGTGTTTTTTTTTGTTTGGTTTTATCCATGTTGTAACTTAACTTGTAGAAATTGTGGTTCATAAGTTTAAGTGTAGTTGATGTTGTTGTTATTAATTGCTAATAGTCAATTATGGTTGGTGATTTTAGCGGCTGCAGATATGAATATATTCGGAGAGTGTAAGTGATGGCAAAGTGTTTGGAATTTTACCAATTATCAAGTGTAGCAGTAGTAGCTGCTGTGTACACATGTAGATTAATTTTTATTTTATTTTTAACCTAGGCCGTTGTCTCCAACAACGGCCTAGGTAGTAGGACTAAGGTTGTACAATTTGTCTTACTCTCTGACTTGTTGGAGTTAAAAATAGCAAGGAGTCAGAGAGCAAGATCATCTTCTTGTTTATACCCTAGGCCGTTGTCTCCAACAACAGCCTAAGTAGTAGGCCAAAAAGAAGACATTTTGTCTTGCTCTCTGACTTGTTAGAGTTAAAAATAGCGACAAGTCAGAGAGCAAGACCATATTCTGATCAAAACACCCTAGGCCGTTGTCTCCAACAACGGCCTACATAGTAGGCCAAAAAGAAGACATTTTGTCTTGCTCTCTGACTTGTTGGAGTTTAAAATAGCAACAAGTCAGAGAGCAAGACCATATTCTTGTCAAAACACCCTAGGCCGTTGTCTCCAACAACAGCCTAAGTAGTTGACCAAAAAGATAGACAATTTGTCTTGCTCTCTGACTTGTTGGAGTTAAAAATAGCAACAAGTCAGAGAGCAGCTCCCCTATATTGTGTATACCCAACAACGGCCTAGGTCGTAGAACAAAAAGATAGACAATTTGGGGTGCTCTCGACTTGTTGGTATTAAAAATAGCAACAAGTCAGAGAGCAACTCCCCTATATTGTGTATACCCTAGGCCGTTGTCCTAGGTAGTAGGCCAAAAAGAAAGACAATTTGGGGTGCTCTCGACTTGTTGGTGTTAAAAATAGCAACAAGTCAGAGAGCAAGACCATCTTCTTGTTTATACCCTAGAACGGCCTAGGAAGTGGGACAAGAAGATGGTCAATTTGATCTTGTTCTCTGGTTTGTTGGAGTTAAAAATAGCAACAAGTCAGAGAGCACCCCAAAATAATGTTTATACCCTAGGACGTTGTCGAAGTAGGCCAAATGTTACACATTGTTTGCTTTTTTCAATTTTCTCTTCACTCTTTACGAACAATCTCTGTGGAACTTTATACAAAAGATAGATGATAACTTGGCTTGTATATCATTTATATGTTTTTTTATTTTTTTATTTGACTGCACCTAACTAACCACTATATAATCACGATGTTTTAATATCTACCGAACACCCCAGAAAATATAACAAAAATTTATCATTCGTTAGGGTTAGGGTTAGTGTATTAAGTTGGGTTAGTGTTAACGGGGGTTAAGGGTAGGATTAAGGTTAGCGGGGGTTAGGGGTTTGGTTAGGGTTATTGTAGGGTTAGGGTTATTGTAAGGAAGATATTTGCGGTAAGAGCTTGTTTTGGTTTATCATTAATTACGTTAATATTTGTAGTTGGGAGTTGATAGGTAATAAGTTTCCAGTAAAGAGTTTATAGATATTTAAGTTCTATCAATTCTCATTATGACCAATATATAACCAATTGTTTGTGTTATGAATGGAGCATTAAACTCTTTTCAGTTAGCACCACTCAGAGCATTCAGAATTACTGAAAATTAGAAGAAAAACAGTATAGTCACATGTGTCTCTCCACTCTTTACGTACATTGTCTTCAGAACTCTACAAAATAGACATTCATATGCATGTTTTTTTTGTTTATATTTTTTATTTATTTCCGTTCATAGCCACCTAACTAATCAATATAAAATCGATACCATCAAACGAATAAAAAAATTAACACAAATTAATTGGTATCTTGTTTCATAAAAATCAATAAAATATGATATGTACGGTAGGGTTAGGGTTATTGTAGGGTTAGGAGAGTAGGGTTATGGGTTAGGGTTAATGTAGGGATAGGGTCTCCACTCTTTTTCTCTTCGTAGCATCCAAAACACTATTCATCTAAAACACTTCATTTGCCAAAACATTGAAGGAAGATGTTATCCAGCTTAACCCAAAATAAATATACACAAGCTGGTAATTATCATACATACATGGACATATTCAACAACCTAAGTTAGCTTGAATCATCTCGTTCTTCTTTTATATCCTCGAGGAATGGAATGGAATGTACATTTTGTTTATGATACCGGATGGCCTACTATTATGTATCACATGTAGTAGAACAAGTTCAATATGGGAAAAACCTAAAGTACATAACCACATGTAGCCTACCCCACATGTAACCTATATTTGGGAAAAACCACGTGTATATTCCCACATGTAGCCTATATATCGGAAAAACCACATGTAGATTCCCACATGTAACCTATATATGGTAAAAACCACATGTAGATCCCCACATGTTGCCTATATATATATGGGAAAAACCATATGTACATCCCCACATGTACAACAAGACCAATATGAAAAAAATCACATGTAGAAACCCACATGTAGTTTTCCCCACGTGTATAAACCAATAAGGTAAGAGATTAATTCTTCTATATATGGCTTGAATAAGAATGTATAATCTTCAAAATCCTCGTACGTTGTTTACAATGAATACGTTCCTGAAGACATTCTCCAGACATGCAACTGGGAAGAATTCCACAAGATTGAGAAGAAGAGGTGTGAACTTCCTGCAAATCACCAAAAAAGTTCAAAGATTGCTTTAGATTCAGTTCGCTTTAGAGTGCAGAGTCATCAGATCCAATTACTTGGCCATCAAGAAATGGATCTGATCACATGTAGTAGAAAAAACCACATGTAGAATCACATGTAGACACATTTTTTAGAGAATCTCACATGTACAAGCTGTTCATGAGAGAGATTATGAACAGAGTGGTGCAGATTCTCTGTTAATAGAGGCTGAAGGGAAAGTTGTAGAATGGGAGATAAAATCAGGATAGAGATGAAGGAGAATTAATAGGATAGCTGCGTGACGTTAGCACAACGCAAGACTAGGCACATTTAGTATGGGAAAAACCTAAAGTACATAACCACATGTAGATCCCCGCATGTAGCCTATATATGAAAAAAACCATATGTACATCCCCACATGTAGCTTATATATTGGAAAAAACCATATGTACATCCCCACATGCATGTACAACAAGACCAATACGGATGTGGAATCTCGTCGTGAAGTAATTGTGTGCAGTTCTTAGAGACGCTGTGATGATGATGATATCCTTATTGGAAAAGCCTAAGTTCGCTTTAGAGCGCCACGCCATCAGATCTAATTACTTGGCCATCAAGAACTGGATCTGATCACATGTAGTAGAACAAGTTCATTACGGGAAAAACCACATGTAGATCCCCACATGTAGACCATATATGGAAAAAACCACATGTTAAGTCTATGTCGAGGAATGGAGTGTTCATTTTATTTAGGATAACACCAGCCTACTATTATTGCAGACACTTCAAATTGGACATCACATGTAGTAAAACAAGTTCAATATGGAAAAACCTAAAGTACATAACCACATGTAGATTTCCACATGTACAGCAAGACCAATATGGAAAAAATCACATGTACAAATCCACATGTAGTTTTTCCCACATGTATAAACCAATAAGGTAAGAGATTAATTCTTCTATATCTGACTTTTTCATGCCGAAATACAAAGAGGTGCGAAATCCATGTAATGCACTCTTCCGGAAACACCATTCCAAAATTGGATAACCCATCTCCGAATATCAAAAATTTTCAATAATAATGATGGACAAGAAGAAACCAAAAAAAAAAAAGATTCGGTTCGCTTTAGAGCGGAGAGCAATCAGATCCAATCACTTGGCCATCAAGAACTGGATCTGATTATTTTCGGAAAAAACGGTCTAAATAGGGACCATCATTGGGAAACCATAACAGAAAAGCACATGTAAATCTCCAAATGTAGATCATATATTGGGAAAACCAACATGTAGATCCCCACATGTAGATCACATATTGGGATAAACCACATGTACAACTTTATGACCAATATGGAAAAAAGAACATGTAGAAACCCACATGTACATCCCCACATATATAAGCCAATAAGAGAAGCGATTAAGTCTTCTATATTTGATACGAGAAAGAAGGGGTTGTTGCAAAACCCATCGGATACGTGATTTCCCAAGACTCATAAGGAGACGCAGTCTGGTTCTTTTGAATTTGAAGAGTATCCCAAAAAAGTTCAAAGATTACTCTAAAACACTTCCTGCAACTGTTGCTTCTGTGGAAATTTTGGATGTGGAATCTCATCGTGAAGTAATTGTGTGCAGTTCTTCGAGCAGCTATGATGATAATGATATCCGTATTGTTTCACGTAATAACAGAGCTCGCTAACAGAAAACCCATCTAACAAAAAACCCCTAACCCTAACCCTAACCCTAACCCTAACCTTACCATAAATGTTGAGTTTTTTTTCCCCAAAATGGATGATTATGAAAATATTTAAATTATTTTTTGTACATATTTAACCACCATGATTATATATTAGTTTGAAAGGTGAAAGTAATGGCCAAATAAAAAAATATAGCTAAACGATATACAACTGTAGATCATCTGTCTTTGATATAAATTTCCACAGAGACTGTACGTAAAGACTAAAGAGAAAATTTGTAAAAACCCTAAAAACTTCATACCTAGGCAGTTATTAGAGACAACGGCTTAAGGTATTTATATAAAGGGGTTCTCCATGACTTTTTTCTTTTTTCAAGTATTAAGCTACAACCTTGGCCGTTGTTTGAGACAACGGCCTAAGGTATTTACTAAAAAATGGTGGTGCACTCTGACTTGTTGCTCCTTTTGTCTACTCCAAGTCAGAGAGCACCCCCAAAATCACAACTTTTTTGCTATAACCCTGACCGTTGTTGGAGACAATGGCCTAAGGTGTTTACTAAAAAATGGTAGTGCTCTCTGACTTGTTGCTCCTTTTGTCTACTCCAAGTCAGAGCGCACCCCCAAAATCACAACTTTTTTGCTATAACCTAGGCCGTTGTTGGAGACAACGGCCTAAGGTATTTAATAAAAAATGGTGGTGCTCTCTGACTTGTTGCTCCTTTTGTCTACTCCAAGTCAGAGAGCACCCCAAAATCCCAACTTTTTTGCTATAACCTTGGCCGTTGTTGGAGACAACGGCCTAAGGTATTTACTAAAAAATTGTGGTGCTCTCTTACTTGTTGCTCCTTTTCTCTACTCCAAGTCAGAGAGCACACCCAAAATCACAACTTTTTTGCTATAACCTTGGCCGTTGTTGGAGACAACGGCCTAAGGTATTTACTAAAAAATGGTGGTGCTCTCTGACTTGTTGCTCCATTTGTCTATTCCAAGTAAGAGAGCACCCCCAAAATCACAACTTTTTTGCTATAACCTTGGCCGTTGTTGGAGACAACGGCCTAAGTTATCAAAAAAATATTGTTTTGCTCTGTGACTTGTTGCTCTTTTTAACTAGTTATATTGAATACCAAACAAAATTCAACAAATAACTGAGGTCGTTATGTCCAACAACGGCCTAGGTTTTAAAAAAAATAAAAATTATTTACATCTGCAAGTACACCTACAGCTGATACAATTGAGTTACAAATCAACATTTATGTACAACAACAATATTAACAAACGACACAAACAAACGACACTTAAGTCTCAAGAACATTTACAGTTACCAATCAAAGGTAAATAACCAAGTTGCACAAAGAGTTCAAAATATACCGAAACAATACATTTCATAAATTGCAATTCACAGTGGCTCGTCATATCTCGACTCAAAACTGTCTTCATCGGAAGGAATTACTTCTTGCCTTCATTGAAAGATTAGGTTTAGTTAGTAAGAAACTCATTTACCACAAATAAAGTATAATAAATTTAAACGATGGACAAACAAATAAAGTACGAGTCTTACCCCTCAAATAAAGTTGGGCAATTTCTTGAATCATGATTCATTTGCACAATGCCGCATCTTCGGCACCTTCTCGGTTTTTTTATGCGGAGTTGCTCTCTAATCGGCCTCAATATTTTGGCGCGAGGCCTTCCCCTTGTCGTGCATTGCTGTGGGTCACTAATGCGTGTAGGTATGTGTCCACTCCCTTGATCATGAGGTTGTGCACTACCATGCGGTTGTGAACTACCTCCGGGTTCGACACTGTCATGTGGTTGTGAGGCCTGTTCAGGTTGTTCACCTAATCCGGGTTGTAGGCGAGAAACACCATCAATGATCTTAGTGCAAATTCTCCAATGTGTATTTGTAACTCTCATTGGAGGAACAACCGAGATCGACAATCTGTTTTGCATGGTAGCTCAGCTCACAATATCGAGAAGCAAAATTCTCGATATTTGGTTCGGTTGGAATGGATGTATAACTTCTTCTCATCACATCCCTGGTCCATCTTTTAATATATACATCCGGGAGAAAGTGTGATGGCAGAAACGAAGTGCAGCTAAAATATGCCTGCAAGGAATAGCAACGAATTCGAACAAGTGACATGCACATGTAATAATTCCATTGATTTTGCATAATTGAAGAAGGCGAGCCGGTTCTGATTCTCCACAGAGTATCACATGGAAGGTTGAACTATCCGGTGTCTCAAGATCGACAACGAATGTCACATTGTACATGAAGCTTTTTTTGACTTCATCTTGGAATTTGTAAAATATTTTCAAAATATACATTTTTGTCATTTGTGCCTCCAAAGCCCATTTGCTCTTCAACTTCGATCTCGTCTCACGGTTACAATGATTTTCTTTCAATTCATCGTGTCTTTGCCTTCCCAAAAAAGGTCGAAGATGACGGCAAATTCATGCAGAGAATATTTTTTTTCTGCATGATGCTTCAGGGCAGAATGTGCGAACTCAACCAGTTGGCTACTCAACATGCCGGCCCAAAAAGAATCTTTAGCATAGATGGGTGCCCAACTTTCACGGATATCAAATATATCGTTCAACCATTTGTTACTCTCTAATCCGTACTGCGAAATCAAAATATTCCATTTTTCTACAAATTCATATACATATTCGAAATTGTAGATGACATTCTTCAAGGACTCCCTAAACTTGTCGACATCGTTCGAAAGACGAACCTCCTGGGGTAACTTATTCAGAATGTGCCAAATACAAAAACGATGCCGAGTCTGGGGAAAAATTTTCTTAACTACGGCGGCGATCCCACGGTCTTGATCGGTGACAATACCGGATGGAGCATGATTCATAACCTCTAACCACTTTTGAAAGAACCATTCAAACGAAGAGGCCATCTCATTTGAAATGAACCCACCTCCTAAAAAAGTCGATTGACAATGTTGATTCACTCCAACAAAGGGAACAAATAACATTCTGTAACGGTTCGTATTGTACGTGGCATCAAAGCAAACTACATCACCAAATTCTTCATAATTCATCCTACAAATACCATCTACCCACATACAATGTGACAACCGCCCTTCGGGATCGATTTGAATGTCATAAAAAAATGAAGGATCCGTCTGTTTCTTAGATTCGAAAAAATCAATTAGCATTGTAGAATCGTGTCCTTTCAATGCTTCTTGCGAATCTCTAAGTAAATTTCTAACATCTTTTTCTGTGAATCCTACTTGATCGTGACCACCACTAGCACTTTCGAAGAAGAGCATTTGTGGACATGTTTGGATATTAGCTTGGTTCATTTGATCTATTATCCTTTTGTCCGTATTTGACAAAGACCTATTCCGGGGTAAAAGATATCTTCTACCGGGTGAGGTGAATTCGTGATTGTGTTCTTCGTGAAATGAATACACCACCCACATATTACTTGCTTCGTTCAATTTTACACGAGCGCAAGCCTTGCAACCCGTTCTACAGGTTGTTCCCCGTCTACCATCACTATGTTGACTCGGCGACGACCCAGCTTTATTACAAAGATGTGACTTATCTACTTCCATTCCTCCCTTTAATTTATTTCCACCCTTACGCATTGCAAAAACCCCACAACGGGCACATAAAGAATAAAAATTCTCGGCCTCAACTAAAGTGGGAAATGGCATACCTAACTTTGGTTTTAGATGGTCTTCGACTAACGGCATGGAATCAGTGATTGGTTCTACCCGCACAAAATTATCGCCGGCAGCAGAACTCTCCGTATCGTTGTTCATCTGGGGTAAAAATATATTATTGGTCAATTAATAACACATTATATATAAAACAACTTGTTAACAAACGATTGCGATATATATACATACGAAACAAAATAAGTGACAACACGTCGAAAACGACGTCATATAAATACAAAACTCTTCTATTGGGTCCGGCTTGCCGCACACAAGGTAACGGAACTTCTACACGTAAGTTCCGATCTACGGTTTGCAAGATAAGGCCGTGTCTCGCTCGCATTCCCGTCATTCTTGAACTGAGATTGTTGTTTGATATACGGTACAAATCCGTACAAACGAAATCAAAAAATTCCTAAACTTTGGGAGTGGACGGCGGCAAAACACATGAGCCAACAAAATTTGTACAGGTGAGTTTCGACTTACGGTTTGCAAGATACGCCGACATATCGCTTTCACTCACGGGAATTAATTGAAAGCGATACACAGCCGTACACTTCAAACCGTGAATCCAAACACAATTCTACGAATTGCGTTGGGTTGTCTATGGCGTGTCCGACGTACTCGCAAAGTTGCATAAAAATTTTTTCGCTTTGTGCGCTATTACTAACATCGAACAACAAACAACAACTAATACTACATCTACTTGCCCAATTAAACTAGAATTACCTACTCTATAAATACCTACGCATAATATAGCAATTGTACACTCAAACATGGGTGAAAAATTTCCAATCAATTAGCCTAGTTAGAACTACTCAAGTGGGAACAAATTAGTACCTTTAACAATGAGGGTGTTCGGGAGGCCGCAAAGTTGCTGTTGTAGAGAAAGGAAGGGAAGTAGGGATTGGCTAATTTAGGGGGATTAGGGTTTTAAGATTGGGTTGATTTCATATGGGTTAGGATTTTTTTGTAATTGGGATCTTCAAAAGAAGAGGGCTAGAGACTGAGAATAGGAAGAGATTCGGTGAAAAGCAACGATCAAGAGAGAGGTAGGGTTTTCAGTTCGATAGAGAGAGAGCTACGGTTTGGGGAATTGGGTTTATCGAGCTCCACTAGCGAGAGAAAGAGTTGTGAGGGAGATGAAGATCTGAGCATGTACAAGTATTTGGAAAAATACTTGTACATACTTAGGCCGTTGTTCCCAACAACAGCCTAAGTTGTAATTTTTTAATAAAAAAAAAAACCTAGGCCATTGTTCCAAACAACGGCCCAAGTACAATTTTTTCCAAAAAAAACATCAAACAACCTAGGTCGTTGTTGGAACAACGGCCTAAGTGAATTTTTCGACAAAAAAAAAACTCCACTCCAAAAAAATGCTAAGTCCCAAACATTTTTTGGCGTGAAGTGACGAAAATACCCCTCCGCTTTTCCAAGCGTTAGTGGGAGATCCTTAGCGGATCTTCAACTGATCCGCTGATCAAGATCAAGATCGATCGGATGGCCAGGATTGTTGTTTTCCAACCCATTGAAAACGAACCCGTTTTCAATGGAGCAAAACTATATATATATATATATATATATATATATATATATATATATATATATATATATATAACTTATGTTTTAATTTAAAAATAAAAATAATTGATTTTGTGAAGTGTACACAAAGCACGTGCACGTGCACACCTCCAAGTAGGGGCCGGCTGTTTTTGGAGGGGAGGGAAATACAAATTTTTGAATTTGTGAGTGGAGTTAGTGGTTTAAGTGGACAATTGGTTACTATAACCACCTAAATAAAATACTGCTAATACCCCCTAACTCCTTCACTCTCCTCATATCTCCTTCCTTCTTCCTCTGCCGAAAAATCCCATCAGCCAAATCCCTTTTTCAATCCAGCATTCATGTGTTTCTTCACCTATTCACCATTCAAATATATGTGTGTGTATACATATATATATGTATATATATGCACTTATTCCCCTCACATTTTCCTTTTCCTTCTCTGTTAACATCCGAACAAGCCATCCATCAAGCCATGTCCACTGTGCATTCTCTACCTACTCACCCACATACATAATATCTCCTATTTTATATGTATACATATATATATAAACATGCATATATGTAGATATATACATATAGGTATATGTGAGTGAGATGAGTTGGGGGCTTTCTTGTTGCATGCCGAAAAGGTGAAGGGGATGCCTTCACTGTTGCTTGCCAAAAAGGTGAAGGGGATGCCTTCACTGTTGCTTGCCGAAATGGTGTTGGAGGCTTTTTCCTTGTGTGCGGATTTCGAGGAGGCGAAGCGGAATTCCCTTGGAGTTATTTCTAGGAGTTCATTTGAGTACATTAAATTCTTTTGGGTGGGTGTTTCTTAAATCTTTTCTAAATTTAGGAGTATGATTCTTAGATAATTTTGGTAGATGTAGTATGAGTTGTTAAAGTTATATTACCTTTATGCTCTGAAGCACGGATACTTCACGGAGAGTGCCGTCCCCGTATCTTGTACGTATCCGATACTCGTGTCTCCGTATCCTGTACATCCTCGTATCCTGCATTTTTTTATTATCTAACTATTTGATACTGCTGAAACTTGTCTCGCTATTTGATTTGTCTCCTTATGTTATATTGCTTATGAACGTGTTTTGTTTACTTATGTTATTACTTATGCTTATGAACAATTATTGTAGTCTTTATGGATTATCTTATTTATGTTAAATGAAAGATATTTACTATTTCCTTAATAACAAGAGATATTATTTAGTTTTATATATACACTAGATTTGCCCGTGGCTACGTGCCTACGGCACGTCTTCAAAACGATACAGCATATGAAAAGTCTTGTAAACAGTAAATCAACAATTATATACTGAAGTTTGAATAGTATGACAATAATTAGTTGTAAATAAAAGTCCATGTTTCCATATATATATATAGATATATAGATGAATATATATATAGAGAGAGAGAGAGAAAGAGAAAGAGATAAATAAATGAGTTGTTTTGGGGGATTTGAATTTGAGTTTTGGGGGGAAACTTTTGAGGAAAAAATGTGTTTTGTGAGGTTAGATCTGGGCCTTTGATTTTGGGGGGAATTGAATATGAGCCACTTGATAGCTTTCTTTGTGTTTTATTATATAGATATATATAATATAGTTGTATCCCCGCCGTATCCCGTATCCTACTTTTTTGAAAATTGTCGTATCCCCCGTACCCATGTCCCCATCCCCGTACACGTATCGTCGTACCCGTATCGGTGCTTCATAGCCTTTATGTAATGCATATTGTAGTGGTATCTAGAAATTTAGTAGTTGATAAATGTAGAAAAATGCATGCAAATGAAAAATTACAGTGTAAAATTGCTATGTAGACAAACTACAAATTTTATTAGAGTACTTTAAGTTAATGTCATGCAAATTGGAGTATACCATGATTAGATTTTGTAGATGGTTTGTATGTGTATATCAAAGGGGTAAAATTGTACCTTATTTGGGATAAATTACAATTGTATCGAGATGTGAAAATTTCTCCATCAACTCACATAATAATTAGAAGAAAAATACATCCATGCTATTTTGCTATAAAGAGTAGTAGTGCTAATTAATGTGTATAAGAGTTCTCATAAATTACTATTTTGAATTTATTGGGTGTGGATTCACCTTATTATAAATAAGAGCAGTATAAAATCGTCTTTGGGAATGTGGACATGTATTTTTATGAACAAAAATTTTTAAGACAAAAGGTAAAAATCGAAATTTATGAATGAGTTAAAATATAGAGGAAAACAGGGAGTCGGAGTATATATATGACAGTTAGTCACTCAAGACCTACTGGACTTCGGGTGCGTTTTGGGTCTGTTACTGTAGCATAGCAGAGCATTTGGTCTGGGTTCGAGTCTTGATAGAGACTATGTTTTAGTGAATTTTGATTTTAAATCAAATCACCGACGGTATACATATTTATAATTTAAATTCTTTTAATTTCAGTTCGTCACTTTGGACCATCTGGTCTTTGGGTAAAATTTCGGTATGTTACTGTTGTAATACCCCTGGTATGTAAATATTTCTTTTATTTTCCTTGCAATAAAAATATATGTATGTGTTGATTGTAAATATATACATATATGCATTGGTAATGTCAACATACACTATGGTAAGTTTCCTTACCTGATGTGTTTTATTTTTTTTATGTTCTCTTCTATAAAAAAAAAAAAAAAGGCCCAACTTTCCCTCCCTTTAAAAGCCCAATCCATTAAGACTTAGGGGTAAAGTGCAATTAGTGGAAACCTAAGGGGGTAAATGCAAAAAGTAAGGACACCTAAGCTTTCTACACCCTTCCATATCCTTCTCCCACTTTCTCTTCTCTGCTGACAGCAGTAGCACAGTTGTTTTCCCCCCATTTTTCTATATATACCTAGGTAATTAACACCCACTACCCCATCTACTACTACTAATAACTATTCCTACATCATTCTCCTTCACCCTTCTCCTTTTTTTTACTGTCGGCAAGCACACAGCAGAAAAAAAAAAAAAAAAAAAAAAAAAGAAAGAAAAGAAATTTCTTCCACATCTCATTTCCTATATAATTACCACTACTAAACTACTACTTCTTCAAACTACTATTATACTACTACTTGGAGCAAGAAGACAAGTAGGCTAAAGGTGAGTTTAGTTCACACTTAACTCCATTTTTTTATATATTCTATATTCCAATTCTAATTAATTTACTACCAATTTTATTTTCCTAGAAATATTGGAGTTGATATCAAAAGGAGTTTTAAAAGAAGATAAAGCAAGGGTTTAAGGTGGGTGTTTTTCCTCCTTGTATGTTTTTTTTAAAAAATTTTAGTATTTGATTGTTTGGATTATTTGATTAATAATAGTTTGTTTTTAAGAATTTAAGTAGTAGTTTGTTAGAATGATTGTATAATAGTTAAATTGTAGCCAAGAAAAGGAATGGTTGTTAATAGATCGTTTTGGTAAAAGGTATGGATTACTTGATGAATTAAAAATTTATATTAAATTGTTGATGTTTTGTTGTAGTGGTAGATTAAAAATTATCGTAGATTAAAGTATTAATAGGACACAAACGGTTGTGAATGCATGCTTTTGTATGTTTGACACCGCTAAATTAGGAAGCAAAAGGAAACGAAAAGGAAAACAAGTAGAAAAGAAAGAAAGGTATGGTTGTTTAGATAATCATACAATTTGAATTTGTTAGTAAGATGTTAGATTATTAGTATTATGTTGTTTGATTACTTGGTAGTTTATTATCTTTATTTAAGTGAACATAAATAACCAAATAAAACAAATGCATGCTTTAAGAAGAGTTTAGAAGTTTAACGAACCTTGTGAATGAATTTTGAAGTGAGTATTTGGTTATCCCACACATACATGTCTAAACAACATAATGTAGGAAAGAAGTATTTATTAAACGATGTTCCCTGTTTACATAAAGGAGTGTTATTTGATGAATACGATGAAGAAAGACCTCGTAGTACATATGGGTATGTTGTCCCAAATGGTAGTGTTGCGATTGTGAGATGTGCAAGTTAGTATGTTGTTCATGAATAACGATTGGTGGAATATTTCGGAAAGTTGCCACATGATTATTGCTTTTCCGAAGAGCCTTTAAAACCTAGAATTTGTACTATGTAGATAGATAGTGAATTAAGAAATCCTTTAGCATAACTCAACCACTAGTACTAGAATTTCCTAGAAGATTTGAGATAATTGGTAAGGACAGGCACTAGTTGGGCGTTGTACTCTCCTGTCAAGGGGACACGTGCGGCGTGGTCTCGTCTGGGACACGTGCGGCGTGGTCTCGTCTGTTAATTTCTGGGATTTAGTGATAAGGACTGTATGGTGGAAGTTAGGGAATGGACCCTCCAAAACCACCTAAGGTTCTATGTTGTTTAATGCGAACAGGGAGCAGAGCGGGGCTCTAGGACTCTCGGTGGAGCAGGTGGGACCTGCAGGGTCACCTTTATGTTCGTAACAGCTTTTGGGTAAGGTCCGGGAGTGGCGTAGGACCACAGGGGCCGGACGGAGTATGACCGGAGAGTGGCGTAGGACCACAGGGTCTCGGCATACATAATGGCATGACCAATAATTCTGACTGCAGCGACGGAACTAGACCGAGCGACTGCAACCTTATCAGTCACTAGATGAATGTCAGAAACAGGAAAGAGTACAAGAGTAGGATGCATGACGAGGGATTGAACCCTATTATCTGGAGAATACGAACTTGATTTGGGAAATATGTAGTATGGGATGCATATGTTTCCAAATTAAAGTTTGCATTAGAATAGGAGCATTAAGTGCATTTATATTTGTGCATTAGGTTTAGGTCATTGACACGCACTGACATTTTTCATTGTCCGTTCTTATTTTTATTATTTTATTCTTGCAGTTCATATTATCATTTATATTACTGTTAATATTGATTGATTGTGATAAGTGTTGAGGAGTGAAGCTCACTGTTTTTATCAGTTTGCGTCAGTTGCATTCAACTGACGTGCCCACTTATCTTTAGATTGCAGGACCACCCGATATTAGACTTAACCAGTGTTGGGCATTCCTATTCAGGAAGAAAGGCCTTAAGGTAAGAAAAGAAATATTTTATTTTATTTTCCTGAGATTTTTCTGTGTTGTGTACTCGTTGAAGTAAAAGATTCTGGTTGATGTCACGAGTTACCAGTATACGGAACTCGGGGCGCTACAAGTGGTATCAGAGCTAGACTTCAGTTGTAGTACAAACACTACAGGAAATTAGACTTGGGTGCCCATTTAGGATCGGGTTTAGTTTAGAATATGGAATGATCGTCAATCATGAGGTTGCAATCTACAACTTATGATTATGATTTTGCTTCCTATATCTAAACTAATCCCTGTAAATTCTCCTTGTAGGATGGATAATGAGGGACACCAAGTCGGGATGGAGGATGAAGAGGAAGAGGTATTTGAAGAAGAAGAGGA
The DNA here is from genome assembly GCA_017893485.1 of Hemerocallis citrina. Classification (NCBI taxonomy): domain Eukaryota; kingdom Viridiplantae; phylum Streptophyta; class Magnoliopsida; order Asparagales; family Asphodelaceae; genus Hemerocallis; species Hemerocallis citrina. The sequence continues at coordinate 85,348,260 of CM030361.1, forward strand.
GCCTGAAGAAGAAGACCCTGAAGAGGACCCTCAGGAGCATGTGGCAAATGACATACCTCCCCTCACTCCACCCCCTGTAGACTCTCCTGATGAACCCATCGACCTAAATCCTTTTGCATCTCGAATGAGAAACCGCCTTACTGTGTCACAAGCTAGGACTCAGAATAGAATTGCCGCACTTTGGCGCCATTTTTATATGCACAAATGGAAGACGGGCCAGCTTGAAGATCAGGTTCATGATATGAAAAGCCAACTGCTCACGATGGAGAAGAAATTGAAGAAGCTTGAGAAATTCAAGGCGCGAGCATCACGGAAGATTACAAAGATGAAAATTTCTCACCAATATAAAATTGCGTGCCTTAGAGAAAGACAAGGACAAATGCAGATTCAAATAGCCCAACTACAAATACAACTAGGTCGACGTTAGGAAGGAGGCTTTGTCTAGGTTGTATGTTGCATGTTTTGTAAGGTTTCTTGTATATGTTTTGGACTGATATGCGTCTTCTGAACTCTCCCGTTTGACTTTCAACCTTTTTCTGTGACTGTTGGACTAGAAAACAAGAATGCTAAAGTACTGTAAATTTTGGTGTATGTTTAATGATGTAAAAATAATATTTTGGTATGAATACTTGGTATGAAAGCTTACTTGATGATTGTCATGGTTGCTATATACACTATGAATATCCCCGAAATATCATACTAACCTTTAACATAATGTAGATGTCGGGAAGCAACGTAGGAGGTGGTAATGGAAGAACAGAGGGTGAAGGTAGAGTATATCAAAGAAACAGAGGTAGCAACAGCAGAAGAACTGAAGGTGAGGGCAGTGGAGTTAATAATGCCAACATCAACATCGAGGCAGAAATTGCACGGGTATATCGCATAATGGGGACTTTTATGGAGGCCAGCCGGAATCCTGCACCTCAGCTAGGGACCCAAGAAAGGAATGCAGGCGATGCCATTGCTAACCACGTCAAGATGGTGGAGTCTTTCAAGAGAATGAAACCACCGGTATTTGAAGGCCAAGCAGATCCGACAGCAGCTGACGATTGGATTCGTCAAGTGGAGACTGTGTTTGAGGTACTTAAAACGCCAGAAGAGAGCAAGGTTACCTTGGCAACTATTCTTTTGGAAAAAGACGCAGGAGTGTGGTGGCATTCAATCAAGCGGAGCATGGGTGATGGACCAATTACATGGGAAGATTTTCTAGAAGAATTCAGGCAACATTACTTTCCTCTAGATGTCCAAGAAGAAAAAGCTATGGAGTTCATCAATCTTAGGCAAGGAAGCATGACCGTAAGAGAATATGAGACAAAGTTCTCTCAGTTATCTCGATATGCACCAGAAATGATCCAGGATGAGGTGAAGAAGGCCAAAAGGTTCGAACAAGGCCTTAGGCCTGGGTTAAGGTCCAGAATGGTACCCCTTGGCATTCGAAGATTCGACAAACTGGTGCGTAGAGCTGCAGCAACTGAATTGGATATGAATCAAAACCAACAAACTCCATGCAAGACGGGGACATGGAACAAAGGGAAGAGGCCTGTGACTGCTACAGACATCAAGAAGCACGGTCCAATCCAAAAGAAAGCGAACACTGGTGAAGGAGTAGCCCAAAACATAAAGTGCTTTCTATGCGGCAAGCAAGGACATTACAGAGGTCAATGCCCACAAATTAAGCCCCAGAATGATGCACGAACGTGTTTCCACTGTGGAAAGGTTGGACACATCAAGACAACTTGTCCGCAACTCCAGAAAGTCAATAGCGGGCAAAACCGGAAGGAAGATGATAAGGGGAAGAAGCCTTTCCGTCAAGGGCGAGTCTTTACTCTTACTGAAGAAGAAGCGGAAGCGGATGAGGCGGAGGGAGTGATTTCGGCTATGAATGAGTAGGACGTTTGTTATGTTTTGTGGGTAAAGAAAAGAAGTTAACATGTATTCTCTTTTGTAACAGGATATGTAAATGTTAATGGGATGAAGGCTAGTATTTTGTTTGACAGTGGATCTTCTCATACTTTCGTGTCTAAAGCTTTTGCTCAAAAGTTAAATAACACTCAGCAAGCAATTCCTGATGCAGCTATGGAGGTGGCTACGCCATCAGGAGTCACTCTTGTTGCTAATAAATACTATAAAGATTGTAAGCTTCAAGTTGGAGAAGAAACTTTCAGTATCGATTTACTAGAATTGGGCTTTGTGGGAGTAGATGTAATAGTTGGAATGGATTGGATGTCGAAGTATAAGGCAACAATTGATTGTAAGGCAAAAAGGGTGATCATTGTGATATCCGGGAAACCGAAAATTGTATTCCAAGGAAAGGGGAAGAGAGGTGACATGCCAGCAGCTGTAGCCAATATAAAGGGGCCAGAAGACATTAAGAAGATTTCCGTTGTACGAGATTTCCCACTGGTATTTTTGGAAGAACTACCAGGGTTACCTCCGCACAGAGATGTAGAATTCAGTATTCCACTCCAACCAGGAAGTGCACCTATATCGAAGGCACCATATCGAATGGCACCAGTGGAACAGAAAGAAGTCAAACAACAAATCGAAGAGCTATTGCAGAAGGGATTTATTAGACCCAGTGTTTCGCCCTGGGGAGCCCCAGTGCTACTTGTCAAAAAAAAGGATGGGACAATGAGAATGTGTATCGATTATCGAGAGTTGAATAAGCTCACAATTCAAAATAAGTATCCACTTCCCAGAATCGATGATTTGTTCGATCAACTTCAGGGAGCAGCCGTATTTTCAAAGATTGACTTAAGATCAGGCTACCATCAAGTTCTGGTTAAAGAGGAGGATATACCAAAAACAGCCTTTAGGACTCGACATGGCCACTACGAGTTCTTGGTAATGCCATTTGGAGTAACAAATGCTCCAGCCGTTTTTATGGATTTAATGAATCGAATTCTACGACCATACTTGGACTCATTCGTTGTAGTCTTCATAGATGACATTCTAATATACTCAAAGACGGAGGAGGACCACGTCAGACATCTAACTGAAGTGCTGAATAAACTGCAAAAGCATAAGTTATATGCAAAGTTGTCCAAGTGTGAATTCTGGAAATATGAAGTTGCATTTCTTGGCCACATCATTTCTAAGGAGGGAGTGGCCACTGATCCACAGAAGGTCGAAGCCGTGAAAGGATGGCCCCAACCCAAGACAGTGAAAGAAGTTAGAAGCTTTTTGGGGCTAACTGGGTACTACAGGAGATTTATCCAAGACTATGCTAAGATAGCGGTACCACTTACAGGATTAACAAAGAAGAACAAAAGTTTTGAATGGAATGAAGCGTGCGAAAGGAGTTTTCAAGAACTGAAAAACCGGTTGATTTCAGCTCCAATATTGGTCTTACCACAAGCAGATAAGGAATACGTGATCTACAGTGATGCTTCACACCAGGGTCTGGGGTGCGTTTTGATGCAGGAAGGAAAAGTTATCGCCTATGGTTCAAGGCAGCTCCGGCCACATGAGAAAAATTACCCCACACATGATTTGGAACTGGCCGCAGTAATTTTCGCTCTAAAAATATGGCGACATTATGTCTATGGAGCAAAAGTAGAGATGTATACCGATCATAAGAGCCTAAAGTATATTTATCATCAGAAGGATTTGAATCTACGTCAGAGGCGATGGTTGGAAGTATTAGAAGACATTAGACCAGAAATCAAGTATCATCCAGGAAAGGCCAATGTGGTGGCAGATGCACTTAGTAGAAAAAGGAGTTTGGCTACGTTAATCGCAACAAGGAAAGAATTGGATGAGGAGATAAGACGAGCCGGTATTGAAAGAGTTACACAAGGCTTGGGTGCAATATTGGCACAATTAGAACTACAGCCAAGTTTGAAGGAGCAAATTAAGAAAGGTCAGGAAGGAGATGCAGAAATTCTGGCATGTAAAGAACAAGTGAATGCAGGAAAACTTCCGGAGTTCAATATAAGGGAAGGACTACTGTGGTTCGGAAACAGATTGTGTGTTCCAAAGATAGACAATCTGAGGGAAGAAGTCATGAAGGAAGCACACACTACATTACTTACAGTCCACCCAGGAAGTACTAAAATGTATCAAGACGTGAAGCAATGCTATTGGTGGGCCGGAATGAAACGAGACATAGCAGAGTTTGTAGCCAGATGTCTCACTTGTCAAAAGGTTAAAGCAGAAAACCAGAAACCTGGAGGTTTGTTGCAGCCATTGCCCATTCCAGAATGGAAATGGGAAAATATTAGTATGGATTTCATTACCGGGTTACCCAGAAGTCCCAAAGGACATGATACTATTTGGGTTGTGGTCGACCGACTAACAAAATCAGCTCATTTCCTCCTTGTGAAGATTACGTGGTCATTAGAGAAATTAGCAGAAGTATATATTGAAGGGATAGTGAAGTTGCATGGAGTACCAATATCCATAGTTTCCGACAGGGATGCGAGGTTTACTTCGCGGTTCTGGCAGAGTTTACAAGTAGCCTTGGGTACGAGGACAGATTTTAGCACCGCTTATCAACCGCAAACAGATGGACAAACGGAAAGGGTGAATCGCGTCCTGGAAGATATGCTGAGGGCATGCGTTATGGATTTTGGAGGAAATTGGGAAAAGTATTTAGCCTTAGTAGAATTTGCCTATAACAATAGTTATCAGGCTAGTATTGGCATGGCTCCGTATGAAGCACTCTACGGAAGAAGGTGCCGAACACCTGTGTGCTGGTATGAAGTTGGAGAAAGGCAACTGTTTGGGCCCGAAATTGTGCAACAAACTTCTGAGAAGATTGAACTAATTAGGAAAAGATTGGAAACAGCTCAGAGTCGACAGAAAAGTTATGCCGACACCCGACGAAGGGAACTGGAATTTGAAGAAGGTGACTCAGTATTCCTGAAGGTTTCCCCAACTAAGGGTGTAATTAGATTTGGGAAGAAAGGTAAATTGGCCCCGAGATACATTGGACCATACAAAATCCTGAAGAGGATTGGGAAGGCGGCATACAAACTAGACTTACCAAGGGAGTTGGTCCAAGTACATGATGTGTTTCATGTCTCAATGTTGAGGAAGTACATACCCGATCCGAGTCACCAACTAACCGAAGTTCCGGAAAATCTACAGGTGGACATGACTTACGAGGAGCAGCCGGTGAAGATAATTGATCGCCAGGAGAAAGTGCTGCGAAATAAAGTAATTCCCATGGTTAAAGTGCTCTGGAAAAATCAGTTTGTTGAAGAAGCCACGTGGGAGCTGGAAAACCAGATGAAGAATACACATCCTGAGTTGTTCAATTAATTTATGTTTTCCTTGTTTATCTCTCTACCTACAGTTTAGTTCTGAGGACAGAACTATTCTAAGGAGGGAGTGATGTAATACCCCTGGTATGTAAATATTTCTTTTATTTTCCTTGCAATAAAAATATATGTATGTGTTGATTGTAAATATATACATATATGCATTGGTAATGTCAACATACACTATGGTAAGTTTCCTTACCTGATGTGTTTTATTTTTTTTATGTTCTCTTCTATAAAAAAAAAAAAGGCCCAACTTTCCCTCCCTTTAAAAGCCCAATCCATTAAGACTTAGGGGTAAAGTGCAATTAGTGGAAACCTAAGGGGGTAAATGCAAAAAGTAAGGACACCTAAGCTTTCTACACCCTTCCATATCCTTCTCCCACTTTCTCTTCTCTGCTGACAGCAGCAGCACAGTTGTTTTCCCCCCATTTTTCTATATATACCTAGGTAATTAACACCCACTACCCCATCTACTACTACTAATAACTATTCCTACATCATTCTCCTTCACCCTTCTCCTTTTTTTTACTGTCGGCAAGCACACAGCAGAAAAAAAAAAAAAAAAAGAAAGAAAGAAAAGAAATTTCTTCCATATCTCTTTTCCTATATAATTACCACTACTAAACTACTACTTCTTCAAACTACTATTATACTACTACTTGGAGCAAGAAGACAAGTAGGCTAAAGGTGAGTTTAGTTCACACTTAACTCCATTTTTTTATATATTCTATATTCCAATTCTAATTAATTTACTACCAATTTTATTTTCCTAGAAATATTGGAGTTGATATCAAAAGGAGTTTTAAAAGAAGATAAAGCAAGGGTTTAAGGTGGGTGTTTTTCCTCCTTGTATGTTTTTTTTAAAAATTTTTAGTATTTGATTGTTTGGATTATTTGATTAATAATAGTTTGTTTTTAAGAATTTAAGTAGTAGTTTGTTAGAATGATTGTATAATAGTTAAATTGTAGCCAAGAAAAGGAATGGTTGTTAATAGATCGTTTTGGTAAAAGGTATGGATTACTTGATGAATTAAAAATTTATATTAAATTGTTGATGTTTTGTTGTAGTGGTAGATTAAAAATTATCGTAGATTAAAGTATTAATAGGACACAAACGGTTGTGAATGCATGCTTTTGTATGTTTGACACCGCTAAATTAGGAAGCAAAAGGAAACGAAAAGGAAAACAAGTAGAAAAGAAAGAAAGGTATGGTTGTTTAGATAATCATACAATTTGAATTTGTTAGTAAGATGTTAGATTATTAGTATTATGTTGTTTGATTACTTGGTAGTTTATTATCTTTATTTAAGTGAACATAAATAACCAAATAAAACAAATGCATGCTTTAAGAAGAGTTTAGAAGTTTAACGAACCTTGTGAATGAATTTTGAAGTGAGTATTTGGTTATCCCACACATACATGTCTAAACAACATAATGTAGGAAAGAAGTATTTATTAAACGATGTTCCCTGTTTACATAAAGGAGTGTTATTTGATGAATACGATGAAGAAAGACCTCGTAGTACATATGGGTATGTTGTCCCAAATGGTAGTGTTGCGATTGTGAGATGTGCAAGTTAGTATGTTGTTCATGAATAACGATTGGTGGAATATTTCGGAAAGTTGCCACATGATTATTGCTTTTCCGAAGAGCCTTTAAAACCTAGAATTTGTACTATGTAGATAGATAGTGAATTAAGAAATCCTTTAGCATAACTCAACCACTAGTACTAGAATTTCCTAGAAGATTTGAGATAATTGGTAAGGACAGGCACTAGTTGGGCGTTGTACTCTCCTGTCAAGGGGACACGTGCGGCGTGGTCTCGTCTGGGACACGTGCGGCGTGGTCTCGTCTGTTAATTTCTGGGATTTAGTGATAAGGACTGTATGGTGGAAGTTAGGGAATGGACCCTCCAAAACCACCTAAGGTTCTATGTTGTTTAATGCGAACAGGGAGCAGAGCGGGGCTCTAGGACTCTCGGTGGAGCAGGTGGGACCTGCAGGGTCACCTTTATGTTCGTAACAGCTTTTGGGTAAGGTCCGGGAGTGGCGTAGGACCACAGGGGCCGGACGGAGTATGACCGGAGAGTGGCGTAGGACCACAGGGTCTCGGCATACATAATGGCATGACCAATAATTCTGACTGCAGCGACGGAACTAGACCGAGCGACTGCAACCTTATCAGTCACTAGATGAATGTCAGAAACAGGAAAGAGTACAAGAGTAGGATGCATGACGAGGGATTGAACCCTATTATCTGGAGAATACGAACTTGATTTGGGAAATATGTAGTATGGGATGCATATGTTTCCAAATTAAAGTTTGCATTAGAATAGGAGCATTAAGTGCATTTATATTTGTGCATTAGGTTTAGGTCATTGACACGCACTGACATTTTTCATTGTCCGTTCTTATTTTTATTATTTTATTCTTGCAGTTCATATTATCATTTATATTACTGTTAATATTGATTGATTGTGATAAGTGTTGAGGAGTGAAGCTCACTGTTTTTATCAGTTTGCGTCAGTTGCATTCAACTGACGTGCCCACTTATCTTTAGATTGCAGGACCACCCGATATTAGACTTAACCAGTGTTGGGCATTCCTATTCAGGAAGAAAGGCCTTAAGGTAAGAAAAGAAATATTTTATTTTATTTTCCTGAGATTTTTCTGTGTTGTGTACTCGTTGAAGTAAAAGATTCTGGTTGATGTCACGAGTTACCAGTATACGAAACTCGGGGCGCTACAACTGTTCATCAGGTGGGGGTTGGGTTTGACCTGGGTTCGATTCCGGCTCTTGCCACTTTATTTTCTTTTTGATTTTTTTGGGTATTTTGAGTTTTAAGGTGAAATAAAAATTGGGGGAAAATACTAATATTCTTCTAAAATTGTTTAGACTTTATAAAAATTATTTCTACAATATTTTATATATTTTGTCAGTATTGAAAGAGAATTTTACATTAAATATTGTTGAAGAATTCGATTTTTATCAATTAAAAAGTGACTATTGTTTAATTTAAGAAAGATGAAAATTTGAAATGCACTTCGATCTTTCTTAACGAGATTTTGTGGTTATTAACTTTTGATTATGAGATTACTTGAAATGCACACAATGTTATGAATGATTAAATTGATAAAATAAGTCGAAATGAGATACTTCATGTTATGAAATTATAAATGAATGTTTCTCTTTAGAAAGAGTTTATGAATAAAGAAATGAAAATATTATTTGATTGAATATGTAACTTATTGTTGATCTATAGAAAGAGATAGTTGTTAGAATCTAAAAGTTAGGCGAGACCCTAGTGACCGGCACTTTTTATTAATAATTTGATAGCTAACCAGTGGGTTGAGCATCTCTTGAGAAGTAGCCAGTTTGGGCTGACTGTCTCTTTTGTTTGGTTTAAGTCTGATAGGGTAAGCTAGCTCTAGGTTGTGATGATTTTCTTCTAAAACAAACTAAAAATGTAAGGACTACACTATAGTGGAAATGTGACGAAAGTAAAAGAAAAACACAAATATGAGGGACTCGGATCTACGGTGTGAGAGTATTCATAGGTTGCCTGCTTGATGCGTCATAGCATGGCGTGGATACATCTCCGGAATTATCGGGACCGGGGCGACGCTTGTGGGGTGTTTGGTGACTACATAGTGTCATCGTTCCATGACGGAGGCGAATTGTCCATAGGCTCTGCATGATGCGTCATGTCACGGCGTGGAATTCCCCTCCAGGCTGTCAGGACATGGGCTCGTAACTCATTAAACATCTAAAATACTTACCGTAGTTACCATAGTAGTTTAATTCATGGTGAGGAAATCAACCCTACAAGATGAAATACGATTAAGGGCTTGCCCTCGGACCTATGTAGTATGGAATACATAGAATCCGAACAAGTGCGCATTAGTGTCATTTAATATAAATAACTGCATTAAGGACTAAGTGCACAGCACCCACGACATCAATAGGATAGTCCCTATTTAGCTATGTTTGTGATCAAGTTTGTGTTTGCTAACGTATTTAAGAATCGTTATACTTTCGGCATAGCGAGGATGACCGTATATAATATTTCGTCGGTTGTAAGCAACTGACGTGCCCACAGTTTTATATGTAGGACTTGGAATTTACAAGAAGATATATATATATGAATTTGATGCGGATGATTGCTTAAATGTTAAAGTTATTACAATTATATATTTATCATTGTTATATTTTATTTATTCTGCTGCGTGTTGGTGTAAAAGACTCTGTTGTAATAAAAGTTTTTAAATTCCTTGTAAAATTGTACAAAGTAAAATGTAAAGATCCTGTGGAACTTCGAATTTATACTTATTTGGAATTCGGGATGTTACATGCCCCCTCAAGGTTGTGGTCCTACCTTTGTTGGCCGAGTTCTAGACTGTTTCCAACAGTTTTTTTTTTATTCCACAAATAATGAACCTAACTAATAGGACTCGGCCCTCTGTTGCTTTTAGATCATATGAAACCCTGCCACTAGACCAAAACACTAACAATCCCACTGTTATGCATCTTAGGAAATTTGAACCCAATACCACCCATTTTACACAAGATAGTCTACCACATGAGCTACGCTAACTTCGCACGATCGTTTCTAACTTGATGAGACATAAATTAGCTATAACTTAACATAGATTAAAACTGGAGGATAAGACATCGAAACCCTAAGATCTTGATGACTACGAAAAAATAAACAGGAAAATAAATTATTAAATACCTGAGAAATTAGGGTTTGAGCTTGGCGATTCGAGAAAAGGTCGGCGAGTTTGGCGATGAGCTTGAATCGAGAGTCGTCGGTGGAGATTTCGGTTTGGGGGAAGTAGTTGGGCCAGATCGCCGCCAAACCGGCGGGGTCGACGGCTTGGTCCCTACTGATACGAGTCGACGGCGATACGAACATCTCGATTTGAGTAAGTGGAGATTTTCGCCGGCGAAATCAGCGTGGTCTTTAGGGGGGGGGGGCGATGGGAAGGGGAAAGGCGGTGGAGGGTTTTTTTTTTATTTTTTAATAGATGTTTTATTTTGCGCGGGAAAAGCAATGATTTTAGGTGCTTTATGATTGATCCCCTGAATATTTCGGATATGAGAAAGACTCCCGTTTGGTTTCATTTTTTGGAAATATTTTCAGAAATATTTTTTTTCAAAATGCGTTTGGTTTCATTTTCCAAAAGGCATCTTTTCAGAAAATTGGCTTTGATCTGTTTTTCCTTTTGGCCGCTTTCCCTTCTTCCATCCCCATCTTACTGTCGAAAAAAAAAAACCCTATTCACCATCTTCTCCTCTCTCGTCATCCATAGTCGTCACCTCTCTCTTCACCCTCTTCGCCACCCTACCTTTATCGAAGTTCTTTCACCGGCCTCGCCCAGGGCTTCACCGGCCTCATCCTTCGAAGCGTGGGAGGAGATCCACCGACCACCATGGCCAGGGCATCGCCGACCGCCTCGCCCAGGGCTTCACCGGCCCCATCCCGCTGTTCTCATGGCCACCGTCGGCGCCTCAGAAGAACCCCTTCGAAATCGACCTTAACTCCGACGCTATCCTAGATATCGGGACGAAACTGAGCCAAGCGGGGGTGGAGTTCGGTGCTGGATTGAACGGGATGATGCAGCAGTTCTTTCGGCAGATTCCGGTGTATTTTTATTTTATTTTTTTTGCTTTGCAAGAGGTTTAAGTGTAGAATTCACATTAGATGGCTATCCCAGATTGTGAAATGAATGTAACAAAACACAAATTTGAAATGGATATTTTGTACATTTATTGAAAATTTGCATATTGTGTCCAATTGCTGTATTAGCCGACTCTTACACAATTCAAATAAAATATTACAGAGTCGAAGGCTTGTTCGTATACTGGTAGAACTTGAGTCTGTATCTGCAAAAAAATAAAAAAAAATCATAAGAAAACTAATGCAAATTCATTAAACAAACACCCTGCATAAGTTCCTTTTCAAGAAAACTGGAAAAAAAAATTTGTTGCCAAACTGGAAAAAAAAGGGAAGAAAAAAAGGGATTTCGAAATATATTATTACCAAACAGCATTTTACCGTCTAGTTTTAAGAAAACAACATTCAGACTATTTTTTTTACTCAAACAGGTTTTACAATCTCATTTTCAGAAAACAGTTTTCAGAAAACTATTCCAGACAGCTTTTACACTCTCATTTTCAGAAAACAATTTTCACAAAACAATTTTCACAAAACATTTTCAGAAAACTGTTTTCAGAAAACAATTTTCACTATAAAGTTTGGTTTGTTGTTTTGAAAACAGTTTTCTAAAAACTTCCTAACAAAACAAGTTGGAGTTTTCAAAAATGCTTGTCTAAAAATGTAAGGTTGCGCTCTTGTAGAGTGAGAATGACTGAAGTTGGAGTTTTGTGAAAACACTTTTCACAAAACACCCTAACAAAATACGTTTTTGGGTTTTAAAAAAAAAAAAAAAAAACCAAACCAAACAGACTACATTGTTTATCTTTTAGTACAAAATTTTCATTTTTGTCTCCTGAATATCTCGGATATGAGAAAGACTACATATGTTAAGTTTATCTTTTAGCACGAAATTTTCATATTTGGATTTTTTTTTTTTTTTTTTTTGATAAGAGAATGACCGAAGTCATTTTTCATTAATGAGGATTAAGAAAACAAAGTAATACAAAGTACCAATATTACAGATAGGCTGACTGATCAGCGGTACAAACAAAACAACATAGTCAAAGCGTCAAAATAGAACTACAACAGTAATAAAAGTTCATAAAACGTCCGAGGCAGCTCCAGTCGGATCTTCTCTCGCTATGCTCCTAACTCGCTACTCTCCTTCACTGTTCCTGGTCCTCTTAGCTGTCTCCTTAGCACCTGCCCAATCATGAATCAAAAGGAAAATTTTATTCATTGAGTTAGGAAATCTATAAACTCTCCTGCGAAAAATTAAATCATTTCTTTCTAGCCATAGGTTCCAGATTGAGGCTGCAATTGCTATGTCCCAAGCCTTTCTATCTTCTAGTTTGATGTGCGAGTCTCTAATATGCCCCCATATGTCAGTGGTTGATTCAGGAACCTGATTACACCCAAAATCCCTACATAGTATTTCCCAAATAAAATGTGCTTTGGGACATCGAAAGAGGATGTGATCGACGTCTTCTTCGGCAGAAAGGCACGTCTCGCAAATAACATCTATCTGCATATTCCTCTTCTTAAGGTTAACTTTCGATAGGATCGCATTACTATGTGCTAACCAACATAAAACTTTGACTTTGTATAGTACTTTGGCCCCCCAAATAACTGATTGGGCTTGACATCTCGTACCTCCATCATTTATCCATTTATACATGGATGAGACCGTGAATACTTTTGACCTGTCCCTATCCCACCATCTTTCATCATTTAAGCTATTAGCCCGCCCCCCTTCTTGAAGAATCAGTTTATTCAGCTCTTCAAATTGAACTCTACTCTTTGTTGTAATATTGTGGGAAACTATAAAATTTAGTTTGCCGCTTTTTCGAATATCTACCACTGAGAGGTCTAAGTTCTGTGTAGCTTTCGCAGCTTGTGGGAATTGATTTTGCAGAGTTGTATTACCAAACCATTTGTCTTTCCAGAATCTGGTGTTTTCCCCATTTCCTACTTTGCAAGTGGTGTTGGTATAGAAAATATCTCCTTGCTTTGCTATCCCCTTCCAGATGAGAGACACTTTCGCCGATGGACTTCTTCCTCCAAATCGGTATTTCCGTCTCTTGCGGAAGAGTTCGAATGAGTAGCTCCACCATCCTTTGTGCTTGTTAGTTATCTTCCACCACCACTTACTGAGCAGAGCTTTGTTCATGTCATGAAGGTTTACAATACCCAATCCTCCAAATTCCCTTCTCTTGCAGACTCTTCCCTAATTAACCAAGTGGAAACCTTTGTTTCCCTCGTCCGTGCCATTCCATAAGAATCTTCTTCGCAGTTTATCTATCCTGTTGATGACCCACTTAGACAGTTCGTAGATGGACATCAGGTACAGCGGGATCGCGCTAAGAACAGAGTTAAGCAGGATGATCCTTCCTCCAAGGGAAAGGAACCTACTCTGCCACCCCGCTAGCTTCTTTTCAATCTTTGCGATAATGAAATTCCAATCCTCCTTCAAGAGAGCTCCCGGCTTAATTGGCGTTCCCAGGTATTTGATTGGGTATTCGCTGATCTTGCATTCTAAAATCTCCATAATATCCTTACACGACGTCGATGCTGTTCATAGATCGGGATGATACTGGTCTTGTTTAAGTTCACTTTCAGTCCTGACCATCACTGAAAGCAAGCCAATACCGTCTTGATGGCAACCTTCTTCCACAGTTGCTCTACCGAAGAGAATTGTGTCGTCTGCATATTGGAGGATCGACATTGGCTGAGTGATTCCTTTGATCTTAATCCCTTTGATGGTGTTGTTTTCCATAGCTCTTCTTATCATTTCCGCTAGCCCGTCTGCCACTATAGCGAATAGAAGGGACGATAATGGGTCCCCTTGCCGAAGGCCTCTCTTGCATAGAATCTCTCTTCCTTGCCAGCCGTTCACCTGGACGGAAGATTTTCCTCCTCGAATGCACATTTTCATCCATAATCTCCATTTTGCACCAAATCCTTTAAGAGCTAGGACCTCCTCCATACAGTCCCAGGATATCGAATCGTAAGCTTTCTGAAAATCAAGGTTTAGGATGAAACCGTCATCTTTTGCTTTGTGACCTCGAAAGATAATTTCGTGGGCAGAAGCTATGCTGTCCATGATATCCCTTCCACTTATGAAGCCGCTCTGCAATTGGGCGACGACCTCGTTAAGGTGAGGGGCTAATCTTTGCGCCAATACCTTCGTGATTCTTTTGAACAATCCGTTCAGCATGCTTATTGGCCTGAGATCTTCGTGTGTGATAACCACGCTTTTCTTAGGAACGAGAATAATCGTAGCATAATTTAACCTATCCAAATTAGCCACACCGTCGTATAGCTCGTGGAATATGTTCAATAGGTCTTCTTTGATTATTTGGCCCATCTAGCCCTGGAGCCTTGTCCTGTCCCTGTTTCTTAATTGCCTCAAACACCTCAATTTCTGTGAATCTCATTTCGATTCCTTCGCTCCTATAGAACCCCGCATTTTCAAATATTATTTTAATTATTTGAAAATGAATTCTAAATGATTTTGAGTATTTAATAAATATTTTCTAAAAGATTTATCTTTTGCACACGTGCAAATGACTTTTGAGAAGCTTGAAAAACTAAGTTTTCTTTATGAAAAATCATTATTTAATATTCGAGATTTATTTAGTATTTTTCCAGATTTTTCTGAAATTAACTGGGTCTATTTGCAATTTTTGAGAAAAGAAGGACTTTTATGCAAAATTGACATTTTGAGGGTTAAAGTGCAAATACAATTTCTGGACGTTTTGAACAGTAATAATGGAGATTTAGAATGTATATTTTCTATTTAAATCCAAATTTAAATGAGTTTTGATGGGATTTCCAATGAATGATCTATACATGCAAATTGTATTTTTTGGAAAGGATTGTTTTGCAAAATGGGGTAAAACCCTAAATCTATTTCCGGGTATTTAAAATAAATTTCTTCCAACCGTCATTATTTTTGGGTGACTTGTTTTGGAGGAGCAAAAAGGAGAATTTTGGATCTAGCAAGGAGGAAAACTTTTCGTGGATTCTTTTCTAAAATCAAGGTGAGTGACATTTGTTTGTGTTGTTGCTTGATTTTGTGAATGATATGACATTGTTTGTTTTGATTTATGTGAATGACATCGTTTAGCTTTATTCCGTCATATGAATGATATGATCCTTGTAATGTGATGTGAATGTATATGAACCATTGTTATTGTTGGACCATATTTGTGGAACTTATGGATATTGAGTAGATCTTGAGTTATGATATTATATTGTTTGAACGCATATTAAGAATTGATCATGGTTGGGATCGGTTGGTGAACATCTGGATCTGGAATATACAAATCAGATTTTGAACTTAGTTGTGAAAGGAATTAGTTTTGAGAAACCCTAATGGAAAGATTAGTGATTATGGATCTTAAGGATTGAATTTCGACATTTGGGTGATTGAGTAATGTATCCTTTATGGAGATTATTTGAGGTTTGATTATTTTGCCTGAGGGGTGAACTATTTTTCATGAGCAATGAACCTTTAGAACTCCAGTTTGGATCTCGTATTTAGACCTAAATTATGAGAACTGTAGGCCGACAGTCGACTGGCCTTCTATGCAGTCGAGTGGTACGACTCTACTGATGCACCTTCAGTCTTTGGAGAAGCATTCTGGACAGTCGACTTGACTCTTAGCAGTCGACTGATCCACTGAGATTTATTTTTGTAAAATGTATTCTGGACAGTCGACCTAGACTACTGTCAATCAACTGGTCCACTGAGAAATATTTTGTTCAGTCCTTTCGGGGCAGTCGACCTCTAACCTTTTTAAGTCGACTGTTATGACTTAGTTTATTTTCATAAAATTTTGGATATTTGACCTCTGGGCAGTCGACTGGACTACTGTACGGTCGACTGGTACTGATGGATTTTTGTAACCTTTAGTGTTATTTCGAATGATTGGTTTTCAGATAATTCAGTCTATATTTGATCTTTGGTTCAGTATTTGATTTTGAGATATTCAGTTATGAATATGATTTTGAGATATTCGGTTGATCCACTCTTGTTAGTGGGATTTGTTTAGACTTTTGAGTTGAGTCTCTAGAGGTAGGTGACCCTAGTATACTGGTGTTGAGATATTTGTTGAGTTATTTTGTTGAGACCCGTTGAGGCAATTCAGTTAACCTGTTTTGAGTTATCCCGGTAGGGTACACCGACTCTAGGAGATTTTGTTGAGTAATTCAGTAACCCAAAATACTAAGGACAGGCATTAGTAGTGTTATGACGAATGGGAACATGAGTTATGCACCTCAGTATGGCTTTAGATGCGAGACTTAATCTCCTGAATTATCCAAGTGATTTACTTGAGATGTGAGACTTATCTCCGGAATTATCCAGGTAGATTACCTGAGATGTGAGATATTTCTCCGGAATTATCCAGGTAGTTTCTTGAGATGTGGGATTGATCTCCGGAATGATCAAGGTCGAGGCGACGCTTGTGGGGTATTCATGTGATGATGTGTTTATGTCTAGATGTGAGATGATCTCCGGAATTATCCAAGTGGTTACTTGAGATGTGGGATCAATCACGGAATTATCGGGCATGGGCCAATCCTCATAGCTTATCTTTATCTCTTAGTAATCATCGTAGTTTGCATATAGCATTTGTGTTTTCCTGACTCATTTTCATGCATTTGGTTTTACTGATTTCCACACTTGACCTTCGGTTTTCGTATCACCTGTTTTCACTTCTTGTTACTTCTTATTTTGGTATATTTGGTTTACTACCTTTTGTTGAGAATATCATGATTACGTTCATTTATGTTGCTTGTTTGATTTTATGTCACTCACACCATTTATGACTGATCCCGTTAGTTTTGGGGTTAGGGATCACCTCTAGCCTCACATGTTGCAGGTTGTTGCTTAGAATTGGAGGTTGGATGCCTGAGTTGACTTTGAGATGAATTGGATTATTAAGTGTTTAGTGTAAAATTTGTAAAGGCATATTTGAGGAAATTTTGAGTTGTAAATAAAATAAATTTGAGTTGAGATGTTTAGACTTCCGCTGAGATTTGTAATAGTTGTTGTAATAAAAGTTGAAAACTTTAGTGGAGTTGTTTGTGCTGTTATTACAATTGAAGTGGATTGCTGGGAATGTGCCACGTATTTTCTAAGCTCTTATATTAGAAATTCGGGGCGCTACAGCTCCCATCCAATCTGGAGGAGCTCCACATATCCTGGGCCATCACACATCTGCTAGCTGTATCACGTCCTAGAAGGTCATGAAAATGTCTATCTAGGTGCTCCTTGATAAGGTCTTCGTTTTCCGTCCAGGTCCCGTTAACTGAGATTCCCGTAATGTGATTCTGTCTTTTCCTTCCGTTTGCGACCTTGTGAAAATATTTTGTGTTTGCATCTCCCTCTCTAAGCCATTGTATCCTCGCTCTCTGTTGCCAGTATAATTCCTCCATCTTCCCAATATGTTGTAACTCTAGTCTATTACTGGCGAGCTCGTCTTGTAACACCCCGAATTTCAAACAAGGATAAACTCGGGATTTCACAGGATCTTTACTTCACTTCGTACAATTTTACAAGGAAAATTTAAAACTTTTTCACTAATAAATCAGAGTTCAATTACAACTTGATTTTACACAACGGAAGAATGAAATCTACAATAAAACATTTACAACATCTTTAAAATAACACAGCTCCAGCATATCCATTTTATAGCTTCGCGAATAGTCCATTACCTGCATGTTAATCTGTGGGCTCGTCAGTTACTTAGAACTGACGAAATGTTATACACGGCTATCCTCTCTATGCCGGGAATAGTATAACGATCTCATATTTTAACAAATCAACAAAAAGATTGAATGAACAAGTAAAGTGTCAAAGGTGATTATTCTAAACATAAGTGTATGTCATGCCTTAATGCCTAATGCACACATTTCTATACTAGGATGACACTAATGCACACTTGTTCAGATTCTATGCATCCCATACTACATAGGTCTGAGGGCAAGCGCCTACGTACTCCACATTAAAGGGTTCGATCCCTCGCCATGAGACTACCCAGTAATAAAACAAGTTTTAGAGTTATTTCACAGATACGGATCTCAGCCTCCCTAGCTTATATTAACAGATCCCAGCCTCCCTGGCTATTATATCGTGATGATAATCCCGTAAATGCCCTTCTAGCCCCAGTATATACATATTCTTTGGAGTATGGTAAACATCCATCGACTACCCTAAGTCCCGGATAAAATACAGTCCATCTCCTATGGGGCAACCACAGTCCACCAACCGGGTCTATAGCCACGGAGATCCACCGCCGACTATATAGAAGCACCCATTTACGTTTGCACAAGTTTATCACATCTTCACTTAAGTGCCTAATTATTCTTAAGTTCAAGACATGAATAATTTCCACTCATAGAATTAGTTTTACCTCCTACCGGACTTAATCAACAAATATGAGATCGCCCCACGGCAATATCTCAAAATCATATCAATCCTTTCTTTCATTTTTGCCGGTAACCGAAGTCTTACTAATTCTTAATCATAATCTTTCATGCACATGAAACATGGGTACACATACCCCTTAATAATCATATCTTAAACTTATTATATTCATATCTCTAACTTATCCATAATCTAATCAATGTCTCATTTTTGCATTACCCATGATTCATTCATTCATTCATAATTTCCCATAAAAACAAATAATCCTTTTTCATGAACAAAATTTTCATCCATTATCATTCTTTTTAACAACTTAGGCACATATTCATAATCAACTTATTCATTCAAAATCTTTATAAGCAAAATATTTTCTTTCAAGTACGCAACTTCATCACATGAAATTTTATCAACAAATTCAAACTCTCACAATATCTCAACTCACTTTAAAACATTCTTTACACAAATAAGAGTATAATTTTCTTCAAGAAAAATCACTTCACAAACTACTACTTTACTCTTCTTAATAAAATAAAGGTCTATAATAGAATTTTGAAGTCAATAATAATGTTAAAATTACTCAGTTTCGGAAAATATAATAATGGACTAACTTTGGTAAATATTTTCAAAAGTGGACCAGTCGGGTAAATATTTTTCGCGGTGGATCAGTTTCGGAAATTATTTTCTTTTTACCCTTTTCATTATCATGTCTTCACTTAGATATTTCCATGTCTCTAGCCATCCACAATTTGATCTATATCTCATTTGGCATCAATCATAATTCTCTTTTAGTCCATTCATGAATCAACAACAATAGCAATTTCATTTGCAAATTTTAAACTCATGAAGTCTCTCCAATTAATCAAATACAAATAATTCACAACTTAATCAATGTTCTATTCATAATTCACTTATTCTCAATTCTTTCCAACAAGAATTCTATTCATGCATTCATCTAATTTAAACTCATTAACAATTTGAGTACACATAGAAATCCAGAATTTCACATTCATCATAATTGCATAATCTCAACAAGAGAAACTAATTCTCACATCAAAGTCTTTTTTTTATAAAAAAAATTCATATTCTTAAAAATAATTAACTTAAGAACAAAATTTCATTCTATCTTCAAATATCTCTTTTACTTCTCAAATATACTTGAAAAATTTCTACAACTATTTTTACTATATTCTATTTCATTTTATAAGAGTATTAGAATTTTTTCCCAAATTTAATTTGCATTTAAACTCATTAAGAAGTCTCAACAATCTTCCTACAAATTATACATTTCGACAATTACAATCATGAGTACTAGTATGGTTTGTGACAGTAATTCATTTTATTATTTTTAACTATCGTGATGGAAAATTGTTCTCTTAGTCATAACAATATTTCTACCATTCATAAACACAATATATTTATCCCATCACATTTTACTTTATTTATCAAAATTAGCATGTTTGTACTACAAAATCAACCACTAACACAATATTAATCTTTCTTTCTTATTCATGACCCTAGAACATAAAACAACATTTTTCAACAAATTTCCCATACAAAAGAATACATTTTTAACATGCATAACATTTTACAAGCATTCTAACATGATCTATGGTATTAGCTCTTTAGTCAAAATCTCCTATTATTTGTTTAATCATAACAATATTGTTTTCATTCATAGCATGTAACACTAACATGAAATCTTAACTACATATCAAAACAAAATGCTCATATTTTGTCACTAGCATGCATAGTTCTAAATTAGAAAGCATGAGAACCCACCTTTTGTTTGAAAGTTGAAAACTACAAATGAATGGCTTCTTCTTGCTCCTAGCAACTCCTAGTCCTCTTCTCCTCCTAGCAAATGCTCCAAGCAAGAGATCCTCCAAGCACAATAACTCTCTTTCTTTTTCTTACCCTCTTTTCTTTCTCTTTTCTTTCTCTTTTCTTTCTCTTGTTTATTTTATTTTTGGTGTGAAAAAGAATGAGAAATGGGTTGCTATTTATAGGACAATGCTAGGGACTATATTGCAAAATCTCCCACCTAATAACTTCTCATTTTAATTCTCTTTTTAATTCTCACCTCTTCATATTTTTAACTCCTAAAACTCCCAACCTCTCATCTCCCCACTCTCCATGAACTTAACCACTCCATTAATCCCCTCCCATAGCCCACAAAATGGTCCAAATACATTTGTGTGTGCATGCATACATGCACAAACAAATATGAACACATTTCTATAACTCAAAAATGTGTACTAATATTGTAACTTGTCATGTATAACTTAATTTGTGATTTTAATAATGGGCTTGCTACATGGGCTCATTTCTAATTAATTAGTTTGATTATCTAGTGGGTTTGCTACATGGGCTCATTTTATTCAACTAATTTAATTATCCTAGTGGGCTCTCTTTTTAATTAGTCTATTGGGCTAGAATTTAACTTTAAGTCCATGGATCAAAAGAAAAGCTAAATAAAACTAATGCATGCTAAAAATAGTAAAATGAGAGTAGCAAAATGAGAATAAAAATTTGCACGTGCACCATACGTGCAAAAATTGAAAAATGCATTTTAATCAAAACAAGGGGAAAATAAATTTTCGTTTTATAAAATAGATTTAAATACATAAGAATAAGTAATTTAAACCTATAGAAAATATTATACATAGTGGTGGAAACACGTGCATCAAAACACGTAAAAAGCACGTAAATTCCAGGGATTGAATATTATATTTTAGTTGACTGAAATCAATACGGAAAATGTATAAATAGTACGAATCCAAAATATGTAGTGAAACACATTACAAAATATACGTGCGTAACACCCAGGGGCAAAATTGTAATTTCCAATTTTGCGGGGTGTTACACGTCTTTCTCGTAGTCCTGGAGATCTCTGTCCTCCTGAGCACTTTCCAGGTTGGCGATTCCACTCACAAGCACCTCTCTTCTAAGGTGAATGTCGTTCATCTTTTGTCTGGCCCATGTTTTTAATCTCATTCGTAGGCGCCTTGACTTCTCTACCCAAATTCCTACTGCTGAAGACTAAGCTGTGCTAGCATTCCACGATTCGGCGATAACTTGCCTTGTCTCCTCACAGACGGTCCATGCTTTCTCAAATTTGAAGCTGAAATGCTTTTTCCTACCATTTAGTCCGCAGTCAATCATCAGAGGCAGATGGTCTGACGTGTATCATAGAGCCGTTTTGACCTTTGCAAAGGGATGAACATCCTTCCACTCGTTGGACACCAGAACTCTATCAAGCTTGGCCAAAGTAGGATTACGCTGCATATTTGACCAAGTATATTTTCTGTCCGTCATCTCTAATTCCAATAAGTCTAGATCTTCTATCGTCTTGTTGAAAGAGTCTTGATCAGAGCAATTGTGGCTCATACCTTTATGCTCATCCTGGAATCTAGTGATATTAAAATCTCCTCCAATTATCCAAGCCCCTCCCGATTTGTTCCTGATGTATCTTAATTTCGTCCACAACTCTTGGCGCAATCTACTGTCGTATGGGCCATAGACACTAGTGACAGTCTGTGTCCAATCGTCTCGTCTACGTCTAATTATAATCGAGACCGTGAACACACCGATAAAATCATCGACGATCTCGAAAGAACTAGAACTAGCCCCTACTGCTATACCCCCTGAAAACCCCCTAGCCGGCTTAAATCTCCAGTGGAAGTCTGCCATCCCTCTAAGGGAAGTGAAGTCCTCCTCTGTTGGGGTTTCTATTTCTGTTGGGGTTTCTATTCTAGTTTCTTGGAGCCCACAAATGTCAGGACGAATCTTGCTAATTGTTATTCCTATAGCTCTTTTTTTAAAAAAATTTGGCGCATCCCTCTAACGTTCCAAAACATGTATACCATTAAAAAACCGTTTTAATCCCTAAATGAAGTACCCCTCCTCTCCTAAAGGACCCCGAGATTAGTTAGAAACTATTTTGGTATCCTCTCTAATGATTGCTACGTTAGATAATTGTTCAGCCCAAGTGGAACCCATGGCTAGACCATGCAAGCTAGCGAAGTAAATGAAAGATTCATCTGATAAAGAATTGAGAACAGAGCAATTAAATTTAGAGGTACCTTCGCCTGTCGTGTTTTCCTCCGATTGTATGTTTTCCCTATGTGACCATCCCTCCTGCCCGTTGTTCTGACTATCCATGCTAACCAACTGTCTTTTCCCTTTCCTCCGATATTCTGTGATCTTTCTAGCGGAAGAGCTTCCTACACTGCCTCTAACATCTTTGTCATCACACTCTGTTCTGTAACTGAGATGTGATTATCCTCTCGGATGCCGTCTAGTGCTCCAATAATACCCTCCCCTGACTCCGGCTCTGAGATAAGTTGTACTATGTTGGACTGACTATGCTGAATGTTTGGGATGCTAGTAATCTG
The DNA here is from genome assembly GCA_017893485.1 of Hemerocallis citrina. Classification (NCBI taxonomy): domain Eukaryota; kingdom Viridiplantae; phylum Streptophyta; class Magnoliopsida; order Asparagales; family Asphodelaceae; genus Hemerocallis; species Hemerocallis citrina. The sequence continues at coordinate 85,371,016 of CM030361.1, forward strand.
GTTTGGAATTGGAGTGATAACGCCTATTGGACTGTCGTAAGTTGTTGGGATTAAAACATCCTGGCCCATGGGCCGAGGCCCATGACACTTCTGCTCCTTGGATTGGATCAGTGCACATAGAGCCAGCTTAACAGATCGTTCAATTTCATCATTGGAAAAGTTCATCCAAGCTTCGTTAATCATGCCCATTTGGTTACTGAAGCCCACGTCATTGACTTGTTTGAGAATGCCCAGCTTACAGGTTGGTTTCGTACACCCTGTCACCTCGTCCTAAGCCATCACGTCTCTTCCCCCATTCCCATCGCCGCGAGCTGTAACATCTGCTACAGTTGGGGGGTCACTTCGAAAAGGTGCCAGGCTGTCTGAAGGGAGATGAGTGGACTAGTGTGGGGCCCAATGGCAGCTAGCTTTCGTAGCAGTAAGCTGAGTTGGGCGCTTGGACGGCAGGGATTGAGTCTTCAGCAATTTATTCGAAAGTTTGAAATGTCGCTCAGGAACGAACGGATCAGATCTCGCTTGATCTCCTCCATTCGATGGGCACTTACGTGTACACTCCCTCGCATCTGACGGCTGGGCGTCATCGTCTACCTCTGGCTCATCATCTGGACCCTTAAAATTCTTCTCGTTTCCAGGCTGTAGATCTCTAAACGAGACGTTTTTTTGGACCTCGATGATGACTCTAACCTCGTAGATCATATTTGGATTTTACAAATATAAATTTTGAGTATGGCTTGTAGTTGTTGAAACCCTAAAATTTGGTCGAACTTGGTGATATTTTTTTTCTTCAATCTCGGCCATTGACAAAAGTAAAATAATGTTTTCGATCCAACACATTTGTAAAATAAAAAAATCTGTATGCATAGGAACACATAACAATTCCTATAGAACGGTTCCAGCTCGACCCTTGATCAAAAAACCCAAACCAATCTAAAATTTGATTTATATGCATAAAGAATTCTATAGGTCGTATTCCATTGAAGAAAAAAATTCCAAAAGTTGGGGGGTTTGGGAACAAAATTTAAAAATTTTCTTCCAACGCAAAATCATATAGCGTCTGTTCCCTTCAGCAATTTTATAAAAAAAAATTGGTCAAACGCAAGAGCAAGATGATCTTGAGTCCGACGACTTTAAAAAAAATCGATCGAACGCAAGATCATTTTGCATTCAACACCCTTTTTTATATATATATTTGATCAAATGCAAGATGATCTTTCGGTTCCTATATTTGATAATTTCCTATATCGTCTCTCAAATATAGACGACTGCTATTCCTATTTTTCCAACATTTGGAAATTTAGGGAACGACTGCAATGTCTCGTTCCCTATAATTTCTACATTTTGAAAATATAGGAAACGACCACAGATGCTCTTATTGGACCTTTTTCATTTTTTTTTGTGTGTGGGATGTATTCAATGATTAAAAAAAAAAAAAAAAAAAACTCAATGTATGTTTAAGGTAAAAACCAATATATGCGTTGCGTTTCTCTTCGGATACCCATAGAGAATCAACGCTCTATTTTTTTGTTTTCCTTTTTTTCTCTTTTTCTTTGGGCATTGAGTTGCAGCCTATGTTTTTTTCTGAAACAAAGAATTTGATTTCTTAGCTTATGTATTGTACTCGATATAAATAAAATCAACAAATGAACTAAACCATTGGAAAAACAAACCTAAAAAAATATGTTCAAATATATTAATTTGTTTGTTAGGATAAGTATTGCAAGACATAATTTGTTTGACAGTGCGCCGCTTATCTTGATGGTTGAAACTAAAATCCAATAAATGGACTGCTCCAACATAGTTAGACAAATAAATCTTACAAGTATGCTGTTACCGCTGAATCTGGTGTAGGGGCAAACAGATAGTATTTGTAAATTTTTGAAAAACTTTGAATATCAAACCTGTTACCTGTTCCGCCAGAATTTGACCGTTGCTCCCGCCGTTCACCTGCAAAAAGTGCGAGACACCGGGGTTGTTCCCGGCGACGCACCCTCCGACGCTCAAGTCAGTAATCAGAAGTGATTATGGAAGAGCGTAAAACTGGCAAAAGATTGATTACCTCTTAATGGAGATAGATGGGGGGTATTTATAGGCGTCTCAGGGATCATATTAGGAATGTAATCCCCGTGATCTGATAAGGAATATATTCCTAGTAATCAGATAAGGAATGTAATTCCTAATTCCCAGTGAAAAGATATATGTGAATCAGGGCCGTTGATTAGGGTTAATCAGAGACCTTGATTTTATCTCATTGGACTGGGTACGCAGCGGGTTGGAACCCGCATCCAGTTGGAGATGGATCCGTTTGCGGGTTAATGGACTTTTGAGATGGAGACCCGGTACCCGCTTCGGACCCATTTGTGGGTGAAATTACCGTTTCACCCCTAAACATTGAGATTCGTGTTCAATTTGGACGGTTCCGATTTAACCCCATTTTTAGCCATATCATATGCTATATTCAGATGTTTTGATTTGTTTGTTAGAGCACAACGGTTTGCTAAAACAAATATATATATATATATATATATATATATATATATATATATATATATATATATATGACAAAATTGCAAATGAGAAATAGCAAATTGACAATTTCTTGTAACGGTTCTTTGCTATAATTTTGTCCAAAAAAAATCATTTTGTGGACAGGACAACATGTCCGGTCTCACTTCCATTTTTTTTTTATTTTTAAAATCTTAACTCTACATTAGATTAAGTTAATTAGTAATTAGTAATAGATTTAGAGTATTATATTACTAAGTATGTAATTAATTAGGATAAATAGTGATTAATTAGTAGTAGATTAAGTTTTAAATGAGGAAATCCTCCCTGGATTGAAGGACGGGACATGTTGTCCCGTCCAAGCATTTTTTGCTTAAGACATGACAACATGTTTCGTCTTTGATTTTTTCAAATTTTTTTTTACGGTACAACATGTACCGTCTAATCATTAAAAATGAAAAAAAAACTTTGGACGATCTGATTCCATTATTTTTTTTTTAAAATGGGACAACTATAATTTGAGAATCTTTATTTTGTTTTTCAAATTTGATAAACAACTGTAGCGATTTCGCCCAAATATGGCAAAATAGCAAACCGTTGCAGGCGCTTAGAGCATCCACAACGGTTTGCTAAAAAATATGGCAAAATGACAAATGAAAATAGCAATTTGAGAATTTCGTTGCAACAGTTATTTGCTATAATTTTATCAAATTTTTTTTAGCGGACGAGATAACATGTCCCATCTCACTTCAATTTTTTTTTATAAATCTTAATACTACATTAGATTAAGTTAGTTACTAATTAGTAGTAGATTTAGAATATTAAATTAATAAGTAGGTAATTAATTAGGATAATTAGTGATTATTTAGTAGTGGATTAAAAATTAAATATGGAAAATCTTCCCTGGATTCAAGGACGAGACATGTTGTCCCGTCCAAGAATTTTTTGCTTCAGATGGGACGATTTTTTTTGAGACGGTACAACGGTACGTATAACATGTACCATCTGATTATTAAAATTAAAAAATAAAGAAAAAATAATGGACGAAACAGCTTGTTTCGTCCAATCCCCTATAATTTGAGAATTCTTATTTCGTTTCTCAAATATAAGAAGCGACTGTAGCCGCTTTCTCAAAATATGGCAATATAGCAGACCGTTGTAGACGATTCTTTCTTGAAAAAATGGCAAATTGGCAAATATAGAAAACCATTGTGGATGCTTTTATTTCTCAAAAAATGTCAAATTGGCATTTTTAGCAAACCGCTTAAAGCATCCACAGTCGTTGGCTAAAAATGCATTTTATACATAATTTTCAACTGTAGACACTGTAGTCGTTTGCTATTCAACAAATTTTATCTTTTTTTATATAATAGATTGTTATATTTGAGAGCAGATATAGCAATATGCATATTATAGAGAACGTCCCAGATATTTTATAATAATTTTTTTGGATCGATGTTTCGTCCGATCGATTAAGAATATTTTATAATAAAAAAAACCCAAAAATTAAAATTAAAAAAAACGTTTAGAGCCATGGAGATATGCCTATAGGCATTTTTTGGGATACTATGAGATGATTGCATATGATTTTTCATGAATTTTGGAATTTGGACCAATGGATTAGCTATGGAATATTGATTAACCTATAAGATTTTCTATTGGTAATTTTTTAAAAAACAAGCAAAATGGCTTCGTCTAGCCAAATCTGCAATTATTTTTTTCCACCTTCGACGAAACATCATGTTTTGTCTACAAAAAAAATTAATAAAATATACTATTCAGACAACAAAAAATTATTATATTAAAAAAATAAAACGGACGAAACATGATCAAATTTTCATCAACTTTGCTTTTTTTTAGCATTTCACGACTGTAGCAAAATGAGGAAATGCTATTTCTATTTATGCATATTGCTATATTATAGCATGAACGACAATGGATGCTCTTTAGTATGCTATATAAGTACTTAAAACATAATTTTACAGTTGGCCCACTAAATTGAGTGCTATGGGGTGAGTGGAGACAAAGAAAGTAAAAAAGTTTTTCATGTTGTTTTTACTGGGAGATAGAGAAAACTTACCTCACATCAATCTCTACTATTTTAATGGGAGAGTTTGTCACCAAACAAACTTTATTTGCAACCAAACAAACACGTGCAATGTACATGCATAACTAATATAAATTAGGTTTTAGCTTTAGTGCCAGACAACATCGAAATTTTTAATATATATATATGTGTGTGTGTGTGTGTATAACTAATATAAATGAGGTTTTAGCTTCAGTGCCAGACAACATCGGAATTTTTAATATGTGTGTGTATGTGTGTGTGTAGAAATGCTCCATTGAAAACGGGTCTAGTTTTCACGGGTTGGAAAATAGCGATCTGAGCCGTTGGATCGCTCTTGATCGTGATCAGCGGCTCAGATCGAGCCCACCCATCACCCGATTCACCTGATCAGCGGATGGTTAATTTGGGAATTTCGTTCCAAATAACTCTTCGCCTCTTTCGCTCAAAAAAATTGAATGAACCTAGGCCGTTGTTGTAAACAACGACCTAGGTTATAAAAAATTGAATCTTAGGCCGTTGTTTGGAACAGCGACCTTCATTCAATTTTTTATAACCTAGGTCATTGTTCCTATAAAATTTTATAGCCTAGGTTATTTGAAACAACGAAATTTTATAGCTTAAGCCGTTGTTGGGAACAACGGCCTAGGTTATAAAAAATTGAATGAATGCCGTTGTTCCAAACAACGGCCTATGATTCAATTTTTTTAAACCTAGGCCGTTGTTCACAACGGCCTAGGTACATTCATTTTTTTAGAGCGAAAGAGGCGAAGAGTTTTTTGGGACGAAAATCCCAAATTAACCCTCCGCCACTTAAGTGATACTGGGTGATGGGCGGCAGCGATCTGAGCTGCTGATCATGATCAAGAGCGATCTAATGGCTCAGATTGCTATTTTCCAACCCGTGAAAACAAATCCGTTTTCAATGGAGCATTTCTCAATTATTATTTTACATATATAATCCTTTTATTTAATAAAGTAGTTAAATAAGTTAAATAAATTAAAATAAAACAAAATCTTTTTACTAATGAGTTATCCAACCATCAAGCATAGCCCAGAAATTTTTTTAAAAAAATCGGATTTGTACTCAAAGTGGTAATTTTGCACAAAAAATCCTCTTTTTGTAATATTGGCAAATATGTCATAAAATATTCGTAAAAATTCAGAAAATTCAGAAATAATATCTACAAATAAATATTAGATTTTCCAACTAAAAATTTATGACTTTTACTTTCCAAGAAAATATTTGCACAAGATCCACTTAAATTTTATATTTGCAAAAACACCATATTTGTTTAAATCTCCACTAAATCAACTCTAAATAAAACTTAAATAGATTTTATTTTCAATGATGATGATGGAAAGCCCACAAATTAGTAAAAATAAATTTTTATTATTTTTTTTAAGATCCAAACGGCTTTTTACATAACAGCCTCTCTATTTCAAAATATTTACAAAAATAGTTTCTTTATTCAGAAAAATCCCAAAATTTAGGATATACTTAATTATAAATTGAAATTTTTATTCAGAAATCTAAAAGTCGAGGTTTTCACCCAAAAATATATTTGCATGTGTAAAATCGAGAAATTCATAAAATAGTCAGATAAATTCAAATAAATCTGAAAAATTAAAATATCATAAATAAATGAGTAAAATCAATCATTAGCCATAAAATTTTAAGAATTCAAAATTCCTAACTTTTCACGTGTGTTGTACATTCGAAATTGTAATTTCAAGAAAATAGTCAAAATAGTCAACTTTACCAATTTAATACTATTTAGTAATGCAAAATAAATCATTTTATTTTGCGAGGTGTTACAGGACGAGACCCTAGGGGCCGACCTCAGTTCTGCCGAGGTCCGACGACTTCGGAACATGCTAGAGTCCAAGGAGAGCGTCTTGATCCTCTATTGCAAATAGGCCTGCGATCGAGAAGCCACGGTAAGTTATTTTATGAACAAGTCCAAGGAGCTCAGTTTAGAGGTGGCGCACCTGAAGAAATCTATAGCCGACCGAGACTGGGAGAGTGCCGAGACGAACTGGTTAATGTTTGACGCCTCCACCAGGCGACCGACCTCTGAGTCTGTTCTCCGTGAGTTTGTGGTAGAAAAGGAGATGGAGATTCAGAGGTTGAAAGTCATGCTCGGCACAGGCGGATCTCGGTTCGGCCCTTTTAGGGGAGGATGCCCCTCTGTCTTGGGTTCCTCACCGACCCTCTATCTGGAGATGGTGAGGCCCGCTGATGTGCAAAGCTCTGTTGCCGGGACTCTACACTAGCGATGTCGGTGGTGTCGAACGAGCACACTGGAGGATGGGCCCGCTCGGTGGGGCTCGAGATGGTCCGTGTTAGCCAAAAAAGCCCCATGAGAAACAGTTAGGTTGGGGTAAAAAGAACCGTTGTAATAATTTCTATTATACCGTGGCCATTCAAGGCATTATGATGAATGAAATTTGATTTTTTCGTCCTTCCGATTTGTAGGAAAACCTAGGACGCCGCTTGTAGCATAAGCCTAGTGTTGAGCTCCCATGCTTTGTAGAAAATTTAGGGTGTGGCTCGAGGTCACTGCCGAACACCTAGCCCGTAAAGCTTGAGAAAGCTAGGGCATTGCTCGAGGTCAAGGCCGTATGTCGAGTTCTCATGCTTTGTATAAAAGTTAGGGTGTGGCTCGAGGTCATTGCCGAGTGCCTAGCCCATAAAGCTTGAGAAAGCTAGGGTATTGCTCGAGGTCAATGCTGAATGTCGAGCTCTCATGCCTTGTATAAAAGTTAGGGTGTGGCTCGAGGTCATTGCCGAGCGCCTAGCCCATAAAGCTTGAGAAAGCTAGGGTATTGCTCGGGGTCAATGCCGAATGTCGAGCTCCCATGCTTTGTAGAAAAGTTAGGGAGTGGATCGAGGTCATTGCCGAGCGCCTATCCTGTAAAGCTTGAGAAAGCTAGGGCATTGCTCGAGGTTAATGCCGAATGTCGAGCTCCCATGCTTTGTATAAAAGCTAGGGTGTGGCTCAAGGTTATTGCCGAGCGCCTAGACCATAAAGCTTGAGAAAGCTAGGGTATTGCTCGAGGTCAATGCTAAATGTTGAGCCCCTTATGCTTTGTAGAAAGGTTAGAGCGTGGCTCGAGGTCATTACCGAGCGCCTAGCCCGTAAAGCTTAAGAAAGCTAGGGCATTGCTCGAGGTCAATGTCGAATGTCGAGCTCCTATGCTTTGTAGAAAAGGTAAGGCATGCCGGAAGCACCGAAATTTGCCCAAAAATAATAATAATAAAAAGGTATGAAACAAAGATTACACTTTATTTACACAAAAAAGAGGGGCACATGGTGCCGATTACAAGAGTTTTGGTTACAAAAGGAGTTTAGTCCTTCCCTTCGAGGAACTTGATGAGGTGTTCCGCGTTCCAGGGCCTCTTTACTATCCTGCCCCCCAGGTCTTCGAGCTGGTACGTGTCAGGACGTACCATTTTTGAGACCTTATACGGGCCCTCCCAATTAGGGGCAAACTTTCTCTTTTTGCTGGGGTCAGATACCGCTAGCTTTCTGAGCACGAGGTCACCTAGCTTGATATCGATGGGGCAGACCTTCTTGTTATAAAACCTCTCGATCCGTTGTTGGTATATGCTTTTTCTGACGACGGATTTTCCCCTAACCTCATCGATTAAATCCAAGTTAGCTCTGAGGTCCGTTGAGTTGTTCTCTTCGTCGAAGGCCATGATCCTCGGCGAAGGGAGCCCGATCTCTAAGGGAATAACCGCCTCTGTGCCAAAGGTTAGGTTGAACGGTGACTCACCCGTGGGGATTCTCTTCGTCGTCCGGTGCGCCCAGAGTACGCTCGGAAACTCATCGACCCACAAGTCCTTGGATGAATTATCCAACCGCTTTTTGAGGCCGTCAACGATTTGACGGTTCACGTTTTTGGCCTGGCCATTTGACTGACGGTGACATGTTAATGAGAAGCGCTGCTGGACACCGATGTCTTCGCAGAACTTCCGAACGTTGTTGCCTGCGAATTGGGTCCCATTGTCTGTGATAAGTACCTGTGGGATCCCGAACCGGCAGATGATGTGCTTCCAGAAAAGTTACTGAGTTTGGTGTTTTGTGATCCTGGCCAGAGGCTCTTCCTCGATCCATTTGGTGAAGTAGTCGATGGCCACCACGAGGAACTTCCTTTGGCCCGTCGCTTTTAGAAAATGGCCGACCAAGTCCATCCCCCACATAGCAAAGAGGGTCAGACTAGCCAGGGAGCATAGGTTGACTTGTGGAAGTCTTTTTACTGAGGAAAATCTTTGGCAAGGACCGCACCTTTTTACAAGGTCTTGGGCGTCTTGTAACATGGTTGGGCAGTAGTACACTTGATTGAGGGCTTTTCTGGCGAGCGACCTGCTCCCCATGTGACACCTCTGATTCCTTCATGCAATTCATTCAGAGCATACTTGGCCTCATCGGGGGCCAGGCAGCGAAGGTAGGGTCTACCATCTATCGTCGTGTACGAGTGCTTGAAGAGTGTCTTGATTATGATGAACCTTTCTAAACAGACCCTAGTCCTTCTAGCCTTGGCCTGATCCTGAGGAAGCTCGTCCTCATCCAGAAACTTCCAGATGGGAGTCATCCAGTTGTCCGGCTGAGGTTCGGTGGCAAGGCAGAGGACTTCGGGGAGGTCGGTGCTAGGCTTGAGGAGAACTTTGATCAGGACAGTGCGGTCGAGCCCTTCGAAGGACGATGAGGCGAGTTTCGACAAGGAGTCAGCCTGGGCATTTTGCTCCCTAGGGATCCGTTCCACCGAGGAGTGATCGAATAATGTCAAGAGCTGCTGGACTACCGCCAAGTATCGGACCATTCGTGCATCACGATCCTTGTACTCCCCCGTGATCTGGTTGACCACGAGCTGGGAATCGCTAAAGGCCCTGATTTGTCTGGCCCCCGCCTTGCGAGCCAGGATAAGCCCGGCATAGCCTCATAATCTGCCTCGTTGTTCGAGGCTGGGAAGTTCAGGTGAATAGAATACTGGAGAATGAAGTTGTTGGGACCTTTGAGGATGACGCCCATGCCACTTCCCACTTTGGAAGACGAGCCATCGACATAAACTTCCCAGATCGGATATGGCTCTTGAACGTCGGATGGCTCGGAGATAGTGCATTCCATGATGAATTCGACGAGGGCCTACCCCTTAATGGTTGTCCTAGGCTGGTATCTGATGTCGTACTGGCTCAGTTTGATCGACCACTTGACTAAGCAGCCGGAACTTTCGGGCTTGTGGAGGACAGCCTTGAGGGGCTGGTCGGTGAGGACATGAATAGAGTGGGCCTGAAGTAAGGACGAAGCTTTCACGCAGCCATTACCAGGGTGTATGCCACCTTTTCCATCATTGCGTATCTTTTCTCGGCTGATAGCAAGACTTTTCTCACATAGCAGAGAGGCTTTTGAACACCTTCTTCTTCCTGGACGAGCATGGCACTGAGTGCATTTTCCGAGGCTGAGAGGTACAGAAAGAGGGGTTTGACCGGTTCGGGTTTGCTCAGGAGTGGGGGGTTGGCGAGGTAGGACTTCAACTGGTCGAATGCCTGTCGGTGGGGGTCACCCCATTCGAAGCCTTTTGCTTCCCGCAGAGCCTTGAAGAAAGGGAGGGACTTCTCTCCATACTTGGCGCGATAACTGCTAGTCTTCCCGTAAGTCGTTGAACCTCCTTAATGTTTCTGGGAGGGGCCATGTCGGTTATGGACTGGATATTCTCGGGATTTGCCTTTATGTCGCACTGGCTAACGACGAACCCGGAAAATTTCCCGAGGAGACGCCGAAGGCACACTTGGCGAGATTGAGCCTCATGTTGTGGGACCGAAGGCTTCCTCGAGGTCGGTGATAGGGTCCTGCCCTCGTCGGCTATTGACGAGCATGTCGTCAATGTATACCTCCATGTTACGACCAATCTGATCTTTGAAAACCTGGTTGACGAGTCTCTGGTAGGTGGCTTCGGTGTTTTTGAGCCTGAAGGACATGACTTGGTAACAGCAGAGACCTTGGTCGGTAACGCATGACATTTTGGCAATGTCCAGAGGGAACATCTGGATATGATTATGGCCTAAAAAGGCATCCATGAAGGTCAGGAGCTTGTGACCCGACGTTGCGTCGATCAGAGCGTCGATGCTCGAGAGGGGGAAAGGATCTTTGGGGCACGCCCTGTTGAGATCCGTGAAGTCTATGCAGATCCTCCAGCTCCTGCTGGCTTTCTTGACCATCACGATATTAGCCAGCCATTCGGGGTAGTTGACCTCTTGAATGAACCGCGCGGACAACAGCTTGTCCGCCCCACTTTTACAGCTTGTTGCCTCTCCGGGGCGAACTTACACCGCTTCTGATGGATCGGCTTGGAGCCCGGGGCGATGCTTGGCCTGTGCATGATTAGGTCTTCGGAAATCCTGGGCATATTGGATAGGGTCCAAGTGAATAGGTCGATATTGCGGTGAACGCAATCAATTAGACCTGGCTTCAGGTCGGGGGAAAGGGTGCAGCTCACACGAAACCACTTAGACTTGTCTTCTGCTCCGAATGAGACCTCCTTCAATTCTGCTGTAGGTTCCGACTCGGGCTGGCCTCTCTCAGGCGGAAGCTCGACTGCGTCAAGGGGTAACACCCCACCTCCGATCGCAGTCATGTAGCCGGAACGTGCAGACTCCTGATTCCCTCTGACAACGCCGATCCCGAGGTCAGTGGGGAATTTCAACTTCAAGTGGTAGGCCGAGGGGACGGCCTGGAACGAGCAGAGGTAGGGTCGACCGTGGATGGTGTTGTATGCCGCCTTGACGTTGACTGCCATGAAGTCCATTGATTCGGTCCGTATGACGGGGGTCGGGCCGGCTATTACATCCAGCGTTGTGATCCCTTCAATTTGCACCGGGACGTACGAGAACCCGTGTAGGGTGTACCCGACCAGTTTTAGCTTATCTCGGGGAAGCTTGAGGTTCTCAAATGCTTCCAAGAAGAGGATGTTCACAGAGCTTCCGTTGTCCACGAGAATTCGGTGGACTGCGAAGTTTGCCATGACGAGGCTGATGACAAGGGCGTCACAGTAAGGTCTTCTTCGGAAAAGGAGACCGGCCGCTGCTGAATCTGGGGGGAGGGATGGTATCGGACGGAGTTAACCTCTCGGACGAAGGCCTTATAGGAAGTATTGAATTCCCCTCCCATGGGTCCACCATGGGCGCAGTGTAGGATGGCCTGCCCTTCGGTTTCCTCGGGCTCGGGATCCCACTTGGGTCGCCGGTTTATCGTTCAAGGGGGAGGCAAAGGCCTCGGATTCCTCGGATCCTGTCAAGCCCCGCTTCCCAAATGATACAGAATACGGTAAGCGACTAAGCCTAGCAGATAGTTTTCACCATCCATAAGCTGCACGGAACTACTTGACTCATCATAACAGTAAATATAACAGTATACTCCAACTAGGCATGCAAAAATAATCATAACTCAACAGTATTTATTGCATCAATAATAAATGTTCAAGCAAATACTAGATCCGAAACAAAATAATAATCCTGGGACAATAAGCCCAATTACACGTCTCAATACAGTTCATGAAATAAAATATTTCATCAAAATATTTTAAACAAATAATTTCAATTGCGCAGCTCAAAACTTTTGCTCACCAAACTCCAGTAGGCAATTGATCAGCAAAACCTGCTCATATGGCAATTACAAGGAAGAATAAGAAAACAGGGAAACATAACGCCTGTTAGATGCAAGTCCGGACCGCAAGCAATACAAGTAGGAAAATGAAGGGAAGAACTAAACTAAACAAGCAATACTAATATGGAGAGGGTAGCAAATATAACAGTCTACAAATGACGGTAAGCAGTGTAGTGATAACAGGAGAAACATAATAGTAACAGTAAGGATCAACAGTAACAGTAAAGTCCATAGTAACCATAACAAGATATGACAGTGTAAACAATTATTCTTATGTCTAATGTTCATTACTAACTAGGTAGCACTTCATGCATCCCAGATTTTACCACATGGTTGCTACATTAAACAGTTTCACTTTAAGATTTTGTAGTGGAACTTCTATAGGACAATATATTCAGACAAACAGTAACAGTAACAGTAATAACAAAAAACAGTGTCATGGATCATGCCCTCATGCATCCAGAGATAAACAGTAGGTACCACAGTAAACAGTGGAGAACGAATCCCTTATGAATATGTATTTCTATATTGTTCACTACTCGATCTTTTCCCTTAAAAACCCCGGCTTGATTTCTTTTATTATTACTAAACATGTGTGAACGAATACAAATAGGCTAAAGACATGGCAAGAACAGGAAATAAGTCTAAGATGAATTAGTGATGGCAACAGTTGATAAAATAACTCATAATAGTCAAAACAACAACATTTTCAGTTCTGGATAGCAAGACACAACTGTACCAAATCTGAGATTCCCGTTGCTACAGAATAGCAAATCCAGATATGTTAGAAAATCTAGAAACTAGACTCTCTGTCGATTCCAGCACATATATATAATTCACATATCAGCCATAGAAAATAGGGTGGAAAACAACATTTAATACAGAAATCGTGTTCAGCCAAAAAATGCAAAATCATGTTTATAAGGGAAAATAGTTTTAAATCATCATAATTTAATCTGAGAAAAATCTGAAAGATTTTTTAACATATCTAGTTTCAAAATATAAAATATCATGAAATTATATTACAGATAGTATAGTCAAAAAAATTGGGAGAACAGAGTGATGCAACAAAATTTCAATTCTGAAAGTTCATACATAGCAGTACCAAAATAGGGATAATTCATAAAATATAATTCAAAATCCAGATCCGTCAAAAGGGTGATAAAATAGAAAAATAAGGGTACAGTTCATATTTACAAAGTTTTCATAAAAAACAAATAGAATCAAGTTGAAAACATAATTCTTTACTGAACAACATGCAGTTTGGAATATTTCCATTGGTTTCAAAAGCATAAAATAAGATACAAAAGTCATTAATTAATTCCACAAAAATTAGGGATTGTTTCCAGTCATATCTAAACATACTCAGCAAAATATAAAGTTCAAATTGTACTTTTATTATCAGTTTTAAGATATTTTTTCATACAGAATACATATAGTTCAGAATCTGAAATATACGATATGACTGCAGTAAAACGGCAATAACTCATGCATCAAAAATTGGAATTCAGATTCGTCAAAAGTTCTGAAAACTAAAAAACAAAGGCTACAAATTATGTTCACAAACTTATTTATTTTACTGATGTTAGCAGGGTCGAAATTATTGTACAAAATAGGGTAGCAGCAAAACAAAAGTTTTCTTCGGCATTTTATCAAACAAGTTGACTACAAACGGTCCAATCTAGATGTCATACAAAGCATGGTATATGTGGATTAATCAAATCAGCATGGAATGTGAATAAACGGTCTATAATGAGATAATATATCCAACACACTATGCAATAGTCATCTACAACATACGGTGTGCTACAAACAACATACAGTCAAGATATCCACTAATCTAATTGTTTTCATGCAACGAGTGTCAATTATTGTAACTAATCATGATCAAGAGATGATGGCAATGGTTAAACTAACAAATATGGATCATCATGAGAGTACAAATATTTTCATACTAGATTACTTACGGTATTAACTTGTATGACAAAAAGAATACATACAAGCTATTTGCTTGATTACGACGATGAAGATGAAGAACATAATAACGAGAACAGATCCCGAATAACGAACACAACAAACACGAACAAGAACCGAGAATACCCAACCGGAACACGTTCACACAAAAGCACACGCACACACAAGGGATAGCAATCGACGACAGCAAGAGCGGAAGGCAGCAACAATCGCAGGGGTGGTGGCCTGGGCGACGCTACTCGACCACCGAGAAGACGACGACGGCGTGGGAGCAGCGCTGCTGATGATCGACGGGGATAGGTGCACGAGGGATCGGGGTCTGCTATGGGTTGGGGTGCACGGGGGTGCAGCGGAGAGGGGAGGAGAGGGGTGATCGGGAGATGGGTGGTCGGGGGGTGTCGCCGGCGTCGGAGAAGAACGACGACAGCGATAAGGTGGGGTCGGGATTAGGTCGGGGGTAGAAGAGTGAGAGAGAGTGACGGCTAGAGAGAGAGATATTGCATTAGAGTTTGATAATTAGGATTAGGGTACAATTAGGGTGTTTATATAGGGACAATATGAGTTTGGGTGAACTGGTAGTATCCAATAGGATAAAAAGAATCTAATAAGAGACAATTAGGCCACGAAACAGGTTTAAAAAATAGACAAGATCAAGAACAGATTGTAGGCCAAATAAATGAGAATAAAAAGCTGAATCAATGCAAAATGAATCATAAGTGAGAGAAGAACAACGCACCATACAATGAAAAGAAATTAAATACACCTAGAAATAAAAATAAATAATCAAGAATTTTATTAAATATCTATTTCTATTATAAAAGCAAGAATAATAAAAAAAATCTATCAAAAAGCGATCGTAGCAATTCATATATTGGATTGTTCTTGTCACGCCCCGCTTCCCAAAAAGGAATACGGAATACGAGTATGCAACAAAAGTCCAGCGAATGATTATTATCATCCTTAAGCTGTTTCAGAATCTTTGCAACACATCACAGAATATATCAGAGTCGGAAGCAAAAAGTGGAACCAACATGCAATACTTGGAACAAATTACCAACAGAAATTTACTTGAAATTAAATACAATATTCCCAAATAAAATTCAGAGTCTGGAGAAAAAACAATATTCTGGGTCACATCGCCCAAACACAAATAATATCCAAATAAACCAAATACAACTTTTTCATTGTTCAAGCAACAACTCATAATAATAATAATAAAGCAGAAAACAGAAATGTCCAACTTAATAAATCCTTTCGCCATTACCATCAAGCAGCTGTCCAACCTGATTTGCAATAAGTAAATTTGCAGGAAAAAGAGAAAAGGAGAAAACAAGTACCCGTTAATTGCAAGTCCGGGTCACAAATAGAGTATGATACAAGCACATGAGGAAACTAAACAGATCTAACTAATATCAGAAACAGACCTAATATGGTATGGCATAATCAACTAACATGGTATCCTAGCATATGTCTCAAGTGTTAAGTGTCAAGTGTCAGATAACAGATATGTCAGGTAATCAGATAACAGATCTCAGATAGTCAGGTATTCAAGTTTAAATTCAGATTTCCATATAACAGATTCAGATTCAGATTCAGAATTAATGTAAGTCTTGTGTGATTACTATCTAGGTAGCACGACATGCACCCCACCCTACATGGTTGCTACAACACAACAGTTTTGCTTTAGATTTCATAGTGGACCATAGAGGGCAGTATACTCAGGAATCAGAACAGAAACAGGTATCAAGCACGAGTCACGTAATTGTGAACAAGTGGCAACAAGTATCAAGCACGAGTCATGTAGTCATGATCACGTGGCAACAAGTAGTATCTAGCACGAGTCATGTAGTCATGATCACGTGGCAACAAGTAGTATCTAGCAGGTGTCATGTAGTCATGATCACGTGGCAACAAGTAGTATATAGCACGAGTCATGTAGTCATAATCACGTGGCAACAAGTAGTATCTAGCATGAATCATGTAGTCATGAAACATGGAACAAGTAATGGGAAACACAGGCCCCCTTCCGAGTACACGTTTCTGAATTATCCACTATTAGATCTTTCCCTTAAACCCCGGCTTGATTACTTTTATTATTAATGTCCAACAAGCATGAATAGGCACAAAATAGTGTCATATAAGCATGATATGATCAGGTCTAGGTTCAGGTTAACAAATCAATATGCACGGATGATATACGTTCACACATACGAGCAAATTAGTATAGGTTCATAATCAGGACAGCAAAACCAAGCAGTACTAAACAGTGATTCAAAAAGTTACAGGCATGCAAATCATGATCCGTCGAAGGATCTGGAACTAGACATCCACACGCAACCAACGAGTATAATAAAGTCATATACTAGTTCACAACATCTCAGCTCAAAACTAATTTGAATACAGATTTCATGTTCAGTCAGAAAACAGGGGAAGAACTTCAACCGCATAAAAATAGCATGTAAACTCATCAAATAATTCCACGAAAAATCTGGGGTATTTATCTATAGATATAGACTCAAAATAATAAGTTTTATAATATTCAAGTAACTATAGGTAAGCCATCAAAAATAGGAAACGACACAAAAACATGGCTTGGCGAATCTAGAATTTCTCAACACTGCTGTACGGAAACAGGAATATCTCACAATCAGCGAATCGAAATCCAATTCCGCCAAAATGACCTGAAAATAGATAAAATTTTCCAACTTTCATATATCACAAATAATTTTCATAAACCATAAGGAATTAGGGTGAAAACTGGGTTCAATACCGAACAACACGTAATTTACAGCAAAAGTAGATTTAGAAAAGGATATGAAACATCACGCAAAACCCATCTTTAAAATACACCAAAAATCTGGAAAGTCCCTAACATCATGAGAAAATACTGAGCAAAATATTATAGCAATATATTATGTATAGCCTAGGTCTTGAAAATAAATACTTAGCAAAATTGACACAAAACTGAATCTAAAAACTACCGACACGTCTATACCAAAATTATCATATCTCAGTCATACGAACTCCAAATGCAGTAAAACCAGTGGGGTTTGAAAATAGATTAAATTATCTAGAATTTACTTTGAAATATCCAAGTTGAAATTGGGAACCTAGCATAGGTGAAAACAGCAAACAACACAGCACAGCCCGCAAATTCCAGATTTCACATCTCTACTTTAAAACATCATAACTTCCACAATTTTGATCCAAACCTAACCAAACTTCAAACAAAGCCTACCAATCATCTAAATATCATATTAAAGGGTTTCTAACATGTCACAACCTAATAATTCTCACATGGGCAATCAATCAAACACATAGCATGCAATATGTTTCACACACGAACAAAATCAAGTTTGGGTGAAACCTAGGGCATCAACCTATCAATACTCATGTCCTACGCTATATGTGAACTTTTTGATTTGTATCAACCTAATGAAATTATGTACAAGTTACTTGTCTTGGTATGAAGATGAAGAACGATGCAAATCAAAAGTGGGAGCAATTCCCACGAACGAAAATCCACGGACTCACAACGATCCACACGCGCACTCGAGTACGCGCAATAAAAATCCCAAGAGAGAGTGCGCGATGGTGGATGAAGAAGAAGCGGGAAAGATGAAGCACGGCGCAATGGTTAGGGAAAATAAATGAAAATTTCAGTTCGGATTGCACTTACATATATAGGATATAGAATAGTATTAGGGTTAAAAAAGGGATGCAATCCAATGGGGGCGGCTACATTAGGAAAAGAAAAAAAAAGGAAAACGGTGGGTCGGGTGCCAAGGTGCAAATCCGGGTGGTTGGGGAGAAGCAACTCACGGTTTGATGTAGTATAGGAAGTAAAATATGGTAAAAGGTATTAGGATTATAAGGCAATAGGAATAATAATAATAAGGTATGGTATTTAATAGGTAATGGAATAGGAAGTGGGTGTAGCCTGGGATGGAAACGGATTGGGTAGAGAATTAAACGGGTAGTTGGGATAATGGGTAGGGTATTAATCCTTTGGATGGTGTAAAAGGGTTTAGTTATAATTAGGGATGGCGAACGGGTGGAACGGGCCGGGCCGGACCTAACCCGTACGGGTTGGCACGTATATTGGGCGGGCTCGGGCCGGTTTGGCCACTTATCCGGGCCGGGCCGGGCCGGGCCCAAACTTGATTTGGGTGGCCCGCCCAACCCGTGAACCCTTTAGGGTTCCACCCGGGTCGGGTCGGGTCGGGTCGACCCGCAGGTTGGCCCGTTTATATAGGTAGATTTTTTTTAAAAATTATTTTTTAAATTTTTTTAGCTTAAAATAATAATAATAATAATAATAATACTAAGTAAGTAATAATACTAATAAACATTAAAAATCGTAATAATAATAAGATTGAAAGAATGAAATGGGCAACAAATTTTGAAATATTATTCATATGAATTTAAGTTATACAATTTTTACAATTTCTAATGAAATGAAAAATTCAATTCACAAATAAGTTTTATACAATAACATATTTCTTATATACAATTTTAATTGACTACAATTTTTCTAATTTAACATAACAAGCAAAGCTATTGCTATTGTTGTTGTTGTTGTTCTTCCGGCGAGTTGCTCCCACTTGTGGACGTTGATAGTGCTTTCCCTTGTGTCTTATCTTCAGCCTTCAGCCAGTCTTCTGTGCAAACGAGCATCTCTAATGTGTCGGGCTTCATGCGATTCCTGTAATCAGTTAGAATCTTGCCACTTGAAGAAAATACACTCTCAGAAGCAACTGTAGAGACAGGAGGAGTTAGAAAATCTTTAGCCATAATTGTCAGCATACTAAAAGTGTGTTCATGGTCTTTCCACCATTGTAAAATATCTAGTGGAGAAGTAGAAGGCTCAGAATCTTGTTGGTTATACCAATTTAATTCATTTGGTTGATTAGTCTTAGGTTTTTTTGATTGAATTTGTTCAAGTAAATTAAATGTTCTATCACCAAATCTACTTTTACCCTTACCTTTAGAAGTACCAGAAGAAGAATTAACTACAGAAGTTGAACTACTAGAAGCAAAATGTCTATCATAATAATCATACAAGTTATTTAACGTAGATTCAAACTGAACTAAAAAAGTAGCGCAATCTTCTACTAATTCTACATTTTTCCCAAGTAATGCAAAAAACATTTCAATCAAACTCTTCGTACCTTCTAATTTGATACGAGGATCCATAACGGTAGCAACACAAATCAACATAGGAGGAGGAAAATAACACTTCAATTTTTTTTTGAATGCAGGTTCTACAATCTCACCAACAAAAGTATCATTTAACATTTCGTTAAATGTTTGCATCATGCTAACTAATTCAATAAAAATGCTACTAGAAGTAGATTCATATGTTTTTGAAAATTTTAAAGTTGCGGTTTTAAAAGATTCTAAAAATTTCAACAAAGATTCGGCAAAAAACCAATCAGGGGGAGTCATTTCAAAATTGTGCATATTTTTTGCGATACAAAAATCATTTACAACTGCTTTATATTCGGTAACAACATTTAGTAAATCAAAAGTAGAATTCCATCGGTGTCTAACATCTTTTGGAAATCTTCTAAAAGGAACATTCTAACCTTACACCAAGCTTTCCATTCTTGTAAAATGCTTGGACTTAAAGCAATGAAATGTACACAATTTCTAATTTTAACTATATATGGATCAGCTATTTTTAATGCATCTTAAATACATAAATTTATAATATGACATGCACATCTAACATGAAAAATATTGTCAAATGGAGGATTTAATACGGATTTTAAAGTAGTAATTGCTACATTGTTATTAGATGCATTATCAAAACTAATACACATAATTTTATCGCGAATATGGAAAACATCACAAATTTCTATAATACGATTTGCTATTTCAGTGCTACTATGGGGATACGGCAACGCCGCAAGTGATATGATTCTTTTTTGAAGAATCCAATCATTGTCGATCCAATGACAGGTTATTCCCATCGTTGGAATATTGTTGACACCCGTCCAACAATCTGAAGTTAAACTAATCCTACAAGTTAAACTCCATAAAATTGCAATCAAAGCGTCCTTCATTTCGATGTATATTTTAAACAATCCGATTTGCAAGTATTTCTCGGAATTCTTCTAAAATGAGGGTTTAAAGCCGTTTGATTAAAATTTTCCAAGTCCCTACTATCGGGATGGGAAAATGGTAACTCTTCCTTAATGACTAATCGGGCCATTTCCCGACGAACAAGATCGGGATCATAAGGGTGGCTATCAACTAGACCGGTCATAGGGTTGATTTTTTGTTGGCCTTGTAGTTCAGCAAGAAGGTCTTTATGGTTATGTTGGATGTGCCTACTAATTGTACCGGTGCCATCACCCTTCTTGAATTTATATGTTTTACCACATGTTTTACAAACTTTCAAACCTATACCCGGAGTATGTTCGTCCGGGATATAATCGTAAAGCTTATGCCAATCACTATATTTTCCTCTACTTTTCCTACTACTACGGGGTTGTGTGGTTTCGGTTTGTTGTTGTTGTTCTTCTTCTTCTTCCAATTGTATGTCACCTACAATTTCGTCGTGTGTACCCCATTGTTGGGTAGGATGATCATGGTATTCTTGGGCGGGCTCACTAGTTGGGACAATTGGTGGCCTACGGGAAGAGGAGGAGGAATCTTGTCCGCTACGACCGCTACCGCGTGATCTAGACATAATGTAGTAATGTGCTAAAGTATGTAAAAAAAAATATACAATGTAGGAACGGTGAATTATTAAAAAAAATCTAAAAAAACAAGGGGGTTGAGATAGAGAAGATCAAAAAACCAACAATAATTTTAACTACAACGCAAAAAAAAATATAACGAGAGAGGTATGAAATTTTGATACCGTTCACCGTGGAATACGCGTATGTAAAAAAAATCGTGAAAATAAGAATAGAATAGAACTAGAAAGAAGCACTTTGCCGATTCCGCAATTGAAGAGTTGAGGAGAGCTTGAAGGAGATTTGACGAGGGTTGAAGAGAGTTGAAGACGTTGAAGACGTTGAATTTTGATTTCGATACAATCGGAAATTGATCGTGTATATGCCTCGTTGTAGACTTGCTTGTTGAATACTACAATTGTTGAAAAATTCTTTAGAAATGATGTATAATAGTAGAGAGAGTAAGACAGTAAGGTGTGATTTTTTAAAGAGATTTTTGGGGGTATTTATAGGCTCAAAATGTGAAAAAAACAAAAAAAAGCCAAAAAAAAAGGCTAAAATAGCCGTTAACAACGGCTCTGATTCGCCAACGGACCGTTCGACCCGCGGGTCAACGGTCGACCCGTAACGGGTCGAACGTTCGACCCGTAACGGGTCGAACGCTCGACCCGCGGGTTGGCTGTGTGTTGGAGCATTTTTAACGGGTTCGCGGGCCGGGTTACACGGGTTGAATTCGCGTTTTCTTCGACCCGGGGTCGACCCGTTACTGTACACGGGTTCGACCCGAACCCGCCAACTTCTTAACCGGGCCGGGTCGCGGGTGGGTCGCCGGTTGACCCGGCTCAGTTGCCATCCCTAGTTATAATAGGAAATGGGTTAATAGGATAGCCAATAAGAAATTTAAATTCAATAACTAATAAAATATGATTTTATAAACTAATGTAATTTGCATTACAAAAATATAATTTATTTAAAATACTACATATACAATTTGTACATAGAAATAGGTCGTTAATAACTAGTCAAAACTAATAACCATAATAACAGTAATAGTAATGAGATTTTTATTACAATATAAAATCACAGAAAATAGTTACAAATAAATTCATTTGATCGAAAACAAATTTTAAAATAGACGATCCAAATAATACATTTTGACAAAAGAATTTTGAAAACTGGAAAAATAATTTTCAAAAATTTTTAAAATTCAGAGAATACAACAAAATACATTTTGGGAAAAACAGGAGTTACAGTTACAGGCGATCAAAGGCTGAGATTAAATAACTTAATGGAAACGTGTATTACACGCGCAATAGGTCTTTTATTCTTCTTCTTCCCACACCCCACCGACCCCCACCTCCGCCAATAGCAGCCCGCCCCCTTTCCCTACTCGGCCTCCTCGATCTGCGTACCGCCCGACACCCTGACTCTGACAGCCAAGCCACACCAGATCCCCATCTCCTTTGCTCCTTTGGTACTCGCTGACACTCTTCCGCTGCCACAACGTGCTTTCCCTTCTTTGATCTCCTCTTCTCATATAATCTCCAAGCTCGAACCGACGAACTAGGGTTTCGCGAAGCTCGCATCCATGGCGATGGTCCAAGCTGGCATGGGGCTCTCCCGCATCGTCCTCCTCATCGGCGCCCGTACGCCATCTCATCTTAGGGTCCAGGTTTTTTTGTTTTTGTGATTTTTTTGAATTTTTTAATTGTCAAAAACTTTGATTTTTATGATTAAAAGTATGATTTTTATTTGACAAAATTGCGTTCTTTCACGCTTATGTGATGCTTGTGTTTAATATGATGAATTAAGTTTGAAGTTTCTTGTGAGAATTCTGCCATGAAATCAATGGGTTTACTAGCATGATGAATGTGTGACAATTATGAATGCTTTATAGAAAGAAGCTTCCATCACCATAGTATCGACACCTCGGTTCAGTATCGTCGCCTCCGATGCCTCTGATGACTCGAAGGCCTTCTCGCACGAATACTTCGTTTGGTATTAATTCCTTTCAGTTACATCATTGAGTATTGGATTGCAAATTCGTGTTACCATATTGAATATTGGTAAGTTTGAAATTCTAGAAATCAAAATCATGACGCACTCTCAAAACCCCCTTTCTTCATGTTTTATTGGATTTTCTTCTTCTTCTTCATATATATATTAAGATTCTGTCTTTATGAACCATAAAGATTCAATCTTTATAAGCCCTTATTGTTCTAAAAAAAAGAATCATAATTTGTTCTGTGGAGTTGATTGTGATATGATTCCGGTTTGTCTTCAGTGTTGTTGATTTGTTTGTTCATGTTTGGAGGAAAGATGTGATTCATCTTCTTCATAATCAATTCAATGTATTTAATTGTTTAAATAAATTCTGAAATTTTATGTCATTTTAAGTTCTTGTCTTTCTGAATATTCTCATATTTGCCTGCTGGGCATTTAAGCAGAGTTTTAACGAAAAATTGTATAATGCTTTTTGTTCGGTTTGGTTTTGGATGTGATATTTCTTTGATTAAATCAAACCAAATTGTACGAATCCCCAATTCGAGTAGTTTCTTTCATCCAAAATTTAAGAAGACGCCAATAATGTCGAATTCAGTAATTCCATAAAACTTTATCCGCAAAAGTTCATCATTTTCCTTGATCCAATTTCTATGTGATTAATTTGAATTTGTGTGTATTTATTAGGTGTATTAAGGAAAGGGCATTGAAAATGAGGTGGTTTTCAAAGAAGAAGAACATAATTGGAAGGTAAATGTCGTTTTCGTGTTGGTTATTGTTGAATCAATGTTTAGATTCAGAATTAATGTGATATGCTGTTAATAGAAATTTGGTTCCAAGTTCACTTAGTGTGATATGTTGTTGATAGAAATTTGTGGCCAAATTGGATCGGCTGAGTAGGACGATGCAATGCCAGAATAAAATAATCATACACACACACACACAAAAAAAAAAAAAAGAGGAACATATTCACTATTATTTTTTTTTCTTTGGTGATTATTTTCATTATCCAACACTTTGAATGTATACATATATAGTATAATGTTTCCTCACATATATAGCTGCAAATCATGGCAAGAACACACATCATAGTTCAGATATTCTAAGTGATGGTAATCCATGTCCAGGAGTTGTTCATGAAGATGTTCTTAGTACTTCAAGATCAAGGTCTACAAACATTGATTTCAATACAGTAGTTGATGCTGGTCTTAGATGAAAGCATTAATGAGGAGTATGAAGATGAAGATATCTGTAACATCCTGAATTTTCATTTATAATTAAATATGAGTTTGTTTGATTTCACGGGTTTTGCACGTGCAAATTTATGTACATTTTTCCTTAAAAATTATGTATTTTTATGTCATGAACAAGTATTTTATTTCTTCTCTTTTAAAAAGCCTATTAGTATCTATTATTTATTCTTAAAGGCCTAATTGTTTAATTCTAGCCCACATTAATTAAATTAATTAAATAAATTAAAAGCCCATGGATTCTTAGCACACTAAAGTAAGCCCATTAGTTTATTCTCATTTAAATGAGACGGCTTGTAGGGTAGACTTGTTTTTGTAACAAATTAATTATAACCCATGAACATTTAGTAACTAGGTGTGCATTGTGTGGCACGTGCATTGCACAAGCACGTGTTTTGAATGAGACAAGGGGTGGTCGGATTTGTGCATGGAGTGGGGAGAGAGGGAGAGGGAGAGTGAGTGGTGAGTATTTATGTGGTCATAGATAGTTGTTCTAACTCCCTAATGCATCCTAGCCTCTCATCTAAACTCATATAAACTATTCTTAGCCCTCCATTTGCGCTTGAAAAGTGTATAAATACCCCCCTCATCTTCTTCATGAATTGCACTAGTAATATATACAAGAGAAAAGAAAGAAAATGAAACAAGTTGTGAGTGAAAGATTGAGAGTAGTGTGAGTAAAAAGACTGAGAGATTGTGTGTGTGTTGTTCTTGCACTAGAGGAGGCCGGCCTACATCAAGAGGAGCAAGGAAGGAGCTCGGGTTTCATCAATCAAGGAAGAGAAGACTCATTTTCGTGGCACAATCTAGGAGGAGAAGGAACCGTTCGTACGTTCAAGGAGCTTCCTAGGATTTTTCTAATTGTTTCTTCATTAAGGTGAGTGATTTATCAAACTTCTAAAATTCGATACCATGCTAGGATTTGATTTGCCAACAAGTTAGAAATAAGTATGATGAAGTGCCATACAATTAATTGTTTGAAGAGAAAAGAAACTCAAATTGACCCACATGAAAAGTTGGCAAAATGAATTGGAATGTATTAATTAAAACGTGTTATGATGGTTTGTTAGTATATTTGCATGCTAGAATTGATGAATTATGATGTTATGAAAAATTTGCTTATGAATAAATTGTAGAATGCAATATGTGAAAAATTGTGCGTATGGGTAATTTTATAGAATGCAAACTAGTACTCATGGATTATGAAATAGATTGATTTGTGGTAAAAAAAAGTGTTTTAATTGTCATTTATGAGTAATATTGTAGTCACTAGATTATCATCCATGTTGCTCCTTGAAATTTAAGAGAAAGATTAATTTTGTAAGAATGGGACTAATTTAAAGAGCTTGATCTTGGTTAAAGAACGAAAAAATTTGTATGAACTCATTATGAATGAAAGGGGGTTTTGTTGATGAAAAATTATTCTAAAAAAATATGTCTATGTCGAAAATGTATTTATAATCTACTTTTTCAATGAACAAAAGAAAAATAGTTTATCATGTGTTTAAAAATGAGTTTTATATAATCTAAGAAAATATAAGTTACTGTTTTACAAAAAATAACAATTAGGAAAAGATCTAGATTTTATAAGTGCAAATAAAGTGAGAAAAATCGAGTTTAATAAAAAGAACTAGAAACAGTACAGTCTGACACAAAAACATTTTAATCGAATTTCTATACGGGTTAGTCACTCAGACCTACTGGTCAGTGGGTGTGATTTGGGAACATTACTGTGGCTCAGCGGAGCAGTGGTCTTGGGTTCGAGTCGTTGTTTTTCTAAAAATTGATTTTTACTCAAAACCCGAAACCCAAACTTAAGTATAATTTACGTTCTATATAAAACAGTTGTTCTGCTTGGACTTTTTGGTTCTCGGGTGCGACTTAAGACCATCACTGTTCACCGAGCGGGGGTTGGTTCTGGGTTCGATCCGGCCTCTGGCCATTTTGATTTTTTTTGTTTTCTTTTTATATTTTGACATTTTAAAGAAAATTTAATGTGTAAAAAAGTTGAGAAAAATATTATAATTATTCTAAAATGCCTAGACTTCATAAAAATTGTTTCTATAATATTTGATCTATTATAATGAGAAGTAGAAGTAATTTTGAGAAGAAGAACTAATAAGTTTTTAGAATATGATTTTCTTGATAATCAAAGACACAAATATTGTTTGGAATAAAGAGAAATTTCGTGCAGAATTCAAAAATGAGATTTTTTTGCCTTGGAATTATTGAGTTAAACAAAATATGAGATTGTTGATTAAAATCAATGCAAATATTTATGGAAAATGAAATAAGAAGAAATAGGATGAAATATGAAAATTGTGAATATGAATACTCTCATTTTAATGTACATGAAAAGAGAAATGAGACTAGAGTTTTAGCTAAGTCCTCACATCGGCATGAACGAAATTTTGAAAAAGAAATGTGATAAATAAAGACCAAGATTGGGTCATGGTTAATGATTGAGATTTAAGACCAATGCAGAGGTAACATTAATTCTAGAGTATTAATTTTTATTCGTGATTCTATTATCTAAGGATTAGACACCTAGTGGAGATGTGAGGTTAGTAAGAGAAAAACACAAGCATGAGGGCCTCGAATCTACGGTGTGAGAGTATTCATAGGTTGCCTGCTTGATGCGTCATGTTATGGCGTGAATACATCTCCAGAATTATGAGGACCGTGGCGACGCTTGTGGGGTGTTTGGTGACTACATAGTACCATCGTTCCATGTCAAAGGTGAATTGTCCATAGGCTTTGCATGATGCGTCATGTCACAACGTGGAATTCCCCTCCAGGCTGTCTGGGCATGGGCTCGTAACTCATAGAACATCTAGGATACCTACTGTAGATACCGTAGTAGTTTAACTCATGGCGAGGGAATCAACCCTACAAGATGAAGAACGATTAAGGACTTGCCCTCGGACCTATGTAGTATGGGATGCATAGAATCCGAACAAGTGTGCATTAGTATCATCTAATATAAATAATTGCATTAAGGACTAAGTGCACATTCGCACACGATATCAATAGGATAGTCCCCTTAGCTTTGTTTTGTGGCAAGTGTGTGTTTTCTAAGTAAGAGAAATTGATGTATTATATCCTAGCATCAGTTGTATGCAACTGACGTGCCCACAGTTTCTGTGCAGGATAAAGTGATTGACAAGACTAAAAAATGAATGCTGCTTAAAGAAATGTTCAAGTTGTTGTTTAACTCATGTACTATGTTGTAATTTATAATTCCGCTGCGTTAATGTAATCATTGTTGTAATAAAAGTTTTGAATTCCTTGTAAAATTGTACGAAGTGAAGTGTAAAGATCCTGTGGAACTTCGAATTCAGACTTATTTGGAATTCGGGGTATTAGAATATCAACATCATGTTTAGGGATTCTGAAGAAGACAACATCAATGACTCTGATATTGACAGCGATGATCCTGACTTTGAAGAACATACACAGGATCAAGATGGAAGTGAGGAAGATTGTGAAGCCATGGATGAAGGATTGACTAGATAGGCCTTTAGCCGATCGAACGATTCTTGCTGCTGTTGGCCCCACTCGAAGCCCTTAGCCCCCCTGAGGGCCTTGAAGAAAGGAAGACACTTTTCTCCCGACTTAAACAGAAAGCGCCCTATGGCCGCGAGGCGCCCCGTGAGCTTCTGAACCTCTTTCACACTTGTAGGGGGTGCCATGTCCAGTATAGCTTTGATCTTCTCGGGGTTGGCTTCGATTCCTCTTTGGCTGACCATGAATCCTAGGAACTTTCCCGACGAGACTCCGAATGCACACTTGTTCGGGTTGAGCCTCATATCATGCTTCCTCAACACATCGAATGCTTCTTAGAGATCGACAACATGGTCGGCCCCATGGATGCTTTTAACTAGCATATCATCAACATACACTTCCATGTTTCGGCCGATCTGATTCTGGAAGACCTTATTGACGAGGCGCTGGTAGGTTGCACCGATATTTTTCAGCCCGAAGGGCATTACCCTGTAGCAAATGAGTTCTTGATCGGTGACGAAGGAGGTCTTCGGGATATCCGGAGGGAACATTCTGATCTGGTTATATCCGGAGAAGGCATCCATGAAGCTCAGCAACTCATGGCCCGAAGTAGCGTCGATCAAGGTGTCGATGCTGGGGAGAGGGAATGGATCTTTAGGGCAGGCTTTGTTCAAGTCCGTGAAGTCGATGCAAATTCTCTAACTTCCGTTGGCCTTCTTAACCATAACAACATTAGAGAGCCATTTGGGATAGTTGACTTCTTGTATGAATCAGGCTTTGAGAAGCTTGTCCACTTCTTCCTTTATGGCTTGCTGGCACTCGGGGGCAAATTTGCACCTCTTTTGCTGGACCGGTTTGGACCTCGGAGCAACGCTTCGGTGGTGGACGAGGAGCTCCTCAGAAATTCCTGGCATATCGGCAGCCGACCAGGCAAAGAGGTAATGGTTCTTCCTGATGCATTGAACTATGTTGGAACAGAGGGCAGAGGGGAGGATCTTGCTGATGAAGAACTTGCGGTTCGGATCCTGCTCGAAAAAGAGCACTTTCTCCAGCTTGTCTACTAGTTCGGACATAGGTTGGGCGTTCCCCTGGGGAATCTCAAGAGTCTCGAGGGAGAGGACAGGTCCCCCGGTGGAGGTCATGTAACACATGCGGGCCATCTCTTGACTACCCCTTACTTCTCCTACACCTGACTTGGTGGGGAACTTCATTTTAAGATGATAAGCCGACGGGACGACCTCTAAAGCAGCTAGGCCAGGTCGGCCTAAAATCACATTGTAAGCAGCTGGGATGTCGACGACCATGAAATCCATTGGCTCCGTCCGGGTAGTAGGAGTTTTGCCAGCGGTTACGTCGAGGGTTATTACCCCTTTGATAATCACTGGCACTCCCGTGAACCCGTGGAGTGTGTAGCCGGTGGGCTTGAGCCCGTCCCGCGATAACTTGAGTCCTCGGAAGGCCGCCATGAAGTGGATGTTGACAGAGCTACCATTGTCTACCGGAATCCTCTCCACTTTGAAGTTGGCCATGTGGAGGTTGATTATCAGTGCATCACAATGGGGGGTTCGGACACCCTCCAGGCCTTCATCCGAGAAACTGACCAGTACTCCGAGGCCTTTGGGAAGGGGTATGCCGTGAACCGAATTGACTTCTCGTATGAAAGCCTTCCGGGAAGAGTTGGAGGTTCCTCCCATGGGACCTCCACGGATGAGATGCAAGATGCGTTCTTCTTCAAACTCGTGAGCCTCGTCGCGCCTCTCGGGATGTTTGTTAGCCCCCCTGGGGGAGGAGGAAGATCAATTCGGTCATTTCTCACAAACTTAGACAGCTGCCCTCTCTCGATGATGGCCTTAATTTCATTCTTCAGGGCCCGACAGTCGTTGGTGTCGTGGCCGTGGTCTCGATGATATCGGCACCACTTTCCCTTATCCCTCTTCTTGTCGGGGGTATTCATCTTCAGGGCAGGAGGCAGAACTCCTTCCTTCTCGACCTCCATGAGAATCGTAGAAATGTTGGCGTTAAGAGTGGTAAACTTCTCAAATCTGGGAGGCGGGCGGTGCTGACCCCTATTGTCCTTCTAGAGATTTTTAGCTCCCTCTTCTTTAGCTGCCTTTCTCTAGGTCCCGGAGGAAGATCCCTCAAAAGTGGGGCAATGTTCAGCTTCCTCAGCCCGGATATACTTCTCGCTTCTGAGAAGAAGGTCGGAGAAGTTTTGCGGGGGCTTCTTGGCTGGGGAGGACCGAAGGCTTGAGTTGAGGACGTTTGATTGGAAGGCTGCAGCGGCGACCGATTGGTCGAGGGAGGCAATGGACCTAGCTTCCGCGGTAAACCGCTTCACATAATCTCTAAGCTTCTCACCCTTCTTCTGACTGAGGTAGAGTAGCGAAATACTAGTCTTCTCGGTGCGGAGGCTACTCACGAAGTGGGTGACGAAGAGGGTCTCAAATTGTTCAATGGAGAATATGGAGGAAGGGGCAAGACGAGAGTACCATTCTCCGGCCGGAATCTTGAGAGTAGCTGGGAAGGTTTTGCACAGTAGAGCATCGGAAGCTTGGTGGATCAACATGAGGGTCTTGAAGCTCTCGATGTGGTCCACGGGGTTTGACTCCCCAGAGTAAGTCTCAAACTGCAGGGGCTTGAAGCCTATTGGAACGGGTGCTTCCATGATAGTTCGGGAGAAGGGAGGTCGGCTTGGACGGAGGGTCCTGCTTCTCTGCTTTTCTTCTTTATCCAGTTGGCCGAGGCGCCTCTCCATCTCGTGGAGATGGCGGTAGACCGCATCGTCCCTTCGACGGTAGCCAAGCGAGTCTCTGGACTCGTCTTCGTAAGAAGGGGAGCGCGGAGCTCGGCAATGGTAGCTAGGTGAATGGCGAGTACTGTGATGGCGGTGACTTGGAGCTTGAGGAGGGGTTAAGGACCGATGACGAGGACTTCGGACCGGAGGAGGAGTGGGACCCCCTGAGCATTGTTGTTGTTCGGCCGGAGGTTGAGGGCTTGCAAGATTGTGGCCTGGAATTGCTGGAATTCGGCTCGGGTGATAGGCCCGTTTTCGTCCCTGGGGGGCTGCCGACCAGCGGGGGAGTGATGCCTTCTTCGATGGTACTCAGGGGACTCTCTCTGCCTTCTGTGTGGAGGGGACCTCTTGTGGTCGCAGCGATGAGGAGATCGCTCGTTTGGACGTTCTGAGCGGGTGGCTCCCTCACGGGCCCGCCTTTCATCCAAACGGCGGCGAAGGTCCTCTTCTTTCTGCCGGTTGGTGAGAATGTTGCGGAGGTCTTCGGAAGGCCGGGGGTTGTGAGATGCCACTGAGTCGGTTGAAGGGTTATGTATGGAGACATGGTCACGGTGAAGGGGTTGTTTCTGAGGATTGGGACGAGAGGTCCCTACACCGGCATTCTGGGGCCCGAGTGGAGCCCATTGGGATTGAAGAGGAGGTTGCTCCTGCTGTAGGGGCTGATCAGGCTGAGAAGGGAGTTGCCTCTGCTACTGGACGGTTTGGAGGGGGACCTCCTGTTGTGGCTGAGGATGAGTGGGTCCACGGTTGGACCCTTCGGATCTCAGTTTTCGGGGAAGCATGGCTGGAGGTGATCTTAACCAAGGGAAGAGGAAGGATTGCTATTCGTCGGTTCCCACAAACGGCGCCAATCTGTTACCGATAAATCTGGTATTAGGGCAAACAGATAGAATTTGTGGATTCTTTGGGATGTCGAATAGTCAAACCTGAAACCTTTCCGCCGGAGTTTGACCGTGATCTCCTGCCATCAACCTGCAAAAAAGTGCGAAACACTGGGGTTGATCCCGACGATGCACCCCCCGACGCTCAAGTCAGTAATCAGAAAGATTATGAATGAGCTTTTACTGGCAAAAGATTGATTACCTGGTAACAGTGGGGGATGAGAGGTATTTATAGCCGCCTTAGGGACCAGTTTCTGGATAAGATCAAATCCTTACTTCTCAGTGGATGGATAGAGTGAATCAGGGCTGTTGATTAAGTATAAACATAAACCCTAATTCTCTCCTGCTGGACTGGGTTCTTTGCGGGTTAGAACCCGCACCCAGTTGAGGTGGATCCGTTCGTGGGCTGTTGGGTCTTTGGAGAAAAGGCCCAGTACCCATTTCAGACCCGTCTTGTAGGTGAAGTTACCATTTTACCCCCGAGCTTTAAGATTCGTGCCCAATTTGGACTGTTCCGACTTAACCCTATTTTTAGCCATATCACTATCTTGGAACGTCAATTAGGTCGGGTCCAATGAGAAAGGAGGATTGACAACCACTTAATGAAAAAATTGAAAGAAGGTTGTTCGGATGGAGGGACAGATATCTATCTCTGGGAGGAAGATTAACCCTACTGAACTCGGTTATAAGCAGCATCCCAGTTTATCTGATGCCTATGTACGAATTGCCAAGATGGGTGGTGAGCAAAATCGACAAAAGCAGGAGAAGATTTCTGTGGAAAGGTGCGGACGAGAAAAATAAAGGCTATCACCTAGTTCAATGGGGTAGGGTATGTAAGAAGAAAAGTTGTGGGGGGCTTGGGGTGTTAGATCTCAGAGATATGAATAAAGCATTACTCGGTAAATAGCGGTGGAAAATGAAACACAAGCGCAATATTTCCAATATATGGTGGTCTAAGTCATTCGCATCCTATTGAAGAAGGAAGAAATTCAGGTAGAAGAGAAGCTGAGAAGGGAAAGGAAGAGTGTCATATCTCTGGAAAGGGATTGCTAAGGTGGGAAAGATCTATCATGATAACACTAAGTGCAGGATTGGTAATGGGAAAGACACCAGATTCTGGAAGGATAAATGGTGCAGGGATAACACTCTTCTAAGTATATTCCCGGAGGCGGCGAAGGCTACGATTAACACAGATACGCTGGTGGCAGACGTGTGGCGTAACCAGAGGCTCAGGCTCCAGGCCGTTCAACACATTACCCAAGAAAGTTCGATCCAGCTTCAAAATCTAAATAACTTCATCAGGGTTGAAGGCATGTACACAAACAGTGCGGAGGACGAGAGGATTTGGAATTTAGGGCCCAAAGATGGATTTTCAGTTAAATCCATGTATAACTGGTTAAATGACGGAGGAACGAGGTGCCCTGAAGCGGACGTTATTTGGAAAACTTACGCTCCACTTAAAGTAAAGAAATTTCTGTGGTTGGTTAAGAACGATGCAATTCTGTCAAAAACTAATCTTCTAAAAAGAAACATGCCTATTAATGCAAACTGCGATAGATGTAATCAATCTAAGGAGGACACAAACCATTTGCTCTTCTTATGCCCTAAGGCTAGGTTAGCTTGGGAGGTCGTGTGCCTAGGGTTCGGATGTCTAGAGGGCCCTAGTTCTATATCTGAGGTTTGGGGAGCTTGGAAAGTAGATAAAGTTAACAAAGAGGATAGGTTAGCATGAGATTTCTCTGTAGCAGCTACCATGTGGGGCCTGTGGTTAGACCGTAATGACTTGTGTTTTCGTAATGTCAGTCATAAATTTTCAGTTTTGATGCATAAAATTTTCTCATTCATTCTCGATTGGGCAGGTGTGGAGGAAACGAGGAAGAGGCTTCGGTTGGACTGGGAGTAGTCCGCGTATCAGATTGCAGGGACAGATACAGACTGTTTCGTATCGTGTATCTTCTTTTGTTTTAGATTTCCAATTTGTATTTCCTGCTTTTAGTTTGGATAGACTGTGCTTTGTGGCTTGGGGTGTTTGTAATATGAACTACTTGTTTCGTTAATCAATCATTAATGAAGTGATGATGAGGTCATCTTTTATCCCCAAAAAAAAAACAATAAAGAATAATTTTATGAAGAAAAAAGGCAATAGAAAAAAAAAAGGTAATGCTACACCTACTACCAAATCTACTACCTTTTTCTTTACTACCTTATGTGACATTCTATTAGCAGAGGTTATTGTAGAGTACGTGGTAAAAATATTTAATAATAGTGTGCCACCTAAGATAGTAAAAAAAAATATTGCAGATTTGTTAGTAGGTGTATCATTACTATAAAAAAAGAAGGTTTTTCACACAGGTCCCAAGCAAAAAATAATTTTGCGGATTCGCCCCCAAAGTATTTTTCTTTGATTGAGTCTCAATAATGCTAGACCCACTTAAATTTTTTCCCCGAGTTCTCTCTCATCCATACCGTGGAAAATTTTCATTTCACGTAAATGTTTCTCTTCATGAAGAGATATTAAACTTGTTCTTGACAAATCTAATACCTCTTTCTTCTTAACAAATCTTAATGACCATAAACTCTTAACCCGTTATTAAACCGTTGATCTCACCCCATCTTTTGGTCGAGATTCCCACCGCTACAAAGATCCCCAGTGCTACAGAAAAAGGAAAAATTGTATTGGGGCATCATCATAAGGATAATGGAAAGTTCAAGGCACTTAGAGATAACCAACACGAAACACGTGTTATGGGATGGTTTCTTATATTTTTTTGTATGCAAATAGCCAACACATAGCCAACACGAAAAAAACCCTAACCCGGGTTAATGAAGCATAACGAAAACACTACTTTTGTATGCAAATATCCATCTATGAGAGCATCCACATTGGTTTCTTATATTTTTTTTGGGCAAAATGACAAAATGAGAATTGACAAAAGAGAAATCGCTATACTGGTTCGTTTATCATACTTTGAGAAAAAAAATAATTTTTGATCGGATGGATTGTTCCGTCCGAGATGTATTTTTATAATTTGTCGTAAAATTAAATTAGTGTTAGTTATTAAATATTAATTAGTTAATGAATTATGGATTAAAATAATACTAAATCTTTAATTAATTACTTCCTAAGCTACATTAGTGTCTTAATTAATGTGTTAAACATGTTGAAAGTGACATCTCCCTTCTCAAACGGGGACATGTTGTCCCGTTTCTTAATTTTTTGAGATCGGACGGGACAATATGTTCCATTTGATACATTTATTTATTTATTTATTTATCTTGGACGGAACAACATGTTGTGTCCGATACTTTTTTTTATAAAAAAATTTATTAAAAAATTGGAACGAAACAACTTGTTTTGTCCGTTGCGATAAAACAAAAAAAAAAAAATACGACGGAACAACATGTTCCGTCCCTTATATTTTGAGAATGAGCAAACCGTTTCTCAAATACGAGAAGTAACTGTAGCCCATTTCTCAAAATATGGCAATATAGCAAACCGATGTGGGAGGATTTTTACCAAAATATGACAAAATTGCAATTTTAGCAAACCGTTGTGGATGCCTGACAAATTAATATGCAAAACAAAAGCTATTGTACATTTTTTGGGAAAAAAACACAAAAAATAAAATAAATTCTTCATAGGTCTTCAACAAAAAAGTAAAATTATATATAAGTACCTCATAAATCGCTATTTTGATTTTAGTCACTCGATCCACTTTAAACTAATAAAAAAGATCTAACCGCAACATTATGAAAATTCTAATTCATTGTATAAATTTTGGAGGAATAAAAAAAATAAAAATTAAATAGAATGACCAGAAAATAAGATTGTAAATATACGACTATTTTAAGAGAAACAAAACCCTTAAAATTAAATTTTTTTATCGAAACTTGGTTCGATAGGTGTTGCTCGGTACCCCCCCCCCCCCCCCCCCCCCCCCAAATAGGTATCTTTTTGAAACGAATTTTCAAAATAGGCATGTTTCGTAATTAATTCCCAAAATAGGTCTATCCTCATAGGCTGCATTACCGAACGGCTGTTTTTTTAATAACGATGTCATATAAT
The DNA here is from genome assembly GCA_017893485.1 of Hemerocallis citrina. Lineage (NCBI taxonomy): Eukaryota > Viridiplantae > Streptophyta > Magnoliopsida > Asparagales > Asphodelaceae > Hemerocallis > Hemerocallis citrina. The sequence continues at coordinate 85,406,409 of CM030361.1, forward strand.
GCTAAACTCCGATACTTACAAGAAAAAAAAATCTAAGTGTCAAATGTGAAAAATACGATGTCTCGATATAACATAGGCCGCAGACCACAACCGCGATCTCAGTTATATGCTATAAACTGGGTCATACAAAGCATATAATTGGGGCCGCAGTTGTTAAATGCAGCCTATGGTTATATCGAGGCCACAGTACCCAACTGTGGCCTCGTATTTATCATATTTTACTTTTATAATTTTTTCCTTATAAGTCTCGGAACATATTAGCTATGATCTGTAATTTGGCCGCAGTTGCGAACTGCGGTCTCGAAATCAAAGAGGTTGCAGTTCGGTACTGCGGCTTATGGTATATCGATGCTGCAGTACCCAACTGCGTCATCGTATTTTTTATATTTTACATTTAGAATTTTTTTTATCAGAGTTTAATATTATATGGCATATACTGAGGCCGCAGTTCATAACTGCAACTTCGTTATCGAAAAAGGCCGCAGTTCAGTACTACGGCCCACGATGACATATCTATTTTGAAAATTAGGTTAAAAAAGAGACCTATTTCAGGAGGAAAAAAAGAGAAAAAAAAGTCCGGTGGCATGCGAAGCACGTGACACATCCCAAAAACAGAAACCGTGGACTGAGCAATAAAATAGAAAGCCAACGGTGAAGATAGCATATTAATTTCCCCCAAATCCCATCTCCATCGTCTCCTCCTCCCTCTCTTCTCCAGCGTCCGATCTCTCTCCTCACCAAAAAAATAAAATAAAATAAAAAATCACCCAATCTCTCTCTCTCTCTGTCTCTCGCGCGCTCTTATTAAATACACCAACCGAACAAGGTAAGCAGCGCTTTCGAATTTTTCTAGGGTTTCGTTTTCTCAGCCTGTCTTGAAATTCGATGGATCTAGGGTTTCGATGGCGGATGCACCGGCGAGTCCCGGCGGCGGCGGCAGCCACGACAGCGGCGGCGATCACGAGGACGGCACGCGTAACGTCCGCGAGCAGGATCGGTTCCTTCCGATCGCCAACATCAGTCGCATCATGAAGAAGGCGCTGCCCGCGAACGGCAAGATCGCCAAGGATGCCAAGGAGACGGTGCAGGAGTGCGTCTCGGAGTTCATCAGCTTCATCACCAGCGAGTCTGTGATTTTTTCCAAGATGTTTTTTTTTCTTGAATTTTGTTGATTTTTTGTGTGTTGAATTTTTATATTAATATTTTGGTTTGTAGGGCGAGTGATAAGTGCCAGAGGGAGAAGAGGAAGACGATTAATGGAGACGATTTGCTGTGGGCGATGATGACGCTTGGGTTTGAGGAGTACATCGAGCCGCTCAAGAATTACCTCCATAAGTACAGGGAGGTAAATCTATCTGCCTTAATTGATTGATTTTGTAAACTGAGATTTTGCTAGATTTGCCGCTATTTCTGACTGATATTTTGTTTTTTTGTTGTTGTCGTTTTCCATTGGATTCTTGGGATGCCATGATGCTAAATTGATCAGATTGAGGTAATACTGTCATATATCTCTAATCTCTAATATTATAATGGTAGAAGGCCTTACTGTCATTTGTCATTTTGTCATTCTACCAACATGTGCAACGCACTCACATAACTAATATAAAGAAGGTTTTCGATTCGAATCCTCCCAACTTCAGAGTTTTTATTTTTATTTTTTGAAATTATTAAAACGTGCATCGCACGTGTAAATTACTAGTATATGTATATATATGTTCATGTTTTTCAATTTGTATGAAATGAATTCTTTGTTATTGGGATATTTTGTGGCAGGGTGATAGTAAGGGATCTGGAAGGGGTGAGGGCTCTGGGAGGAAGGAGGTTGGGGGACACCAAGGCGGAGTTCAGGCGGGGTCTAGCTCCCAAGGGGAGTACAAGGTTGGGTTTTGTAGTTGGTATATTTAGATTGAACCTGATGTGTGAGAGTTTTGGCTGCTTTGTTTGGTTTTGAATGTGATTTGGTGATTTTGCAGCCGATGGGGCAACAAGGGTCTTACTCGCAGGAGATGGGTTACATGCAACCTCAGGTAAAGCTATTCTCGACTGTTTGCTTTTCTTTGTATTTTCTTGTCGGGACTAATGATGGATGGATGTATGTTACTATATTTGAATTTAGTGTTACATAATGCAGTATGCAAAATTATGTGATATTACATTGCATACTGTATGAATGTGGTTTCAAATCATTATTTAAGAAAACATCTCTCAAATCAGAAAAGAATCGAGAAAAACAAAATTCCATCACTTCAGATTTCCAAGTATTGACACAATTAACATGACTAAAATGCTAGTATCATCAAAATATCTAAAATCATTAGGATACTCTATTAGACATTGGTCTCATAGAGATATGCAATAAGTCATAACATGTACAAACTCATAAAGCATAGTAGCAATAGCATGTTGTAATTAACAATGACACAATGCCAATAGGGCCATGCTGATAGCCTTCCCTTGCGAGGTTATCATGTTGGTTGTCTATGATGGATATGTAGCTTAAGTAAGTGTGAACCTTTTTAATGGAAGACATCTAACCTTCTACTTGCATGCCTAAATGTCAAAAGAAGTTCTTTCTAGCATTACGCAAATAGGTTTTCCATACAAATTCGCAGACACTCTTGACCGGTATTCCCCTACTTACTCCTATAATGTATTTCCTGTCACCATCAATGTTTTAGAATTTGACTAGGTTCTTTGATTGCATAAACAAGATTGAAATGTTCACTTATAGCCTCTAGGCTACTTATTGGTTACATAGGTTACAAGAGCCTAGGTGCTTGTGAATAGGGTTGCCTAGTGGCTTTTATTGGCACTTTCCCCCCACTTCCAACATAAGTCTTTCGACCTTTGATGTAGGTGGCCTACTTGAGGTTTTCGACAACATCCCATTTACTCAATTAATTGATTATGAATCATAAAATTGAATTAACATTATCATCACAAAATTCTTAGTGTTCCATTCAAATCTAATTACTACTAATTAATTAATTATTTCTTGCCATGTTATTTATTTTTCCTCTGCCAACCGTTTAGTTATCTCCAAACCTCATCTCTGTCTCTTTATCTTTATTCCTCATTGTCCCCATGCCAACTCCTTCTCACTCTAAAAAGCGTCTTTTATCCCATCATCCTATGTTAGTGAGAATGATGAGAGGAAAACTGAGAGAACGAGTGTGAGAAGAGGGATGGGGACTAAGTGACTTAGGAAAAGATAAGAGAGAGTATGACACTGAGGAGTAAATAAGAGAGAAAAATTGCATACATCCCCCCCTTGCAAGTTCTTCTAAGCGAAGGCTAGCGTGATGAAACCCAAAATTGTGTTGGAGGACGAGATTGAGAGGAGAAAATGCAAGCAATCAAAAATGATGTGAAGAAAATGTGAGAGGAGATGCAGAAGTGAGAAAAGGAGGAGGTGAAATTAAGGTTTCTTATTGTGACCCTAGATTTGGCTCCTATTAGTTTTGCTGGTTTGAGTTTTGGGTTTGATTTGAATCAAACCGAAACTCAGACCCAAACCCAAAAATGAAGTAAATTTAAACTAACTCATATATGGCCGATATTTGGACCTTAAGTATGATGTATGAAGTCAAAAACTTTGGAATATTGAAAAGTATTTCATACTTGTAAAATAGGTGGCACGCAACCCTTGAACATAATATCGATGATAAGCCTTGAACACAAGATCGGCGACATGTTGCGACATGTCCACTGATGTCGACCTATGGTTCTTTGGAATGCAAAAATGCGTATTTTGAGGGTTGACATATGTCCTCATCTGGACCATTGCACTCATACATTATTGCTTGGCTCTTAAACAATTTATGAGGTGAAGCCGCAGAATATGCTTTCAACCATTAAGTGGAAGAACCAATAGCCTTTTGATGTAGGTCATGTTGCTAATTTTGTTGAACATAATTTGAAAATTTTGGGCATTAATGGCATGTTTGTTACCTGTGCAAGTATCGACAATGTTGAAAATTTTTCCGTCGAGGAGTTCTCATGGAATTTCCTTTAAGTCAGTGTTGTTTGGATTTAGAGAAAACAACAAGTGGAAAGAAACATTTCCATGAAAGAGTTGTTTTTTATATATATCCATGCTTTTCAACCTTTTTATTTAGGTGGAAGGCAGAGTAGAAAACTCATGTAAACTCATGTAACTACAAAACATGCTCCAATTTTACATTTGAATATGCTCTTGGTCATAAAAGATCAAAAAGAACACTTCAAATGATTGCATTTCATACATTGAACACCTACTTTAACACTTGAATTTCTTGTTTTCGCACTTTTAGTTTTTTACAAGAATTGCAACTTATTGAAATTCATTTTGAGATAAAAACTTTTAGAAAGGAATGAAGCTGATTTCTCGAATCTTGTTATACATGCACACATATTAGCTGAGTTCTCAGGTCTTGTTGCCCAACCAGCAATTGTAACTTTGAGTTATTTGTTAGGGTTGTCATTCTTTATTTGGTATTAACATAATCTGATATTGGCCCTTCTTAAAGTGCTAGTGTTGAGCTAGGTTGTTTATTCCCTTTGTTTTATATACATGCTGATAGGCTACAAATAAAGTCTCCCATAAAATTGTTTGCAGTTTTGAAAGAAATTTTATTGGTTTGTGCGTGTACTATGGCCTTAAGTACCCCTCTGCTAGTATTAGTAGGATTTTGGTTGGGGCGACAAGGACTAAATTCCATAAATAAATATAGATTGTTAGGGAACATGAGCATGCTATTTGTAAATTTAATACAGAAGATGACACTTGCTAGAGTGGAATGAGAAAGTTATCTTGTTGGCTTGTTCCGTAGATTTGAGATCAGTGACAAAGCTACGCATTGGACATAAAATTAAAATTATATTCACTGCAATGTATGTATGATACTCTGTAAGTAAGTTGTTACCTGTATCTAATATTTTTGACACCATCAGAATATTGATGAATGTGGTAACTACTTGAACTGTGATATGTTCCTATATCATCCTGACACTTTTATTTTGGGATGAAACTCACAGTTTTTAGCTTCTTGCAACTGTTTGCTTCTTTGCAGTCCGATCTTCTGATTGCAAAAATGTTTGATTTTTTCTCTTTGAAATTTTTGCAGTGACTGGTGACGCTCATTTTATCGTAGACTTCCTCATGTTGGAGACCGGTTAGCTTTTGACGGCCTCATTCAATCTCGTTACAGGGTCGATTCATCCGCATTATGTTAGAATCTTTTTTTTCTCGTATGATTGTACGTCTGTATATTGTGGACCAAATCATAGTAGTTCAGGTGTACGTCTTGGCTCCTGCAGCCGTATGTCCCGGTTCCTGCAGCCTCCTTTTTTCTTTTTAATTTTATCTTATTTGCTTTGCCGTGTACTAGCCCATATTCTAGATTGCCTTGTGTTCAAAATCCAATCCATGAGGTTTGGATTGCTATCACTGTGTTTTCTATAATATGATCTAATATTGTAGTAGCAATGTTGAAGTGACAATGTAGAGGGGTGCACCAATAGGTGCTTAATCCAGCTCCAGAGTTGTAAGTTTGAGAAATGGTAGAGCCGACCAATCGTTCCGAACCAGTCACTTTTTTCAGGCGAAGAGAGAATGAGGGTTAACTTTGGGAATTGGGATTCTTATTTGTTGAAATCTGTAGGTAGCTGAACAAGCACCGCAAGTTTGTATTAATGATCCTGTGATGGCTGGACCTGAGAATCATTAGAGTTATGGGGGGTTGATGGATTCAATTGCAGCATGTTTACATGGTATGGTGGGAAATTAGATTGTCTTGTGCTGACAGGATGGACAGAGGGTGGCTACTGCAGATTTTGGCAGTCTTCCAGCAAGAGGCATTCCCTCCTGGAACGGTCGAACCTCATTTACACTGTTTTAACCTCTACTGAAACACTGCTGCTCGTGGAACGTTTTGGTATTAGTTCTTCTTTTGATATCTGTTCTTGTCAATATTGCAACAGGCCTTATTCTTTGTGGACCATGTAAACTACTACCCTCTTGCTTCCCTTTCCTAATTGAATTCATGAGTAGTTTGGAAATGAAGGAGATACATGGTCACATGGTCATAAATTTAGTTTTGCAAAAACAAACTGAATTAGGTAATACCTAATTGCGAGTTTCACCTGCATGTCACTAGTAGTTGACTCTGGCTAGTAAATATCACTTAGAAGCTACCAAAAATTATTAGCATATGTAATTCATACACATACGTTATTGGTTATTCAGAATAACCAATTTCAAAGAAAAAATGTCTTTCAATTAATTAATTGAAAAGGCCAAAATTTAAAAAAAAGTACATGGAAAGATGATTTTTGCTTAATAAATTTTGTGTTGTGGGAAAACGGGGGCCAGTGAAGAAACAACTCAGCTATCAGCCAAGAAGCATCAAAAAGGCTAATCACCATCTTCATGGATGTTATTTGATCTTAACATGTGTAATTTAGCATGTGCAATGTATATAACTCCTCTTCAATTGAATTTTTTCTTTATCTTTCCTCCTCTCTTCTACAACAATTCCAATGAGTATTAATAAAATACTGATCAACACATTATGAAAACATTATTAGCAACGCACAACAGTTTCCACAAGGCAACAACATAAAAGACAAGTAAATTCAGGAACTTCTTATACAAAATCTCCTAAAGGGTAAAACAAAAAATTTCTATTTCTATAAGCATAATAGGCAGCATATTGATACATATAAGAGGCTTGTAGCCAATGAGTATGTAACTCAAAACAGAGCAATGTCTTTTCAAACGGGATTAGAAAGAATTAGGATCACAAGACAAAAATGCAAAGAACAGAAACTAGGTTTAGGAAAATCTTCACTGCTATCATATTTGAATAATTAGAGTTCAACGTCGTCGAAGACATACGAGAAGTTAACCTGTATCTCTGTGCCTCTGTGCCTCTTTACACAAGTATATTGATGCATGTAACTTTACAAAATATCACTTTACCCTTTAACTTTTACTGTGATCTCTCTCGAAGAATTTCAAAACCGGGATTTGTCACTTCATAACGTAAGTGCAAATGGGTGCTGCAAAACATGTACCAGCTTCCAGGGCTTTCACTAGATCAAGACACTCTAAATCTATGATCCTCCCAATTTTATCATCTGTTTATTCTGTTTCTGTATTGTTGGCTCTCAAGAACAAAAGTTTGAGATGGTTTCACTAATCATTCATCCTCATCAGCTATTAGGGAGGCAAATGAGAAAGGTTTGAACTTGTAGCCATCGCCATGATAGAACTTGCTCATGAATTCAACCCAGTGTAAACGCAGAGCATGAAGGAAAGCACTTAATGTCTCCATCATGAGCAGGATGAATGCTGTTGCAAAGGCAAAAACTGAAAGCCCCGCTAGCCGGATTATGATGTTGTCGTACCTGTTGCCACTTATTAGCTTAGTAATACAACACAATTTAAAACTAAGCTGCACTAAAATAATAAACTATAGAACCCTCTTTGTATTTTTTTCCCTTTTCAGTAAACAATCATATTCCAACTTGTAAAAGTGAGGTATAGTTCAAAGAATATGTAATCTTTGTTTCACTTGTTGACATTGCTGTGACATCATTGTTTAGGATGAAGGAAAAAATCTTTTGATTACACATACAATAATTCTTTCAAAAGGTATGAGAATGGTAGAATAAAAAAGGCTTGAATCTGGCCTGAAATATATACCCTACTGCTCACAGAAGAAAGGTTTAAAACAATGTTGATTTCCAAGGCCAAAATACCTTGGGTAAGCAAACTGGAACATAACCTCCATGATCAGCAATAAAATATAATTTTTGTTAACAATAAACTACGACCAAATGGTCTCAACATTTATTTGGTCAAGAAGGGCTATTAATTTCATGACACAAATGGTAAAAATAGAAGTTCAGAAATAAATTGCAAGTGAAAGTGAACAAAAAAGTCTTCTATGATACTATGTACCTTTTTTCCTTTTGAGGGAGAAATAAAGAGAGAAAGAGAGAGGGGGGAGGGAGGGAGGGAGGGGGGGGGGGGGGGGGGGGGTGGTTACAGCTTATGCGCACTGAAAAATTTAAAAAGTAAAGGTAAGGAATTAGAACTGGACTCACCCCCAAGCAAGGAGAAGGATTTTCTCATAAAATACAGTTGACAACTCAGAGTGCGCCAAGCTGAAAAAGAACGAAATTACAGAAAAACCAATGAGATATACCCACTTGGGAATATAAATGTGAAGTATCTGTCAATAAAGTTAAACATACCTCAGGGCCCAAAGCCGAAGATATGATGCAGTGTTGGAGACTGCTCCCAACACAAACTCAATTGAATGGATCATCTGATGCACAAATATTTCACTGAAGTTGAAATCCTCATGGTGTTGCCTTGCCGAATGGCCCGAATCAGGTTGAGCATCAAGATCCATCTCTGATGTCCCAAGCCTGTTGTACGCACGACCTTGAAATCTCTAAATACAATTAGAACAATATGAGAACTCTGCTGGGCCGATAATAGGTGCAGACTCTAAATCATGTGTATATATATTCCTCCCAGGCACATGCCTGTGCACAGATCAGCTAAACTCTTGGTGCTCGCAATCACGGGCCATATGTAAATATTTTAGTTTCCGAAACTTGATCTCTCCCGTAGATACAAATATGGACTGTATAATTTTGTTTTCACGATATGTTAATCATAATAATTGTCCTAAATAGGGGGACTTAAATTTTATCTTCCAATAAAAATTAGAATATGCAAGATGTGCGTTCTCACAGAATTTCTTCTAGTAGATCCAATTTGTATACAATGTCCATATGGTAGAGATCACGGACTGACTCACATTCACTATCATGTAGTCCGCATTTTCTTCAGTTGCTGATAAGTATGCATATGTCCACACATATATGACATACATGATATATCATATATGCGTCTGGATCATATTTGTGCAGGGCCGGGTACAGATATAAATACTCAGATAGAAGATAGAAATACTATAGCTATAGAGCTATAGTTAAATGAATTCAATTTATAGCATAGTAAAGTCAAATTCCAATTAAGATAAGATTCTTATTGTACCCCACATTGTTTGTTAACATCTCTACCCCCACCCACCCACACCCACACACATCGTTCATTTTGTTCAATATAACTAAATTTGTGATTTCTATTAATTTAAAATCCATTTGCCCGTATGTCTTACATTATCTCAGTTGCATATAAATGAAATCCCTTGATGCATGCTCAAATTGATTGTCAATCACTTAAAAGGAGGGGACATTTGGGAAATGAAAGTGAAACATATGTATGAAAGTAGAGTCTCACTCCCCCACTTCAACCTTGCCATGTAAGCATTGAAACTGAAGTGGTTGTTTGAATGCAAGTGGAGTGGAAGTTGAAAAGTGAGGGTGTTAGAAATATTGATTAATTTCACTTTCTTACTTTTTTGGCTCCTTTCTCACATTTTAATGGGGAGTTATGAGATGAAACTGAATACTTCCTCTCTTAGTTGGCAAAAGTGCAAAGTGCACTTTCATTTTGCACTTTCTTCTTGCCAAGCATTTGTAAGTCACCCTGTGGAGCGACACAACAAGTGGCTCAACATAATTATAGGTAAAAGGCTCAATACCATTTAGCACTGTGGAACCTAGGCCTCAAATATGAGCCCGTACCGAATTTGAGTCAGGCCAGAGTTTCTATGGTATGGCATATGGTCATATGGCATGGACATGACCCCACGACACAACCCTCACAACCCATTTGGATATGCACACTTCAGCATTAATCCTCTTTGTTTTGTAATTAATCTATTTATATTTCTTATGTTTGTAATCAGATTGGATCAGTCTCAGACTTCTACATCAATTGGTGTAGCTTGAACAAATATGGATTTAGCAGACACAATTCTATTTTACATTTGATATATTGTAAAAACTAATAGAATGATAAAAAAATTTGTTGACCAAGTCATGTTGGTCCAAGTCTGCAATGGTGAATTCTTAGTAAACTATTTTTTCTTGAACTATCAACTCGTATCATTGTAATGGCGAATTCTCAGTAAACTCATCTTTCATCTTCAAAGAAATATTGTATAAAGATGCACAGCTATAATCTTTATACCATTCTCCAAAACTCATTATGCATTAATTAGTGAATGTACAATGAGAATCGTAGGCATAAAATGGTGGGAATGTGCTGTCCTAGGCCCAATAGAACTTACATAGATACATATACATACGCTTCACAAAGTCATTTCATTGTTTTCAAATGCTGTACAATATAAGGAAAAAACATGGTTCGCAACATTCAATGAAGAAACAAGTAAGAGAGTGTTTCAGGTATTTACTAATAATGATAATGATAATAATACTATTATTATTATGGTTTTTTTGCAGCTATTAAATAGGAGAGAAGGAATTTAAATAATAATGGACAGGTAAACATGTGGCCACAAATCTATCTGTAGAAGCTTTCCAATCAAGAGTTCCCTGTGGTTCTTTCCACATGGAATTCCCGATTAACTTCATGGTATTCTAGAACACAACAAATGTAAAGGAAATGTACCAAAATTTCCTCAATAATGCCAAACAAAATTAAAAGTTGCTCTCGTATATCTAAGATATCGACCGATATATCGGGTTTGAGAGTAAACCAACACGAAATACTTATATAATTAGTATGTCTTTTTGGGGAATATATCACCAATATATCACCCGATATTTTCCCAAAATGTGTTGGAAATATATGTTCAAAAAGGTTTTTGGTTTTACATGTTTGAATCAAATCAAATCCGAAACCATTATCCAAACAAACCCAATTAAGCCATGTAACTTTTGGTTGTATTTGAAATGATTATAACATCAAAACTTTATCAGCTCGCTTGGATTCATATAAGTTGTTCTTTTATTTTACTTCGAATTAGATATGCCAAACTTTGTGATGGTTTCAATTTCTAAAATCTATATATTTCGTTTATTTTGGTTGATTTTTTAATTTCATTATGCTATAAGTTAGTTCCTGCATATGTATGTTTGGCATCATATGCTTTATTGTATATACTTAATGTGCAGTGTGTGCATAATGAATGCATGTTCATTAATTCATTTAGTTTCGTATTATTTGTGTTATTTATGTGATTAATGTTAGACAACAATATTTTAGCCTAGAGTTTCTCTCTCTAGAAAATCTAGAGAGAAGCTCCGAAAAAAATCCCAAAACAAGAAAAACCCAAAGAATCACCGATTGGGGAGGGGGGAGGACTCCATCGCCATCTCCTCCTCCTCCCCCCACCTTCCACACCCAGCCATCGATGTGGTGTAGATGTAGTCGGAGTGTCCGACTAGGGTTTGGTTATAGTAGGTTTTTAGAGGCGGTCGGCGCGGCATCAAGTGGTTGGCATTTGACGGTGGGTGTTGCGTCGCCGGGAGAAGTGGAGGTGGCGTCGAGGTGGCGTCGATGGCTGTTGGCAGTGGGATTTGGTCGCCTCGGGGTTGGAGATGCTGGTGAAGGTTGATGGGGTTCTGGCATTCGAGGGTGGGTGTTCTCCTCGGTGACGAGATTTGCTCGCCTCGGGGTTTGGAGGTGTTGGCGATGGTTGGAAGGGTGCTGACGTTCGAGGGTGGGTGTTCTCCTCGGCAGCGAGATTTTCTCTCAGAGGGGTTTGGCGGCGGTGACGGCCAGGCGGCAGAGGGATTTGGATGGGGATGGTCGTCGACGATGAGGGTTGCTAGTTCGCTTGAGAGTGGCTATTGTCGGGGTGTTTTCGTCACCGACGATGGCGGTGGGATGTGGGCTTCAATGGGTAGGAGTGGAGAATGAGATCAACGGCAACGGTAGAGGGGGGGGGGAAGATGTGGAAGTGGTCGACGGTGGCGGGCAACGATGGCCGGAGCGGGTCGGGGATGATTTAGGGGAAGGAGTTGGAAGTTAAATTTTGAATTTCAAATTAGGGTTTGATATCCAAATTTATTTAGGGTTTAGGAGGTTAGTGTCAGGAGATGAATTTTAAAATTTGAATTTCAAAATAGGGTTTGAAATTCAAATTTTATTTGGGAGTTAGAAGGGAGAGATTTGAATGTTTTTGGATTTTCAATTTAGATTTTGAAATCCAAAACCTATTTGGATGGGGAGATTTGGTTAATTTTTTAATTTCAATTTAGATTTTTGAAATTCAAAATATATGTGGAGTGGGGTGAGTGAATTTGGTTGACTTTTGAATTTCAAATAAATTTTTTGAAATTCAAAGTATGTTTGGGGAGTTTCAGGCTTGATGGTGGGATCTCTTAAAGTGTGTTGTCACGGCGGGGGTGCTCATCGGCGGAAGAGTTTGTCGAGAGCATCGGTTTGTTGGGTGGGAACTATAGCTACTGCTGAGGGCTGGATTTGTCGCAATTGGAAGATGGCATCGCTGTGGGGTTGGATTGGAGGTACGATGGCAACGTCGTAGGAAGAGGAGGAAGCATGCCGACTAGAGATGGTGGATGTGGTGTTACCATAGTGGACGATTGAGGGAATGTGGAGGAGTTACTGGGGTGGAGAGGAAGTTTGCTAGAATTCGAATATCAACATTTTTTTCAAATTCCATCTGTTAGGGATAGGCGGGAGAACATGGTGCATATGCTTTCGTCTACAAGTTTAGCTGAGGGAGGGACTAATTAATGTTGTATGCTTAGCAATGTAATTGTTTTCCGTTGTTCCGTTTGAGGAACAAATAGATGTATAGTAGTTGTAATACTTGTTTCGTTAATTTTATTAATGAAGCGGTGATGTCACATTTTTCTATAAAAAAATGTTAGACAACAATGTATGTACATGCATATCTAGGATATTTTTTTCTATCCTACACAACAACCCGGGATATTTAGATATCACAATATATTCAAAAATTCCTAGGCCGACACGACACATGACACCGATATCCGACATTTAAAACCTTGGTTGCTCGAGATAATGCAATCAAATGAAATAACCACCAAATGGACTAAATGAATTACCTCTGTATGAAGCCTTCTCAATATGAAAGGTTTTGGAAATAACATCCATGGAACCGCCACAATAGCCAAAAGCAGCAAAAGAATCTATAGAGAACTTGAAAATTTTCAGTGCTGAATAAAACCTTTTTTTTAAAGTAGGTGCAAGAAAGATGTGTGCACCTGCAACACTTGCTGACCCCAAAACAACTGGTTTTCACCAAGATCATCAGTGGGGCTCAGGAACATGTAAATCATTACATGATACAAATCAGCTTGAGACCCTGTACACCACTTAACTACGATAAGAAGTGCAAGATAGCCAAACAAGCTGTTGAGGAAGATCATCTGCGGTATAAACTGATACCTGAAAAAAGGAACATAAAATGCAGTTTTATGGGGCTATCATGAACATATCAACAGCACAAAGCGAACATTAAATCTTGAATAATCATACCGTATATCCAGAGAGTTCCGATGGTACTTCGCATCAAAGTAACTTAATAAAATTCCTAAATTCATCTGTGTTACACCTAGCAATATTGACATCTTCATTTTGAGAGAGTTAAGAAATGGTAGCTCAGTGCGACTTCCTCGCCAGCTGGGGTCCACTCCAAATCTATACGGACCTTGGTATTTAACAAGCCCAGCAGTATATGCATCACTGAACAAACACAAGAAACCAGCTATTGTGATCAAGAGCTAAATTTCAATATTCTGAAAGGGCAAAAATATGAGCACACTGAAACTAGGATAAGGCCAAGATTTTACCATCAATATCATTCGTTCTTCAGAGAGTTGAAATTTAACAAATAAAAGAAAAAAACAAGCAACAAAGAGGAAAGCTTTATTTAAAAGATAACTCAAAGGAAATAACAAGGCTGAAGCTAGATGCAATTCGTCAGTATGCAGATACCAATGTTGTAGCGTAGAAGAAAAAAACTTGACTAGTCCCCTAGTCCACAGTATTAGGATTGCACTCATCCACATGCCCATTTTCTATCACTGCCCGGTGTAACACCGAGATGAAAATAACTTCTATACAACATTTGCAATGTTTATCTGTTGTTTGATTGTTCTACCTTTTCATTTAAATCACATTAAATCAAAATTTTCCGAATTGAATAGTGATATTTATATTGTTATAGTTCAAGATGATTATTTTTAGTTAACCACACATAATTTAGTAGGCTGGTGTAAAATTGCTATCAATTTTTATGATAAACCGTGATGCTCTACCGAAATTTAGAATCTTTACCAAAGAAATAAATAACGTTCTCTCTTATTGACAATTTCTTGTTTTTGCTGCAGTTTTGGTTGGAATCCACCCTCCTGCAAAAAGAGCCAAACTGGTCTGTCTCCTATTGACAATACCATCCCTGCTCATGTTCTAGTTGGCATTGGGCAACAAGTTTCCCCCTCAATTTCTGATGGTCTTGATGGCTCAAGAGCAGTGGTGGTCTATGGGCAGTTGATATTGGACCCTGCTTTAACATGCTGCTTACAAAGAAATCAAAGATTCATGTTGCTGTCAGTTTGTATTCTTTTTTCTGATGTTTTAATAGACTGTCGTAATTTGTTTTGAGCAGCTTTATCAGTGCTGCTGAAGCTCATAGTGTCTGGTTTGTAGTGGTTGACTTTATCTTTTTGTGGACCTATGACTATGTTTTATATATATTTCTTGGCTGGAGCTCTTTAGAGCTCTATCTATTCTATCAAAAAAAAAAGAAGAAAAAAAAACCCGTGATGATTTAACCTCATCCAGTGATCATTACAGAAGAATTATTTGTACCGCCTCTATAGCTTCCTTTCTATCATATTTCTACCACCTATAATCACCACCACTCTTCCTGTTCTAAGCCCCAAAATATACCTTTTAATTAAAGAAATACCTAATGAAGGTTTTCTTTCCTCACAAACTTCCACAAGAGTTTGACAGCGCCTTAGTGAGCACCTGTCAACATAATGTCAGCCCTCCATTCGTTGGTTCTAAATTCCTCAGCAAAACTAGTCAGTAAGAAGAGGCTTACAGAACTTTGAAAGTCAAATCTCCTAGAATATGAATTATAAAACAATCTGGACTAAGATGGAAGGTGACATGATTTGGTATAGGAAATTACAGCTACATCTAGAAATAACTGAGAATAAATATTTGGTGCCACAACATTATTCATGGGCTTGCTGTGCATTTATATGACCTGGAGAAGCTAATTTGTTTGATAATTTAGGTGCTCCAAGTAACTGATTTCTTAGTATGTGGTTTTCATCTATTTAAATAATACCGCTAACCCTAGTGAGGTTTTATGGAGCCATCAACTAGAAGAGTCTTTAGTTAAAGCATTCAAGTTAGAGATAACATCTTAAGGCCATCAATCCACACAAAGACAAAGTCATATTCTTCTATATGCCACGATTTATTAAAGGCAAACTATGGAGATAAGAGTCTTAAGGCCATCAATCCACACAAAGACCTAGTCATATTCTTCTATATGCCAGGATTTATTAAAGGTAAACTATGGAGATAAGAGTCCATGAAAACTGAACATACATTGCAACTGTGCATCAACCTAATCTAAACTCTTTAAGCAAGTGGGAAATCTCTGGATTTCGGGTCTGCGGTTTAAGCTCGGGCATGGAGGAACCCCACAATTCTCCAAGTCTATGTAGGTTGTTAAGGAGAGATGATACATATGTTAAAGGAAATTCTTTTGAACCTAAGACACTCTACAATGACAAAAGAAAGAGTAGAATGCAGCCCTGTTAAAAAAAAAAGAATCCTATTTTAGATAAGATATCTCATGAACATTGACTAACGCTAAAATTTCACCTGCTCCAAATTTGCAGTGTAAACCTGATGACTGTTAGAGTTTCCAAAAGGAAAAAGAACCTTCCGGAAACAGCAGATAATATGCACATGTAAAAAAATTGAGCATAATTGAGTAATTGAGCAAAATAAGACAAACTACTCAGAGATCTCCTGAGTTAAGAAGAGATGCTATGATGTACAGAGCAGGATGCACATTGTATAGAAGGCTTGTGGTTGCTAGTCAAAGGATTTTAAAACAAATCACAACGGATTTTAAAATACCTGCAAGTGGAATCCCGACATTTATAAGCAGATGAACCGAAAATGTGAAGTGGAACTGAGAAGAACTCATTATATATTAATCCACAATAGATAGAAAATAATGCCATCAATAGGATTACATAGCGCCCCCCAAATGCCATCTCCATAAAACTGTCAAGTTTCTGGAAAATAATTGGATAAGTTTGTCAGGTAAGAATGCTTAAAGCAAGCATAAATTGAATTGAATGATGTAGTACAGAAAGTCCAAAAGAAAAAAAAAACTACAGTTATTGTGTTCATTATAATTAAGAGATTAAAATACAACAACAAATTATACAGGAGTACTGTAAACCAAAACATGCATAAAATTTAACATTGATTTGGAAATTATCGGTCTCAAACTCGAACGGGCTCCCTACTTAATCGGTGCTAAACAATGACAATAATATACTATATAATAAGCACTCGGAGAAAATTTCACACAATCAATGGAACACATACTATAATTTCTATAGATTATCTTGAATAACAAAGAAAAGGGAACAAGGCAATACATACAAATGATAAATTATCCTGAAAGGTACTATCTGAATAAGTTATGAATACCTTAGTTTATTCTATCAATTTGTTTGTGAAATATTAACCCCCCCCCCAACCAAAAAAAAAAGTTAGTAAAATTGGAGGATCTTAGTCACTGGAGGAAATACATCTACATCAAATGAGCACAAACAATGAACATTAACAATAGTAAAGGTCATTGCATTTTTACAATGCTTAAATTGCTAATTACACAGGAATTAAGCAAAGTAGAATATAAGTAGTGTGCATAGAACATACCCGAGATCCAAGTTTGTTTTCACGAATTATAAGGACCAATGCTCCTAATAACAAGCAGATTCCATGGCCCCAATCTCCAAACATAACGGCAAAAAGGAAAGGGAACGTAATTACAGAATAAACAGCAGGATTTGCTTCTTGATACCTAGCAACACTGCATGAAAAGATCTTGGTAATTCAGAAGACAAATCTAGACAAAATTAAATAGAGAGCCGCAGATATTAATTGATTGCATAAGAATTTCACAATAATAAGAAGAAAGCCTTCAGGCTTGTCCCATTAATTTTAGGGCTAGCTACATGAAATCCTTTTTTTCATTCAGTTCTTCTAAGGGGTTGTCCGAAGCAGTATTACCAGGTTTGCCAGGTTTGCAATACGCTTAGGATTGTGATATGGATACGGGATCGCAGTTCGTTACCTTGTGCGGTATGTGATATGAAGGGGGTATGATAGTTGGGGTTCTCATTGAGTAATATATAATTATGTGCGTGCGTGAGCATTTAGAGATAGAGAACGAGAGAAAATTAATTACATAAAAGCAATAGTTACATGAGCTGCTAAATATACGAGTAACAATCTTATTAAACTCCATGACTAATTTAGGATAATTTGAAGAGAATTCATGGTTTAATGAATAAAGGTGTCCATTTTGAAGATACTAAGTAAACCGTATGTGGATCGCCTGTTTAAGAGATCGGGATCAAGAACACACCATAAACTAGATCACAAGATCCGGATCGTGGTTCGGGTGGGTGTGGTGGAGAGAACCGGTAACACTGGTCTAAAGTCGGTCATGCTTAACTTGTATGAGCTTTGGAGTCGATTTGATTCCCCATAGAAAATTTATCATCTTTTCCCTTCTGTGAGCCTGCCTGCCTCTCCCACCATCCTTCCCAAACCAGGAGAACTTGGAGGAGGCTGGCTGACCAATTTGAATTAAAGCCCCTCTTCTTTTCATAGTCCCGACAAGTAAATTTAACTCTATTTAAGAGCGGTGCCGATCATATCGGTCAACTACCAGTTGAAATGTTATATCAAATCATTTCTATAGTTTTCTGCTCGATAACAGAGCTCATTTTGGCGGAAAAAAAAATCAAGATGATAATGATGAGAAGCTCCTTTAAATCCATCTATGTCAACTTAAAATATATCATATCCTTTCTAACTACGTCAATCCAAGTTCAATTAGGTAATCTCTTCCCTCCTCCTTACTAGCACAAGTGCACAATTATTACTCTACCTTGCAAGCTCAAACCATTGAAATTTATTCTCCATCATTTGATCATTGATTGCATCAGTATTTCTGAATTTCTAAAGAGTGTGATTAAATTGTTCTTGTGCATTATGCAAGTGCATGATAGTGTGTAAACAAAAAGTGTATCTCAACAAAAAATTCAACAGTGAACTTTACAATTACTACAATTATGGAATTGACTATCAGTTTGAAATCATTGTAAAGAAAGTTTGTTTTTTTTTTAAAATAAAGAGAAAAGAAAGAGAAAGAAAGAAAAAGAAAAAGAAAAGCAAAGCATGATGTCGTTTGCAACTCTCTGCAATATATAGTCAATACTAATTGCAGTAATCAAGAAAGCAGTTGAAGATTTAATTAATGCTGGTGCATTTCTAACAGTTTCTACACGTAGCAATTGAAGGCACTGATGAAGTATTATATGAATATAACTCAATCCCTTTTAGCATTGAATAGACTTGCAAAAAAACAAGGTTGACCACAGAGATGTGTTCATTTTCTAAAGAATATATATGTATTAAATGATCGTTTATTTGCAAAGATATCAGACTGAATACAAACCCATATGCATCCACAATTTCTTGAAATGCATTTGTAAATTTGTTTGTTCTAAAATATGTGGGAGGCGATTCAGAAGCATCCATCTCATGAAATATTATCCCCACTTGCGAATTGCTATCAATTGTCGCACGATGCAACACGTCCTTTATCTGTGGTAGGAAATCAAAAGTGTCAGTCTGAGTAATAAGTTCTTTGAAAATATTCAAGTGGATTAATATTAGCATATTACAATTTGAATATAAAGAACATTGACTCGTGATTTATGACCTGAGGTTTAGCAAACATTGGACACCATCCTTCTCCAACAAGACATTTTTTGGTGACGTCGAAGTTGAGCATGTTCAACGCATCATATACAGCTTTCTCCTTTTTAACCTGTAAAAGAATAAAAAATTGATCTTAAAATGATGCATGCATAACAATAATACAAATACTAGTATAACAATGATAGAATATATTGTCCTGCTTTCCGTTCTAATTTGTAAACCATTAGTTGTTCAAGTAACCATAAAATCTAAGAATTAATAAAGTACAATTACCATTATGGTCCACTTCCAAAGTTGATAACCAATGGAAGCTAGAGCCTTATTTCTGTGCCGAATTCCAGCATCCAAAGTGGTTTCCAATTCAGAGAGACGTGATGAAACCTACAACAAAGTGGACAGAAAATCAATGCCAAAAACTATACCCCAAAAAAATAATTGGAAAGAACATTTTTAATACTCGCCAAACTAATTTGTATGAATCTGTGGGTAGCCATATTTTTTCATATATCTCAATAATTTATCACAGTATATAACATTAGTAATTTCATCGAAGTGTGCATCACAAAGGGTACTATACATACAAATCAGACCAAACTGACTATGCATGGTATTGTCCCATAGATATGTGATCACAACTTGCATTTTCTAAGGAACAATAGCACATAAGGCTATGGCTCTTCAAAATTTGAGTTGCTATTTGGCAATCTGAACATATGAAATAAAAGCATGTTGTTTAAAAAGCATGATGCCTGTAAGGTTTATCACAAATATTAAGTGAGGACATAAGAACACAGATCTTCACCCTTCTCTAGTACAAGTAGTAGAGATAGTTTCATATTTGCTAAACACAAGCCTAAATATCATGTTTATGAATGGAACTTCTGGAACACTTCAATTCACATAAGATGGTAATTAACTTGATCTGAAAAGGATATGAATTTTTCATTTTACAGAGCAACATCTCTTGACAAAATTATGATTAGGTAACTCTCTGTCTGTTCTTTAAACATTGACATACCTCCCGGGTAATTTGCCTTTGTTTATTACTATCCTCAGGAACAGGATAGCAATTTGCCCCAAATGCATCACAGATTTTGAGAATTTTAGTCCTGGCCTGCTCTCCTGAAAAGAAAACTACAAAGACGATCTTTTCTACCTGCAACGTACAAAACAGCAGAGTCAAGATTATATTTAAAAAAAGGAATTTGAACGGGAATCATCTGGTATACAACCATGGGTATTTATGGGTATTTGAAATAAGAAGCTCAAGCTTAAGTATACCTCCAATATATTTTTTCAATAGATATACCTCCAATATATAGAGTTTTGAATAATTTAAAATAATCCAATGAAGAATAAAGAAGATCAATCACAGATAGTGGAGTTTGGAAATATCCTCATATATAAATAAAATAACAAAAATATATTCAGCCATATACAACATCAAAAGATCGAGAAATTCTCAGACCATTTCGCCGGACACTGGATCCACAACATGTCCTCCAGCAGGTGCCTGATTGAAAAACATATTGCCCCTTGTAGCTCGGAAGAGCATCCTCTCGAATCTTAGTGCTTTGGATTTACAAATTATCCCACTAATGAATCTCAAACCAGCTTTGTTTACTGGTTCAGGCGGCATTTCCTATGGTATATATTATATGGATTAGAACCCTAAATCATAACTGAATGTGTGTAACAATAGACTCTCAGTCAAGGGAAGAAGAAAACCTGTTCAAGTAAGGATAGGTGTTCAAGATCCCTTTCCTTGGGGTGTAAATTTTCTTCAAGCTCTCTATCAGGTGGAACAGAATGATTTTGTGCCGACAAAAGAAAGCCACCTGCCTGGAATAAAAATTGTGAGAAGGCAATCGAATGGAAGCCAATTACGGGAATAAACACATAAAGATGGCCATAATAATGAAAAGTATCAGTTACATACACATCATCTTTACAAAATATGTCACATTAGCATATTCTGAATTAATACTCGTTCATGTGAAAAAAAGAAAACAAAACATATGATGACCATTCACTCAGACTCTTGATATACTCATATACTGTTTACTAATGACTAGTAGGTCTTTGTGGTTACAGACGAACTAGAACAATTATTACTATACTATTCATATGATGCCCAAAGTCATGTTCATACTATGGATTAAATCATGGCAGCCATGAAATACATTTACACATTATTTCATTCTCCACTCGAAAGTTTTCAATGTGAAAATCTTTTTTTTGTTAATATAATTAGGAAAAGAAAGAAAACAAATTACAAGCAAACTACTCACGAACTCTAGTTACTCCCCTCACATCTATTATAAGATTGAGGAGGGTTACATCTGTAATGGTTAGCCAAAGAAAATTATCAGTAGCCTCTCTACCAACCTTTGCCATATGGTCGGCGCACAAATTCCCTTCACGAAACATATGACGAGCCTCAAAGAATGAGAGTGCCGACAACATTGGTTGAATATCTAGATGAATCAGGTCAACCAACTTACTCCCACGAGTTTGATCAATAATGCACTTAGAATCCCCTTCAATTACAAAATGACCCGAGTGAGAGAAGATGGGCTGCTTTCATACCCTCCCACAAACCCCTCCTTTCAGCAACATTTATGGACATAGTCCCCCCCCCCCCCCCCCCCCCCCCCCCACCCAAACAAAGCTTTACCACTGTGATCCCAAAAGATGAAACTATCGCCTGCTTCACCCATTTCTCAACAATCCTATGTAATTTAAAGGAGTTGGGGCCAATCCAATGGACCCCTTCAACATTACTCGAGAGAGAAGTACCTCTCATAATATTCCACCTTTCACCTACTTCAACCACATCAAGTTGTGTCACTTTTGATGGCAACAACTTAACTCCCTCAAAATGAACCATACAACGTGTCTTCCAAATCTGCCACAGGACAGTAGCAACTAGGCACAACAAATACTCCTTTTAGTCCCGATACCAAGACTTGTATCTTGCATAAACTGCCATAAATCCAAAAGGCCACCACTGGTGAAAGGCACACCTGTAATCATCTCATAACACTCCCAAACATGCTGGGCAAGACCACCTGTAATCATCTCAAAATACCTACCCAAAGAAATCGTTTGTCGGTGAAAGGCCATAAATCCTCTTGCCACGATTTTCAATGTGGAAAGTCGATAGGGGATTGCAGTAAATCCTTTCAGTTCGGAAAATATAGACAACTCATATGGGCTTTGGGGCCTATGTAGAGGGCCCACTACAGGACTGCACTTCAGGCCTAGGTTGGGCGGAGCCTAAGGAAAACCCTAATCGGAACTTATATTAAAATGCTTAAGAGAGAAGAGAGAATAGTATAAGACCCTGCCTTACCTACTTTTTAGAGAGCCAGAGCTGGGTCAGGCTTCTTCTGGGTTGGTGGGCCCTACACATTATCACTACAAGTGCACATCTTATATACGTTATATGGTCCTGGGTGTATAATGTATATGTATAAGAAATTGATATCTAAGGTTTTTGTTTGGAAGAATATTACAACTTCTTAAAGAGAGTAACTGTAAGTAAGTTGCATACTTGATACTTATCAGATACTGAGAGACTCACATACTCGACTATTTGTTGAATGCCCACATACTTCATAACATATTCTGAACACATGGTATCAAATGACAGAAAAGGTAAATGATTCCACTCAGGTAATAGAATCTATAAAGTACAATACACGCAATGAATTTAGTATGATAACCAACTTTTATTACTTAAAACTTTACTTCAGTTTATTCAACTACGCTTTTTAGAAACTACTTTAGCATCCTATAATGTGAGAATGAGAGGTGTTGCATTATAATATCCGTCTTGAAGCAACATGATGGAAAAGATCACAGATATGTGTGCGCAATTGGATAGGTAGTACACGTTCATTTTTTTAAAAACCACAGTAAGAACGAATAGCATTTGTGGATCCTAACAACTTACGAAATCAGATATAAGTATTGATGTGGGTTGATAATCCAGCTCAATCTGAGCCGTTTGATCCCCTTAGGATCCACAAATCCCTATAAATAAGGCATGTAGACCCTATGGGCCTTCTGCCAATCAGGTCCATGAAAGAGAGTCAACCCGGCTCATTATAGCTCCCTCTCTCTGCCTATAAATACCAGGCAGCCACACCCATTGCAGGGTAATGACATTTTTTCTCCACTCAAACCCTAATTTCACTTCTTTAGGTGACTAAGTCACCTGGATCGTCGGAGGGTCTGTTGTCGGGATCTCTCCCGGTATTTGTAAGCATTTGCAGGTGTTCGAAGCGGCCAGCTACCAGCAGCACCACCTCTCCCACTCCTCACAAAATTCATCTCAGATCTAGATCTGTGGTTGAGATCTGTCTCTCCTTCTACAAATAACAAGAATTCACATCAATTGCACCCACCATTAAATCGGCAGCATCAGATTGGCGTCATCTGTGTAAAAAGACAGACTGATTCAACTTTAGACTAGGATCTCACGCTGAAGCCGTCCCCCTCCATGGCGCCCAAAGCTAAAAGAGCACCCACGGCAAGACGTCATGCCGACCCTCCTCATCGTTCTCGTAGTCGCGTGAACACACATGGGTCTCAAAGGCAGCGTGCCGAGGGTCCGTCAGGACTTGGTCTGAGCGCTTTACGCTCAGTCGCCGATGACTTTCAGTACGTTATCAATAAACGGCCGCCTATGGATGACTTCTGACACTAGCTCAGCCGATCGAGGGGCAGGGCTGCCTCTCCAACCAGGCTCCGACCCACAACATTCATTCATCATAGGGTCGAGAGCAAAGGCACAACCACTCCCCGAACAGTCAAGGCGAACAGATTCCAGTCACGAGGGCCGAGTCCCAGGATTTCAAGAACGAGGTCCTCCAGGCCCTTCGGGACGGCCGCAGAACCGAACGTCAAAATGACAACCCTTGCCGGAAGGAAGCCCAGGGCAGTGAGTCTTACGGCTCGACTCGGCCGGCGGGACGAGATGAGACCGTTCTTCAGTGCCTCCAAGAAATGGAGAATCGCCTCGCTTGGATCGGCGAGGGCGGCTTATAGCCCTACCGGGGGTACTAGCCTACCCGACCCCCGTTCTTCGCTAGAATCCTCGATGCTGAGATTTCAAGAAATTTTAGACCGCCTCAGTTCAAGACGTACAATGGAGAGTCTGATCCTGCTGATCACATGGAAGAGTTCAAAAGCCTTATGATGATTCACAACACCTTGGATCTTTTCTTTTGTCGCGCATTCCCAGCCACTCTGCGTGGTCCGACACGGAAATGATTCTCAAAGCTCGCTCCCAACTCGATTTTCTCATTCGACCAGCTCGAGGCGAGCTTACTCACTTCGTGACCAATTGCAAGGTCAAGAAGACGAGTGCATCCCTTCTGGAACTCAAACAGAAGGAAGGAGAGTCCATTCGGGACTTCGTGCAGAGGTTCACCGTCGAGACTAGGGCGGTCTCTTCTCTCGACACTGGCGTCGCGTTCGCAGCCTTCCAACACAATGTTCACCACGGCCAGTGAAGGCCTCCTTGGCGAAGAAGCCGCCCATTGAATTTTTTGACCTTCTCAACAGGTCGAAAAGTACATCCGAACCGAGGAGGCTCTGCACCCTGAAGGTCTAAAAGAAGCCCCAGCCAAGGGGAAGAGAAATGTCGATGATTCCGAGCCAACGAACAAGACTAAGAAAGATGCATTCGGACAAAAGCGACCACCTCCGGTTTCGCGCTTCGAGAAGTTCATCCCGCTGATCGCTCCCGTGTCAGACATTCTGATGGAGATCGAAAATATAGGGATTGTTCGGCATCCCCCTCGGCAGAACAACAAGAGGGATCGGAGGTTCTACTGTCGGTTTCACTGAGACCATGGGCATGAGACCGACAACTGTCGGACCCTCAAAGATGAAATCGAAACGCTCATCCAGAAAGGGTACCTGAAGGAGTTCACCTGAAACAACCTGAAAGATTAACCTCCTCAAGGGGCTAATAGACGCCCTGAAGCAGAACCTGAAGCTGAAAGGGCCGATGGGCCAACAATCCTTCACTGCGTCCACGACGGTCCCATGAAAGGAGAGTCGAACACTTCCCGCAAGGCCTTCGTACAGGAGGTTAACTCAGTCTTCACTCTTGACACAGTCGAGCTACCGTCCGATAGAAACTCGTGGGCATAGAGCCGTTAGACGAGTTGGAGGAGGTTCCGTACAAAGTCTCCAAAGTGGTACGCCCTGGCATGTACCGACTTGAAGACGGGGAGGGGGGGCGGGGAGAACAGTTAAGAGAACATGGAATGCCGAACATTCGATCAAATTCCACAAAGGGCCATAAGGGCTCATGCATCTGTCAACAGTTGTAACAAGCGCTACCCCTTTTATGAAGCCAAGCAAATGAAAGCAATGATTTTTTTTTTTCAAACCAAGTCAAAATGTCTTGGCTTTACTTCTCCAAATGAGGAATTTCTTAATCTCTCAGGTCCTCACCACTCGGCGTCGACCTCAAACACTAACGAGAGATTTCTCAATCCCTCACGTCCTTGGCGTTGACTCTCAACCTTAACAAGAGATTCATCAATCTCTCAGGTCCTCGCCGCTAGGCGTCGACCTCAAACACTAACGGGAGATTTCTCAATCCCTCACGTCCTCGCCGCTCGGCATCGACTCTCAACCTTAACGGGAGATTTCTCAATCCCTCACGTTCTAGCTGCTCGGCGTCGACTCTCAACCTTAACAAGAGATTTCTCAATTACTCAGGTCATCGCCGCTCCACGTCGAACTCAAATACTAACGAGGGATTTCTCAACGTCTCAAATCCTCGTTTTTCGGTGTCGAACTCGGACCTCAGCCCTTGCGAAAGTTTTAATTATATTTATGGCCCTCGCCTTCGGCAAAGACTTCGAGCTCCATGCCACGAGTTGGTCCCTCTTCCACCCACTGATGGTCAGGGATAGAGCAGCCTTCACGCCGCTACCTTTAACTTGTAACACCCCGTATTCAATTCGTACGCACACAATTAAATCCTAATCCACTGCCCACCACAGGCTGCCTCAAAAAGGGTGTCCGGACGTTAGGTACCCTTAATCATTGGCTTTTACTATATAACCTCTCTTTCTCTTTCGTACGACCACGATATGGGACTAAACTCACGCCCAACACCTCCACGTCACCATCTCATGCACATGCACAACACCACTCTTTCTTTCTTTCTTTCATTTTCATTCATTCATTTAATGCCCCTATGCCTCATAGTCTCTTCTATAGGTTTCTTTAACTAATTCCATTAATCCTTAGCCTATAGAAATCCTATAGGCCAACCAATACTCCATATATATTTCTTAATATTTTCTTCTATATACTCTACAAACACGGGGTATTACATTCACCTCCTCTAAAGAATTCAGCGTCCTCGCTGAATACGGGACATGCAATCTAGTATAGGATAGCCTTTCTAGTCGAATGTAGATTGTCTCCTTGATCAAATACTCATCGCTGCCCACCAAAGGTCTTACGCATCACACATCGCTGTCCACCAAGAGTCTTACGCATCTCATATATACAATCCCTACATTCGATGTCGAAAGTTGGCTCTGATACCATCTGTAACGCCCCGTACTCAACTCGTACGCACAATTAAATCCTAATCCACTGCCCACCACAAGCTGCCTCAAAAAGGGTGTCCAAACGTTAGGTACTCTTAATCATTGGCTTTTACTATATAACCTCTCTTTCTCTTTCCTACATCCACGATATAGGACTAAACTCACGCCCAACACCTCCACATCACCATCTCATGCACATGCACAACACCACTCTTTCTTTCTTTCTTTCTTTCTTTCTTTCTTTCATTTTCATTCATTCATTTAATGCCCCTATGCCCCATAGTTTCTTCTATAGGTTTCTTTAACTAATTCCATCAATCCTTAGCCTATAGAAATCCTATAGGCCAACCAATACTCCATATATATTTCTTAATATTTTCTTCTATATACTCTACAAATACGGGGTGTTACATAACTATCACCGGGTAATAGAAGAACCACCAGTCATAAGAGCTCTCAGTGAACTGAAAAATGAGAAATGGATGAGGGAGGAGTTATATAGCCCAAGTGGAAGCAGGAGCTCGATAGTCGTGATGCTGACGTGGATGAATCCCAACCGTTCGTTCATATCCAATGGCCCCCAAAAAGCGTTGTTACATCTTCCAAGGCCAAACGTTCCGACTTCTGATAAGGCACATTTATGACAATCCATCAATTCACTTGGAACACGAAACGTCTCATGTTCAGTCCATCAATATCCTTGGAAGACGAAACGTCTCACATTCGGCAGGTCCGCCTCGCCTACACAAGCTCGGAACAAATCTAGGTCAAAGCCAAATTCAAAGAACAGAATGACCATTTTATTAAGAGGACCTCTACAAGATTACAAAGGCTCGGCCTACCCCTTCGCTTGGAGGGCCTTAGGACTGACAAGATCTAGTTCGAGCCCAATTGAACGTGTTTGTTTGCCGACGAGACCGTCAACCACACCCCTAGGAGTCACTAAGGTGGGTGCTCTAGCCACCGAGCTCTGAGCGTCACCCGGTTTCGGCGGCACCAGCCTCAGGGTCGGAGATGGGCCACCAATCGAAGGCCAACCGCTTCCGAAAGAACAGGTTCAGGACCTACTCACTCCGAGCATAACCTTCAACTTGTGCATCTCCAACTCCTTTTCTGTGAAGTCTTTAACCTTCGAGGGTTTGTGGAACCCCCAGTTGGTCGGTATGTCCCAAGGGACCTGGTTCCGAACGAAAAAATATTTATCCTTCCATCCTTTAATTGAGTCCAGATGACCATGAACAACGCGCTTACCGCGGCGAGGCAAGATGTAATATATTCCCTCATGCGCTCATGACGAGCTGACCCCGAGGCATGCTCGAAAGTATTTCAACTTCAGAGGCATACCCCTCTCCTCGCTGAGCAACATCAAGCTCACGATCTGCTTCCACGAGTTTGGATTGTACTGCATCGAGCTCAATCCCACACGATTCAAAACTTTCTTCACGAACGGATGAAGAGGCAACCTCAAATCTGAGTCGAATGCATCCACCAGGAAACTGCAGAATTAGAGGGCCAAAGTGTCAGCAGGTCGAAGCCCTGGGTTCAGAACCATTAACTCGTACTCCATTCCTATGAAGTACTGTGCTCGTATCACCGAGAGGTCATTACTTGTCAAAATGCCTGGAACCTTGTTTATGTTGAGCCAGGGTCGGCTCGGTGAATAAGGCTGCACGCCGTACTGGGCCAGGTCGTCGAGGTCATCCGGGTACATTCTAATCGAACCCGGCTGCTGACGACAAGGGACAGCCAGGCTTGGCGGTAGGACAAACTCACTTTGCGGCTCGAGACTATCCGAAAGCGTCCATTTCAATCTCCTCTCTCGAATCCGAGGGGCCTTTGGAGCAAACGGCTTGGTAAAGGGGGCCAATGAGAAGACCCGCCTGCTCTTTCGACGCTCGGCAGCATCTTCGGGCCAGCTGCTAGCTTTCACACAAGCTCACGAGCTCGGCGCTCGGCAGAAACTTCGAGCCAGCTACTAGCTTTAACACAAGTCCACAAAGCTCGGCGCTCGGCAGCAACCTCAAGCCAACTCCTAGCTTTCACACAAGTCCACAGGGCTCGGGGCTCGCCGCTCGGCAGCAATCTCAGCTAGCTACCAACATCCTTGCGAAGCTCGACGCTCGGTAAC
Source organism: Hemerocallis citrina (assembly GCA_017893485.1). Lineage (NCBI taxonomy): Eukaryota > Viridiplantae > Streptophyta > Magnoliopsida > Asparagales > Asphodelaceae > Hemerocallis > Hemerocallis citrina. Next base: position 85,435,051 of record CM030361.1, read on the forward strand.
AACTCTGAGCCAGCTCCTAGCTTTCACACAAGTCCACGGGGCTCGACACTTGGCAGCAATCTCAGCCAGCTACGAGCTTCTTCGCGAAGCTCGACGCTCTGCAGCAACTTCGAGCTATCTCCTAGCTTTCACACAAGTCCACGGGGCTCGGCTTCGGCAGCAATCTCGGCCAGCTACCAGCTTCCTCGCGAAGCTTGGTGCTCGGCAGCAACTTCGAGCTAGTTGTTAGCTTTCACACAAGCTCACAGGGCTCAACGCTCGGCAGCAACTTCGAGCCAGCTGCTAGCTTTAACACAAGTCCTCGATGCTCGGCAGCAATCTTCAGCCAGCTTTTAGCTTTCACACAAGTCCCCGGGCTCGGTGCTCAACAGCAATCTCAGCCAACTACCAGCTTTCTTCGAGCCAGCTTTTAGCTTTCTCACAAGTCCACGGGCTCGATGCTCGGCAGCAATCTCAGCCAGCTACCAGCTTTCTCACGAAGCTCGACGCTCGGCAGCAACTTCGAGCAGCTCCTAGCTATCAGCTTCCTTACGAAGCTCAATGCTCGGTAGCAACTTCGAGCCAGCTCCTAGCTTTCACACAATTCCACGGGGCTCGGTGCTCGACAGCAATCTTAGCCAGCTACCATCTTCCTCGCGAAGCTCGGTGCTCGGCAGCAACTCTGAACCAGCTGCTAGCGTTCATACAAGTTCACAGGGCACGGCGCTCGGCACTTACTTCGACCAACTAGCTAGCTTCTATCCTCCACCGACGCTCGAAGGTCGGAGCTCGGTCGTCACGAAGCTCGGTCCTGACCTCATGTCACTCTTCGGGGATCATCCATTCTATCCCTATGTGCACTGTCAACTGATCTTCTCACAAGATTAGGCTACTCCTCGACGGCTGGTACATATAACCCTCCAGGAGTAGGGGCCTATGATGTGGATTAATAATCTAGCTAAATCTGAGCCGTCTGATCCCCTCAGGATCCACAAATCCCTATAAATCAGGCTTGTAACCTCTATGGGCCTTCTACCAATCAGGCCCATGAAAGAGGGTCAACCCGGTCCATTAGGGCTCCCTCGCTCTGCCTATAAATACCAGGCAGCCAACCCCATTGCAGGGTAATGTCATTTTTTTCTCCACTCAAACCCTAGTTTCACTTCTTCAGGTGACTGGCTAGATCGTCAGAGGGCCTGTCGTCAAGATCTCTCCTTTGTTCGGGGCGGCCAACTACCAGCAGCACCACCTCTCCTGCTCCTCACAAAACGCTCATCTCAGATCCAGATCTGTGGTTAAGATCTGTCTCTCCCTCTACAAATAACAAGAACTCACATCTATTGCTCCCACCACTAAATCAGCAGCATCAAGTATGAAAGTTTAGAATCAGTTGCATATGTATGAATTTTAACTTCTTTAAGAAGGATAAGTATGAACAATTATTAAGGACCCATGCCATGCTAAAAAAATTAAGTTAATCGTATAGTAAGGATCCCCAAACTTCATCATAATTCATTGACAAAAAGAATTTATACCGAAACACTGGAGGCCAGTAAAAGATGAAATGAAAAATGAAGGGGGGAAAAGCTCTAGATAACAAGGATTAAGCATGAATACCTTCAATAAAACTAACTTGAACTCCAATAGCTCATTGTATGTTTGTCGGAGTTTCTCACTGTTTGAATTCATTTCAAGTAGTTCAGTCTCATGTTCCCCCAATAGTACCTGAAGAGGAATTTAATGTAAATGTTCAGTCACATTTGCAATTAAAATATACACCTATTAAGTATTGACCATGAAAGAGAGCAGGAAAGGGAATTACCTCTAGATCCTCCAGGTCAATATCTGGCAGCAATGCAGGTCGAGAAGAGCTCATCACGCCAGCCTTGCTGATTTGATCACTGAAAAATCTCAATTTTCGGGACATCTCTCCGCATCTTTTCACCTATTAGATACAAGTCAGGAAGGATGAGAGTCTTGCAGAGAAATCTTGGATACATTCTATATAAATATATAGTGTAAAGTATAGTCATCATATCCCCAAGAAGTCTGGTTTATAACTCCAGAGGGAGGGTGTGTCATCAGCCAACTGTCACTAATCAAGTCCCGTTACTGCACATGTTTCCTATTTAACATGCAAACATTAGGAATTGATGAAGATTATTATGCATAGGGGTGATGAGTTCTTAAGAGCATCTCCAATCGTTTTTGCTATTTTGCCAATTTGGTAAAATAACAAATGGCAAATAGTGTGTTTTGCTATAATATAGCAAATGAGAAAAAGAAATGGACGGATGGAACAACATGTTCCGTCCCACCAATTAAAATAACTTAAATTTTTTTTTTTTGGCAAAATGGACTTTGAAGCAATTTGTTTTTAACTTGGGCTTGGCAATTGATGAAAAGTTTGGAGGAAACATGGACTTGGATAAAATTTTCCAATCCAAAGAAATGGAAGGACGGAACATGTTCCGTCCGACCACTTCTTTGGTTTTTTTTTCTTATCGGACGGTACATGTTGTACCGTCCGACGTTTTTTTTTTAATTTAAAAATTAGGACAGAACAACGATCGTTAAAACAGTAAAAATATATATTAAAAATTATTGGACGAAACATGTTTCGTTCGACGGGTTTAAAAATAAAAAAAAAATAGAGACGGAACATGAAGCTATATTTGGCAATTGCCAAATTCGTTTCTCAAATTTGACACACTACTGTTCCTCGTTTGCTAACATGTGGCAAAATAGCAAACGATTGCAGCTCTCGTTTGCTATTTTTTTTGCCATTTTGCCAAAATAGCAAACGATTGGAGATGCTCTAATGGCTTATTGTGGGAGAACTATAAAGAGCAATTAGACATATCATTTACCCCTCAATGCATGACATGTCCCCCAATTCCTCATGTTTGCATGGGAGATTGAAAATGAAGGGAGACAAAAAATCCCAGGGCACACTGTATAAAGTTAGACAGGCAGTAAGGAAAATACATAACAGTAAGATCTTAAATGGCAGATGTCGGTGTCACACCGGCTCAAAATATGTTTTATGTTGGCCAAGATAATATTGGGATATCTAACATATGTCGTCCTGTTATGTAGGATAGAAAAAAAAAATCCTAAATGTGATCTACGTAACATTTACATACATTACATTATCACATTTATCATATAACAAAAGTATCGGCCCAAAATATGTTTTATGTTGGCCAGGAAATACCGGGATATCTAACATAAGTCGGCCTAGTATGTAGGATGGAAAAAAAATCCTAAAAATGATTTACATAATATTTACATACATTACATCATCACATTTATCATATTAACAAAAGTAAATGTATTAAGAAAGCAACATACATTGCACATAAATTTCATACAATGATGCACCACCATGAGAATGTCCAGTGTAATCAGTATTGCCAAGTTATTAGTTTGTAAACGGATCTATCTCTCGAAGAACTTAAATTGCAATCTATTAGAACATGTAACTCACATGTAGGGCCTCAAACTATCGGATTCTGTAAATTGATAGTACAGAGACTGAAATAAATACTTTATTGAGATGGTTATAACTGAATACACTACCTACTATATATAAGAGAGTACAAAGACTAATATGAATTTATTTCAGATATGAGACTAAACTTAAGGCTACCTTAACACTCCCCCTCAAACTAGTGTGTAGATATCGTCGAAGCCAAACTTGCTCAAGAAAGTTTGAAAGGACTTAGTAGGTAGTGCTTTAGTGAGAATATCAGCAAGTTGTTCACTGGACCGGACATATGAAAATGAGATCACTTCTCCAACTCATCACGAACGAAGTGACAATCGACCTCAATGTGTTTTGTGCGCCCATGGAACACGGGATATTCAGAAATACGCATAGCAGCTTGGTTATCACAATACAGTGGAACTGGAGATGATACTTGGATTGCCAAATCTCGAAGGAGAGATTTGAGCCATAAACCTTCAGAAACCAAATGCCTAATGGCTCAGTATTCAGATTCTGCACTTGATTTAGCTACAACAGGTTGCTTCTTGTTTTTCCAAGATATCAGATTTCCTACAAAGAACACAAAGTATCCACTAGTAGATCGCCTATCATCAATTGATCCTACCCAGTCAGCATTAGAATATCCTCGTAAAGAAAGAGAATCACCAGGCCTGAAGAGAAGTCCTTGTCCTGGGGCTTTCTTAAGATAGAGAAGAATGTGAATCACTGCTTCCCAATGAGTGATGATCGGTGCATACATAAATTGACTGACTCGACTAACGGCAAAAGCAATATCTGGCCTAGTCACTGAGAGATATGAGTTTGTCAACTAGCTTGCGATATCGTCCTGGATCAGAGAACAATGAATCATTGGAGGACAACTTCATATTGGGATCCATAGGTGTATCACTGGGAAGACATCCCAATATTTCTGTCTCGGTAAGAATATCAAGGACATACTTTCTTTGAGAAAAAAAGATATCATCCTTTGTGCGTGCAACCTCAATACCAAGAAAATATCGAAGCCGATCAAGATCCATTGTTTGAAAGGTTTGAGCTAACTGCTATTTGATGTCTGCAATACCTTGGGAATCACTGTCTGCGATAATGATATCATCAACATAGACTAACAGAATAATAATGCATTTGCTTTCTTTCTTTATGAAGAGAGAATAGTCTGCCTTACTTCTTGAGAATCCATAAAAGTGCACAGTTTTGCCGAACTTCTCAAACTAAGCTCGTGGAGACTGTTTGAGGCCATAACGAGACTTTTTGAGCGAATAGACAAGATTCTCTTCCTGCCGCTAAAAACCAGGAGGTTGTTACATATACACTACCTCTTTCAAGTCTCCATTGAGAAATACATTCTTGACATTAAGCTGATGAAGAGGCCAAGAACAATTTAAGGCAAGAGAGATAAAGGCACGAATAGGAGTGAGTTTCGCAATCGGGAAAAAGGTCTCTGCATAGTCGACCCCAACTTCCTGTGAATAACCTTTAGCAACAAGGCGAGCTTTGAGTCGGTTAATTGCGCCATCAGGATTATGTTGGATAGTGAATACCTTTTTACAACCAAATATCTTACCACCTACAGGAAGTCGAACCAACTGCCAAGTACCATTCTGCTGAAGAGCATGCAACTCCTCATTCATGGCTGTTGTCCAACCAGGGTGCTTGAGTGCCTCCTGAACATTGTTAGGAATAGAGATGGAATCTAAGGAAGATATAAAAGCTCGAAAAGAACTGTTCAGTTTAGAAAAAGAAACAAACTGGGCAATAGGATAGTGAGCACAAGAACATTTAGCCTTACGGTAAGCAATAGGTAAATCATCTGTGTTAGGAATATTATTGATATAAGTGGTTGGCAATGGTTGAACAACAAAGGGTACATCTTGGATGGTCGAGTTTGAACGAGTCTTACGTCTTCTGACATAAATCTGAAGTGGCGGAGGCGATGGTGGTGGCGGGGTGGGGATGGTGTTAGTGTTGGTGGTGGTGGTGGTGGTGGGATGTCAAGACTCTCTACAACAATCCTTGGTAAATCAGTTTGTGAAGGAATATGTTCAAAAAAAGGTTTATGTTAAAAAAAAGATATCCGCTGAGGTAAACATTTTTTCTGTGAAGGACAATAGCAAAGATAACCTTTTGAAAAGCGCGAATTTCCAAAAAAGACGCATGTAGTAGCACGGGGGTCAAGTTTATCAGTGCCTGGATGGAGATTTTAAACAAAACAAGTGCAACAAAATATACGAGGTGATATTGGAAACGAATTTTTAGATGAAAATACCAGGTTGAATGGGGATTGATTTTGAAGAATAGGAGTAGGCATTCGATTAATAAGAAAACAAGCAGTGAGAACTGCAAAACTCCAATAAAACTTGGGGACCTTCATTTCAAACATCAGAGAGCGAGCAGTGTTTAAGTAAATGTTGATTTTTGCATTCTGTCACTCCATTTTGTTGAGGAGTGTAGGCGCAAAAAGTTTGGTGAATGATTCCATGTTGAGAAAAAATTCGTTGACAATGAAAACTCATGTATTCCTTAGCATTATCAGAACGAAAACATTTAAGAGTTGTGCCAAATTGCGTTTGCATCTCGAAGAAAAATTCTCGAAAAACTTTAAATTCTTCAGAACGATCTTTTAAAAGAAACAACATGTCATTCGAGAGAAATCATCAATAAACGTAACAAAATAACGAAAGTTATTAAATGTGAAAAAACTAATAGGACCCCAAACATCAGAATGCACTAAAACAAACAAATGTTCACTACGTTTATTTAGGCGTCCTGGGTAGGAAACTCTATGATGTTTACCTAACTCACATGAATCACATGATACCTTAAATGTAGGCTCATAACCTTAAACTAAGTGCTTGAGGGTCGTGAAGAAGGATGTCCCAGCCGTCGGTGTCGTAATTCAGGATCAAGAGAATAATTAAAAGCCGAGACTGGAAAATCTAAGACATATAACCCATGTTGTTCACAACCGGTGCCAATCACCTTCCTCGTTGTAGTATCCTGAAACACACAATGATAAGAAAAAATATCACTGAATAGTTTAAATCTTTGCAATGTTTAGGAATTGATAATAAGCTATTTGAAAATTTGGGAATACACAAAACCGATTTAAGATGAAGGTCAGGAGTAAGAGATATCACCCACCCCTTCAACAGGGACATGTGGGCCATCAGCAATACGCGCATAATAATTTGGAAGCAAAAAAATGGAGAAAGCGGTAAAAGGGTCATATGTTCAGAAGCACCTGAATCATTATCTATTGATGTGAGGAAACTTGACAAGCATTACCCGAGTGAACAGAGTTACCAGAAGGAGGGGGCAGCATGTTGCAAAAGTCCTGATACTCTTCTGCATAAATGATAGATTGGGAGGAGGTTGACTCATTCGTAGGAGTAGCGGTGGAAAGATAAGAATCCACCGTTGGAGGAGAGGTCGCCATTGGAGGAGGATGAAAGGTCACCGTAGTATTAGTGGAGGTCGCCATAGAAGCATATCTAGATTAGATCTGAAGGAGAAAATGGGTGAGAATGATAGACGAGGATTAAAGACGGCATCAAGAACTGGCACGCATTACAAAACAACGTGCATCACGAGGCAAGCATGTTTTATTCTTTTTTTAACTTTTTTCGTCTTTTTCCGAATTTTTTCGAGAAAACTGAAAAGAGGAAGAAGTAGAAAAAGTTACATTAAAAAAGAGAGGAAAGAGTACACCATTAGGGTTCGGATTCGAAGAGGAGTCGGCCGCAGCGGCTAGGCAGAGGAGTAGCTGTAACACCCCGTACTTAAGAGTATATTATATGTATATATATAGATATATATGGATTAATGTAGTGGGCCTATAAAATGATTATGGGCTTGGTTGTATGGAAAATGGGCCATATATATATAAAATGAGAAAAAAAAGTGGCTACACATGTTTGAGGTGGGCCCAGGTTCTTTCCTGGGGTGGAGGAAAGGAAAGAAGTGAATGAGTGTGTTTGTGTGCTTTGCACGTGCATGTGAATTGAAATTGTGTGGTAGTGGGTTGTAGTTAGTCCCACATCGGACAATAAATGAAGGGAAAATAGAGTATATATAGTTTGCCAATTTGCAATAGGTACCAATAAGCTATAGCACCTTTTGTGAGGTAAAATCTGTGGTGGTTTGTAACAAGCCGAGCCCGACTCAGCTGTGCACGTAATTACATGTGCGCGCAACGCGAAAAACAAGTCCTAACAACGACCTACCATAGGCTTGTCTCACAAAAGGTGCTAAAGCTTAGAGGTAACTATTGCTAATTGACAAACTATATATATACTCTATTTTTCCTTCATTTATGGTCGATGTGGGACTAACCACAACCCACAACCACACAAAATTCCAATGCACGTGCACATGCACAGCACACAAATACACTTATTCACTTCTTTCCTTTCCTCCTCCACGTCAGGAAAGAACCAAGACTCACCTCAAACATGTGCAACCACTCTTTCTTCTCATTTTTTATATATATGGCCCATTTCCCATACAACCAACCTCATAATCATTCTATAGGCCCACTACATTAATCCATATATATTTATATATATACATATAATATACTCTTAAGTACAGGATGTTACACACCTCCCCTTAAGAACACAGTGTCCTCACTGAGCCCGGGACATGCAACTTGATACAGGATCGCATTTCTAGCCGACGTGGAGTGGAGTACCCTGATTCTGCTAGCTTACTGTCCCTGGTCTCTCTACCAGCTTATTGTCCTAACTCCATCTCAGACGTACCTCTAACCCACTCCTACCCACGATCGGTGTCGAAAGTTGGCTCTGATACCATTCGTAACGCCTCGAGTCCCGCTCAGCTGCGCACGCGACTACACATGCACGCACACGCGAGAAACAGGTCATAACAACAACCCACCGCATGCTTGCCTCACAAAAGATGCTATAACTTTCAGGTACCTCTTGATCATAGACAAATCTATATAACGTACTCTTTCCACACCTTCATAGCCGATGTGGGATCAATATCTTCCCATCAACCACTCTTTCTCCTACAACACGTGCATGCCTCCTGCCATGCTGCATGCTTCACAAGCACAACAACCAACTGGGCCCCCCTCTTCAAACAAGTGCTGCCACTTCTCCATATTCATCATGGCCCAATAATCATTCCATACACAACAAGCCCATAAACCAACCTATAGGCCCATATATATATATATATATATATATATATATATATATATATATAAGTACGGGGTGTTACACACCCCCTTAAAACTCGGTATCCTCGCAAAGCCCGGGACATGCAACCTGATCCAAAATCGCCTTTCTAGCTGACATGGAGTGGAGTACCCTGATTCTGCTAGCGTACTGCCCTCTCTCTACCAGCGTGCATCGCTAGCTCAATCTCAAACATATCTCTAACCCACTCCTACCCACGATCGGTGTCTAAAGTCGTCTGGGTGAGTTACAATAGCGGTGGATGTGGGGAAAAAAGGAGAAACCCTAATTTTTTGTCAATAATTTGTGTAAACTTTTTGGGTTCTGATACCACGTGGAAGTCCGTGCCGACATGTCGGGGATATTTACCCAACAGGGGCATAGGATTTCTATATGGCATATTGGTGCAGACATCTCTAAAAAGGACATATTGGGGGACATATCGGATAACTCGGGGGACATTTAAAACACTGCAGAACAGAAGGAGAGGAGACTTTTTTTTTTGGTGAACAAGGCCGTAGCCAAGAGGGGAGACTTGAGAAGTTATTCCGCTAGGTACAGCAATTGGCACTAATAAGACTTGGGTATTTAATATGGAGAGAGGGATATCACTGTGGAAAGGAAAGCAGAAATCCCACTATCCTGGATTTGTCCTGAGTCTCTTCAAGCAGAAATAATATTTGCAAGATAAAGAGGTTCTAAATGTAAGTTAGGAAAGTTTACAATGATTAGATACTAACCTTAAAGGGCTGTACTACACTACTACTAGTATATGAACCACTATAGAATGAAAATTGAAATGCAATGGAAACAGACTAATCAATGCATGCTTTGAAGTAACAAGAAAAAAATGCAGTGACTTTAAGTTCAGATAATAAGATCGTAACCGAAAACAATGAATTGCTGAAAAAGACACTCTATTACTAGTTTGATCATCTACAAATTGGTTTGAATTAGATGAAAGATAGTGGGAGAAAATTTCTTACCTGGTTTACAAATGTACGCTGGAAGGGGCTCTTATCATGATTTAACTGCAAAAATGAACGAAAAAAAAAATAGTGAGGATGCTCGAACACTCAGATATTAGTCTTGAAGGAAAATGGAGTTGCCTATATATATGTATATTTAGAAATCATGTCATCAAATGAATGTACAGTATGTCGATTTTTCGCTGATGCTTGTGGTTAAAGTCAAAGTAAAAAAAGATTATGCTGAAGAGGAAGAAGAAAAAATAATAATCCATGTCAAGCTTGACCAATATGAAATTTAGAAATTTTAAGCTCATGACAGTATAAAACTATGATTTATACATAACAAATAAAGGAACAAGGGTCACAAAGAAAAATAAACACACAAATATTTTTTACAGTCAAGGAAGCTAATGCAAAGGAGTCTGTGCAAAGATGCTATGTTTCACATGGGGAACAACATTCATCTTAGATGTAAGTAAGTATTATAAGACAGAACTCAACTGAGCTACATTTTTTACAAAAAAGGAAAATTTTCTCCAATGCACAATCTAGTAGGAAGTCATTATATTGCGCAATATAGATATTTTGCTTGGATATTTCTAAAAAATAGCATGACAAAGTGATCAATCAATCTACGCATTAATAATTAAGTAGCTTATACAGTAAAGATCACTCTCTAAGAAACTTGTCAGTTGTCACTGACAGGTGATGCCCCTGTATGACAGTAGAATTTCTGAAACTTGTCACTGAAGATGAAGAAAGGGCTTGAAATCTTGGGAAGTATATAGACTTGTTTCACTTCATAAGCTCCGTTCGTCGATTGGTGAGAAAAGCTACAACCCAACACCTCATCCCTGATAGTAGTCTACAGCTGCGATTTCCCAACGTCCTATGTTCTCTTCTCCATTTTCCTAGCTTAAACGTTTACAAGTCTTACACTTCTCCGGAGGGGTGACAAATGACAAAACAGCACAGGGACCATGTGCCAGGGGGACTATCCTAGTATCCTGTCAACACTAACTTCTCACTCTAATTTCTCTATATTAAAGTTCCTATGCATTCTTGAAAAAGTTTTCACCGGGATCTAACATTACTGTATTATCAACACAATCTCCCACTGATACCATTCACACTCTTACCTTTAAAAAAATGAGATCCAATCACATCCGCCCAAATTCACAACTTACTTTAAATAAATCTAAAAAAACAGAATCATACTACAGATCACATCCAACGCAAGATCTTGCGCATTCCAAATTCAGATGCCAAGATCTCGAGAAAACCCTAGGATGCCTAAGCTTGCTACAAGATCTAGATCAAATCGAAGAGAAACATGTGCAGATCTAAGAGATGCTTACGTCTTTGAATTGGACGAGGCCGAGTTCGCCGAGATAGTCGAGGGCGGTGTGGGCGGACTCGACGGGGATGATGAGCTGGAACAAGCTCATCTCCTCGGATCGGAGGTGCTTCATCGGCGGCAATCTATCCAGTAACCTCATCACTGCTCGCTCTGTTTCTTCCTTCTCTCTCTTTTTCTTTTTGAGAGAGAGAGAGAGAGAGAGAAGAGGGGTTGTTAATGGAGGTTGTGGATCTTGGATTTGCTACGCAACTGACATTGCGATTCGTTTATCGGGAGAGAGAGAAACAGAGAGAGAGAGAGAGAGAGGAGAGAGAAAGTCAAGAAATTAGTGTAAGATAAGGAAAGTAAATGCCCTTGGATTTGTGCGAAATGACGAGGAGATAGGGGAGGGACAGTGGACCTGACCCTCTTTTTTTTTAACCGACCGCCCAAGGAGTCTAAGATCTTATATTAGACATGTTTGGGTATGGTAAATCTGTACTCTTTTTTTTTTCTTTTTTCGCACGTGTATTGAAATACATGTATGATATGATGTAATATTTTTATATTTGCTTTTTGTGTTTTTCACACTATGGGTGTAATGTAAGTCTTTCATCTTTGATTTTTGCACTACATATTGTTAGTTTGTTACCATGCAATGCAATGGACGAGTAAGAAGTATTCAAATAATTTAATTTATTATATACACATATTTTATGGCACTATAATCATAATTACTTTAATCTCTAAATATTATAATAGGAGAATATCTCAGTGCCATTTGTAAATATACCAATATACCAATGGCATAACTAGGATCTCAAGTTCTAGTCATCACTACGTCAGATATTTCATTTTATTTTTTTAAAATATATTAAATGTGCATCATACCACGTGTAAATTACAATCTATCTATCTATCTATAATATAATATATAATAACTATTATATTGGAAGAGTTGGAGTTGTAAATCTACCTACTTACGTGCAACTCCAACTATTCCATTATAGTCTTCACATTTATTTTTGAAATATATAATCATATTTATTAAGATATTCATCGCAAGTGTAAATCAAAGTTCTTATTTTAAATTTTTTAAATAAACTAATATGTGCATCGCACGTGTATATTACTAAAATAATATCATATGAGAATGTTTTTCTCCTGCAAGTATGAAGCATTATTTTCTTTGTTAAGAAGATAAATTTGTAGGATTTCTTATTTTCATCTTTTATATTAGTTTTACTCTCTAGCTAATAGATTGAATGCTAGACGCACACTCATCATATCGCATGTTTTAATTGCTTATTAAAGCTATCATATCCATTACTGGGTTTTTTTGGGTTTATACCCATTACTGGTTTAGATTTAATCTTTCTGAATACTATATAGCGAGATGCACCAAGTAGATTGAATCACAAATAAAGCCGTCATATACACTCTGTCCAGTTTTTTTAAAAATTTTGGAGAGAGCTATTAGGTTAGGCATAAAAGTGTTTCCACGCTCCTATTAGACGATGTCAATTTGACATTTTTCCTTAATGCGCAAAAGAAAAATCAATGAGCTTTGAGAGGTAATGTGCAAAATAGTTTTAAAACTTCCTTCTTGCAGGGCCATCATGCGTTGAATTTTTTTCCAAAATAGACCACTTTTTGAATCTAATTTCAAAATAGACCACTTTCAAAACTAATTCTGAAAATGAACCACTCACACTTGAGAACTGCGGCATATTCGATTGTGAGGCCGCAATTCCCTACTGCGGACTTCAAAATAGATTTTTTTAATGCCGCAGTTCCCAACTGCAGCCGTAGTTCATTTCATATTTGGCATAAGTGACTTCGTGACATGGACGAATTTCTCCAAATAAAAAAGTGTTAAATAAAAGTTGCGGTTCCCAACAACACTCTAAAAATAACGTTGAACTGCGGCATATGTTATAATTAAGCCACGATTGGGAACTGCAACCTCTATTTAACCCATTTTTACTTAGAAAAATTCGTCTAAGTCTCAAGTCACTTTAGGCCAAATATGAAATGAACTAAATCCGGAGTTGAGAGTGCAGCACCAAATTTATTATTATTTTTTTTAAAGAGGCCGTAGCTCCCAACTGTGGCCTCACAATCGAACAGACTGCAGTTCCCAACTGCGAGTGGTCTATTTTCAAAATTAGTTTCAAAAGTGGTATATTTTGAGAATTAGTTTCAAAAAATGGTCTATTTTGGAAAAAATACATGTCTCGATAACTAGAAAAGACTACAGAAAACCCACTCTTACGGCCTTACCTTGCCAAAGGAAAAACCAACAAATTTGAGACGAATCGTGGAAGATAGTTATAAAAAATATCATTTTTTGCAGAGGCATTTTTCTAAGTAGAACCAATGACAACTAGAAAAGATTGTAGATTGTCAGGAGTTGGGTTGCGGTGAGCTCGAGATCTCGCCATGGACAGGGGAGTTGGAGATTTGGGATAGAGGTGAGGAAGAAGATGATGTGAATTGGGGAAGAAGGAATTACTTTTTCAATGATAAAATCCCAGTTTGTTACAAATCAGTGAATTAAGTAGCTGGAGGGTTAAACGGTTACACAAAATGACAAAAGATTTAAAAGAGCACGTGCGAAAATGCACCCTTCCTTCCCGCCACCTCTCCCGCTACTTCTCAATTTAAAAACAGTGCGCAAAGCACGTAAAAATAACAGACACACAAGACTGATACAGACACATAAGACTAATACACAGCTACAGGCTTGATACAATGGAACCCATGACTCTCGTTGATGCCGACGTTGAACTGGAGCTTCACTCCAGCGACGGAGCAACTTTCGGTGTCCCTGACAACTCCTCCCCCCATAGAACTGAACTTGTCCCAAGTTCAAAACTTGGGTATTTGCGACGGAACTCATCTATGTTGATCCATGAAGCACAGCTCAAATCCTCATTCTTCCACTTCACCAACAGCTGAATTCCCACCCTGTTATTCTTCTTGAACACTCTCCGCTCCAGTATAGATTCAGGCTCTTCAGATTGAGACTCATTAATCCACCAATGGAGTTCTTCCGTTGATTTGTTAGGGAGGTGATCACAATGACATTTTTTTAACTTTGACACATGGAAAACTGGGTGCAAGGTAGTCGACGGGGGTAGCTCTAAGCGGTAAGCTGTTGAACCTATCTTCTCCAGAATTCGATATGGACCAAAATACTTAGACGACGGCTTCTGAGGAGTGGCATTTCGTAGTGATATATGCTTGTATGGTTGCAATTTCAATAGCACTAAATCTCCCACTTCAAAACTTCTCTCAGTCCTCCTTCTATCTGCGAAGAACTTTATATGACTCTGAGCATGGGTCAAGTTATCCTTCAACAACTTAATGATGGCATCTCTAGCCATAAGACTATCCTCAACTGCTGGTAGTGCCGACGTACCAGGGATATAGTGCAATAACGATGGTGGTGGCCTTCCATAGACACCTTCAAAGGGTGTGAGTTCCGTCGATACATGCCAGCAAGTATTATACCAAAATTCCGCCCATCCAAGCCAACGACCCCAATCTGTGGGCTTCTGACCACACAGGCACCTCAGATATAATTCCAGTGCTTTATTCACTATCTCCGTTTGGCCGTCGCTCTGAGGATGATATGCCGTCGACATTTGGAGTCGACAATTCTGCAGTGTGAAGAATTCTCTGTAGAATTTGCTAACAAAAACAGGGTCTACGGGGCATCCCATGTAGCCTGTAGACATTGTCGATAAAAATCTGAGCTATAGTTCGGGCCGTATAGGGATGTGCTATTCCAATGAAGTGTGCATATTTAGTTAAACGATCTACAACCACCATGACAGCATTCTTACCTGTGCATTTGGGCAATCCCTCTATGAAATCCATGGAAATATCTTCCCAAATTCTCTCAGGGATGGGAAGAGGTTGGAGATATCCTACAGGCAAAAACGTTTCATTCTTGTTGCGTTGGCAAACTAGGCATTCCCTTATGAATTTCTTCACATCCTTGCTCATTCCTTCCCATATGAAAGCATTCTTTATCCTTTGTAGTGTCTTATGGAATCCGGAGTGCCCTCCCATACTAGATGAATGGTGGTCTAGGAAAATTAACTCCTTAACACTTGCATTCGGACTCACCAAAATCTTTCCTTGGTAATACCAAATTCCTCCAAAATTTTTGTAGTCTGCAGGATTTAACAACCCTTCTTGTTGCTTCTCTGCTAGCTCAAGGAAGTACGGGTCTTGTTCAACCATGATTTTAGCCTCCTCTAGCCAATTTGGAACTACAAATGTTATCTCACAATAAGTATCTTGCTCACCCTGTCTTCTCGACAACCCATCAGTGACTGTGTTTTCAGGACCCTTCTTATATTCGACCCTAAAAGTGTATCCGAGTAGCTTCCACATCCATTTTTCTTGAACTTCAGTATTGATCTTCTGTTCTAACATGTATTTGATACTATGCTGATCTGTTTTAATCACAAAGGAGGACCCAAGCAAGTATTGTCTCCAATGTTTCACTGCTTGCAGTATAGCAGGGACCGCTTTTTCATATGTCGACAATGCCAGTGCTCTTCCCTTCAGAGCTTTACTCATATAAGCTATGGGATGCAGCTCTTGCATAAGAACTGCGCCAATTCCCTCTAGTGACGCATCCGTTTCCAAGGTGAATGGTTTTGAGAAGTCAGGGGGTCGAAGAACAGGGGTAGAAGTCATAGCTGATTTGAGCTTGAGGAATGCTTGTGTTGCCTTCTCCGACCACTGGAATGAATTCTTCTTGAGCAATTGGGTAAGCGGAGCTGCTATGTTACCATGATCTTTGACAAATCTCCGATAGTAACCAGTAAGACCGAGAAATCTTCTCAGCTCCTTAACATTTTTAGGCTCCGGCCACTCTTCTACTGCCTTGATTTTGTTTTCATCCACTGAAATTCCTTCAGCGCTAATGACAGGGCCTAAGTAACCCACAGAAGTTCTTCCAAAGCTGCACTTGCTCTTCTTTGCTATCAGCTGATGAGCACTTAAAACTCTCAAAGTCTGTGTTAAGTGTGCAATGTGACTCTCCCAGGAAGTACTATAGACTAGGATGTCATCAAAGAAAACCAAAATGAATTTGCGGAGAAATTCCTTGAAAATGTCATTCATAAGGCTTTGAAAAGTTGCGGGGGCGTTCGTGAGTCCAAAGGGCATGACCAAGAACTCAAAATGCCCATGATGAGTTCGAAATGCTGTCTTTGGGACATCATCTTGGTGCACTCTGATTTGGTGGTATCCCGACCTTAAGTCGATCTTGGAGAAATATCTGGCACCACTCAATTCATCTAAGAGTTCATCTACGATGGGAATAGGGAACTTAGCTTTGAGAGTGAGGTTGTTTACAGCTCTATAGTCCACACACATTCTCCAACTACCATCGGACTTCTTTACTAATATGACGGGGGAGGCATAGGAGCTATTACTGGGTCGAATGAATCCTGAGCTGAGCATCTCTTTAACCTGCCTTTCAATTTCATTTTTGTAGAAGTGTGGATTTTTGTAGGGTCTGATACATATAGGTTTATGGCCTTCGACCACAGGGATGTGGTGATCGATTGATCTTGGTGGAGGCAAACTCATTTCATCAGTGAAAACCTCAGGGAAGCTTTGTAAAATCCGTAGGATGTCAGCATCCCTCTGTTCAACCTGATTCTCATTTCCCTTGATGTCTTGCTCACAATTTGCTTCTTCTGATGCTTCTTCTTCGGAGGATTCTCCCCGCAACTGTATCATATATGCTTGGCAAACGCAGCTACTAATCTTAACCAGTTCCTCCCCCTCGAGACACTGCAATTGTGGATTGACAATCCCCTGCAGTTTGTGCCACTTCCCCGCACTTTGAAACTGCATCGTCATCTCCTCAAAGTCCATAGTAACTGGTCCAAGTGATCTAAGCCAGTGAGCTCCCAACACCATCTGTGTTGGACCCAGCGGAAGCAACAGCAAATCCGCTTGCAGACTCACTCCTTGCACTGTGAAATTGATCTTCTCCACAGTCCCTTCACTATACATTACTTGGCCATTCGCTACTGTTACCTTATACTTGGGTTCACCTTTGATCAACAAGTTGGCTTTAATGGCAGTGTGAGGGTCTAAATAGTTATGGGTAGATCCCGTATCAATCAGTATACTAACTTCTCGCCCATTTACTTTCCCTTTAACTCACATGGTTTGGGGATATACCTGTGCTCCAACCAAAGCATGGAAGGAGATCTCTAGTGGTGAAGTTGTGGAAGAAGGGATTGGTGAGTTGGGGGTAAGCTGCTCTTTGCCATTTACTACTATATCTTCTACACTCTCTTCCTCTTCCTCCAGAGCTTCTAAGTAATAAAACTTCTGAGCTTTGCACACATGTCCCTGTGAGTACCTCTCGTCACAATTGAAACACAACCCCTTGGCTCTTCGCTCTCTCATTTCTTGAATGCTTAAACGTCGAGGATTAAAATTGGATGCAGGATTGGGTGGAGGGTAATGGTTGATGGTATTAGAGGGTGTGTTAGTTGTTTTTGCAGGAGTGGGGATGGTTATAGGAGTATGGGTCTTGGGAATAAAAGGAGCCTTGTAGCTTCTTCTCATACATGTCATTTTCTCTTCGAACCCACGAGCCAACCCAATGGCCTCGTTTACATTCTTGGGACGCTGTGATTTTACATCCCATCTAATTTCATCCCTCAGGCCGCTTATGAAGGTGCTCAAATAGTGAGCCTCTGTCCAATCTTCAACATAGTTAGAGAGCTTATCAAACTCCTGTATGTAAGCTTTGATATCCCCTTTTTGCTGCAACTTCGACAAGATTCCGCTATAATCATTGAACTCCGTGGGTACAAATCGAGTGAGCAGCTCTTCCAAAAACCTTGTCCAAGTAATTTCATGGACTCTTGGCTTAAGATGCCTGCGGAACCACTGCGCCGCTCTCCCTCTCAGATTTAAGGAAGCGTACTTCAATTTCTGAGTTTCTGGAATCTCATAGAACTCAAGGAATTGCTCCATGCTACAGATCCATTCCGTAGGGTCACCCTCTTGGAAGATTGGGAATTCGACTTTAAATGGAGTTTTAATCAAGTTCCCAAAATCGCTCTGACCTGTGAACATGACTGAGTGGGAGTTAGCATGGTTTACCTCTCTGGAGAACTGCGAATGCGGAGGGTTGGGAAACAACGGAGGCTGTTGAGCTCTGAATTGTTGAGGATTCGGGGGATTGGAAGGTTGTTGTGAGGTTCGTTGCAATACTCCATCATCGCCTCCATTCGGGACTCTATCGCTGAGAATCTCTCACCGATGCTGGTCGCGATGGCCTCAACTCTCTCCATCAGGAACCCGGTCTGCAGTTGGTTCTCCATCAATCAGCTTCTCAGATTGGCCACTTCTCCTTCTAGCTTCGTACTTCCTTCAGTACGACCATCGTCATCAGCGTTATCTGGCTCTGATACCAGATTGTCAGGAATTGGGTTGCGGTGAGCTCGAGATCTCGCCATGGACAGGGGAGTTGGAGATTTGGGATAGAGGTGAGGAAGAAGATGATGTGAATTGGGGAAGAAAGAATTACTTTTTCATTGATAAAATCTCAGTTTGTTACAAATCAGTGAATTAAGTAGTTAGAGGGTGAAACGGTTACACAAAACGACAAAGGATTTAAAAGAGCACGTGCGAAAACGCACCCTTCCTTCCCGCCACCTCTCCCGCTACTTCTCAATTTAAAAACAGTGCGCAAAGCACGTAAAAACAACAGACACACAAGACTGATACAGACACATAAGACTGATACACAGCTACAGGCTCGATACAATGGAACCCATGACTCTCGTTGATGCCGACGCTGAAGTGGAGCTTCATTCCGGCGACGGAGCAACTGTCGGTGTCCCTGACATAGATACCCCACTCTTGTATGAAAGGTTTAACGACAAAAGAAAGAAAAGAACGCTGGTCGTGGATGTCTGGAGGAGAGGGAGGCTGCAGCTGCAGACAAGAAACGATGTTTCTCAAGAAAGCATAGCACAAATACATCGTCTCAATGGCTTCATTCGAATCGAAGGGAGGAATTCAGAAGGACAGGAAGACGTTAGATCGTGGCATCTGGGGGCTAACGAAAATTTCTCCATCTCATCCATCTACATAAGACTGAATGATGGAGGTTTAAGATCTAAATACAGCGCGACGATTTGGGGGACGCAAGCTCCACTCAAGGTGAAGGCATTCCTATGGCTAGTGATGAACGACGCGATTTTATCAAAAGTAAACCTAGTAAAGAGGGATATGCAAATCGAGGCTAAGTGCCTCAGATGCAACTATGGCGATGAGGACACGGATAACATTTTTTTCAAATGTTATAGGGCTTTAGCTACTTGGGAGGTGGTCTGTAGGGGGTTTGGGTCATCTCATTTTCCCACCACTGTTTCAGAGGCTTGGGACATGGGAAGGGGAAATAACATAAGAAAAGAGGATAGAGAGGCTTGGGATTTATCTGTAGTTGCGGGTATCTAGGAACTGTGGCTAGACCGAAACAATTACTGTTTTCGTAATTGCATCATTAAATTTCCCGTTTTTATGCATCAAATTTACGGCTTAATTTATGCATGGGCAGGTCAGGCGCCTAACAGAAAGAAGCTCAGGATGTGAGGAGTGCTCTCATCAGGAAATGTACTATGTATCTTTATTTCATGTATTTTCCTTTTGTGTTGGGTGGCGACGATTTATGTAAGATGACAGTCGCCATTAGTTGTGTTTTGGTTAGCTTTGTTAAATGCTTTTATGTTGTAATCCTGGTTTCGTTAATTTATCGTTAATGAAACGATGCCTATGTCATCTTTTTCTCCAAAAAAAAAAAAAACAGAAAAAAAAAGAGAAAAGAACAGTAAAGGCAAAAAAGAGAGTATAGTTACTCAGATCAACAGGAATTTCAAATCTGAAGAGACAAAATCTGTTTTGGATATGCGATGAAATTACCTGTTCGCATTGATTGTTTTCTCTTGTTAACATGTCAGTATCTACATGTTCCTCAAATGTTGGTTGCCCGGACTACTGGTAGGTCGTTACTATCTCATAAAAAGTGGTTTGTCAACAACATATATCCACGACACCATTAATTTTTCAACTTGCACTGCAAGTCTGCAACCAAAGTGATTGCATATACAAAGGATCAAGAATCATTTCCATACTACTACCCCCACAACCTCACCATTATCTTTCAGCCAATTTACATATTCCCATTAAAAAAATTCAATTCCAGGACTAGAGATAGAAGCTTTGAACATAAACCCATCACTTTGCCCTCAAAATAGACATTTTCGTAGCATTCACAATAATCAGACAAGTTAATATTAAAAAATAGAAAGTTCTTTCAACATATTTCCTAAAAACCGGAAGTTACTTCTTTTACAGCGTTCAAACAAAAGAGCATCGAAGTAAATGAGTATTACCAAAAGACACTAAGCGGCTGGCGTCGCCATC
Source organism: Hemerocallis citrina (assembly GCA_017893485.1). Lineage (NCBI taxonomy): Eukaryota > Viridiplantae > Streptophyta > Magnoliopsida > Asparagales > Asphodelaceae > Hemerocallis > Hemerocallis citrina. The sequence goes on from CM030361.1 coordinate 85,455,535, forward strand.
TTTAGCTAAAAAGATCAAGATGAGTATATATATGTACACAGATGTAAAGATCACAAAATAAATAGGAAACCACTCCCAAAAGCAGGAAAGGAATTGTCAGCATATGTGAATGGAGGCATATTTTGCCCATGGAGAAACGGACTTTGTTGCAGAAAACTTTTCATCTTTTTGTACCCCTTTTCTAATCACAAGTTCAGGAACCTGCCAACTGCTTCTCCGTCTCTGATTTTTCCATTGCCTTCTTTGCAAGCTCGTATCCAGCAAAATTCATGGCACCAAGAGGTGCAATCCAGAAGAATCTGGGGACAGCGCCCTTGAAGAGGCCAAGGGGCCCTTCTTGTCGGACGATGGAGAAGGCGACCATTTGCATCGAGACTTGACGGCCTGGTGGGGCTGTTATCATTCTTGTCTTCAGAACATCAAAAGGAGTAGTAATGACTGCAGCAAGGCCGCCTGAGAGTGCTCCCACAGCAATGGTTTCCCAAGGTTCAAGCTCACGGTTGAGAAGGTTCTGAGCAGCCTATAGAAACAATTGAAGGATGTGTCGCATACAACATGATGGGGTGAAATGTATTTTGAAGAAACTTTGGTGTCACTGTGCTTGGTGACTAGTGTCTCCATATGCATGCTACTTATCTATCTACTCCTTTAGCATTTAATATGAAAAATGATACTCCCGCCGTCCCATAATATATTTCATTCTAGGTTTCTAGACTCATATTAAGGAACACCCTACTCCCTGGGTTAGTGAAAATGTCAAAACATTCATGGTTATTGAAGCTCTTAAATGAGCTAGTTACTTTAAAATTCCATAGTTGACCTCTATAATTTTCTCTTAAATGAACTAGCGACTACACAAGGGCATAACTAGAAGTCTCATAGAAAAAATAGAAAGAATATTAATGTCCATTTAAAAAAGGTTAAGACATCTCCCTTGAAAACCTAAAGTGACAAACAATTTGGGACAAAAAAAAGGGCCAGAAAATGACGTACATAATGAGACGGAAGGAACACTAATTAACATATACCTGTTCTGCAGGGGTCAACAGCAGAGTAGCAGCGACACTTCCCATTAATTTTTTCTGCTGTCTTTCAAGTGTGTACAAACTTCTCTGTTGGCCGTTTGAACTGCGCACACTTGAAAGTAACTACTACATTGCATGAAATACTGCGAATAGAAAAGTTTATGCACCTACGGGCTAATGGGGATCAGCTTACGCAAAATGCAAGAGAGGCCCTATCAAGCTGAAACATCTGACTAAATCCAACTTACAACTCTTTCATAAGCAGTTATGCCCCAATTACTTAAACTGGATATGCATCCCTAAGAAGGTCTGTAGTGGTTTTCTCCAAATATGGAGATTTAGATAATTTGGAGATGGTGAAATGGAGATGAGCTGCAGTGGGAAATTCTCTAAAATTTGCGCACACAAAAAAGCACCGATGGAACATGTTGCTCCGTCAGTTGTATTTTTTAAATAAATTTTTTTTGGAGGGACGGAACATGTTTTCTCCATCCCCCCCTGATGTAAAACCAACCCTAAAATAGAGAATTTTCCATGAATTTTAATGGGTTAATTTTACCAACATGAAAGTGCGGATTTAGATTGGATATTTTAACAGTTAACAGGTCCGATGAGTTTTCAAGAATTGAATCAAATGCTAGCAATCCCAATTAATAATTCAATCTTAATCAATAAGTAGATCCCTACGTGTTTTAGCAAGTAAAAAGTGCAATACCAATTCGTACTCTAATCTAGCATGTGGATCACTCAATCTCAGTATTTTGTGGTCGACAGGCAAATCAGATAATACGCTAGATAATATGGCAGTAAAACACAAATACTTGATAATGGAAAGATTATACCGAATGTGAAGAAACCCAGCGTAGATGTAGGAGCGGACAACAACCAAGATCACAGCAGCCAGAGAGCAAAGTCAGCAACTAAGCCAACGCAGTTGGCAGATCAGGGCAGCAACCAAGCCAACGCAGTTGGCAGATCTGATTCCGGCGATGAGGGGAGGCGGCGAGCGGGGCGGTGGCGTCAGGAGGGCGTGGCGCCGGAACTGGGGTCAGAGATTCGGGGCGAAGGTGTGGGAGAGATGCAGCAGACGAGATGGCTGTAGTGGTGGTGATGGTCGACGGAGTTTGGGGGTGATGGAGTGGGTCGCGGTGAGGGGGTGACGGGACGAAGTCGACGGCGGTGGTAGGGAGAGTAGGGGTTTGTTGAGGTCGGGATAGGGAGAAACGACGGTGAGGGGAAGAGGATGAGGTCGACGCCTATGGGTGATCTCCTTTGGTGGGATCGGGAATGGGGATAGGGTTTTCTTTTGGATCGGAGGGGGATTAAGGGTGAAGAAGAAGAAGATGAAAGAGAAGGGGATATGGGTGGCGGCTGGTGTAGGGGTTTTTTTTTTGAGATTAGGGTTTTGTTTATTTGGGATTAGGGAAGATTGTATTTGGAATTTTTAATTGGGGATAAATTTTAGAATTAATCACTAATTCTAAAACTAGATTAGGATTTATCACAAACCCTAATTTGATCTCGCTTGTATCACACAAAAGAGAGAAAATGAAGAGCAAAACTCAACACAGATTTTTTTTGATCAATAATGGCATGCCTTTCTCAATCATCTCAGGGCCTTTAAAAAGGCTCAATTACATCTTGAAACACATCTCCAAAATATTCTCAAAATCTAAAATTACAAAAAAGATTACATAAAAATGGAAATAAAATAAAAGTCCTAAACTGAATAAAACAGCTGATGAAGACGATGCCTGCGCTGATAGAAACGCCCAAATCGTCTGGAACCGATGTCCTCATCATTCTCCCCGGGTGGGAGAAGGCTCGACCCAGTCGAGTCAAAACCAGTCCTCCTGTCATAGTGCTCCAAGAGGTCTGGATCCAAGCGCTGGAGCTCTCCGCGATCTATCCAAGTGTTCTCCGACTCCGGCTTGTCTTTCCAACTTACCAAATATCTATGAATACCACCATCTCTAGTAGAGATTATCTGATCATCTAAAATATTATCCAACTCTTCTGTCGATGGGTAAGTAGTATCTGGTAGTGGGGGTAATGGGGGAATCTCACCAGTAGGCTACAGGGTAGGCTCATCTATAAGAGGATTTCTAGGGTTAAATTCTGGGCCTTCATAGGGTACTAGATCCTCAATATTGAAAGTTTTACTGATGCCAAAGCCCTCGGGGAGGTCAACAACATAGGCATTATCATTGATTTTATGAAGAATTTTAAATGGACCTGCAGCACGTGCGTTCAATTTCTTAACGGATCCCGCTGGGAACCGTTCCGGACGAATCCGAACCATCACTTCGTCACCCACATTAAAAGTTTTAAATTTCCTTCTAATATCAGCTCTTAACTTGTAGTTAAAATTATTTTCATTAATTTTCTTGAAAATTTCTCTATGCAAGTCATGAATGCGGGATGCAAATGCTGATGCAGACTCAGAGACTCGGTGATGTTCTAACATGGGGGCAAGATCTATAGGCTGCCTAGGACGATAACCGTGTACAACTTCGTGTGGACTCATGCCAGTGGTTCTATTCCTAGATGTGTTATATGCAAATTCAGCAACCGTTAATTTCAAATCCCATGTTCCCAAGTTTTCTCCCACAAGAGTACGTAAGAGATTGCCAAGACTCCGATTGACAACCTCAGTCTGTCCATCTGTCTGTGGGTGGAACGCTGACGAAAACTTTAATTTTGTACCTAACTTGTGCCATAGGGTCTTCCAAAAATAACTCGTGAATTTCACATCCCTATCAGACACAATGGTTTTTGGCAACCCATGTAGCTTCACAATATTATCAAAGAAGATCTGAGCCACACGGGATGCATCAAAAGTTTTCGAGCACGGGAGGAAGTGGGCCATTTTAGAAAAACGGTCCACGACGACAAGAATGGAATCGTGTTTCTTTTGTGTCTTCAGTAAGCCTAACACGAAATCCATACTCACGTCTTCCCAAGGGCGGCTGGGAACAGGTAGGGGAGTGTACAGGCCTGTGTTCTGTTTTTGTTGTTTGGCAAGTTGACAGGTGTGACATCTGTTAACAAGTCTCACAACGTCTCTCTTTAGCTTCGGCCAGTAAAACCTATGTTCCACAGCATCAATGGTCTTGCTATGCCCAAAATGTCCAGCAAGGCCACCAGCGTGCAATTCCCAAACAAGATACTCTCGTAAGGATGTACTAGGAATGCACAGTTTGGAGCGATAGAAGAGATAATCATCTTTCCAGAAATAATCATCTATCACTCGAGTTATGCCTTCCTTCAAAGAGGTGTAGATCTCGTGAAAATCTGGGCAGGAGGCATACTCATCTCTCAATCTCTCAAAACCAATAATTTCGGTGCGCAGAGCAGATAAGATCATGTAACAACGACTTAGCGCATCCGCAGCCTTATTATCAATCCCTTTTGTATGCCTAATGGTATATGAATATTCTTGTAGGAACTCTACCCATCTAGCATGTCTCGGATTCAACTTTTGTTGAGAATTAAGGAATCTTAAGGCCTCATGGTCTGAGAAGATAACGAATTCTTGCGACAGAAGATAATGTCGCCAATAGCGAAGTGACTGAATGACCGCATAGAACTCCTTGTCATAGGTGGAGTATTTTTGTCTTGCTTCATTCAGCTTTTCACTGAAATAAGCAACAGGATGACTCTCTTGACTGAGGACTCCACCTATACCAATACCAGAAGCATCACATGTTACTTCGAAGACTTTAGTGAAATCAGACAACCTCATGACAGGTGTCTGAGTCATTCTCTTCTTGATCTCTTCGAAGGCATTCGTGGCTTCTTTCGACCAGACAAACTCACCTTTCTTCAAACAGTCGGTTATCAGAGCCATGATCGTGCTAAATCCTCGCACGAACCGACGATAAAAGGTGGCAAGGCCGTAAAAACTCCGCACATCACGAATATTGCGGGGCTCAGGCCACTCTGTAATAGCTCGTATCTTTTCTGGGTCAGCAGATACTCCTCTGGCAGACACAATAAATCCCAGAAAGATAGTCTGATCGGAGAGGAAGGTACATTTGGTAGGATTCGCATAAAGCTGTTCCTTCCTCAAAACACCGCAGACCTGTCTCAAATGGTCAAGATGTTGCCCAACGGATCGGCTGTAGATGAGAATATCATCAAAGTACACCACAAGGAACTTGCCCATAAAGGGACGGAGTACTTGCGTCATGATTCTCATAAACGTGCTCGGGGCATTTGTCATTCCAAATGGCATGACCATCCACTCGTACAGGCCATCCTTCGTCTTGAAGGCGGTCTTCCATTCATCACCAGGACGAACACGTATTTGGTGGTAGCCACTTTTAAGATCAATTTTGGAAAAGATTGTGGCACCAGACATCATGTCCAACATGTCATCCAAACGAGGAATGGGAAAACGGTATTTCACCGTGATCTTGTTTATGGCACGGCTGTCCACACACATACGCCAAGTTCCATCTTTCTTTGGCGTCAATAGGGCAGGGACAGCGCAAGGACTTAAACTTTCTCTGATGAAGCCCTTTGCCAATAACTCATCAACTTGCCGTTTCAACTCAGCATGCTCTATCGGATTCATCCGATAATGTGGCAAGTTGGGAAGACTCGCTCCCGGAACCAGATCAATAGCGTGTTGGATGTCACGCAATGGGGGCAACTGGTTGGGGAGGTCAGCAGGAAACACATCTGCAAATTCCTGAAGGACAGGAGTAACTTGGGGCGGGATGAGTGACTTAGGATCTTTAGGGACTTCTCTCGATGTGAGTAAAAGAATGGTAGCCCCCTTTTCAATTTCATTGTAAGTTCCTTTTCACCCATATACGTTACCTCCTTGCCCTTTCTCGAGGGAGCCGGTGTTGTTTCAGCTGGACTAGTTCGTGGCCTCACGGGAATGAGCTTTATTTTTAGTCCATCATGCTGGAACACACATTGGTTGGATCGACCATATATAGTCACATCGTGATCGTATAACCAAGGTCTCCCTAAAATGACTTGACCCACATCCATTTTAAGCACATCACACCAAATTTCCTCTTTGTAAGCTTTGAAGTCCACAGGAACTAAGCATCGATGTGTTACTTGGAGTGCTGTTGCATCAATCCAAGATACTTTGTATGGGCGTGGATGGGGTTCAGCCTTAAGTCCGGTCTTTGCTAAGACCGCAGAAGAGACAGCGTTGACGCAGCTCCCACTGTCAACAATCACCTTGCAGTTTTTGCCACCTATAGTCGTAAAGGTGTGGAATATAGCAATGCGCTTCCAATCATCTTCCTCTTTTGGTTGGGACAAAGCACATCTAACTACATTCAAGTGAGGTGATTGGATAGACCGAATACAGTGGAGATACTGGTCATCCTCTTCTTCACCGAAGTCATCGCCTTCGATAGGCTCATAAGAAAACTCATTGTCTGAGTCGTCAGCAATGACAGCGGTACCCTCTACTATGTTTATCCTACTAGGACTGGGACAGTTGCTAGCAACATGACCATAGCCCTTACACTTATAGCACTTAGTGAGAGGGTCAATCTTACTGTAATCTTTTCCAGTGTTCTTACCCTTATGTTCATCTCTATGTGAATTAAAGTTTGAATTAGGTTTGTTGGGGTAAGATTTGTTGGGGTGCTGAGAGGGAGGCTTAGGTCTAGGTGGGTCAGTAGAGGTCATTCTAGAGGAATGATCTCTCAAGTCGCTGGACCTAGAATGAGAACTAGCTTTAAGTGAATCTATGTCGAGGACTAGGGCGTAGGCTGCCGCTATTGAGTTCACATTTCTATAGATTAGCTCGTTCCTAAGGTCAGCTCGTAGTCCAGCTCTGAACCTAGAGAGAGTTTGTTCTTCACTCTCTTTTCCTAGCGCATTGCACCGAATAAGGAAGTCATCGAATTTATCAATGTATTCTTGTGTGGATTTACTTCCTTGATACAATTGGTTCCACGAATCTAACAATCGGGTGTGGAACGACAACGGTACATACCTCTCAGTGAGCTTCTCTTTCATGGCCTCCCAAGTGGTTATGGGTGCCAGGCCTCGGCCTCTGCGGGCATGTTCAAGATTGGTCCAATGCTGTTGAGCTTTACCCGTTAATTTCATAGTTGCAAATTTAACTTTAAGGGCTTCGCTCATGTCGAACCACACAAAATAGTGGTCCATGGCACGGACCCAATCAAGGTAAGCTTGGGGTTCCATGTGGCCTTCAAATTGGGGAACGTCAGCCTTAACGTTCTTTTTATATTGTTCGTCAGGGTCACGTTCTTGACGTCGATTGTCATGAACATTCCCTTGAGGGATCTGACGATGGCCATGAAGCTCAGGGATAATGTTTTGATTTAGCTCCACTTTCTCAAGCCTCTCATTGATATTGGCAAGAGTTGCTTGAATGGCAGCTAGGGTAGTGGAGATATCAGGGTTGTCCATTCCAGGTCTGGGGAGTCTAGGGTTCCTAATTGGGTGATTGGGAAGGGATAGAAAAGGCTCTTCAGGGTCTGTGATGGTGCTGCGAAGACGCATTCACCAAAAGTGGAAGCTAGGGGCCGTGTGTGTCCTAATTTTTTTTTTTTTTTTTTTTTATAAATGATCCTAGACTAAACTAAAATAAAATAAAAATAAAATAAAAGACTACACGATACTAAATGAATGCAAAAATGATGCCTACGATGCAAGAACTAAGGTTTTAAGAACCTTTGCTCTGATACCAAAATGATGTAAAACCAACCCTAAAATAGAGAATTTTCCATGAATTTTAATGGGTTAATTTTACCAACATGAAAGTGCAGATTTAGATTGGATATTTTAACAGTTAACAGGTCCGATGAGTTTTCAAGAATTGAATCAAATGCTAGCAATCCCAATTAATAATTCAATCTTAATCAATAAGTAGATCCCTACGTGTTTTAGCAAGTAAAAAGTGCAATACCAATTCGTACTCTAATCTAGCATGTGGATCACTCAATCTCAGTATTTTGTGGTCGACAGGCAAATCAGATAATACGCTAGATAATATGGCAGTAAAACACAAATACTTGATAATGGAAAGATTATACCGAATGTGAAGAAACCCAGCGTAGATGTAGGAGCGGACAGCAACCAAGATCACAGCAGCCAGAGAGCAAAGTCAGCAACTAAGCCAACGCAGTTGGCAGATCAGGGCAGCAACCAAGCCAACGCAGTTGGCAGATCTGATTCCGGCGATGAGGGGAGGCGGCGAGCGGGGCGGTGGCGTCGGGAGGGCGTGGCGCCGGAACTGGGGTCAGAGATTCGGGGCGAAGGTGTGGGAGAGATGCAGCAGACGAGATGGCGGTAGTGGTGGTGATGGTCGACGGAGTTTGGGGGTGATGGAGTGGGTCGCGGTGAGGGGGTGACGGGACGAAGTCGACGGCGGTGGTAGGGAGAGTAGGGGTTTGTTGAGGTCGGGATAGGGAGAAACGACGGTGAGGGGAAGAGGATGAGGTCGACGCCTATGGGTGATCTCCTTTGGTGGGATCGGGAATGGGGATAGGGTTTTCTTTTGGATCGGAGGGGGATTAAGGGTGAAGAAGAAGAAGATGAAAGAGAAGGGGATATGGGTGGCGGCTGGTGTAGGGGGTTTTTTTTTTTGAGATTAGGATTTTGTTTATTTGGGATTAGGGAAGATTGTATTTGGAATTTTTAATTGGGGATAAATTTTAGAATTAATCACTAATTCTAAAACTAGATTAGGATTTATCACAAACCCTAATTTGATCTCACTTGTATCACACAAAAGAGAGAAAATGAAGAGCAAAACTCAACACAGATTTTTTTTTGATCAATAATGGCATGCCTTTCTCAATCATCTCAGGGCCTTTAAATAGGCTCAATTACATCTTGAAACACATCTCCAAAATATTCTCAAAATCTAAAATTACAAAAAAGATTACATAAAAATGGAAATAAAATAAAAGTCCTAAACTGAATAAAACAGCTGATGAAGACGATGCCTGCGCTGATAGAAACGCCCAAATCGTCTGGAACCGATGTCCTCATCACCCCCCCTTTGGGTTTCCGACCCTTACTTTTTCGGTTTTTTAAATTAATTTAATTTTGTGGTTTTCTTTCCCACTGAAAGCACATTTGTCGGACATAACAACTTGTTCCGCCCGACTAAATTAATTTTGAAAAAGTTGATTGCTTAATTTTGGGACGAAACATCTTCTTTCATCCCGACCCAAATTGAGAGAGGACTATGTTTTTGCACCTACATTCTTTTGTTTTTAATCTCCAAAGTCATTCCCTCTGATTAATCCCACACCAAACTAACACCTATCCGACCTTCATCTCAGTACTAAAAATTTCTCCTTGACTCACTCTCACTGTTCTAAAAATCGGTCTAGGCGGCACCTAGTCGCTAGGCGGTCCCCAGGCGACCCGCCTAGGCCCTAGGCGTTTGAAAAAATCGGTTTGGCCTATTGGGTGGGTCCAGGCGGGTCTGGGTGGCCTATGCAGACCCGGATCATAAAATAGAGCTTAACCCGATCTGACCCGACCCGGACCCGTTTAAAAATAATTTTCGTGCCTGGAAGGAGTTAGAGACTTGGTTCATATTAGTAGTAGTAGTAATAGTAAAAGTTCTTAGGTGGTGTCTTTTGCTTGTAGTAGTAGGCGTGGTCTGGTTATTTGTTTTCATATTGAGGATTTAGCGTTATTGTTTTGATATCAACTTATCAATGAAATGGGATGACAACAATCTTCCTATATTCAAAAATATATATACTTATTAGTTACTACATATTTAGACAATCATCAGATTAGGAAGAAATTAATCATGTTATTTTTCCCCTGAAATTATTTTCATAGAAGGAGAACACACAACCCAATATTACAAATTGTCAGTTGGAGTTCATTGAAAGCCACTTACAATATTGTTTGCCTCCAAGATATCAAATTTACTGATGCTTTTGATTATGAAAAGATAAGTCAATCCATATTTCAAAAGAGACAGACTAGAACTAGTATAATAGTTTATTTTCTCGATACATCTAATTAAGACATTAAAATTTTTAATCATTATTTTACAAATCATCGTTCTACCCAAATCTGTTTTCAAAATCAACACATTAATGCAATTGTATCTTTTAGACTATCTAAAGCTTATCTTGCAATAACAAGGAGAAAAATTAAGAGTAAGAATGAGGGGCAATAGAGAGCAAGATAATGTACAAAACAAAATCAAAATATAAATTGGGGGCAAAAATAAAATAAAATAAATAAAAAAATGCTTAGCGCCTAGCCGCATAGGCCCTGCTTACAAGGTCTAGGCGCTAGGCCTCCATCGGTCGTCTGACTACCGCCTAACAACTTTTAGAACACTGCTCACTCTGCCTCCTTCAATCCCATCCCAAACAACGATGTCGTCGATCAAAAAACTTATCGGTAGGGAAAATCAAGGCGTCAACACGTGTCAAATCACGACAACATAAGAACCGAAGCTCAAGCAGAGACTCCGAGTGTGGATTAAAGCGATTCAGCAGAGTGAAAACGGGTAGTCGACGATACTGATCATGTATATAAGCATATTACTGTCCATCCTGTTGATGGATTTTGTATATTTAGGAAAAATTGGAAGGGTCCGATGAAAATGTACATACAGTTCTGCTCCCGTGTTCCACTAATTAGGCGATAAGTCGCGCAGGCGGGCTGACACCGTTTTCTCACGATTGATACGAAAAAATCATCTATGCAGCTTGTCGAGGCATTGGTTGAGAGATGGTGGGATACGACCCACACTTTTTATCTGCCGTGCGGTGAGTTGGAATTCACACCGTTGGAATAAGCAATGCTAACGGAGTTATCCATCGGAGTCGGTGATACACCTCCGTGTAACGACAAGGCGTACCTCTTCGAAATTTTACAGACTCGCTTCTTTTCTGAGATGACTGAAGATGATTGGAAGTATCATGAAATACGTTGCATATACCTAAAAAAGTATTTTAACAGCAGTATGATCGAAGAAGCTCTTGTGGATAATGTTCTAGCGATGAAGATTGCATGAGCATTCTTTATGTACTTTCTCAATGAGTTTCTTTTTTTCTAATGCTGCTTCCATAGTCAGATGTGGCTGACTTGCTGCACTTGAAGATCTTACTTCAGTGGACACATATGATTGGGGCAGTCCAGTATTGGCACTACTATATTTGTCACTCAACTCATGCAGCCGACTTAAAGTAAAATATTTAATGGACCATGGCAAGTACTGGAGTTAATATTAAATGTACTCGTTATTTAATTCACTTAGTAATACAGTTTGTCAATATCCGTTGGAAACTAATTTAACTCTGTTTTTTTCTAATATTAGGCTTATGAATACACATGTGTATGTGTTCCATTAAGTGATAGGACGGTTGACTTCGAGATTCACCTATTCAACGCCGACAAACGACCAAAATTTGAACGTTGGAATCACAAACATTTGGATATGGGTGGAACAAATCAAATACAGTACAATATTTTCATGGTAAGGGATTAGTTGGAGATGAGGATCTCAACCTCTATAAAGTGGCAGATGTATTATGGATCGTCATATGAGGGCGAGCATGATATTCATGCTGTGAACTTCTTGTCTCGTCACTGATTTATATTCCAGTAATGCGAGCAGGTTAAAGTCTATATTCGTTATTTTTTTCCAAAATATTCATTTAATTTTTAATGATCATATTATAACGTTTACATGTGTGCTAACGACTTATTATGATCTAGTGTGGTATCTTGGTCATCGTTATCGCCAGCTAATTGGGATTACTACTATCCCAAAAGACCCACCTCTTATCATGTCTCGAATGAGACCGCAAGATTACTGTCCGCCTATCGATGCTTCTCAATTGGTACATCCTGTACACCGAGCATATACAATCAGTATTGGGCTCAGTTATCAGTTGGTGCTATCATGCTGACCTTATCACATGCAGCAAATGTCGATTCCATTGGGCCAGCTAGCATAAGTGATCCTACAGCTCAATTGTCCTATGCAGCACCCCCATTTTGGTTGATGTTGCAATATCCAACACAACCACACCTTGACATGCTTGCCATGCATAGCGACCCGGTAGTCGAAGCGCCACTTTTTTCAGGCGGTACCGTTACGAAAAGTTTGGGTCAAAGATCTTTCCCGTTAGAGCCCCACGGAGAAGTATCCTATGTGAGTCTGTTATATTCATTTTCATTGGATTATACTTAGAGTTGTGTGCATTAACTACTTGTTTAACAGGAGGAGCTATACTGACGTTGCCAAAAACTATCTAACACTGAAGCTCTACTATGCCGTTTCATACTTTCAAACATGGAATTGAGAAATTGTTCCCCTCAAGTAGTTGCTGGTAGGAAAACTGTATCGAGGAACAAACTGTCTACTTCGAGGTAGTGGAAGATGCGGCTGAATATAGAGGACAGCAGTACGGAGACATCGACAGTAATACCTTCATTTGTGCAATGTACATAGTTTGACACTTGTTATTTTGCAAACAATTAAAAATAATAATGTCATCTTTTTACAGCTATATTGATATTATTACAACTTCTCTGAACAACATATACGATCAAATTTGAAATTTAAACGAAAAATATGATATGATTATAAACGAATTTACACTCCACTCCACTCCGGCAACTCAACCACACTACTACACTCCACTCCAACCCACACTGCACTCCAACCTACACTCCAAGATACACTACACCCCAAAGTCCACTCCAACCTCCACTCCAAGATACACTACACTCCAACCTACACTACATTACACTTCACTGCAACCTACACTACAAGCTTCATTTCAATCCAACTTACACTCCACTCCACTACACTTCAGTCAACAAACACTAACCAAAAAGATAATTAAAAGTGTGGTATTGATTGAAAGGGAAAAAAGCTTCAATAAAAAGTGGGTACATTGGAAAGCTTCACAAGATATTCACGTTGGGTTGATTTGATAACAGAAAGACGTGATGTGAAGATTTGGAGATTATTGAGGTAGTATTATATTTCTAAATAGAATTTTAAAATATTTTTTTTGGAACAAAATTGCCTCCACCACAATCAACGTTCATATTCAAATACCAACAGCTATTCCAATGGCTCTATTTTAAGACTTGTTTCCCTATATATATGTACTCCATTCCAACCTAAATTTGCACATTCAACAATTACAATCTTCTATCTTCCCTAACATAATCATCATCTTCCTGTCCTATTGAAGATTTGTTAATCGAAACAATGGCGAAAAGTGGTTCAAGGGGCAGAGCATACAAATCTATTGAAAATGTTCCTTTACCCCAAAGCTGAATTGCTATAACTCAAGATCCGTTGATCGGTAGCGATCAATCCGGAACACAGTTTTGGGAGTGCGTTACATCAAACATTTACTACTCTATTAGGCACTCCGACCGACAGAACGGTGAAATTTTTCTAGTAGAATTTCGAAAGAAGTTACTTTGTTGAGTGCAAAGTTGGGCGGTGTAACAAATAGAGCCGCAAGACATATATGGTTTGTATAATTTTGGTGAATTCATATTTTTAAAATTTTTATGAAAAAATTATAACTCAGGATTTTGCAATTTTGATAGATATGTGATGCGATAGTAGAATACATGCAAACCGTCGGAAATGCCTTAAAATGTGAATAATGTTACGAATTACTTAAATATCGGCCGAGATTTTTTTTTGCGTACAACCCACGTGTTCGACTCTTCCTCGAGTTCTCAATCTGTGGAAGTTGGTAGTAGCCAATATTCGCTCACAACAGTTGTCTAGAATTCTGATATACCGGTTGACGTGGATTTGCCTACACCCTTCTCCCGACCACCTGGCCGAAAAGCAGAGAAGAAAAAGGGGAAAGAATGGCTGAATCAAATGATTTTACTGAAATTATTGAAGAGAAAAAATTTAACTTTTATAAAAAGACAAGAAAGGATGTACAGGCGATAGAAATGAAGCTTGTGATTAAACAACAAGACCACGAACTGAAAGAACAAATGGAGGAAGATCGCATAATGAGTATGGACCTCAGTACCTTACCTGATAATCAATGTTATTATTTCATGTGTATACAAAATGAAATAATGCAAAAACGATGTTACAATAAGGGGTAATGATGTATAAAGCTTCATTTATATTTTGCATTCTCCGTTGTATCCTGCTTATTTTTCACAACGAATAAATGGGATTATCAAAAAAATAATCCTTTTCACATACGTCTATGACCATTTTCTCTATCACAATGAATATATCGGCGGAGAGAGACTGGTTCGCTTTGTTGAGCTGCCATGGCATATACTAGCATACGATTATTAACAAGTCTCGTGATTTCATCATGGTGCTCTGATTCTTCATTTGATGCAGTCGAGGAAGAAGAGGATGTAAAATGAGTTGTCATTGTGGTGGGAGTGTTCGAGTGTATTGTTTGGCTTCAATAGATACAGAGTGACTGTTGATTCAACAAATATTTATTGACTTATAATTATAATACTACCTCAATAATCTCCAAATCTTCACATCACACCTTATCGTAATCAAATCAACCCACGTGACTATCTTGTGAAGCTTTCCAAAGTACCTACTTTTTATTGAAGTTTTTTTTCCTTTCCAATCAATACCACAATTTTAATTATCTTTTTGGCTAGTGTTTGTTGAATGAAGTGTAATGGAGTGGAGTGTAGGTTGGATTGAAATGAAGCTTAGAGTGTAGGTCGGAGTGAAGTGTAGTGTAGTGTAGGTTGGAGTGTCGTGTAGCTTGGAGTGGAAGTTGGAGTGCAGTGTGGGTTGGAGTGGAGTGGAGTAGTGCGGTTGAGTTTCCAGAGTGGAGTGTAAATTTGTTTATAATCATATCATATTTTTTCGTTTAAATTCCAAATTTGATCGTATATGTTGTTCAAAAAAGTTGTAATAATATCAATACATATGTAAAAAGAAGGCATTATATATCTTTAATTGTTTACAAAATAACAAGTCATAACTAATCCTCATTATCAAACTGTGTACATCGCACAAATGAAGGTGTTCTAGTCGACGTCTCCGAACTGCAGTCCTCTATATTCGGTCGCATCTTTCACTGCCTCGAAGTAGACAGTCTGTTCCTCGATTCAGATCTCCTACCAGCAACTATTTGATGGGGAACAGAGTCTCAATACCATGTCTGAAAGTATGAAACAGTGTAGTAGAGCTTCAGTGTTAGATAGTTCCTGCCAACGTTAGTATAGCTCCTCCTATCAAACAAATAATTAATGCACACAACTCTTAGTATAATCCAATGAAAATGAATATAATATACTCACAAAGGATACATCTCTGCTTGGCTCAAACGGGAAAGATCCTTGACTCAAACTCCTCGTAACGGTACCGCCTAAAAAAAGTGGCGCTTCGACTACCAGGTCGCCATGCATGGCAGGCATGTCAAGGTGTGGTTGTGTTGGATATTGCGACGGCAACCAAAATGGGGGAGCTGCATAGGGAAACTGCGCGGTAGGATCACTTATGCTACCTGGCCCTATGAAATCAATATTTCCTACATGCGAGAGGGTCAGCATGATAGCACGAACTAATACCTGAACCCAATACTGATCGTATATGCTTTGGTGTACAGGATGTATTAATTAAGAAACGTCGATAGGTGGACACTAATCTAGCGACCTTGTTCGTTCTTTGGGACAGCAGTAATCCCAGCTAGTTGGCGATAACAACGATCACCAAGATACCATACACCCTATATCATAAGACATTAGCGAACATGTAAACGTTATAATAAGATTATTAAAAATACATGCATATCTTGGAAAAAATAACGAATATGGACTCTAACATGCACGCATTATTGGAATATATTGGAAAAAATAACGAATATGGACTCTAATGTGCACCCACAATCGGAATATAAGTCGGTGACGAGACAAGAAGTTCGCAATACGAATATCATGCTCACCCTCATATGACGATCCATGATACGGCTGCCAAATTATAGAGGTTGACATCCTCATCTCTAACTGATCCCTGGCCATGAAAATAGTGTACCATATTTGATCTGTTCTACACGTATCTGAATGTTTGCGATTCCAGCATGCAATTTTGGGTCATTTGTCGGCATTAAATAGATGGATTTCGAAGTCAACCGTCCTATCACTTAATGGAACACATACACATGTGTATTTATAAGCCCAATACTGGAAAAAAACAGAGTTAAATTAGTTTTCAACGGATATTGACAAACTGTATTACTTAGTGAAATAAATAACAAGTACATTTAATGTTACCTCCAGTACTTGTCATGGTCCGTTAAATATCTTTACTTAAGTCTGTAGCATGAGTCGAATGACAAATACAGTAGTGTCAATACTGGACAACCATCATCATACGTACCCACTAAAGTAAGATCTTCAAGTGCAGTAAGCCGGCTACGGAAGCAGCATTAGAAAAAAGAATCTCATCGAGTAAGTACATTAAGAATGTTCGTGCAATCTTCATCGCTAGAACATTATCCTTAAGAGCTTCTTCGATCATACTAATGTTAAAATATTTTTTTAGGAATGAGCAGCGTATTCCATAAGACTTCCAATCATCTTCAGTCCTCTCAGAAAAGAAGCGAGTCTGTACAATTTCGAAGGGGTACGCCTCGTCGTTACACAAAGGTATATCACCGACTCCAATGGATAACCCCTTAGTATTGCCCAATCCAACGGAGTGAATCCCAACTCATCGCACGGTAGGTGAAAAGTGTTGGTCATGTCCTACCATCTCTCAACCAATGTCTCGACAAGTAGTATAGACGACTTCTCCATATCAATCGTGAGAAAACGGTGCTTGCCCGCCTGCTCGACTAATCGCCAAATTAGTGGAACACGAAAGTAGAATTGTTTGTACATTTTGATCGGACTCTTCCAATTTTCCGTACATGGACAAAATCTACCAACATGAATGACGATAATATGCTTATATACATGATCTGTGACGTCGACTACTCGTTTCCACTCGGTTGGATCGCTGTAATCCATACTAGGAGTCTTTGCTTGAGCTTCGGTTCTTAATGTTATCATGATCTGACCCGTGTTGACGCCATGATTTAACCTAACAATAAATCTTTTGATCGACGACATTGTTGATTGGAGTGGAATTGAAGGAGACAGAGTGAGTCAGAAAGAAATTTTTAATACTGAGATGAAAATCGGATAGAGTTAGTTTGGTGTGGGATTAAACAGAGGGATTGGCTTTGGAGATTTATAACAAAAGAATGTAGGGGCAAAAACGTAATCTTATTTCAATTTGGGTCGGGACGAAAGAAGATGTTTCGTCCCGAAATTAAGGAATCAACTTTTTCAAAATTAATTTTGTCGGACGGAACAACTTGTTCCGTCCGACAAGTTGTCCAAATGTGCTTTCGGTGGAAAAGAAAATCACTAAAAAATTATTTTAAAAAACAAAAAAGTGAGACAGAACATCATGTACCGTCCTTCCAAAAAAGGATTTAAAAAATAATAATAAACGGCGGAACGGAACTCTCCGAAAAAAACTTCAAAAAAATATGGCGAACGGAACATGTTCCGTCCATGCCTTTTTTTTGCAAAGAATTTTCCACTGCAACTCATCTCCATTTCGCCATCTCCAAAATCTCCAAATCTCCACATTTGGAGAAAACCACTACACATGCTCTAAGGAATGATGGAGTTATTAATTCACGCCCACCATGTTCGCAGTAATTTTCATCCATGCCTGTCCCAAAATAAGATCTATCTAATGATTCGGAAGATTCCCTAACTATAATTGTATAGGAAAAGAAAGAAAGCAGAGAGAAACAGAACAGGAGAACCAAATTACGAGGGTTTTCCGACATTATATCCCACAACATGATCAGAATAGAGAATTATAGAACAAACAAATATTCAGATTACTTGAAACTATCAAGGAATCAAGGTATGCATATAATTGTAAAAAAACCTTTTGGAAACTTAAATTGATCCCATCAAATACACACAACATTATAAGATTCTTGTACGCAGATTCATGGTTTCCTACAGATTCAAAGCTCCGACATTAACTACCCACTTGAGAAAAGGAACCCTAGAATAAAGGTCTAACAAATCACAACCAAAAAAGGGCATATATGGAAATATTTCATTCTTTTTCACGTGTCATCTTTTACATACATGGTTTAACCAAGGGAATTCGCCAAGTTTGTAACTGATTATCTGTTTCGACATGGATCTCTCTATTGCAATCATCTTCATTGGACATATCTTCCAACATCATGGCTATAGGGTTAATTATACTTGTCAGCACGAATAGCATTTTATTCCTAAATGCCAACTGAAGAACTTAACACAAACCTAAATTCACGTCCTACAATTGCACAAGTTTTCAGATTTACGCAGTTATAAAACAAAGAAAGAATATAGCAGTTGAGATACTGAAGACCCAAACTACAGCAGGAGGAAAATATTACAAACTATTACATGGCAAATGACATTGCTTCATACAACAGGATAAAGTAAAACCTACCTTTTTCGATTCTGCATAGAGACACATGCCAGCAACGTAGAATGGGACCTCCTGACATAGTGTGGCACCAGTACCTCTAAAGAAACCTTTTAAGCCATCCTGACGAAGAGTACCTACAATAGCTTCTCCCACATTATCAAAAATGCCAGCCTGTAGTCGTTGCTTTAAAACCTCACATGGAATTCGAACTGCTGTTCCCATGATTGTGCTGCAGAAGGATGCCATAGATTGCACCTACATAAGAGTTTATATTGCTCAATCATGGATCCTCCACATGATTGTGAACACTCAGGAAACTGGTATAGCTTACAAATACAAAGTAATATTGTAGTTAATTTTTAGTGCATCGCTAATAAGAGAGGATTGGGAAGAACAGAGACATCGAATCATATGATATAAAGAAAAAAGAGTACCTGAAGTTCTGGAAGAGTCGGAGCAACATTAATCAAGACAAGCTTGCTTGCTTCGAAGATACCAGTCCGCAATCCATGGCTGTAAATGATTTTTTTTTTTAACTACTAAAAAACTGATCAAGTAGCTAAAAATGGAAGTTAGTACAAGAATTTTCACCTTGAAAATTGACCCAAAATTGCTGGAATGGAACCCCTGTACAATCCCCGCACCCCTATCTCTGGAAGCTTTGAGATAACTTCTGGGAATGAAAGCGTTGATGCTTGTACACGTGTCTGATAAAGAAAAAAGGAAATGGAAAAACAAATTTATTGAGGCTAAAAGTATTGAAATTAAACTTGATTTTGAGTTAGGATTAATTATGGGTTCATAATCCAAACCCAAAATTAAGCCCAAGTTCTAGAGAGTCTCTAGAAACATCATAAAACATTATCACCTCCTCTAGATGTTCTAGAGAATTCTATAAAATAATTATCTAAAGATTGTGTAGAAAATTCTAGGAATTGTAAGACATAAAATCTAGATATTATGGTAGAGAGTTCTAGAAAGATATTTTGTACTCTTGGAGCCTATAAATAGCTCCTTCCTCTCCCATTTGTAAACAAGTTGAACAAATAAATAAAAAGCAAAGTTAAAGAAAGAGTGTTCTTCATAAGTTCTCTAATTCTCTCTTTTCTAAGTATTCTTCCATATCATTCTTCATACTTAGAGGATTTCTTCTCTTGGTTTCACTCGGGTTTCTCGGGTATTACGGTCTTGGGCTAGTGCTAAGCACTATCGGAGTTTCTCTACATGGTATCAGAGCCATTCTAATCTTGTGCTCATCAAGATCGGGGTTTAAGAGAGCTCGGTTTATTCTAAGTATGGAATCAATGGGTCGTGTCGTTGGATTGGGAATGGAGATCTTAAACCAATCTAACTACCGGTTATGGAAGTCATGTATGGAGTCATACTTGGTTAGTGAGGACTTATGGGATGTCGTCGGCGGTAGTAGCACAACACCACCAAAGGGAGATGCTGCAACAGCGGAAGCGACAAAGGAGTGGACACGGAAAAATGCCAAGGCGGAGTTTGCTTTGAAGAGGTCAATATCCTCGGGAGTATTTGAGCATGTCTCAAGGTGTAAATCCGCTAGTTCGATTTGGCAAGCGTTAGATCAATTGTTCAACAAGAAGAACGAGGCTCGGCTACAATTATTAGAGAACGAGTTGGCGAATGCGAAGCAGGGGGAGTCTTCAATCTCAGAGTTCTTTATCAAGGTAAAAAATCTTTGCTCAGAGATTAATACTCTTAATCCGGATGAGTCGATTTCAGAAGCTCGGATGAAGCGGTCTATTATTCGTGGTTTACGACCCGAATATACACCGTTTGTTACTTCAGTTCAAGGATGGGCTACACAACCTTCCTTGGAGGAGTTCGAAAATCTACTAGCTTCGCAAGAATCACTAGCCATGCAAATGGCGGGAGTTAAAGTCAATGATGAATCGGGGAGCGCGTTTGTAGCTCGGAGGCAACAAAGTTTTAGAGCCAAGTTCAAGGATAGTGATACAAAAAATAATGATGAACGAGAAAGATCTTCTATGGGAGACAAGAAGCGATTCAAGTGCTACCGGTGTGGGAAACTTGGGCACTTCAAAAAGGATTGCCGAGTGAAGTTGAAAGAAACAAATATGGCGGAATCAAAGGGTCACACTGAAGACGAAGCATGGGGAAACTGTTTCACGGTGGAGGCTGCATCTTCAGGTACCACTACAACCAAAAATCTAGAAAATGATTGGATTGTAGATTCTGGTTGTAGCCATCATATTACCGGAGACGAGAAGTTATTTTCCAGTCTTCAGCGCCATGACGGAAAAGAAGCCATCATTACCGCAGATAACTCAATCCACCATGTTGAGAAAGAAGGGACTGTTGTCATCAAAGGAGATGATGGAAGCCCAATCACTCTCAAGAACGTATACCATGTCCCTGGAGTACGGAATAATCTTCTCTCCGTGGTGAATGCGGTGGACCAAGGTAACTACGTTTTATTTGGCCCAAGAGACGTTAAGTTTTTGAAGAATATCAAGGAGTTAAAAGCGGACGTTGTTCACACCGGAGCACGAGTTAAAGATCTATATGTTTTATCGGCCTCCAACTCATATGTTGAGAAGATGAGCACCAATGATAATGTCTTTATATGGCATGCTAGACTTGGTCATATAAATATGACTAAACTCAAAGTTATGGTAAACAAGGATTTGGTTAATGGGCTCCCAAGGTTGAAGATTCAAGATGAAGGAAGACTTTGTGAAGGTTGTCAATATGGAAAATCACATAGGCTTCCATTTGACAACTCCACCTCACGATGCAGCGCTCCGTTGGAGAGGATCCATAGCGATTTGATGGGTCCAACAAGAACACCCTCCTATTCCGGGTTTCGTTACATGTTGTTGTTCGTTGATGATTTCTCACGGTACACCTGGGTATACTTTGTGAAGGAAAAATCAGAAGTATTTTCAAGATTTCAAGAATTCAAGGTTACCGTGGAAGGCGAGTTAGGTCGGAAGATCAAGACCCTAAGGACGGACAATGGAGGAGAGTTTATGTCAAAGGAGTTTCTCTCTTTTTGCAAAAAGCATGGTATCAAGAGAGAATTTTCATGTCCACATACACCTCAACAAAATGGAGTAGCGGAAAGGAAGATCAGACATCTAAGCGAGACGTGTAGAAGTTGGTTACATGGCAAGAATTTGCCTAAGGCCTTATGGGCGGAAGGCATGAGATGTGCAGCCCATGTTATCAATCGAATGCCACTAAGTCCGAATAACATGAAGTCTCCTTATGAGATGGTTCATGGGAAGAAGCCAACGGTGAAACATCTCAGGATATTTGGATCAATCTGCTACGTCCATGTGTTCGACTCTCAGAGAACAAAGTTGGAGGCAAAAGCGAAGAAATGCATATTTGTCGGTTATGATGAACAAAGAAAAGGGTGGAGGTGCATGGATCCTGAGACACATAGGTACGTCGTGTCTCGTGATGTTGTCTTTGACGAAGTTTCCTCATATTATGGACAACCTCAAGTCTTGGTCGAACAAGAAGGTGGAGATTCCTTCAAGGTTGATGAACCAGTTCCTCAAATGCCAAGTGAGAGCGGAAGTCTTGAAAAAGAGACGCAAGGTGAAAGGGGGAGCACTAATCAAGAGGAAGATGATGATGAAGATCATGGTTCCATGGCTAATCAAAGGCCTAAAAGGAACATTGTTAAGCCTGCCCGGTTCAGAGATGAAAGGTTTGTCACTACTTACTCATGTTATTTTGCCGCTCCATTAGATGAAGAAGAGCCATCATCTTATGATGAAGCTAAAGGTGTTCAAGAGTGGGAGACCGCAATGGAAGAGGAGATGAATGCCCTTATAAAGAATGAAACTTGGGATTTGGTTCCGAAAACCAAGGATGTTCAACCCGTTTCATGTAAATGGGTGTATCGAATTAAGCGAAAAGCGGATGGAAGCATTGATAGATTTAAAGCAAGGTTGGTTGCTCGGGGGTTCTCTCAGAAGTATGGAGAAGATTATGATGAGACTTTCAGTCCTGTGGCTAAGATGACTACGGTACGTTTACTTCTATCTTTAGCCGCAAGCTTTGGTTGGAAGTTATGGCAACTAGATGTGAAAAATGCGTTTCTATACGGTGAGCTTGATAAGAGTATCTTCATGGAGCAACCACTTGGTTTCAAATCACGAGAGCATCCTGATTATGTGTGTAAGCTTAAGAAGGCCTTGTACGGGTTAAAACAAGCTCCTCGAGCATGGTATGGAAAACTTGCTCAATTCCTTCAGTTTTGCGGTTATGTACCATCAAATTCGGATCCAAGTCTATTCTTCAAGAAGAATGGAGGAGTCCACGTGGTAGTTCTTCTTTACGTGGATGATATAATAATCACCGGGAACGATGATGCTGAAATTGCTCGTCTACAAGAGGATATGTCGGTGAGGTTTGAGATGAAGAAGTTAGGTGAGTTGAATAACTTTCTTGGTTTGGAGGTTGAAAGGGTAAAGGATGGAATCTTCATCGGTCAACAAAGCTATGCAAGAAGGATTGTTGAGAAGTTCAGGGTACACGAAGGAAAGACACGTACTACTTCGATGGATGTGAACATAAGGCTTAAGCGCGATGAAGGGTCCTTGCTACCTGATCCTCGACCTTATCGCTCTCTTGTGGGAAGTCTTCTATATTTAACCATTACAAGACCTGACATTGCCTTCGCGGTAGGTCTCATAAGCCGTTTTATGCAAGAACCAAGGAAACCACATTTAGAAGCAGCAAAGAAGATCTTGAAGTATGTGAAGACAACTCTTGGCATGGGTTTGGTGTATAAGTACAATGCCAAGACCTCTCTTCATGGCTTCACAGATGCTGACTTTGGTGGAGATCTTGATGATCGAAGATCAACTTCAGGCTATGTGTTCTTATGTGGAGACACAAGTGTTTCATGGTGCAGCAAGAAGCAAGCAACGGTGTCATTGTCTACCACTGAAGCAGAGTATAAAGCGTCAACACTCGCAGCTCAAGAGTGTATATGGCTTCGAAGACTCCTTGAAGATTTGTTCGAGCCAATCAATAAGCCGGTTGAAATTTATGGAGATAATCAAAGTGCTATCAAGTTGGCTAATAATCCGGTGTTTCATACAAGGACGAAACATATCGAGTTAGAGCATCACTTCATAAGGGAGAAGGTGCTTGATGGAACAATTGAAGCTTTGGAAGTTCGAAGCGATGACAACGTTGCAGATATCTTCACCAAGTCATTACCAAAAAGTAAATTCGAGTTACTTCGCTCGAAGCTCGGTATGGTTGACAAAATCAAGTTTAAGGGGGAGTATTGAAATTAAACTTGATTTTGAGTTAGGATTAATTATGGGTTCATAATCCAAACCCAAAATTAAGCCCAAGTTCTAGAGAGTCTCTAGAAACATCATAAAACATTATCACCTCCTCTAGATGTTCTAGAGAATTCTATAAAATAATTATCTAAAGATTGTGTAGAAAATTCTAGGAATTGTAAGACATAAAATCTAGATATTATGGTAGAGAGTTCTAGAAAGATATTTTGTACTCTTGGAGCCTATAAATAGCTCCTTCCTCTCCCATTTGTAAACAAGTTGAACAAATAAATAAAAAGCAAAGTTAAAGAAAGAGTGTTCTTCATAAGTTCTCTAATTCTCTCTTTTCTAAGTATTCTTCCATATCATTCTTCATACTTAGAGGATTTCTTCTCTTGGTTTCACTCGGGTTTCTCGGGTATTACGGTCTTGGGCTAGTGCTAAGCACTATCGGAGTTTCTCTACAAAAAGGGGATGAAATTCTGCACCTAAACTAAATTTATAGATGCAAACATAACAGAGATTGCAAGAAACATATTTTCTGAATGCAACACCCAAGATTTTCAAAATTACCACTAGATTACCAGCAAATGCAATGAATATGCTTGTCCCTTCATGATGCTAGTCATTATAAGGTCCGTTTACCCTCTAATTTCTAAAGTTTTTTAAAGGCATGTGCAACATATGTGTTATTTTCTCATTTGAGTCCAACCAGACAAACCCTTCTCCCATTCATAAATGGAACTACAGTCTGTCATGTGGGTGCCATGCCGCCCTGAGAATAAAGAAAAACAATTCCCCCGATTGTATCATGGCCACTCGGCCCACGCCATACAATATGGCTAAAGAAAATCCTATACACTGAGTAAAGACTCTTATAGTCCTATACATAACTGAACTGTAATCATGTGTAGTGAGCTACAACATAAATGAAGTAAATAATAAATATTGTAGGTGAAAATGCCATATTCTTGCACGTACATGCGGGGACCACACCTCGCTAAGGAGAAAAAATAATTATTTGTTAGTTGGTGATATTGTGTAATCCATAACCCCTTAAGTTTTAGCATTATTATAATCCCATATGCTTAGCTATATTTGTAACAAATCCTTTCTTTTATACCCATTTTTTCCTCTTCGTGGCATTAAAGGCTCTCCAAAAAATCCTCTCCACTAGCACTTCAGAATCCCCAATTTGTGTCCCCAAGCGTCTAAATTTATCGTTCCAATACAATGAAATGCCATCTATACTTTCTAGTCCTCGATTAACTCACTACATATATATATAGGGAGGTCTTCGAAGAGAGATTGGAGCTCTCCGTAAGATTGCCATAGTGGGGCCATCCTATGAAGGATTCGTGCCGTTCATCTTGTTCTATATACTTAACATAGTCTAATCGTGTGTGATCAAGTCATTTGAACTTCATTTTCCCTTACATCATGTCATTATGAAAAATTAAAGATTCAGACATACAATTCTTAATCTTTTAATTGCGAAGGCAAACGGATTTCAAGAGACTTGATTCTACATTTTTTTACCAGTTTAAGCATTTCTAACAAAATGAACGGTTCGGATCGGTCATAGAATGTTTTAAGATATAAATATATATAATTTAAGAATATTAATTTTCATCTCTCTCAAATTCTTATACACATTCTCTCCTTGTTGTTCAGATATATAGTTAATCTCTCATATATCAATTCCATGTATGTTCATCAGTGGCCATGAACTTTTAGTTTTGTTAGTTAAAAGATACTTTATTTTATCCATATTTTCTTAATGAATATCAACAGCATGGACCCGTCAGATAGAACTGCTGCACCAACTACATTTCCTTTTCTCACGGCTTTCCCATCCAAAGTTCAATCTATTTGACGTCACAATTAGACATTTTTTCTGGTAGATCAATATAGTCACACCGCAACTGTTCACTTGTCAACAGATGGCATGCCTATTCATAACCACATCCTTGTGTTCTTATATTTTACAAAATCCAAACCAAACACTTCCAGGTCCCATTTGGATATATAGTTCTTACAGGAAACAGACTGTTCTGATCCAAAAAATCGACTACAAGTCTCACATGTTCTATAGAGTAGCTTCACTTTCTTGCTTAAGTTGTTTGCAGAGTAAGAAGAAATCTGGCCTGTATCAGAAATCTCTGTAGCAGCTAACTATGAAGAATTGAAGATTCACCAATCTCTCACAGAAAACAGTTCGAAATTTTGTATGTCAAATGGATTGAATTTTAGTTGGATAAAGAGAACAGAAAAATCTAAATCCACATGAGGTGCTAACAGAACTGAAAAAGGATTTATAATCATCAGCACTAATGTAGGAAGTATGGACACAGGTACAAGTCCAGGACATGAAACATGTACGGGTACGGGACACGAAACGCATACAGAGATGGGACAGCTAATTTTTAAAATGTAGGACACGGTGGCACGACTTTAGTATTATATAAAACAACATTATTTTTCACAATTATGCTAAATTTAAATCAAAAGACATGAAACAATTTAATTTCAGCTTCATAATCCAATCGAGAGATATATAGTTCATAAGAAACTAGTAACTCATAGTCTCATAGTGCAATATGCAAAGTAGTAAGAGTTAACTAGCATAAGAGATGTGAAAAATATTTCAAGGAAGTTTGAGAAGTGTAAAAAGTGTCCAATACAAAATATACATTGTAAAATTTAGGACAAGTATAAGAAGTGTTCGACACGTGTCCAAAGAGTGTCCATGGAGTGCCGGGCATGGATCCACTATAGAAGTGTTTGTGCTACATAGGCCCTAGTGATAAAACACTATCAACTACTTGACACACTCAAAATGATCGTTTATAGGAAAGGCCAATTCCGATCCAGATCAAATGGGTTTCGGATGGGGCAATCTGATACTCCAAAAAACCGGGATTGGCTATCGGAATGGGGAATCGGCGATGGGACCTATCCAGGCTCAATGAGATCGAATTTGGTGGGGTGATCTGGTCCTCCAAAAAATGGACCCAGATGGTGGTGGGATTGGCCAGGCACTTTTTTATATAAAAAAATCAATACATTTTTTAAAAAGATATATTTTATTAAATAATAGAAGATATGAAATAATAATTCTTATCTAAAAAATGACTAATACCTAAAATCTGCTACAATGGTGGATTGGCCAATACCAATCCTGGTACCTAAAGCTTTGGCAACCAATACCAAGATTTCAACCTTGATTAAATTTTTTTTTTTTTTAAATTTTTTGGGAGGGGGGATAAGAAAATTATCTTTCTTTCCACTTTCTAATGAAGGAGATGAATGACATAAAATACTAAAAAGGGCATAATAGAAACAAAGATTGACTACCATAAAGGGCATAAAAGACCATCTGACACTCTATTCCCTCATCTTAACCTTTTATATATTATTTCTAAGCCAAAATTAGTTTACAAGAAATAACATGAAAATGGCTCTATTTACATTTTTATCATTAATTCTTGTATGTAACTGGAACATATATTTTATTTTTAATTGGTGGTTTGTAAATCATTCAAAACGGCCGATATCATTTCAGCTGAGACCTTGAAACAGTTGTAAATGTCGTGAACAATTAGATTTATTTCTTGAACAAGATCGGGTGGGGAATGATATGAAGAAAGAAGCTGTGATGCAAGATGACGCATAAAGAAACAAAGAGAGGGGTTTCTAACACATTACTATTCATAACAACAACAGTCTTCTTTCTTATTTATTTTATTTTATTTTTGAGGATAGGCTGTAAACTGTATGCAAGCAAAATTTTGAACCCCATACCTCTTGCACCATAGTATCCTTTATTAAATACAAAGATGGCTGTAGTAAGAATAATAGTCATATGACTTTTTTGCTTGAAAATAAATTATCTAAGAGGCAGAGTTGTGTTGTGATATGTTCTCTTTATCTACAACTACAAATCTTCAGAATTTAAAAACTATGAATAATGAGTTTCTGACTTGTGAAGAGAACTCCTTTATACCTTAATGCTATCTATAGGATACATAACTGAAGTAGAAAGTGCGCATGCAAGGCCTCCTGCCAGAGCAGCTTTGAGAACATTTTCAGCAGATATTTCGACAGGAGGGGGTACAGCAACAACAGTAGGAGCTTCGAACCAGACACTACTGTACATTATATTGAAAGCAAACATTAGATACAGATGTAAAATGGTCCTTGGTAAATTACTTCAACAAGACAATCAAATCAGGTGCGAGCATTACTTGTCCTGTGGCTGTGGTATTTTTCTAGTATATATTCTCGCTGATTGATATTCAATTAGGACACTTCCTCGGTCTTATAAGTTGAAAGTTTTGCTTCAAGGCAAAAAGTAAAAGAAAAAAAAACCAGGAAAAAATTTACGAAAACAAGGTTATGCATCATTTTTCACGTTCATGCCTTTTCCAAGACAGATATGGAACAAAACTCTGTTAAAAAGGCTGCACAGAAAATTTGACGAAATTGCAGGCTATCATCCAACTTCAAAGTTGTTAGTTGTTGCTTAATTCTTGCCAAGAAAACTAGTATGAGAGAGGATAAAAGCAACCAGACAATGAAGGTAAGATATTATACTTAGAAAAGTATGCACTCATGCGGCCAGGGAGAAACCTTCAATATTCTCCTCGCATTTTAGAACTTAGAAGAAATTGAACCTCATCTATGCTACTATATAATGAAAGGTGTGTAATTGGCCTCCTCCTCCCTTTTTCCTCACTCTTTTATTTTAGTTTTTCAATAACTTACATATGTAGGTACTTCTTTTCTTCCCAAGCGTACATTAGTTAATCAATTAAAATTTTATGCTTAATAATAAAGAACAAATTTCCTATATAGTTTTGAATTGGGAAAAAAAAGAATAGACGTGCAATGCCCACACACATAAACCGAGCTTGTTCTGAAATCAAAAAAATAAACATACATACATGTTCGATACTCAAACAAATAGATATTGTGTTCTAAAATATCGGTGGGTTACTTAATCATACACAACGAGATAACTATGGCAAATTTGGCTTGTAGTAGACTGTTTGGATATCAGATCCAATCTATGAAGCATGGATATGGGTAAGGGTACCGGCACGGGTACAAGGTGTCAGGAATTTAGCCCGCAGCAGAAGGGTGGTTGTAGAGAAGCGATAACCAATCACAGCGAACAAACAAACAAATAGACCAAACGAAGCACACAAAGCACACAATTTTGTCCCGGTTCAGACGAACCTAATCCGTGGAAGAAATAACCGAGATATTATTCAACTAGAGAAGATACAAGATTTACAATCGCTCTCACCTATCTCTCTCTCAAACCTCACTAGAAGATACTTGTTGTTTACTGTTAGAATACAAGTGCAATTTTCCTCAACCCTTCTACAACTTCGAAGTATTAGCTTAGTGGCAGGGACTTTCACATGGTATCAGAGTAACCCAAGTTCGAATTCCACCGGCTATGCAATTTAAATACGAATTTTAAAAAAACTATCGTTGTGTATAGTCCAGATCTCGGCCTACAATTTGTTGGGCATTTATCTTGTCTCTTTGGCCCATTAAAAAATGGGGTCTCGACCGAAAGGGACGTGTTAGAATACAAGTGCAATTTTTCTCAACCCTTCTACAACTTCGAAGTTCTAGTTTAGTGGCAGGGACTTTCACATAATGGAAAACTCTCAGATGAAGTACTCGATGCTTTTGGCACATTGCAATGATATATAGACCAAGAGAAACCCTAGATTGTAGTCTTGACACAATAACCATCTGATATATCCTGAAGAGAAAGTCACAAGATAGGAGTTGTACGATCTAACTTGGAGAGAATGTTAGGCTCAACTATACTCACCCAGAATCAGCATATATACAACTGATGTGCCGCTTCCGGTCGACTGTTCCAAGATGTAGTCGACTGCTTTGGTCTCCACCAAGTCAGAGAGCACCCAAGAGTTACGCGGTTAGCTTCTTTTATTAGCAGTCGACCGTACCCTGCCCTGTTGTTGTTGCATGCTTCTACTCCCCCTTCTCCTTCCAATATTCGCTTCGAACATCTTCTCGCTTCACCATCTTCTCTTCACATCGAACCTAGTATGCAAGACATAAACCCAACACTGGACACGTCAAATATGTAAAAAGTAAGGTATCGACACGGGTACGGGGCACGTTAAAATTTGTAAAAAGTAGGGTAGGAGAACACGACTATAATATTATATTACATAACTTAATATTACTTTATGTATATTTTATATAAAAATGGAGTTGGAACAATACAATATGTTGCTCACAATCAAAATAAAATTATTTTGTCCACAAAATGTGGTAATACTTTACTGTACACCATAAAATTGTATGTGTATGAAAGTAACTGGAGTTGATTAGTAAAGAAATATGAATATGTATCTAAAATTTGTTAATTACGTGTTATATCTTTTAAGAAATGTTCTAGAAGTGCCTAAGAAGTGTCCAATATATAATATATATTATATACTTCATTGTACACCATAAAATTGAAGATGTGTATGAAAGTAATTGGAGTTAATTAGTAAAAAAATATGAATATATATCTAAATTTTGTTAATTATGTGTTCTAGCTTTTAAGAAACTTTAGAGAAGTGTCTAAGAAGTGTCCAATATGTCTGTCAGATATATTATAAATTTTGGGACACTCATGAGAAGTGTCCAGCCAAGTGTCCAAGTGTCCGACATGTGTCCAGTACAGGTACAACTCCTTGCTCGAAGTACCCGTGCTACATAGGGTCCAATTAATGGATTTATAGAACACCCTAGGATTTATTTGGTTCGCAAACCCAAGCCTCTAAATATATTTTTTTTCTCACCATTCCCTTTCTTCCAATGCCAGCAAAACTATGATACTCGCCAACCCATGTTGATGACCGCCATGCCTCACATGGTTGTCAAGGGCGCTTGCCAAACCTCGTGGATGGTTCTTCAAACCTTGTCTCCTGTCAGTGATGCTCACTATTCTCTCTTGAATCCCTTTTTTCTGAATCCTTCCTCCCCCTGCCTCCTCTCTCTTTTGTTTGTGATTGTAGAAAGCTGTAATTCACACATTACTAGCTCTCTCTTTCTTTTGTTTGTGATTGTAGAAAGTTGTAATTTGCACATTACCAGCTCTCTCTCTCTCTCTAGCGTCTCCATTCTTCTTTGACATTCCTCCCCTTGCCTCCTCTCTGTGTTTTTCTGTTGATTGCTTTTCTTAGTTGAAAAGTCAAATTTCGCATATTCAAGATTTTTTTCCATGTTTATGTTGTCAATTACCTCATTTATGTTTTTTATTTATGTTTATGATTATGTATGTTCTGTTTCTCTGTCATATTAAACTGACTTCTTGAATCTTTAGACACCAAAAATAGATGAACCTAGCTAGCGATGTCATGCAATG
Source organism: Hemerocallis citrina (assembly GCA_017893485.1). Classification (NCBI taxonomy): domain Eukaryota; kingdom Viridiplantae; phylum Streptophyta; class Magnoliopsida; order Asparagales; family Asphodelaceae; genus Hemerocallis; species Hemerocallis citrina. The sequence goes on from CM030361.1 coordinate 85,486,735, forward strand.
GTTAGCTATCCTTTTCCATTCCTATATCCAAAGCTAGTTTTTTGACAGTTGACTTAGTTTTTCCTTATCCAAAGCGAAAATATAGTTTACAATCGCCAACCTCATCAATTTGAGGACTATGCTTGGTTTACATCTCCTTGCTCATGAGGAACTCCTTAGCTTCAAGGTCTGGTTTAATAGGAAAAAAACTTTTGACTAGTGAGTAGTTCTATTTTGATGTTCAGAGTGACAATGATTCTCTCATAAAAACTGAGGCCGCATACCCGCTCGTAAACGAAAATTACCTCGACTAGATCTAAGGAAGAAGGGAATGAAAGGACTCTTATTTGAATTATTTCATAAGCAGATTTACCCCCTCTACACTAATCACGAGTTTTTAAAATTCAAAGCACAAGTTGCAAATGAGAGGCAAGAAGATGGCTTTGCAGTTGTTGCTTGTGTCGCTTTCAAGCTGGAGTTTGTTGAGCAACAACTTCACATAACTCGTAGCTGATCGCAATTACAGGATTCAATTCAACTAGCTTTCATTCTTTGGGTGGAAAGTCAAATTTACGATTAACTCTTTCACTAATGGCTTCAATTTTCATAAAATTTAGTGGAGTGGAATCCTAACCTTTTACTTTTGGACATATGAGAATTTAATTGATGTTACTTTTGGGCAAATGACAATTAATCTTACAAAATGATACGCAAAGTGAGACGTAAGGTAAACTACACACGATACATATCACAATTTTTATGTCGAAGGCATAGGAAGTTTGAGGGACCTTACTCCATCGTGAATACAAAGTTAGTACTTAGTACCAATCTATAAACACGTAGGAAGTTAGAGGGACCTTACTCTATCGCCAACACATAGTTGGAATCAATCTACGTTGCCATGACACTTGATAATGACCCGGGCCACACGAACAAGGTTGCTTAGCAGGAACAAATGGTCACATGTTCCAGTTACGGTAACAGAGACAAGGGAAAATGGGTGCAAGGCTGCACAAATTGGTATCCCTATGACCTTGCAAGGATTAGAGCCACACACACTAGGTTGCTCACCTTTTTTCAGCTATAAAGCTTAAAACCATCTTGATTCCAGGTCTTAACATATGCAACTTCCAGTTAAAACAAAAGGCATTTCATACAATGAGTTTCTCTATATGAGTTTTCCTAATTCATCATCTATATCACCACCATTTTTGTTGACTTATTGTTGCATAAGTGAACGAGCACTTGAAATACTCTTCATCTGAAAAGCATAATACAACGAAACAGGAACTGTAAAAGTCAATCTTTCCCATTTCAGCATATCCAATTCAATTCCATTCCGGTTTCTACTATATTTCTCTATAAGCCTATCTCCCTTCATCCTTCCCTACTTTCTATGTTGGTGTAGCTTTGGGTTGACTTATCGGATTGCAACCAACATTCAACAACACACCTGAATTATCTTGCGAGGCACGTTTGGGGTCTACCCTTTTGCATTATAGGGCACAATTTATTAGCTTCAGGAAAGAAGAAATCCTATATCCTCAATTCAGGTTAACTAATTGATACTATTAATATTGTCCTTGTTTCTTCACCATTTGAACTCACCAAATTTCTAACATAAATACACTTCATTTAAAATCCACAATAAATCTAGAATAGGAACTGCACCAGACTAATTAATTTCCTCTCCACTTATCCCATCCTCACTCTCAGTCGTGGACAACTGCATATTATAGAATAAAAATCATATTTAACATAGTTTCCTAGTAAGGATTAACCAGGATAAAATAGGCGCAATTATAAATTGAAATTAAATTAAAATATGCATAAATCTATTCAAAACATGCTGAAGATGGTAAGTCGCTTGGATCAGTTTAATTGAATTAATAAGCCAATGCATACAATTATCGACATATACTGTGAGAGTACAATAATAAATAAAATTGTGCCTTACCGAGGATCATCTTCTAGACGCTCTGAAGGAAGAAGCAGCATGAAATTGCGAAAATGGCTGTAGGAAATAGACTACCCTGTATTAGCATTCAGATAACACATCATAGCAATAGCATTATCTTCATTGGCAGGAAGGCATGCACTTTTAAGTGATGTCAAGATCTGATTTTTCTGAAGGGTCCCGGACTTGCTCAAACACAAGGTTGTATATGCTCGAAGAATGGTCGGCTCCTTCTGCTCCATAAAGGACAAAAATTGCTTCCACCCAATTGATTTGGAAAATAAGTTTCTCCGAGTTCGACGCAAGAGATCGCGAGCATACTTCCTTGGCAGTTTTCTATTTCTCATTGCAATTTCAAAGTCTTCAAGAGTTACTTGGCCATCACCATCTCTATCCAACTCCTCGAAGAACCGCCTTCCTGTATCCATGACATCAAAATCCAATTAACTTTAAAATTAAATTAAATCACCTAAGCCAATCAACATAAAATACACTTCAACATCAAAACCAACATATGTAGATTGCATTCCACAAATAAAAAGAAAAAAACAACTGTTAACAAACAAATCCAAATCTCAATCTGAACTGTTAAGAAAGAAAGAAGGGCAAAAGGATCCATGTTGAGAAATATGATCAGATGCCCATTTCCATAGTTTCAACCCTAGACCTTCTCGCTTCATATTTTTTTCAACCACCAAGCTCTTCTTTGTTGGAATTTAGAGTCCAATATTGCTCCATTCTGAGAGATCACATGTTTGAGAGATAGATAACAACCTATTTGCAGTCACACGAATGTTGCACATACCTATACCACCCGACATTATGCACTGCTAAGAGGTCCAATATCACTAGGTGAGACTCTCAGTGTATATCCAAAGTTAAGTAATGATTTCAAGATCTCAGATGGTATCTAGAGTTCACTACTGTTTTCAAGATAGACGTCCAATACCAATGGGATGACACAAATGCTTCAACCATAAGATGATTAAACATACATATACTCCTAATATTTTCCTAGCGTTATCCTACAAGTTGAACAACAATTTACCAACATTTTTCTACTAGTACAGAGGCACGATTCTAAATGTCATACAGCTAGTAGTTAATATCTAATTACGCTATAAAGTAACCAAACAACATTCAAGATGAACCCACATCAACCAAAATTATACCTTCAGATTCAGTATACTGAAAGAATTCCTGAACGGAGAACAGCTTCTTCTTATCTGGATGCTCTGAACTTGACGATGGTTTCCCCAAATGAGGAATAAACTCAATCAGCTCAGAGAGCGAAACACTCGGCAATGTAGACTTCAAACTCTCGACCGTCAACAACGGAATATTCAATATCCCACCTCCACCTGCCTTCTGTGTCGAACTCCCCTCACCTTCTACTACCTTATCCTCATTATGCACTTTACTTTCCCCCCCATCACTAACATCACTCGCCGCCCCAGCACCAACCAAACTAGCTGGCACATCGCCGACCCTCGCAAACCTTATATTCTCAAGCAAACCGTCCACGTCCGCTTTCCTCCACTTAACAATTCAGGAAATCAGCTTCACATGATCGAATTTCCTAAGATTTTCAACAACATTATCAAGCGCAAAACACAGAAGCAGCTCAACTCACACCTTCTCCTTACCCTTCGTCTCTAGTCCGTTTCAATTTCTGCCTTGACCGCTTCTTGACGGATTTGAACGGGAACGGAATCGCGTCGAGAAAGAAACACAAGCAATTCAAGCAACACTCGTCGTCTGTTTCCTCTTTCGATGATGACTCTCGTTTCTTCGTCGAATTCGGGAAGTTAGAACCGAGAAAAGATCTGGAACCCTTCCTCTTCTCGCCGGCGTGGTACGGATCGAGATTCAGTGGCGAGTTCTCAATGGCTTTACCGGCGGCGAACCCGAGGGTGTTGGGGTGGGTTTTGGCGGGATTGGGCCAGTTGGATTCGAGGTCGTGAGCTAAGCGGGAGATGCAGGATTGGATAGGAGAGATTGCATTTCTGATGGATTCGATGAACGAATCGACGGGATCGGAGTAGGGAACCATGGATGAGAGCTTGGAGAAACCCTAAATGAGCGCGAAGTTTGAGGCGAAAATCGCATGAAATCGAACTGAGGTTTTGAAAGCCCTAACTTTTTTGAATTTTTTGCCGTACTAGGCTACTTTTTGATAGTATTTGCGTTTTTAGGCCAGGTCCCAAACTATTAGCGTTCGTAGGCTAGCCTCTGCCACGTCAGCAGCGGCCGCTGTTGAAAATAGCTGCCTCTTCATAGATACCAATTTTGTGCCCCACACTTGGCTGTGTGCGAAGGGGATCAGGAAATGAAGAGGTCGCTATTGGCACTAGCGACCTCTTCTAACTGAGGTCGCTAGTGGCAATCGCGACCTCAGATGGGCCCCCGAATGCTTCTAATTATGAGTCTTGGATGTTTATACTAAGGTCGTGATTACCAATCGCGACCACAGGTATGATAGGTCGCGATTGACATTAGCGATAATGCTGTTTGCCAAATCAGCTTATCCTCTGTGGTGTTTATACTAAGGTCGCGATTACCAATCGCGACCACAGTTATGATAGGTCGCGATTGACATTAGCGATTATGCTATTTGCCAAATCAGCTTATCCTCTGTGATGTTTATACTAAGGTCGCGATTACCAATCGCGACCACAGGTATGATAGGTCGCGATTGATATTAGCGATTATGTTGTTTGCCAAATCAGCTTATGTGAATGTGACTCATAATAGCCTACCACTGTGGTCGCTATTGGGAATAGCGACCTCAGTTGGAGGAGGTCGCTAGTGGCATTAGCGACCTTCTTTACACATACTCAGCCCAATCCTCTCGTACTCTACCAAGTGTGGGAGTGCAAATTTGGTGGATATGAAGAGGCCGCTATTCCCAATAGCGGCCGCTGCTGACGTGGCAGTGGCTAGCCCACGAACGCTAATAGATTGGGACCTGGCCTAAAAACTCAAATACTATCAAAAAGTGGCCTAGTACGGCAAAAAATTCAACTTTTTTTGAGTGCGATGGGGAAAGGGAGGTGAGGATGAGATTCTAATACTTCAAGGTTTCGGTTTTGCATTTCCGGACTCGAATTGAACCATAAAAGGTAACTTTTACGGGAATGTTGGTAGATTTGGAAGTGGGTGAAGAGGTGGGTCAGTTTGATTTGGTTCAGCAATTTTAGGAATTTTGTACTTCTTAAATATTTGCGGATAACACATCTCTACTATTATAATGGGAGAAGGGGTTAGTGTCATTTATCATCGACTGTCATTTTGTCAACACGCGCAGTGCACGTGTTGGTTTTTTTTTATCCTTTTCATTCCCCTCCCCATTTTTCCACGTGCAACGCACGTGTATAATACTAGATTTTTTTGGGGGTTCTTTTCATTCCCCTCCCCATTTTCCCCACGTGCGAAAAAAACACGCGCAGCGCACGACTGTATCTTGGGGTATCGGCCCGTTGACAGCATTTTTTGGACTGTATCTTCGGTATCAATGGACGGTACAAAAATTTCCTCGGACAAAAATATCTCTAAAATTATAATTTATAATAGAAGAGTTGAGGTTGTCATTTGTAAACATTCAATCATATAATTTTAACCATTTATTTTTAAATAGAAATTATATTAATCATTTATTTACTCAACTGTTGTTAGTTATCATAATCCCCTCAAAGTTCAAATGTATTTACAACATAATTATTTGCAAAATTGTCACTCGTATAAAACAAAAGTTTGTGTCACTAGGAATAATTTGTAAAGAGTATATATGAATAAAGGAAGATCGCAGGTTCGATGCCATATTATGTCTTATTATCATTACTTTATAAAATAATTTAAAATTTGATTAAACTGTGCATCGCACGTGCAAATTATTAGTGCTTAGAGCATCCACAGTCGTTCGATGTAAAAAAATGTCGAAATGCATATTTTAGCGATTCATTTTGACGAAACGTTGCAGTCGTCGAATGGCCAAAAAAAATGCATAAATTCGTTAAAAAAGAAACGGGTTATTTAAAAATCATTTATATAGTCAGAAACTGAGAAAATATTAATAAAATATACGAGACGAAACATGTTTCTTCTCGAAAAAGCAGAAAATTTTGCAAAATGACTGTTTCGTCCGGGTTTTAAGGAGGATCTTTTTCAAAAAAAAATTGCAAAAACAATTTATAAATTTGCAAAAAACAATTTAAATAATTGCACACAATAACCAATGATGGTAATTTGCAAAAAAAAATTAAGGAAATGTGACCTAGTGGCCTGGACGAAACATCAGCCATATATGCATATTTCTAGGTTATTTTATTAGTTTTTTTTTAATTGCTTCAGACGAAACATTATCATGTTTCGTTTCGTCCGATTATTTAAAAATATAATTAAATAATCCAGACGATGTTTCGCCTGCTATAATATGCATTTTGCTATTTCGAATGCCATTTTTCCCTTTCTACTGTAGCTGAATTGCCAAAAAAATGGCAAAATAGCTTACGACTGTGTGCGCTGCAGTACATAAAAAATGGAAAAAATGGCAAACAAGCAAACGACTGTGGATGCTCTTAATAAAGGACATTAAGATCTCTCTCATGAGGCATGGCATGTCATGATGAATACAGTCCACCAATTTAATTGCACAATGAAAGGTAAAACAAAACGAGGTGAGCAAAGTGAGTCAATAGGAGAGGAGTGTTGAGCTTTAAGTCCTGCATATAATCGATTATATTTTCTCTACAAAGATGAGGGGTGAGAGGGGAGGGGAAGGTAAGAATTGTTAACCCGGTATGCATTATACGAAATCTTTCTTTTGAATTAGCCTTAAATGCTTAGGATACCTTTTTCTAATGTTGTTTGTACATATATATAACCTAGAGAAAAGGAGCATCATAATTATAGGAGAAAATCTTCCCCATTTAGAGTAGTTGGATGCATACATTGGAATTTTTCCCATTTATATTTGGACTCGTCTTCTTACCTGTGCACCACATGATGCCAATTGTTATGTTGAAGATTCGTTAATTTTGCGCGGCTTGAAACATATCAATAAACATAAAAAAAAACTTGATTTTTCATACACATAGTTATTACGACATATGAGTGAATGTAAACGGTGTTAAACGTCCATTATGGATCCTTCCATGTGTGCACTGTCACGCCCCGCTTTCCAAAATACGGGAATACGAGCATGTGACATGGCTCAGCGAATGATTTTAACATCATCCATAAGTTGTACCAGTCTTAACTCAACAACATGAAAGAAAATAATCACAACCACGCAGATAAATATAATCACATAAACAGAATAAAATTCAATAACCAAATATAGAATATAAGAACTGACCAAATAGCTCGAGAATATGTAATGTGGTAACAGTTCGACGAGTTCCTTTTGGTTACCCATCTCACTGTACTTGTATGACACAACTCAAAAGAAAGAGGAAGAGAACCCGTCAGAGCAAGCTTCGGGCGACAAGTAGTAGAAAGCAGTAAAATAGAAAATAAAAGACTATATAACAAGAACAAAAATTGGAACGATATTGGAGTCAATAAATGATAAACAGTAACAAAATCAAATATTCAGTATTAGTGTCAATGTTCAACGTTCATTTATGTCTATAAGTCTATTATTCATTTTAATCTTAACTAATGCACGTACTACTGCATCCCATATTACAGGTTCCATGCATATAATCAATTTCAGTTAGACCAAGGTGGTAGATTCTATAGATCATGTACTCGGGAACGATATTCAATAATAACCGATGACCGAATCAATCGAGATACTGTAGTAAGTAATCTACAATTAATCGATGACCGATATGACCAATAGACCAATAGACTGATAGACCGATAGACCGGTAAATAGAGGAACATGGGCCCCTCCTCGGAGTACAATCACTATGTCATCAACTACCCTAGTCAACCCTTAACCCTGGCTTGATCAACATTTTATTAACAGTCATTTATGAACATGCATGTGATCAATGTGGGCGATGATATCAATACTCATGCAACGGTACAATCGATGAGACCAATAACACGAGTACAATTTCAAGATGATATCAAGACTATACAATACATGAAATACACATTGTACAATTTATTAAATATGGAAAACACAGTTTGTATACAAAATATAACAATATATGGACTAAGTGTACTACGATTTCTATGTACAATATTTTAAGTTATTGTGTCAGGAATCGGGGCGAAACCTCAGTACGAACTCGGGCAATGACAAGGCAGTATATTTGAAAGTTCCACTGTCACGCCCCGCTTCCCACTATACGGAAATACAGGCACGCAACTGAGGCCCAGCGAATGATATACATCATCCATAAGCTATACAATTATAAGCTCAACAAGATCTTTATAACACATTCACGCAGGCAAATATAATAATCACATGAGCTGAAAATAGAATAACCATCATTTGGATAATACATCAACATCGAGTCAAGATGGCCGAGAGTACAAGGTGCCAGAATTAAAATAATATGATAAGCAGTTCGCTATAACAACTAGATAAAATAGCGACTGAAAGAAAAACAACATGAAGTAGTAAGGAAGCAGCAACGATCGTCTAGAGAGTCTGCTCGTCGGGTCCATCAGTACCTGTATAATTATTAACTAAAAAAAATAGAAAAGTTTCTGTTAGAGTAAGTTTCGGGCAGCAAGTAGCAACAAGCAGAAAAAGGGGTAATATAACAAGATATAATATGGAAGAAGCAAGAAGTAGAAGCACAAATACAATATGGAAGTAAGCAAGGAACTGGGACTAGTGTATTATAGACTTCAAGATATAAGCAATTGATAACCTAGGCTCAGTTAATCGATAATCATGTAATCAAGGATCGAGAGTCATGTAATCAAGAATCATGTAATCAAGAATCATGCTTAGTGAAAATCTAAAGTTTATCTGTTTTATTAACTTATCTAATGCATGCAATTCTGTGTCCCATACCACAAGTTCAGTGCATATCAATTATGTGACGTTTAGACTTAAGTAGTGAATTCTATAGGATTATGTACACGGGTCTTCCAGTGATAATATCAAGACATGTAATCATGAATCATGTAATCGAGAATTATGTAATCAAGAATTGTGTAATCAAGAATCAAGAATCAAGAATCACTATTTCGGGAAACACGAGCCCCCTTCCGAGTATACTCCCCTATATTGTCCACTATTAAGCCGTATCCTTATAACCTCGGCTTGTTATTCTTTTATAATTAATTATGAACATGCAGTTGGTACGACTAGTGGAACGGTGTAATCAAATAGTTTAGTCAAGAAAAATATTAAGGGCAGTAATCATGGACATGAGACGTAAAATGAGTACATATATCGAGAGTAGTTATTATAGAATTATCAAGTGGTATAAAATGCATTCTATCAACCTATTATATCTATACAAGTTATTATTACAACAACAATAATACACTCAGTTCATTAAAATATGAAAAGTAATGGATTTATATGCAAAAACGTAGAGATAAATTTTTAGACAACTTGATATATCTGCATTCAAATTCACTTTTCCGTTGTTACATAAAAGCAAATCCAATTCCGTCAGAGATTCTAGAATGTAGACTCTCTTCCGGTTCTAAGCATATTCACACGATACATTCTAGAGACAGTAGTTATGCATACAAATTCATTCTTCGCTGGTTTCGAAGTTTCGCGCGCATTCTGGAAATTCAGAGTCACAATACTGAAATTGCGAGATCTCACAATCTATACAACGGATTGAGAAACCGTAATATGTTTCGGATATATAGACTCGAAGGGCTACGATTTTCATGTAGAAAGATTTTCGATCCAGTGTTGGGAACATGGTCGAATTCTCATTACAAGATACCGGTTAGTAATCCCGTGCTGGTTCAGAAATTCACGATATGCCAGTACTAAAATCGCGATATCTCACAATCTATACATCCGATTGAGAAACCGTAATATGTTTCGGATATCTAGACTCGAAGGGCTACGATTTTCATGTAGAAAGTTTTTCGATCCAGTATCGGGAACATGGTCGAATTCTCAGTACAAGATACCGGTTAGTAATCCCATGCAGGTTCAGAAATTCACGATATGCCAGTACTAAAATCACGATATCTTACAATCTATATATCCGATTGAGAAACCGTAAGATGTTCTGGATTCGGGACTCGATAGGCTACGATTTCCATACAGAAAATCTTTAATCCAGTATTGGGAACATGGTCGAATTCTTAGTGTAAGGTCAAGAAATTTAGAGATAGTAAGGTTGAATATTCGATATTCGATAACACGATTCGAGATGTGTTAACGGTTCACTCTTGAGTTGAGATAGCATGGAACCAGTGACTAGAATGGAGTTTGACAATAAAACATGATGATAACTAGACTACTTGTCACGAGTCCAAGAAAAATACTTGTACGAGAACAAAAAGAGTGTACAAGGTACTTGCCTTATAACGTGACGATTTCGGTGGTAGTGTTAACCACGGAAAGAAGCACGTCGGCAACGGACTAAGGCACAACGGCGGTAAGAATGGCGGCAAAACGGCAACGAGTGAACAACGGTAGCAACGGTGAGTGACAACAACAACAAGGTGGCGCGGCATCGGGTTGTTTTTCGGGGTTCACGGGATCGTAAAAGCGGAGTCGTTGGCTCGAAGGTGGAAGGTAAAGTGGAGCTCGGATGCTGCTTGAGCTCTCGGGTGTGAAGAAGGCAGAGGAAGAGAAGGAGAAGTGAAGAATGAAAGGTTGATGTGTTATGCATGTGTGTGAGTGCATGCATCTATATAGAAAGAAAGGCATAGGAGTGTGCTGCATGTGCATAATTAGGGGTGTAGAAAAATGGGAGCATAGGTTAGAAAAAATGAGAGTATAGGTGTGGACAAATGAGAACATAGATGTGGAAAAACGAGAACAAGGATGAGAAGTCGTGGAGTTAGGCGTAGAATTAGGCAGGATTAGGATTAGGATTAATCAGGGTTTAAAATTTGTATTTAAACTCCGGTCGAAAAATCACAAAATTATTGAATTGATCAGAAAAATATTTTGGCTTTAGATAAAGAGTCCAAAGAGAAAAATAAAACTTATCTTAAAATTGAAGTACATAAATTCACGTAATAAAATACGTACAACTGGAATAGGGAGTTACATCCATAATACAAATAGCTTACGGTTCGAGTTTTATTTCAATAGCAATGGCACGATAAGACAACTATGAATCAACAATATTATACAATAAAGAAACAACGGAGTTCAATTAAATGTGATATTCAAATTGATTACTAATTGTCGGATTTCAAAAAAGTGTTTTCTTGAACTATAAACAATTATAAAAAAAAGTTCAAGAGATGCTTGCCTATTAAGAGACGATTCTGAATATAAAGATAATAACGGGATTAGGATCCCGGACGACGAACCCACGAACACGAGAAAATGCCCTAACACGTGCAAGACACCAAACAACGACTCAAGATCGAGCAGCACATAATCCCTACAGCGGATCCCAAGCACACACTGAACAGTAACACAATGAACAGCCAAGATCGGAACTCCAACCCACACAACAGCAAACACAAGAGCAGATCTCTTCACACCCCCAAACAGCAAACAGGGAAAACAGGATTCCCTACACCAATACAACACACACCGAAACAGTCCCTGTTCTTCTTCCTCACTCGAGAGAGAGAGAGAGAGAGCGGGATTCTGGCGGCGACTGCGAACACGATGGCGGATGGCGACAGTAGCGGTGACCACGGCTAGGCAAGGGTGGCTGACGGTGGCGGCGGAGGACGGAAGCCGGCGTCGGGAGGACAGGCCGGGGCAGATGTACCGACGACGGAGGACCACAGCGCGGGGAGCGCATTGCAGCTGGTGCGTCGCAAAGTGGGCGCTGCAGTCGTCGAGGTCTGCAGGAGGGTGCTGGCTACACACGAGGGCAGGGCAGCGCGCTGCGACTGGGGAGGTCGCGATGCAAGGGGAAACATCGGAGGGGAGAACGGGAGAGGGTGGAGAGGAGCACCGGGATCGCGACAGGGGCGAAAGGAGGGAAACAGTGCGACGGGGGGGTCACAGGGTGAGCAGAACGGGAGGATGGGTTCGAGGATGAGGAAGACGGGAGGGTGAGCGAGGAAGGAGACGAAGGGAAAGTAGGGGGGCGGCTGTATAGGGTTTAGAATATAGAGTAAACAGATGGGGGTTAATATATATAGGGTTTGGGTATAGGGTATAAAATGGGTAGGGTTAAGTGGCTAACGGGTTCTGGGTTAAAGTAATGGGTTTAAATGGGTATTTGGGTTATAGGGTTGAATAAATGGGTACGGATATATATAAATGGGTAATTGGTTAAGATATAGGTTGAATAAAATCCAATAGGGAAAATATGATTTTAAAAACTAATAGAAAAATAATTAACCAATAAAATGTAGGTTTACATAACAAAATATATTTTGTACAACAATGTGGAAATAATTTGAAATAACTACATAGAAATAGATGTTTAATAACCACTCAAAATTAATAACAATAATACTAATAATAAAAAAAAAAAAAGATTTGCATTACAATATAAAATCATAGAAAATAGTTACAATAAAATTATTGATCGAAAAATAGATTTTAATGGAAGATCCAACAATACATTTTGACAAAAGAATTTGAAAACAGGAAAAATAATTTGCAAAAATTTTAAATACACAAAAATACACAAAAATACGTTTTTGGGAAAATAGGGGTTACATGCACATTACTCCCTATGATCAAATCACCTCAAGGTTGATTTCCTCTATAAACTATGGGCTGGCTGGCCTTATGTCTAGAAGAATGGAATCCTACCTAGGATTGTGAAATATCCTACCGATAGATCAATACTTCAAAATTTTAGGTAAGGGTGAGAGGTTTAATATTTATATTCTAATATGGCACGCAAATTGAGGGTCATCTTTGTGGACCAAAACCTGACTGTACGTAGTGGTATTTTTTTTCTTCTAATTTGCATTTAAATTGTTTAGCTAGTGGGATTCAAATATGGACAGTTCTGATACCATGTGAAAGACCATACCGATAGACTGAACTCTGAAGTTGAAATAAGAGTGAGGGGTTCAATATTTATATTATAAGAGCATCCACAGTCGTTTGCTTTATTGCCATTTTTTCCATTTTTTTTCTACTGTAGCGCTCGCAGTCGTTTGCTATTTTGCCATTTTTTGGCAAAAGCGCTACAGTAGATACGGAGATATAGCAATCGAAATAGCAAAATGCATATTATAGCGGACGAAACATGATGTTTCGTCTGGATTATTTTATTATTTTCTAAATTGATCGGACGAAACATGATGTTTCGTCCGAATTAAAATAAATTAAATAACCGCATAATACAAGTTTAAATAATGGGAATAAACATGATGTTTCGTCCCATGTAGGACGAAACATCATGTTTCGTCCCATTCTATAAAAAACTTTAAAAAAATAATGTAAGAACATCATGCTTGAAGCAGCTAAATCCCATCATGCTTAAATAAATTAAAAAAATAATGTTCGGTCCCATGCAAGAATAACTTAAAAAAAAAAAAAAGCAAAACGAATCCATCCAAGAACCAGACGACACACCATGGCTCGTCTGGCTTATTCTTTTTTTTTTTTTTTTTTTTTCTAAAAGCTAAATCCAATCCCCCTTAAACCGGACGACACATCATGTGTCGTCCCACCTATATTTTCGTTTTTTTTTTTTTAATGTCGGAATGAACATCATGCTTCGTCTTGTTTATTTTTTTATATTTTTTTTTGGGACGAAACTTCATGTTTCGTCCCGTATTTTTTATTAATATTTTCTAACTTTCGGCCCGTATAAATTAATTTTTTAGTATGAAACGAACCATCATGCTTCGTCTGATTATTTTTTAACTAACTTATGCATTTTATACCATTTCAACGACTGCAACAAAAAGAAGAAATGGATCGCTATAAAATGCATTTTGCCATTTTATCCGTTCAACGACTGTGGATGCTCTAACAAAGATAACAAGACCGGGGACAAAGCCTTCCCTTTCCGATTCAATAATAATTCATTGGTGATTTATAATGATTAAAACTCAATGACCTTTTTTATTTGGGTAAAATGTTAAACCCCTCTATATTTGCACGTTGATGCAGTTAACCCCCATAGTTTTTTTTTCAACGCATAAAATCTCATGGGGGGTGTTGGGTGTTGTAACTCGTTCAGTTATCTTTTTTTCTATTACGCGCTCTGCCCATGTGCGAATTTGACCCTTTGACCCCTCATATTCTCCAAAACGTCCATTCCATTCTTGATCCTCCCCCACCCCCCCCCCCCCCCCCAAACAGTCCCACTTTTTGAAAGTTTTTCCCAAACTACCTTATTTTTTTTTTTTTTAAAAAAAAATCCCAAACCGCCTCACTCGCTTTCTGAAAAAACGAATGTGGTAAAAACCTCATCGTTTTTTCAGAAAGCGAGTGTGATTTTCGAAAGCCTAAACTCGCTTTCTGAAAAAACAAGTGAGTCGTTTTAGTAAATACTTTCGAGAGTGGGGTCAATTTGGTAAACACTTCCAAAAAGTGGGTCATTTTGGTAACAGGTTTGATTTATCAAGACGATTTGAACAAAATCTTCAAATTAGGGTTTAAGAAAGCTCCCCCTTTCTCCAACTTAAAATCATTGAAAGACACTAACTTGATTTAAATTATTCACTATTCAAATTGCAAATTCACTCCATTCATCTGAAACAAATTAAAACCAAAAAAATGAGATTATATGAATTTCTTTCCAATTCATCAACTAGCTACCAAATGGATGGATAAAAGTACCATGCTGATTAGATCTTTTGGTTTGGAGCATCTGTAGTCGTCTGCTAAATATGCATAATATACATATTTTGTCAAAAAATTCGCTGCAGTCGTTTGCTAAATATAGATATTTTGCATATTTTGCTACAGTAGATTGCTATAAATGATGGCGGATATGAGAATTATGCATAATTTAAAGGACGCAACTTCGAGTTCCGTCGCTCGAAAAAATATTATTTTTAAATCGTCAGACGCAACTTCACATTGCATCCGACGGCTTAAAAAAAAACATATAATAAAACAAATTCAACCAGGGAGCTCTCCTTGGACGCAACGGAGGGGCCCACCCTTTTAAAAAAAATTTAAACTTAAATAACGTCTTTAATTAATAAAAAAAATCATAAAAAATCCTTTAAAATCGTATGACGCAAAGTGAAATTCCGTCTGAATTTATATATATATTAAATTGGTAAAAAATACCAATCGACGACTGCAGCGAATTGGCCAAATGCTATATGCATTTATGCATATATGAATTTTTTAACAATGACGACTGTGGATGCTCTATGAGCATAAAAATTGATAACTCAGAGTTGAATGTGTAGCCCTCAAATTCGGAGCAATCTACTCAAAGACATGAAAGTTGAGATTTTTAGGGTTAGGGTTTTAAGGAGAGATGAAGATTTTGGGAAATAACAAATTTGGAGCGAATTCTCTTTGGGGGATGGGAGGATGGGTACATAGAGGGCTGATGACAGAGGTACTCATCCGCCATTGACGGAGATATCAGAGAAATTAGGAATTGGATTGTAGAGGAAGAGAAATGAGAAGTTTTCTTAAATCCTAATTTGAAGATTTTGTTCAAACCATCGTGATAAATCGAACTTGTTACCAAAATGATCCACTTTTTAAAAGTATTTATCAAAATGACCCACTTTCGAAAGTGTTTACCTAAATGACAGGCTTGTTTTTTGAGAAAGTCAGTTTGATTAAAACCCAATCGTTTTTTTTAGAAAACGAGTCTGGACTTTCGAAAATCAAAAGCCTCACACTCGCTTTCTGAAAAAGCGATGAGATTTTGACCACACTCGTTTTTTTAGAAAGCGAGTGAGGCTGTTTGAATTTTTTTTAAAAAAGTAGGGCAATTTGAGAAAAACTTTCAAAAAGTGGGACAGTTTGGGAAAAAATTCTCCATTCTGTTCCACATCATCGAAATCCATGGAGGTACCCCTCTTTCTTCGTCTAACAATCAAACTCTCGATGCGGTTTAGTGAATTTTCCAATGCCCTTTTGCTTCCTTCCCTTCCCTCATTTTGCAGCTCTAGTTGATGGTGGGTGTTCCTCTAAGTTTATGTTTCATTGCGCGATCAAATACTATGGTAGATTATCGATTTTGGGAACGACCCATTGTTTTGATGGGAGTTTTGACACTTGGGCTTCTTTGATTTTTGATGGGCTGGGTTCAGATCACTTTAGACTATGCAAATGGAAGAAGAAAAAGGGGGAAAAAAAAACCCAAAAAACTAAAGACATTTTTATAGAAGAGTTGTAGATAGAGTTTCAAAAAAGAAGAGAAAACCATGAAGAGTGCAGTCCGATTTTCACTATTATGTAGTAATTATTGCTATCAGTGAGATATTGGGAGTTGGAGTAATAGGGAAGATGAAGGGATTTGAAGGGGATATGAATCACAAAGTGGATCATCTTATGTGTGGTTTGGACGAAGATGTACTAATCAACTGAGCGAGGGGTAAAAGGATCAAATTTGTACATTGATATGGCTAAAAATAGGGGTTTATTCAAGACCGTCCAGATGGGGCACGAATCCCGAGATTCGGGGGTGAAACAGTAATTTTACCTACAAAACAGGTCGGAAGCGGGTACTGGGTCTCCTATTCGCAGATCCAGTAACCCGCGAACGGATCCACCACAACCGGGTGCGGGTTTCAACCCGCAACAAACCCGGTCCAGCAGGATAGAATTAGGGTTTCTGATTAATATTAATCAACGGCCCTGATTCATACCTACCCTTTCACTGGGGATTAGGGATCACATTCCTTATCTGTATACACAGGAATTACATGCCTAATCTGTTCCCTAAGATGCCTATAAATACCCCCACCCATCTCCGTTAAGAGGTAATCAATCTTTCACCAATTTTTGCACTCTTTCATAGTCTGCCAGATTACTGACTTGAGCGTCGGAGGGTGCGTCGCCGGGAACAACCCCGGTGTCTCGCACTTTTTGCAGGTGCACGGCAGGAACGACGATCGACGCCCGACGGAACAGGTACACAGGTTTTCTATTCAGTTTCCCTAAGAATCCACAAGTTCTATCTGTTTGCCCCCACACCAAATTTAGCGGCAACAGATTGGCGCCGTCTGTGGGAAACTAACGAATAGAAACCTCTCCTCTTCCCCGAAAACAGGTCTTCTCCAGCCATGCCGCCTCGCAAAGTTAGGTCAAGGGGGTCCAATCGAGTACCCAACCCTGACCAGCAAGAGGTCCTTCCTGATCCCGCTCAGCAACAAGGGCAACTTCCCCCTACCACGGAAGAGCCGCTCCAACAGAACCTTCCCCCTCCTGATCCAAAGGGTCCTAACCCTCAGAAACAGCCTCTTCACCAAGAGAACCTCTCCATCCACAACGCCTCCACTGACTCTATGGCCTCCCATCATCCCCGAGCCTCTGGTCGCCACAATGCCGCCCCCAAACGCCCGAAAGATGATGACCTCCGTCGTCATCTGGATGAAAAGCGGGCTCGGGAGGAAGCCTCCCGCTAGCAAGAGCGATCCCCTCGTCGCCGAGAGTACAGGAGGTCCCCCATCCGAAGAGGGAGGAAGGACTCCCCCGATCATTACCGAAGGAGGCACTCTCCCGCAGGTCGACAACAGCCCAGGAACAATGAGGCACCAATCACCCGTGCCGAGTTCCAGCAGTTCCAAGCGACCGTCCTGCAGGCCCTCAACCTCCGTCAGAATCCTATTGAGCCGAAGCTCCCATCCCCTCCTCCGGTCCGAAGCCCTCGCCGACGGTCCCCCTCTCCTCGACCCGCTCCTACCAACTCCAGGCGCACCCCAAGTCCTCGTCGTTCTCAAAGTTACCATCGCCGCAGCCCTCGCTCCCCCTCATACGAAGACGAGTCCCGTGGCTCGGCAGATTACCGTCGGAGAGATGACACCGTGAACCGCCGTCTTAACGAGGTGGAAAAGCTCCTGGGTCAGATAAACCGAGAAGAGGAGCTCAGGGGGAGGACCCTACGTCCTAGCCGACCCCCATTCTCCCGGACCATAGTGGATGCCCCTGTGCCGTTCGGTTTCAAACCTCCCCAGTTCGAGAATTACACCGGGGAGACCGATCCAGTTGATCACATCGAAAGCTTTAAGACTTTGATGCTCCTCCATCAAGCTTCCGATGCCCTCCTCTGCAAAACATTCCCCGCAACTCTCAAAGGCCCAGCTCGAGAATGGTACTCTCGCCTTGCCCCAGCGTCAATATTCTCCTTCGAGCAGTTCGAAACCCTCTTCATCACCCATTTTGTCAGCAGCCGAAGGGCTGAGAAGACCAGCATCTCACTATTGCACCTCCGTCAGCAGAAGGGGGAGAAATTGAGGGACTACGTGAAGAGGTTCACAGCTGAAGCCAGAACCATCGCCTCCCTCGACCAGTCGGTTGCTACCGCAGCGTTCCAATCCAATATCCTCAATTCCAACCTCTGCTCCTCCCTCGCCAAGAAGCCACCACAGGACTTTTTCGACCTCCTCCTTCGCACGGAAAAATACATTCGGGCCGAAGAGGCCGAGCAACGACCCAACTGGGAGGTGCCTGCCTCCGGGTTTAAGAGGAAGGGAACGGAAGAAGAAGGAGCCAAGAAGCTCCAGAAAGATAATGCCGGCCAGCGCCGACCTCCCCCTAGATTTGAGAAGTTCACTCCCCTCACCACTAACATCTCCGCCATTTTCATGGAAGTCGAAAAAGAAGGGGTCTTGCCTCCTGCTCCGAAGATGAACACCCCTGCCAAGAGAAGAGATAAAGAGAAATGGTGCCGCTATCACCGGGACCATGGGCATGACACCAACGACTGCCGTGCACTAAGAAACGAGATCGAAGCCCTTATCTAGAGGGGGCAGTTGGCGAAATTCGTGAGAAAGGACCGAGCCGAGCTTCCTCCCCAGCCTCGGGGGGCTAACAAACGTCCGGAACGAAAAGAGACGCCAGAGTTTGAGGAAGAGCGAGTCCTCCACCTCATCCATGGGGGTCCAATGGGGGGCTCCTCGAACTCCTCTCGGAAAGCTTTTATTAGAGAAGTGAACTCGGTCCGAGCCACCCCTCCTCCCAAAGGCCTCGGAGTGCCCGTCACCTTCTCTGACGAAGATCTCGAGGGTGTCCGCACCCCTCATTGTGACGCACTCGTCATCAGTCTTCACATGGCCAACTTCAAAGTCGAGAGAATCTTAGTGGATAATGGTAGCTCCGTCAACATCCTCTTTCTCGACGCTTTCAAGGGCCTGAAGCTCTCCCGAGACAGACTCAAGCCCGCCGGCTACACGCTCCATGGGTTCACGGGAGTGCCGGTGACTATTGAAGGGGTGATTACCCTCGATGTCACAGCCGGCAAAACTCCTACTACCCGCACGGAGTCGATGGATTTCATGGTCGTAGATGTCCCAGCAGCCTACAACGTCATTTTGGGTCGGCCCGGCCTAGCCGCCCTTGAAGCCGTCCCTTCCGCCTATCATCTCAAAATGAAATTCCCCACCCGGGCCGGAGTAAGGGAAGTGAGGGGCAATCAGGAGCAGGCCCGCAAGTGTTATATGACCTCCACCCTCGGGCCCGTTCTCTCATTAGAAACACTGGAAATTCCCCAAGAATCCGCTCGGCCGACTTCCGAGCCGGTGGACGAATTGGAGGAGGTGCTCTTCTCGGAGCAAGAGCCGACCCACAAGTTCTTCGTTAGCAAGACCCTCCCGTCCGCCCTATACTCAGATATCGTAAAATGCATCCGGGCCAACCAAGACCTCTTCGCATGGTCAGCTGCAGACATGCCCGGTATCTCCGAAGAACTCTTGGTCCACCACCTGAGTGTTGATCCGGGGTCCAAACCGGTTCAGCAGAAGAGGCGCAAGTTCGCCCCCGAACGTCAGCTCACTATCAAAGAGGAGGTAGAAAAATTGTTGAAGGCCCGATTCATACAGGAGGTAAATTATCCTGAATGGTTGTCAAACGTAGTAATGGTGAAGAAGTCCAATGGGACATGGAGAATTTGTATTGATTTCACCGACCTCAACAAGGCCTGTCCCAAAGATCCCTTCCCTCTGCCGAGCATCAACACTCTGATTGACACAACCTCGGGACACGAGCTCCTAAGCTTCATGGACGCTTTCTCGGGTTACAATCAGATAAGAATGTTCCCCCCGGATATCCCTAAGACATCTTTTGTGACCGACCTAGGCCTTTATTGCTACAGAGTCATGCCGTTCGGCCTAAAGAATGCCGGGGCAACATACCAACGCCGCGTCAACAAGGTTTTCCAAGCCCAGATTGGCCAGAACATGGAAGTGTACGTCGATGACATGCTTGTGAAAAGCATCCGAGGCGTTGATCATGTGGCCGACCTCCAAGAAGCATTTGATGTTTTGAGAAAGCACAATATGAGACTCAACCCGAACAAGTGTGCGTTCGGCGTCTCATCAGGGAAGTTCCTCGGCTTCATGGTTAGCCAACGAGGAATAGAGGCAAATCCGGAAAAGATCAAGGCCATACTGGACATGGCCCCTCCCAGAAATGTCAAAGAAGTTCAGAGGTTGACTGGTCGCCTAGCCGCCATAGGGCGCTTCCTGTCGAAGTCCGGGGAAAAGTGCCTCCCGTTCTTCAAAGCCCTCAGGGGGGCTAAAGGATTCGAGTGGGGGCAGCAACAACAAGACTCCTTCGACCAGCTTAAAGCTTACCTCGTCAATCCACCTCTTCTCAGCAAACCCATACCGGGCGAACCACTCTACCTCTACTTGGCAGCTTCCGAACAGACGCTTAGTGCGGTCTTAGTCAGAGAAGAAGAAAGGGCTCAGAAGTCCATTTACTACGTCAGCAAAGTGCTTCGGGACGCCGAGCTCCGGTACCCGAAAGTTGAGAAAATAGCCTATGCCCTGGTAATGGCCGCAAGAAAGCTTCGGCCCTACTTCCAGTCCCATTCGGTGGTCGTTCTTACCGACCAGCCGCTGAAACAGGTCCTTCACAAGCCAGAGACTTCCAGCCGCCTTATGAAGTGGTCGATCGAGCTGAGCCAACATGATATAACTTATCAGCCTCGGACCGCGATCAAGGCTCAGGCGCTGGCCGAATTCATAGTTGAAACAACTATCCCCGACTCCGAGCAAACAATGAAGGGACCACCCGTTTGGTCGGTCTATGTCGATGGATCCTCTTGCAACGAGGGAAGCGGGGCAGGGGTCATCCTGGCGGGCCCAGACGACTTTGTCCTCCAATATTCCCTCCGTATAAACTTCAAAGCCTCGAACAACGAGGCCGAATACGAGGCACTCATAGCCGGCCTTGGAATGGCCCGAAATGCAGGGGCACGACGCCTGCGGATCTTAAGCGACTCTCAGTTGGTCGTCAACCAGGTCCTCGGCGAATATGAAGCCCGTGATAACAGGATGGTTAAGTACTTGGCTAAAGTGAAAAGCCTCATGGCACTCTTCGAGGAGGCCCTCATCCGTAGAATCCCCAGAGAAGAAAATGCCCAGGCCGACGTCCTATCCAAATTAGCTTCCTCTTCCCTTCAAGGCCTCGAACAAACTGTTCTGATAGAAGTCCTCCTGAAGCCGAGCATAGAGGACGAGGCTCTCAACTCCGTTGAAACACTGCCAGTCCTCCTCGAAGACAATTGGATGAAGCCCCTCGTCGAGTTTTTAAGAGACGGACTCCTCCCCCAGGATCCGAAGGAAGCCCGAAGGATAAGGACCCGAGCCGAGCGTTACATATTAATCGAAGGCATTCTATATAAGCGCTCCTTCACCCAGGTGGATGGTCGGCCCTACCTAAGGTGCCTCTCCCCCGGGCAAGCCGACTACGCCTTGCAAGAACTCCATGAGGGCATCGGCGGAGCCCACTCCGGCTCCAGAGCCTTAGCGCGCAAAGTGTTAAACTACGGGTATTACTGGCCCACTCTCCTACGGGACGCCGAACGACACGTTCGGCAATGCATCTCCTGCCAGAAGTATTCCGACATCCGACGCCTTCCGCAAGCACCACTCACCTCCCTATCAAGTCCGATCCCCTTCGCAATGTGGGGGATGGATTTACTAGGACCATTTCCACCAGCTCCCGGACAATTAAAGTTCCTAGTCGTGGCAGTCGACTATTTCTCGAAATGGATAGAGGCCGAGCCCCTGGCTACAATCACCGAGCATAGAGTTGTTCAATTCTTCTGGAAAAATGTAATCTGCCGATTCGGCGTTCCTCGGGTCATAGTTACAGATAACGGAACGCAGTTCGCTGGGGCTGCCTTCCGAGCCTTATGTGAGGACCTGGCCATACAACACCGCTTCTCCTCTGTCTCTCATCCCCAGTCAAATGGCCAGGCCGAGAATGCCAACCGACAGATCCTCTCCGGCATCAAGAAGAGACTAGACAAGTGCTCCAAGGGCTTGTGGGTCGATCAGCTGCCCAATGTGTTATGGAATTACCGCACCACGAAGCGGACCCCAACAGGCGAGAGTCCGTTTAATCTCACCTATGAGTCCGAGGCCCTCATCCCGCTAGAAGTTGGGATACCCTCTCCTCGTTTGATAGCTTTTGAAGAAGAGCAGAATGCCAGAGAGCTCAGAGCAAGCCTAGACTTGATGGACGAAATCCGAGAAAGAGCGGCTATACGGCAACAAAGTTACCGGAGAAGAATTGAGCTCGCCTACAACAAAAGGGTCCGCCCAACAGACCTCAAAGAAGGGGATCTGGTCCTCCGAAAATTGGCCATCTCGTTCCCCGGACAGAAAAACAAACTGGCTCCGAACTGGGAGGGACCATACAAGATTTCAAAAGTGATCCGCCCCGGTGCGTACAAGCTAGAAGATCTTGAAGGCAGAGAAATTCCCAGGACTTGGAATGCCGACCATCTTTTGAAATACCAAGAGATGGCAGCTACGCCTCTCTAAGTAACTCGAGATGTCGAACCATTCCCTTCCTGTTACTAGTAGTAATTTTTCCTTTATTTTTTCATTGTAATAACGGCTAGCAACTTTAGAAGCAGCCGATCATTGGATATTAATAAATAAAGTTTTTCATATTTTTGATACTATCGCATCTCTCAGCCTTTAATTCTTTAACCACACGATGGTTCGGAGTCCAGCACTCAGCTCGACACTTCTTCCTCGGCTCGCCTACAGACGAGCCGGAAGTAGATCGCCGTTCGAAATTGCTCCTGCAGCCGTTGAATGGATCGGAGTCCAACACTTGGCTCGATTCTACTTCGCAAGTTCGCTCCTAAGCGGACCAGAAGTAGTTCGCCATTCGAAACTGCTCCTGCATCCCTTAAACTAACCACACGATGGTTCGGAGTCCAGCACTCGGCTCGACACTTCTTCCTCGACTCGTCTACAGACGAGCCGGAAGTAGATCGCCATTCGAAATTGCTCCTGCAGCCGTTGAATGGATCGGAGTCCAACACTTGGCTCGATTCTACTTCGCAAGTTCGCTCCTAAGCAAACCAGAAGTAGTTCGCCATTCGAAACTGCTCCTGCATCCCTTAAACTAACCACACGATGGTTCGGAGTCCAGCACTCGGCTCGACACTTCTTCCTCGGCTCGTCTACAGACGAGCCGGAAGTAGATCGCCGTTCGAAATTGCTCCTGCAGCCGTTGAATGGATCGGAGTCCAACACTTGGCTCGATTCTACTTCGCAAGTTCGCTCCTAAGCAGACTAGAAGTAGCTCGTCGTTCGAAACTGCTCCTGCATCCCTTAAACTAATCTAACGATCAATCTCTCCGACTCGTCCTCAAACGGGCCGGAATTAGATACGAATCACAGTCCTGACGCGCCGAGCCGAGGTACCGGGGTACCGACCCTCGTATATGGCGAAAAAACATTCCGAGACGAAACCACCGTCAGATCGACTCAGAAAGTGTGCTAGGGCGTGATGAGCGGATCTCATTCAGCCACGTGTCCACAAAACGACAAGATAGCGTTTTCTTGGGAACTGGACCCGCCTCAAGATCCGTGCAAACATCAGACGGCCCTGATCACCTCACCTCGCTCGGCGGAAGTCACCCCGGTCCCCAAGTAACGATCAGGCCACGTGGGCGCAGTCGAGAAACAACTGCGCCTTAACAGCCAAACCAAGCCGCACCTAAAGGGACCGGGTTAGGCTCAGAAGTGCAGCAAAAAAGGAAATTTCGAGGCCAAGGAGTTCGGCGAGGCGAACACCAGCCTCGTGGTTCGTCTCGAGCCTACTCTAGTTAGCACGACAATAGCACAAATAAGGAGACAGCCGAAGATAGTTCGGATAAAACAACTCCAATTCCATTAATAAATTTGATAAGAGTTACAAAGTGGATTACAACAGCAAAAACTTGCAAGTGGGTTGCAACAACAAGACACGACCCGTTTACTACTTTCGAGGTAGGGGTGTAATACCCTGACTTTTATATGGAAGATTATTTATTTTATAAGGTATACTTGTGCAATATTATTGACTAGTATTTTTCAACATCGTTTTATAAAGCATTAATTTACCTATTTTTACAAAATAACTAGTTTGGCCCAAATTGGTTTTAAACCCATGGATTGTAAACTCTCTTATTATTTTTCACAACTTGTATTGTAACATTTCTTACTTTAATCCCGGGTACACATTTTGGTGTGACTTGTGCTTACACGTGCACTCAATGTACACGTGTAATAGGCACAATTTCTTGGCCGGTTTTTGGGAGAGGAGTGGCTTGAGTTGTGGGTAGTTATCCTGAGTTGTGGGTAGTTTTTACAACCCCCAAATCAATCTCAGCCCTTAATCCTCCAACTCCCTAATAGATCTCAACCCTTCATCTTATTGGTCTTCTAGTATAAATACCCCCTACTTTCCCTATCTCTTTTGCACTAAAATTTCCCTGAGATTGTAAGAGTATCTGAGAGTGTGTGGGAGCTTTTCGGTGGAGGCAAGCCGCATTGCTGAGGAGCCGGAGTAGAACCAAGGAACAAGAAGTGCTGCGCTATATTGAAGGACTTGCGGGATTTCGATTTATTTCTTCATAAAAGGTGGGTGTTTCTCAGGACTTCTAATGTAGGAATAATGCTATGTTTGTCATGAAGTGTTACCATGTGGCAAAAGTGAATTGAATGCGGTAGAAATTGCTTGAACATGCTATTAAATTCGAGACAAGACTGACGGTACAGTCGACTGCCATATGAGCCAGTCGACTGATACGAGATATTTACTTTCATAATGTACTGATAAAGTGTGTGTGAATAGCCATGATGGTGTGATCATAAAATGTATGTCTTTCCCTATGACACATATGATGGAGGGAAGGTAAACAAACAAAAAGAACTGAGGAGATAAACATCTGAAGTTGTCGGCTCAGTCGACTGACTTGGGTTTAAGTCGACTGATGCTCGTTCTGAAAGTGATTGTTTGATAGTTCCCCGAATAAAGATATTTTATTTTGTGTAGACTCATGATGATGACTTGAAATTTATATCCCCATTGTCGTATGTAAGTATGAGCAATGTGAATACGGGTTTAGAGTAGTAATTTCTCTAAAGAGCATGTTAATAACTGGGAAAATTGTGTTGTGAATGCTACTGAGCAAGGGGTACTATGTTTATGGAACATGAATTGGTATATACTGTTAATTGATATCATGATGCAAGTATATGTAAAGAAATGTAAGTAAATTCCCAAATTAAAATGGATCTGTCCAGTCGACCGATGCATGTGACAAGTCGACTGATCTGGACTTAGAAATTATGCTGTTTGAAATATCCAGGACAGACGACTGATTACTGATCAGTCGACTGTTACGAGGATAATATTGTGAATAAGAATTGGGCGGGACAGGCGACTGGTAGTGTACTCAGTCGACTAACCCGAACATTATGATAACCCTGTATGACTGTATAAGTCGACTGGTGCTCTTCCAAGTCGACTGTACAGAGTGAACTTTGGTATACTGGAATTCATGTTATTTTGCTGTTAGTAATGACGAACCTTGTGATTTAAGTCAATGAACTCTGTTATGGATGCATGAATTGTGTAAATGAATCATTGAAGAGGATTGAGAATTAAATGAAATTATGAAATGTGAAATCATGATGAGAAAAGTCTGTGAGACTCTAAGTATGAGCTGATGATGCTCCATTGGATATTGTGAATGTGAAATTGAGCAGAAGAGTAGCTAAGTCTCCCCGGCAGCGAATGAAATGATATTGAGAATTAGACCAGGTTGGTCAAGTGAAATGAAATGATGAGTCCGGATGATGGAGAGGCTAACTCTAGAGGTTGATTTTCATTCATGATTCTAATTAAGTTAAAACATAGTGTGGAGGTGATGAAGGTGAGAGAAAAACATGAGTATGAGAGCTAGGGTACGGTGCGGGTGTGTGAGCCGCAGAATGCATGCTTGATGAGTCAAGACATGGCGCGGGCACAACTCAGTAATGATCGGACTCTAGTCACGCTTATGGGATGTTTTGGTGACTGCAAGAGGAGTGTGTTCAGGGAGGAGGCTGAATTGTCGCAGAATGCATGCTTGACGAGTCAAGACATGGCACGGAATTCTACTCCAGGGGCCAGGATACATGCTTGTACTCATAGATTCATCTAGGATACTCATTGGAATTACAGTAGTAGAATAAGTCATGGCGGGGGATTGAACCCTACTAAAATGAAGATCGTTTAAGAGGCTTGCACTCGAACCTATGTAGTATGGGATGCATAGAATTCGAACAAGTGTGCATTAGTGTCATAATTAACTAAGTAAATTGCATTAAGGATTTAAGTGCACAATCACGACACAACATCATTAAAAGTTCCCTCTTATCTTCATGCTTATGCTAAACAAGTTTGTGATTTGTAAGAAATGAGATTCATTATACTGTTTCTGGCATAGAGAGGATGGCCATGTATAATTATCGTCGGTTGAATAAACTGACGTACCCACAGTGTTTTATGCAGGGTAATTACATGTAAAAGGAATGGATGCACAAAGAGTTCATTATGTTGATGTTCATTTATGTAAATATTGTATATTTTGCTTCCGCTGTGTAAATTTAAATGTAACATGTTGTAACTCTGATGTAAAAGTAAAGATTTTAAATTCCTTGTAAAATTGTATGTGAAGAAAGCGAAAAGATCCTGAAGAACATCTCGAATTCAGTAAATTGGGATTCGGGGCGTTACAAGGGGTATGCTCCGGTTCAGAGACACTTTGGGTCGGCATTTCCTGGCCCCCGAACTCGTCTCCAGCCCGACGAACCGAGACGCCTCCTCGCCGCTGACCCTGACAGTTGCTCCAACCGAAGCACCGCTTGAAGACACCGCCACACCGCTTTGGGCATCGGCGGCTGACCTGCCTACGATAGGAATCCGGCTCGCCGCTTGATAGAACGTGATCCCTCGCTCGATCTCTTCGCGAGTGCACGAGGTGCTCCGGACGTTAGCCCGCACCGGCTGAGGCTTGAGCCGAGCAACTTCTTCCTCCAGTTCGACGATCCGATCCTTCAATGTGTCATCCTTCACTATCACCTTAAACCAAGGAAGTTTTGCCGAACCAGGGTACTCTGCGCTGTCGGATATGACGCGGCGTAAGTGGGTCACTTCGATACTCTTGTCGACTGTCACCCTTTGCAGCTCTTCCACCTTCTTCGCTAAGACATCTCGTTCGGACGAAACTCGCGCCAGTTCCTCTTCCTTAGCGGACAGCTCGGCCTCGACTATCCGTAGGTGATGCAACTCGACCAAAGCCTCGCTATGCCTTATCTCTAAGTTGTGAAGTATCCTCCTCGTCAAGTGAACCTCACCCTCGAGACGGTCCTCCCGAGATCGCTTAAACAACTCGGCTCGGCGCAGTTCAGCCGAGGTGTTGTGACCAGCACGGCAGTCTGAAATAAGAAAGGGACAGCATTGAAATATCACACTACCGAGCCAAACACTTGGACAAATTTTGAAGTCAAATTCCGGAGTCAAAACACTACACTACCGAGCCAAATACTTTGATAAATTTCCGAGTCAAAATACTTTTCATTCATCAAAAAGCGGTGGCCAGTCCGCAAAAGGCATTACAATGCTCAAAAAAAAAACTACAAAAACTACAAGAAACTTAACGTGGGGATCAGGGGTCCACCTTCTTCGTCGCGTCGACCAAGGGCGCATTCACGGATGGCCCCTCGGTCCGCCCCTTGACCCGACCGTCCGCCGAGGGCTCTTCGGCCACTTGTTCCTCGTCCTCCCCTTCGGACTCATCGCCCTCGGCCTCCTCCTCACCGCCTGAAGGCGACCCTGGCCACAGGCGGTAGCCGACCCACTCGAAGTCGGGGATTCGCTCTTGCACATGGTCGAGTGCCGTTTGATAAGAGCGCTCCATGTTCTCGGCCATGTGCTTCTTCGCTTCGGCCTCGACCTCCTTCTCCACTTCGGCCCGGATCTTCGCCGCCAGGGCCTCCTTCTCCACCTTCTCTTCGGCCAAGGACTTCGTCGCCGCAGCCAGCTCCTCGACGGCCTTGGCAGACTCCGCCTCGAGGCTCGACTTGACTTTATCCAGGTCGGCAACAAGGTCGACCACCCGGACTTCCAAGGCCTCGGCTCTCCTCTGCTCGGCCTCGAGTTCTTTGACCGCCCTCACCTTCGCCGACCGGTCTTTGTCACTGGCGGCCCTCAACTCCTTCTCCTGCTCGGCGAACGTCTCGAGGAGATGGCCGAAGTGACAAGTGGCCTGCGAAGACAACAATAAACGCACTAAGCAAACCGAACAATAAACTTGGGAAAATTTTTAGAAACAAGAAACTTACCGAGACGAGTGACCGAGCCACCTCGTAGGTGTCGTCACCCACCGTCCCCGCCTTCAGCGCGGCTCGATCCTTCGGGGTCGCCAAGTGCTTGACGACCTGCACTAACATTTGCGAATTGCCGAGGAACCCGTCATGGTTCTTCACTCGCCAATTCGGCACGAACAGCTGCTTGTGCTGTTCGGTCAGAATTTCCTCGGCGTCCTTGGTCAGCAGTGGCGCCTCGATTGACAGCGCCGCGTTTATGTCGAAGGCCCCCCTCTATCACACCTGGGGCCACGGAGGACGAGGGCGCCTCGGCAACAACAACCTCGGACGGCGCTTCGGCAGTCGGAGGGGGAGGAGCAATGGTAGAAGCAACGGTTGGCGGCGGAGTCGAAGAGGCAGCCTTGGTCGCCCTCTTCCTCTTTCGACCCCCGGTCAACTTGGACCTATCGGCCATCATTGCGTTGAAATCGATCTTCATCGCCTCTGTGTCGAACAACAAAAAAGAGACAAATCAGGAAGAC
Organism: Hemerocallis citrina; assembly: GCA_017893485.1. NCBI lineage: Eukaryota > Viridiplantae > Streptophyta > Magnoliopsida > Asparagales > Asphodelaceae > Hemerocallis > Hemerocallis citrina. Next base: position 85,515,988 of record CM030361.1, read on the forward strand.
GAACCAAAAACTTAAAAGAAAAACAAAAATAAGTGAGATGTCAAGAGCATACTCGGGTCGATAGGGCTTAGGCCGGACCCGAACAAAACCTCCTCAGTCAAATCTCTCCAACTCAAGATCGGAAGAGCCATTATCTTCATCGCCACATCCTCCTCGGCCTCAGACAATACAGGGTCGGCACGCGCGAATTTCGGCACCTCCACCTTCCAACGGGTCGGAATAATCCGAATCGCCTCGCCCCTTCTATGAAATACCTCTCCTTCCAACCCTTGATTGAGTCGGGGTTTTCTATAATCTTAACACCCTTCCTCGGCCCCAAGTAGTATCGATACTCCGTCTTGTGCTGCCGGTTCACTCGATACATGCCTCGGAAGACCGTGAGATCCGGCTGTACTTCGGCTCGGCAGCACTGAAGCAAAAAGGCGTTCACATGGCGCCAAGTATTCGGCATAAACTGGGTCGGCGCAAGGCAGTACCAGCCAAGGATCTCAAGGATGAAAGGGTGCAGAGGAAAGCGTAACCCGGCATTCAAGGAGTCGACGTCGAACATGCACATGTCCGACGACGGCAGCTTCGAGTTCGCTCGTATCCCGGGTCCGGGAAGGATCAGCTTATACTCTGGAGGAATGGCGAAGGCACTCCTAACCCGAAGTAGATCCTTCTCGGCCAACAAGGTGATGAGCTCATCGGCTTCGGTGGGAAGGACCAGGTTAGGTTCCTCGACAATCTTAGACTTTCCATAGATCGCCTTCTCCAGCAGGTCGCCCTGATACTGCCTGACCCCCGAATGACCGGACAGGACAGAAGGATACCGTCCCATCTCGGGGGCTTGCTTCGGATTCTCCACGATCACCTCCACTACGGGGGATCGGGCTTCCACCCTCCTCTTCTTCTTCTCCTTCCTCGTCTTAGCTATAGACGGTTCGGCGACCTGTTTACCCTTCCTCCGAATCTCCGACCTCCTCCTCTCCTCGGCACTATCATCGCCCGAAGACGAGGCCCCACTCCCCGAGTTCACTCGAGACATCTCTAGAAAGATTATTTAAACTAAGTTAACTGACCTTTTGAAGTGACGTTCACGGTCGGAGTGCTCTCGTCGGAAATCGCCTGAGCCACGCGACAGCTAACGGCAACGCCTTAGAAGAGAAAAGCTCCGCTAGCAGAACTTAGAGATCGAAAGTAAAAACTTGAGAGTGAAAAGTAAGAAATGAGCTTGAGAGCGAGGGCGAAAGCTTATAACAGCTGACAAGTTGGGCCTCCTTGGGAAACGCAAAAAGCCCACTAAGAAGCCAAAGCGACAAGCGGAAAAGTTACGAAGTTACGAGAAGCAAGAAAACTCTTCAAAATACCAAGTCAACGATTCGGCCACCGGTCTGCCGGGCCGAGCTATCGAACAGCACAGCTGGGCAACCGAGCTACTGCGCTCTTACAAAACATCCAACTTAGCACCTCGGTCCAACAGTCCTGATGCGCCGAACCGAGGTGCCGGGGTACCGACCCTCGTATATGGCAAAAAAACGTCCCGAGGCGAAGTCACCGTCGGATCTCTTCAAAATTCGCGACGGAATCTGATGGACGGTTCAGATCGTGCCACGCCCACAAAACGACAAGATAACGTTTTCTCGTGATCTGAACCCCATCCTCGTGATGCGCGCCATGATGAACGGCTCAGATCCGTCCACGCGTATCTTCCGAGGCGCCTGCCACCGGCTCGCCCAGCCGAGCTACCGAACAGCTCAGCCAAGCAGCCGAGCTACTGGGCGCGGAAGGACTTCAAAACGTCCAACTTAGCACCTCGGTCCAACAGTCCTGATGCGCCGAACCGAGGTGCCGGGGTACCGACCCTCGTATATGGCAAAAAATCGTCCCGAGGCGAAGTCACCGTCGGATCTCTTCAAAATTCGCGACGGAATCTGATGGACGGTTCAGATCGTGCCACGCTCACAAAACGACAAGATAACGTTCTCTCGTGATCTGAACCCCATCCTCGTGATGCGCGCCATGATGAACGGCTCAGATCCGTCAACGCGTATCTTCCGAGATGCCTGCCACCGGCTCGCCCAGCCGAGCTACCGAACAGCTCAGCCGAGCAGCCGAGCTACTGGGCGCGGAAGGACTTCAAAACGTCCAACTCGGCACCTCGGTCCAACAGTCCTGATGCGCCGAACCGAGGTGCCGGGGTACCGACCCTCGTATATGGCAAAAAGTCGTCCCGAGGCGAAGTCACCGTCGGATCTCTTCAAAATTCGCGACGGAATCTGATGGACGGTTCAGATCGTGCCACGCCCACAAAACGACAAGATAACGTTTTCTCGTGATCTGAACCCCATCCTCGTGATGCGCGCCATGATGAACGGCTCAGATCCGTCCACGTGTATCTTCCGAGATGCCTGCCACCGGCTCGCCCAGTCGAGCTACCGAACAGCTCAGCCAAGCAGTCGAGCTACTGGGCGCGGAAGGACTTCAAAACGTCCAACTTAGCACCTCGGTCCAACAGTCCTGATGCGCCGAACCGAGGTGCCGGGGTACCGACCCTCGTATATGGCAAAAAATCATCCCGAGGCTCGTCATGACACCGCAACCCTCGGACCATCCGAACCGAGGCACCGAGCCATCTAGCCGAAGAGTCTAGCCGCCGAACCGAGGTGCCGGGGTACCGACCCTCGCATATGGTGAAAAATCACACCGACCCACATCAGCTGTTGGAACTTGTGAAAAAACGTGCTCGTCATGATGGACGACCCAGATGATGCCACGTACCTCGGAACCATCGAGCCGAGGCACCAACCGCCCGAGCCGAGGCACTGGGCCTCGAGATACCAATCCGAACCGAGGCACAGACCCGCCGAGCCGAGGTGCCGGGGTACCGACCCTCGTATATGGCAAAAAATCGCTCCGACGCACATCAGCCGTTGGATCTTGAGAAAAAATGCGCTCGTCATGATGGACGGCCCAGATTTGGCCACGTCCACTAAACGACAAGATAGCATTTTATGGAGATCCACGCTGAGATGGACGGCTCAGATGATGCCACGTACCTCGGAACCATCGAGCCGAGGCACTGATCATCCGAACCGAGGCACTTTGCTTCGGCACGCCAGGCCGAGCCGAGGTACCAGGGTACCGACCCTCGTATATGGCGAAAAATCACACCGACCCACATCAGCCGTTGGATCTTGAGAAAAAACGCGCCCGTCATGATGGACGGCCCAGATTTGGCCACATCCACTAAACGACAAGATAGCATTTTATGGAGATCCACGCTGAGATGGACGGCTCAGATGATGCCACGTACCTCGGAACCATCGAGCCGAGGCACTGATCATCCGAACCGAGGCACTGGGCTTCGGCACGCCAAGCCGAGCCGAGGTACCGAGGTACCGAACCTCGCATACGGCGAAAAAACGTGCCGAGGAACAGGGACCACACGATCTCTCCGAAAATCGCGCTCCGCTCTGATCGAGGGCTCTGATGACGCCACGTCATAAATGAATATTAAAAATTCGGTTTTTATTTATTTAAATCATTTTATTTATCTAAAAAATCGCGAAAAATTACCAAAAATTCGGAAAAATTGGCTAAAAATTCCAGGAAATAATTAAAAATTCGGGGGATATTTCCAAGCCTCCGAACGAATAATTATTCCCTAGAACGCGCAGCTAAAGCCCCCGAACGACTGGCTGACGCATCGCGAAATCAGATAAATAGCCTGAAAAAATAGACAAAAACTCGATACACCATATGGCTTCAAGAAGGAGGAAGAAATTGCCTCACCACCCACTTCGGGATTCCAAAAACACCCATTCAGACTTCGATACAACTCCCTTAGCCACTAAAGTAGTCGAACTACTCCTCAAAGACTGAATGACCTCAGCCTTTGGGAGTGGGGGGCTCGTGATATGGCTAAAAATAGGGGTTTAATCAAGACCGTCCAGATGGGGCACGAATCCCGAGATTCGGGGGTGAAACAGTAATTTTACCTACAAAACAGGTCGGAAGCGGGTACTGGGTCTCCTATTCGCAGATCCAGTAACCCGCGAACGGATCCACCACAACCGGGTGCGGGTTTCAACCCGCAACAAACCCGGTCCAGCAGGATAGAATTAGAGTTTCTGATTAATATTAATCAACGACCCTGATTCATACCTACCCTTTCACTGGGGATTAGGGATCACATTCCTTATCTGTATACACAGGAATTACATGCCTAATCTGTTCCCTGAGACGTCTATAAATACCCCCCACCCATCTCCGTTAAGAGGTAATCAATCTTTCACCAGTTTTTGCGCTCTTTCATAGTCTGCCAGATTACTGACTTGAGCGTCGGAGGGTGCGTCGCCGGGAACAACCCCGGTGTCTCGCACTTTTTGCAGGTGCACGGCAGGAACGACGATCGACGCCCGACGGAACAGGTACACAGGTTTTCTATTCAGTTTCCCTAAGAATCCACAAGTTCTATCTGTTTGCCCCCACACCAAATTTAGCGGCAACAGGCATGGTCAGCGAGAAATATAGTGAAATTGGTAGTGGATGCAGCATTACTCTTAACCAAAACGGAACGAGAAACTAGTTACAACACCCAACACCCCCTAGAGAAATTTTATGGGTTGACCTATAAGCAATTATAGAGGGATTTTACCTTTTTGTTTTAGTGAGTAATTTTACAAACTCCAGGAACGATATTGTTATCATATTCTGCATGTTCTAGGATGTAAGTTAATTAATCACAGTCATAATCTCAGAATGTATCAGCACAAAATTGGACAGTTCATCATTCTGTACAATCTTGCTATCTAATTATACATTTCCCTGATAAAGCATTTATTAAATTTAGCTTGTTTATTTACCAAACAAATTTAGTGCATTTGCTGCTGCTCTACAACCACAAGATTGAGAGAACGGTTGTTTTCTGCAACAGATAACCTAATTTTAGTATCCGTGTAGTTTTAACATGCATGAAACAAGTAATTCTCTTAATTTAGAAAGGGAGAAGACATCTCGCTTCCTATTGTCTGAACAGTGGGTCCCACCTCCCCCCCCCCTCCGCCTCCTGAAGGTGGGGCCCACTTCAGATCGTTCCATCGTCGTTTGTGAAATTACGAATTAGCTTCCAATATTTTGTTCAAAATCTAAAGAGAGAAAGGTATTCGCGTGTTTTTGTTTAAGATATGTTGTTCTTCATTTCATTGTCATTGATATATATATAATTCACGGGTATTTTGATTCTCACGGATATCATTAGGCTAGGCGTCGCAAAATTTAAATTACGTTGTATTTTTGTTATTTTTTTAGAAGTTGTATAAAGAAAAATGGGGAGGAAAGGCAAGTGGTTTGGCACTGTTAAAAGGGTATTCAACCACGAAACAAAGGAGAAAATCGGCCAGGTAATAAAACTATTCTTAGTTTCTTCAGTTGGCCGTTGCATGCAAAGCCTCAATTTTTGTTTTCTCTGTGTTTAAAATTTGTATAGAAAAAGAGTAGATCCGTGAAGGAAATGACAATTGGATGCTGTTATTTGGAGCCAGACTTGCGCGAAGATTTAGCTCCTCACAGCGCAGTTTTCCCTCTTCCTCTTCTTCGAGAAGAGGTTAGTTTGGCTTACCCTGAGAATGATCACAAGAAAGAAGAGGTGAAAGAGGCTTACACCGAGATTGATCGCAATGACGAGGATGTTAAAATGGCTTGTGTTGAGAACGATCATACTGATGACGATAATAAGTTGGTGTTTCTTGGGAACATTGATGATAACAAGCGTGAGAACGTAAAATTTAAGGAATATGCTGCAGCGACTGCGATCCAGGCTGAATTCAGAGGATATGTGGTATAAAAATTCTTTTATCTTTTATGTCAAATGCATAGTTTTTTTTATATATAACATAAACAGATTAATGATTAGCCCTTTGTGTATTATAAGTTTTTTCATGGTGACAATTTATTTGGTGTAAGGTACATGACATAATATGTCTTTTAAGTTTTCGTGTTAATAAAGCAAGTAGGGAAAATTGATAGAACACCTAAAATAGACAATATGCAGATTTAATTAATTAATTAATTAATTATTTGTAAATTTCTTTCAATCAAAATATCAAATATGTTGTTTGTGATTGGAAAACTTGCAAACAAGCAGTTTGATGATAACATATGATGAATATTAAAGTACACAATTTGAAGTGATCAGGAAACTCTTTTGGTCTGGCTGTGATTGCAAACATCATTTTGAAGTTGATCGCACTGATTTTGAATTTTCTTTCCAAAGGTAAGGAAAGGAATGCAAGCTGTAAGAGGAACAATGAGACTGAAGTCAATGATACACAGCGATGCTGTACGAAAACAAGCTGCATCTGCGCTGCTTTGTATGCAGATGATGGTACGAGTTCAGGCACAGATTCGTTCAAGAAGAATCAAAATGGCGGAGGAGAACAAGGCTATTGAGAGTCAACAAGAGTTGAAGTTCGAAAGGGAGCTAGAGAAATTAAAGGTAATTGCATCATCGCTTTTCAGTACTTAACATACTTCCCAACTTGTTTGTCAAATATTGTCTAGTTACTTGAACTGAATAACTTTCACAAAAAATGTCGACAATCTGACTTGACTTCAATAATCTGACTTCAATTTGAGCGATCAGCCATTCAAATTGAAAACCCACATTGTTCGATATCATCTAAGCACTAAAAATACCTTCAGAATTTACATACATCCCTGCTTAAAACTAGTTTAAAAACTGCCCTTCTTTTGGTTATACAAAAGTTGGCGGTTGTTTCTGATTGCTTTTTGGGTGAGTGGTGAGATACTGATCCTATAACTTGATAGCAGCTGCAGCAGGAAGATGAATGGGATGACAGCATTCGAACAACAGCTCAATATAATGCACATCGAAAATACAAGCAAGAGGCTGCTATAAGAAGAGAGCGATCGTTGTCCTATGCTCACCGGGTAACCACCATTTATCTCTAATTCATCATGCATATAGCTACTTACATATATAAATACTGACAATCATACTAGTTTTAGCGGACTTCTTTCACAGTGCTACTAAGAACGAAAAGAGTAGTGTGGAACTAGTATATTAAAAGTAGCACGATTGCAAAAAACCAATCAGTTCTCCTACTCTTCAGTGCCCTAACCCTTAGAATGTACATGTACAAATGCAACAGTGGAAGAGGAGCTCCCCGAGAGCGGCAAACATGACGTTCATGGAACCCACGACTGAATGGGGTTGGTCCTCGACGGATTGCTGGGAGAACAACCATATCCTAACAGACAAAACAGCCACCCACGACTACGCTCCTCTCAAGAGCGCAAGCTGTAGGGTCACCGGGATTAATGAGACAGGAAAAGCCTGTGGTAACGAAGAAGCCAAAAATCCTTCTGGAAAGGCCAAGACCCGGTTCTATAGTTTGTCGATGAATATGTCGAAGAAACGACCGGCTTTTCCGACGGGTGGTTTGCCATCTCCTTCCACTCCAAGTCCAAGGAGACATTCTGGGCCTCAAAAGTTGTAATCTGGCTTACCTGATAGCCTGATTTCGAAGGTTAAAACTGGGTTGAGGGGGTACCTTGGTACAGAGTATTAATTGCTTGTACTGGATTTGTTTAAGCAAGGGGTTGTTTCTTTGAGGGAATGTGACATGATTTTTGCATGTGTTTGGTTTGTTCTTTTGTGATCTTCATCAATGGATCTTTTTTCTATTGAGATCCATAAGGAATATGATTCAATTTTTTTTATTTACTATCGGTGATCAGTCAGGTATCAGAGACATCATAAACTATTGGAGTGACTTATTTGGAACTGGAGGTAGAAATATGCCATTTTTCTGATCAAGAAACCCTCCAACCCTCGCATTTTTAATTAACAAAGCCGCTAACATTGGCATTTTTAATTGAGAAACTCCGTGCCTTCAAAGGTGATGGGGTTTCTGTACCAAAAGATTACGGAACGGAGTTTCTTAATTAAAAATGAAAATCAAGGGGGTAACTTCATTTTCCCCCAATATACTAATTAAAATTTGCATACATTTTCCTACTAGTCAATAAATAAGACATAACTGCAACTATCAAATAGTTTGCATACTGATACTACTTAAGAAAATAGCTTCTTAGAGTATCTGTAGTCGTTGACTATTTACTCATTTTTGAATAAAATAGAGAAAAAAGAGCTACACTCATTGGCTATATACCCAAAATTTGGATTTTTGGTGAACAGTGGTCGGCTATATTTGAAAGACGATATAGAATTTTGGAAAAAATAGCCAACGAAAGATGATTTTTCGTCCGTTCAAACGGACGAACGATCATCTTTCGTCGCTGGATTTTTTCCCTTTTTTTTCATTATATGAGAAGGAAAATGAATGAGACGAAATAGCTGGAAATAGCTGGGATGTTGCTTCATTTTCTGTCCCTGCTCATTTAAAAAAAAAAAAAAATGGAACGGCCGGGAAATGAGAAATGAACGGATTTCCTGTCTGTCGTTTTTTTTTTTAAAATAAAAAATAAAAAATTCGAACAGACAGGAAATGAGCTGACGAAAAATTTTCCGTTAGTTACCATAATATCCTCAAAGTTCAAATTTATTTATAACATAATTATTTACAAAAGCGTCACTTATATAAATAAAGGTTTGTGCTGCTAGTGATAATTTGTAAAGAGTATGTATGAATAAAGGGAGGTTTCAGGTTCGAGGTCAGATTACGGCTCATTAATTACTTTATAAATTTAAATTTTTTTGATTAGAACATGCATTACACGTGCAAGTTACTAGTTTTATTATAATATTAGATATTAGAGTTAGAGATGAGATAAGTGACTATTGGTGTGACCTATGCGCAAAAAAGGCTTTAAATAAACATTTCGGGTTGGGTTCAGTCGGCAAATATAGGCTTTAGAGCATCCATTGTCGTTTTCTAAAAACCCAAAAAATAGCAATAGGTTTAGAAAAAACTCTCACAGTCGTTTGCTAAAAACTCATAATTTAGGATAGAAATGAACAGTATAGCCCACAAATGAGGCTAAAGAAGGCAAATACAAAATTTTGATAGAAGGACCGGAAACTGTGGACTACAACCCACAAATTGAGGCCAAAACAGTAAAATACGAAATATCAAGAAAGTGATCGAAAACATTGCACTATAGCCCACAAATTGAGGGAAATGAAAAATCTCACGAAAGTGCTCGAAAACTGTGGACAACCCACACTTAAGTACGAAATATCATGAATGTGATCGAAAATAGTGTTGCTCTAGCCTACAAAATGAGGGAAATAAAAAATCTCACGAAAGTTGCCGAAAACTGGGGACTATAGCCCATAAATGAGGTTAAAGAAGAAAAATACTAAATTTTGATAAAATGGACGGAAACTGTGGACTACAACCGACAAATTGAGGCCAAAATAGTAAAATACAAAAGATCATGAAAGTGACTGAAAACAGTGTACTTCCACAAAATGAGAGAAATAAAAATCTCACGAAAGTGACCGAAAACTGTGGACTATAGCCCACAAATGAGGCTAAATAAGACAAATACAAAATTTTGATAAAAGGCCCGGAAACTGTGGACTACAACCCACAAATGAGACCAAAACACTAAAATACGAAATGTCATGAATGTGATCGAAAACAGTGTACTATAGCCCACAAATTGATGGAAATTAAAAATCTCACGAAAGTGCCTGAAAACTGTGGACTATATAGCCCACACATGAGACTGAAACAGTCAAATACAAAATTGTACGAAAAGGGTCGGAAACTGTGGACTATAATCCACAAAAGGAGGCCAAAATAGAATTATATGAAATATCATGAATGTGATCGAAAACAGTGTGCTATAGCTCACAAAATGAGGAAAATAAAAAATCCGAGGAAATTGGCCAAAAACTGCGGACTATAGTCCACAAATGAGGCTAAAGAAGGCAATTACAAAATTTTGCTAAAAGGGCCGGAATCTGTTGACTACAACCCACAAATTGAGGTCAAAACAGTAAAATACGAAATATCATGAAAGTGATCGAAAACATTGTACTATAGCCCACAAATTGAGGGAAATAAATAATCTCACGAAAGTGCCCGAAAACTGTGGACTATAGCCCACACTTGAGACTAAAACTTTAAAATACAAAATTGCACGAAAACGGTCGGAAACTGTGGACTATAATCCACAAAAGGAAGCCAAAACAGTAAAGTACGAAATATCATGAATGTGATCAAAAACAGTAATGCTATAGCCTACAAAATGAGGGAAATAAAAAATCTCACGAAAGTTGCCGAAAACTGGGGGCTATAGCCCATAAATGAGGCTAAAGAAGAAAAATACTAAATTTTGATAAAATGGACGGAAACTGTGGACTACAACCGACAAATTGAGACCAAAATAGTAAAATACTAAAGATCATGAAAGTGATCGAAAACAGTGTACTATAGTCCACAAAATGAGGAAAATAAAAATCTCACGAAAGTGGCCGAAAACTGTGGACTATAGCCCACAAATGAGGCTAAAGAAGACAAATACAAAATTTTGATAAAAGGCCCGGAAACTGTGGACTACAACCCACAAATTGAGGCCAAACAACTAAAATACGAAATGTAATGAATGTGATCGAAAATAGTGTGATGGAAATTAAAAATCTCACGAAAGTGCCTGAAAACTGTGGACTATAGCCCACACATGAGACTGAAACAGTCAAATACAAAATTGTACGAAAAGGGTCGGAAACTGTGGACTATAATCCACAAAAGGAGGCCAAAATAGAAATATACGAAATATCATGAAAGTGCTCGAAAACATTGTACTATAGCCCACAAATTGAGGGAAGTAAAAAATCTTACGAAAGTGCCCGAACACTGTGGACTATAGCCCACACATGAGACTAAAACAGTCAAATACAATATTGCACGAAAACGGTCGGAAACTGTGGACTATAGCCACAAAAGGATGCCAAAACAGAAAAATACGAAATATCATGAATGTGATCGAAAATAGTGTGCTATAGCCCCACAAAATGAGGGAAATAAAAAATCTCATGAAAGTGGCCGAAAACTGTGGACTATATAGCCCACAAATGAGGCTAAAGAAGGCAAATACAAAATTTTGCTAAAAGGGCCGAAAACTGTGTACTATAACCCACAAATTGAGACCAAAACAGTAAATTACGAAATATCATGAAAGTGATCAAAAACAGTGTACTATAGTCCACAAAATGAGGGAAATAAAAAATTTCACGAAAGTGGCCGAAAACTATAGACTACAGCCCACAAATGAGGCTGAAGAAGACAAATACAAAATTTTGATAAAAGGGTCGGAAACTGTGGACTACAACCCACAAATTGAGGCCAAAACAGTAAAATAAGAAATATCATGAAAGTGATCGAAAACAATGTACTGTAGCCCACAAATGAGGCTAAAGAAGACAAATACAAAATTTTGATAAAAGGGTCGGAAACTGTGGACTACAACCCACAAATTGAGGCCAAAACAGTAAAATACGAAATATCATGAAAGTGGTCGAAAACAATGTACTGTAGCCCACAAATTGATGGAAATTAAAAATCTCACGAAAGTACCTGAAAACTGTGGACTGCCCACACATGAGACTAAAACAGTCAAATACAAAATTGTACGAAAATGGTTAGAAACTGTGGACTATAATCCACAAATGGAGGCCGAAATAGAATAAACGAAATATCATGAATGTGATCGAAAACAGGGTGCTATATAGCCCACAAAATGAGGGAAATAAAAAATCACACGAAAGTGGCCGAAAACTGTGGACTATAGCCCACAAATGAGGCTAAAGAAGGCAAATACAAAATTTTGCTAAAAGGGCCGGAAACTGTTGACTATAACCCACAAATTGAGGCCAAAACAGTAAAATACGAAATATCATGAAAGTGTTCGAAAACAGCGTACTATAGTCCACGAAATGAGGGAAATAAAAAGTCTCACGAAAGTTGCCGAAAACTGTGGACTATAGCCCACAAATGAGGCTAAAGAAGACAAATACAAAATTTTGAAAAAAGGACCGGAAACTATGGACTACAACCCACAAATTGAGGCCAAAGCAGTAAAATACGAAATATCATGAAAGTGATCGAAAACATTGTACTATAGCCCACAAATTGAGGGAAATGAAAAATCTCACGAAAGTGCTTGAAAACTGTGGACTATAGCCCACAAATGAGGCCAAAGAAGGCAAATACAAAATTTTGCTAAAAGGGCAGAAAACTGTGGACTATAACCCACAAATTGTGGCCAAAACAGTAAATTACGAAATATCATGAAAGTGATCGAAAACAGTGTACTATAATCCACAAAATGAGGGAAATAAAAAATCTCACGAAAGTGACCGAAAACTGTGGAATAGCCCACAAATGAGGCTAAAGAAGACAAATACAAAATTTTGATAACAGAGCCCGAAACTGTGGACTACAACCCCCAAATTGAGGCCAAAACTGTAAAATACGAAATATCATGAAAGTGATCGAAAATATTGTACTATAGCCCACAAATTGATGAAATTAAAAATCTCACGAAAGTGCCTGAAAACGGTGGACTATAGCTCACACATGAGACTAAAACAGTCAAATACAAAATCGTACGAAAATGGTCGGAAACTGTGGCTTATAATCCACAAAAGGAGGCCAAAATAGAAATATACGAAATATCATGAATGTGATCGAAAACAGTGTGCTATAGCCCACAAAATGAGGAAAATAAAAAATCACACGAAATTGGCCGAAAAATGTGGACTATAGCCCACAAATGAGGCTAAAGAAGACAAATACAAAATTTGATTAAAAGGACCGGAAACTGTGGACTACAACCCACAAATTGAGGCCAAAACAGTAAAATACGAAATATCAAGAAAGTGATCGAAAACATTGTACTATAGCCCACAAATTGAAGGAAATGAAAAATCTCACGAAAGTGCTCGAAAACTGTGGACTATAGCCCACACATGAGACTAAAACTGTCAAATACAAACTTGCACGAAAACGGTCGGAAACTGTGGACTATAATCCACAAAAGGAAGCCAAAACAATGAAGTACGAAATATCAGGAATGTGATCGAAAATAGTGTTGCTATAGCCTACAGAATGAGGGAAATAAAAAATCTCACAAAAGTTGCCGAAAACTGTGGACTATAGCCCACAAATGAGGCTAAAGAAGAAAAATACAAAATTTTGATAAAATGACAGGAAACTGTGGACTACAACCCACAAATTGAGGCCAAAATTGTAAAATACGAAAGATCATGAAAGTGATCGAAAACAGTGTACTATACTCCACAAAATGAGGGAATTAAAAATCTCACGAAAGTGGCCGAAAACTGTGGACTATAGCCCACAAATGAGGCTAAAGAAGACAAATACAAAATTTTGATAAAAGGCCCAGAAACTGTGGACTACAACCCACAAATTGAGGCCAAAACACTAAAATACGAAATGTCATGAATGTGATCGAAAACAGTGTACTATAGCCCACAAATTGATGGAAATTAAAAATCTCACGAAAGTGCCTGAAAATTGTGGACTATATATAGCCCACGCATGAGACGGAAATAGTCAAATACAAAATTGTACGAAAAGGGTCGAAAACTGTGGACTATAATCCACAAAAGGAGGCCAAAATAGAATTATATGAAATATCATGAATGTGATCGAAAACAATGTGCTATAGCTCACAAAATGAGGAAAATAAAAAATCCGAGGAAATTGGCCGAAAACGGTCGGAAACTGTGGACTATAATCCACAAAAGTAGGCCAAAACAGTAAAATACGAAATATCATGAATGTGATCGAAAACAGTGTGCTATTGCCCACAAAATGAGGGAAATAAAAAATCACACGAAAGTGGCCAAAAAGTTTGGACAATATAGCCCACAAATGAGGTAAAGAAGGCAAATACAAAATTTTGCTAAAAGAGCCGAAAACTGTGAACAATAACCCACAAATTGAGGCCAAAACAGTAAAATACGAAATATCATGAAAGTGATCGAAAATAGTGTACTATATAGTCCACAAAATGAGGGAAATAAAAAATCTTACGAAAGTGGCCGAAAACTGTGGACTATAGCCCACAAATGAGGCTAAAGAAGACAAATACAAAATTTTGATAAAAGGGCCCGAAACTGTGGACTACAACCCCCAAATTGAGGCCAAAACTGTAAAATACGAAATATCAAGAAAGTGATTGAAAATATTGTACTATAGCCCACAAATTGATGAAATTAAAAATCTCACGAAAGTGCCTGAAAATTGCTCACACATGAGACTAAAACAGTCAAATACAAAATTGTACGAAAATAGTCGTAAACTGTGGACTATAATCCACAAAAGGAGGCCAAAATAGAAATATACGAAATATCATGAATGTGATCCAAACCCTGACCTCATCTCCTTCCCTCCTCGTTGTCGTCGCTTCCCGACCGCGACTAACGCACTCACCTCCACCACCCTGCTCTGCACCCTCCGTCGCCTCCTGCACCCCCTTCACCTCCACCACTGCCCTCTACTGCAGACAACCATCGTTGTCAACCGCCGCTGCCGACATAGTCGATCGCCGAAGCCCTGCAGCCGCATCCTGCAACCCCACTACTCCGCTTTTGCAATTACACACAATCTGCAGCCTCGGTAAACTCTTTGCTCTTCTCAAATATTTGTGTTACTGCATTATCATCGCTATAATTTTATTTGATTTATCTGTCGCCCCCAAATATTGAGAGTTTGTGTAGAATTTATCTAGCTGGTTTAATAAATAGCTCTCAATTTGGTAAAATTATTTTGTTTGAGATGGACAGTGTTAATAGACTCTTACTATTATAGTTTGTTTGCAAGTGAAGCTTGCAATATTTGGGTTGACAATAAAATTGCTGTGTACAGTGAAATAATAAGATAAGATGATTGTGTATCTACTTGACGCATAATTTTGTGGCATATTATTTACGTGCTTCTGAGACCCTCTATGATGTCGATTTAGCTATTTTTTTGTTTCCTTTTTCCGTGTTAACCATTATGCCAGCTTAATTCTAGGTATTGAAAGAGGACTCCTATCAAGTTCTAATTCTTTTAACTAAGATCCTATTCAGATCTTTACTGACACTAATCTGCATGTATATATAGATATTTACGTGCTTTTGAGATCCTCCATGATGTCGATTTAGGCATTTTTTTGTTTCCTTTTTCCGTGTTAACCATTATGCCGGTTTAATTCTAGGGATTGAAAGAGGACTCCTATCAAGTTCTAATTGTTTCAACTAAGATTCTATTCAGATCTTTACAGACACTAACCTGCATGTATATATGGATATTTACCTGCTTCTGAGACCATCCTTGCTTCTGAGACCCTCCTGTAGCCCTGTAGCTGTAGTGTAGTAATGCTTCTTCAATGGCGCTTTATTCCCCTTAGGTTGTTCAATTGGTGCAAAAGTCTTGGAGTTATTTAGTTTATCTGGTTTTGAGCTCATTATTTGCACGCGGAGAGGCATTAGTTTTGTGATTTAAGCTCTTTGTAACAGAGTTCGAAGAACATTCTTTGTTGTTGTTGTCGTCGTCTTATTGTTTTGTATTTTTCTAGTTGTTGAGCAATTTGGACCAGAATTTAAGAATGAAGTTTTTTATAACTGAAAGTAGTAGAATGTTTTTACCTGAGTTTGTAGGTAGCCATATATACTTATTTCCTTAAATGCAATTCATTTAATTATTTATTTGTAACATATATACGTTAGTTGCCCACCCCTATTAGTTGGGGAAAATGCTTTGTTATTGTGAGTTCAGTCGAATTCTACTTTAGTATGAATTCCTTCTGGTCCTTTCCATTAGTCATATTTCTTGAATCAGCACTCCTGATTCCTTCCAGTTTAGAATTTGTGGGGAAGTAATTATCGTATCTGTATAAGCCAGTCTGGAATCTAAAACTAGAAATTTATTGATTCAAACATCTGTTTGATTTTGTTATTCTCAATTATTCGACAGACTGTCAAAACAGTTTAAAATTTTGTAATACATCATATGTAATCCAGTTCTAATATGTAGTTTTAACTTTAGGCTTCACATTTCAGACCATATATTTATTGACTTATTGTGGAACTAAATTTGCCCGTGGGCACACGTTTTTGGAACGATACAACATATAAAAAGTTTTGTAAACAGTAAAACAACAATTATATATGTAGTTCAAGTTTGAATAGCATGACAAAAATTAGTTGTAAATAAAAGTCCATGTTTTTATTAGTGTATGTTGAAAAATAATTATAAATGGGAGTGTAAAATCCAATTTCTTAAAACTTGGAGTGTTAAAAATGATGAAATTTAACTATTGAAGAGATATTTGTTATTTTCAATGTAATATGAGCAAAAAAAAAGAGCATAAAAAATCTAAAAATTTACAAACTTGAAACCTGGAAATCTAAATTTGTGAGTAAACAGAGAGAAAATGAGAGAGAGAAAAATATGAAAAAGTGAAAAAAAGAGAGCAATAAAGTAATGAGTTACGTTCTTTTAGTTTCGGGGAAAAAAGGTTTTGGGGGAAAAACTTTTTGAAGGAAAAATATATTTTGGGAGAGTGAATCTGAACCGTTGATTTTGTTTCAATTGAAGAGAAACCACTAGATAGTTTTTTTTTTCAAATTGTCTTGTGTTTTATTATATATACTAGGTTTGCCTGTTGACATGTGCCTACGACACGTCTTCGAAATGGTGCACATTGTTTGTGCACATTGTTTGATCATATAAAATAATTTTGGAGGTCCAGCAAATTATATGAGGAGTAATGCTTCATCCACTACCAATTTCAGTACCATTTTGTTCACTACCTTAGGTGACATACTTCTATTGAAGAGTTCTCCCACCTACTCTATCTTTCCCTACCTATTGAATTGTGCCACCTAAGGTAGTGAAGAGAAATGTAGTGAAATTGGTAGTGGATGTAGCATTACTCTTATATGAGAAACTTTTGGGCATCTAGCAAAAAACATATTATATGATTTTTTGAATTTTATGAATTATTTTAAAAGTTTTTAAATTTTTATTTTTTATAGTTTTTTAATTTTTTAAAATTTTTAAAATTTTTAATTTTTTGAATAGAAAAGGGAGGGAGGGAGGGAGAGAAAAAAAATTAAATAAATATAGGAGTTGTTTTGGGTGGGAGATTTGAATTTGAGTTTTGGGGGAAAACTTTTGGGGAGAAATATATGTTTTGTGAGGTTAGATCTGGACCTTTGATTTTTTTAGGAATTGAAGGAGAGCCACTTGATAGCTTTCTCTGTAATTTATTATATAGATGATTGTGTTTGTACCTTCATAAAACAGCAATTTAAAAGCCTTAATCATTTTCTCAATCTAGTTATACAATACTGTCATTGTTGCATGTATAGTACTGCAAGTCGTTAAAAATTCTTGTTACCGTTCCTCGTAAAGTACTTACTGATCTTCAACGTTACTGGCCCAATCAAAATCCTGCACGTACCATCTTAATGCATAACAATTTAAATTGGGATAGGAAGAGTAATTGCAATGTCGGGCAATTTGTCTCTCAAATTTGTAACTCTCTTGTTATAATAGTAAAAATTTATGCCGATGGATCTCTGGAAATGATTGATTGATGGAAATTAAACAACTTTCTTGAAAGAGCCACTTTTTCTCGAGAATTTTTTGTTTTCATCTACCTAAATTCCCACCATCTTCGTATCCAAGAATTAAACAAAATTTTGTCTAAATTAAACGCTTGTAGGTAAACAGAGTTCCGTTGCTCTCTTTCTTGTCGATTCCACGCTATATCTATAGCTTTCCACTGACATGGACTAACCAAAATATGGGATTGGTCAAAAATGATTTCACACAAGAAATATGTATGTGTTTTGACAGGCCCCCATCGAGTTATCACTTGTGGGCCGGAAGGCAGGGATGATGTATATGATTTGGACATCCAATGCTCTCACGCTTAACATAACTTGGATACTCGAGAACTCTTCTGCAGCAATGACATTTTCTACTGATAAGATCAACACAAACAAAGAGAAAGGGAACGACCCTGATGATACGAGTTGCATGCCTGAATCGAAAATGTTAGATATCCGATCCAGGCTTTTGGCTTTTGTAAGGATTTTGCTGAGTTGCATTGAATTACTAGCTAGAGCTAGCTAGAGTTTGAGACAAATAGTACTCATTAATGTAAAAGATATGCTGAAGTTTGACTCAGAATGACCAAACAAAGTTATAACTACACATACTAGTATAATGTACGTGCGATGCACGTCTACAAAAAGAAAAGTAATCAAATTAAATGAATATATATCGAATAAGAAAAAAAATAGTTTATATTTGAATGTTTTGATTTGGGCTACACGTGCGGTACACATTTATATTTGTTGGATATAGTTTCGACGTGTATTATACGTGTTTATTTATAAATAGTTACAAAATTAGGGTTTATTAGTTACAAACCCCAACTCTCCCATTAAAATAGTAGAGATATCGGCTCTATTTGGAGTAGAAAATAGGGTTCAAAATGCAATATATCCATGCAAGTTGGTGAATTGGAAGTCTAACATGTAGTGTAGACAACACTTTCCATATCAGCACCTAAATTGCTTTACCATGTTATATTTCATGATGATAAGTAGTGGTAATAGTACTACAGTTTTGTAGACTACTTTGTACAACAAAAAAAGAAATGTGTGTTTAGTGTATGAATGTATGATCACACGCACGACTCCTACCTAAGTTTTCCAATGGTGTTGAGGATCGGGACCTTCAGGGACCTCACGCTGGTATTTTAGTGCATGAAACTATCCCTGTTAAAAAATTTAATACCAAAACATCCCTCTCGCTAACTGAGTTAGCGCGCCTAGTAATTTTCTTCGCGCTAACTCAGTTAGCGTGCTGTAGGGGATACAACTTTTCCCCTCTAGTTTGGGTGTGCAAAAAAACTCATCCAATATAGACACGCTAACTCCGTTAGCGTGCGTGTTTAAACCACTCGCGCTAACGGGGTTAGCATTCGTAGATGGGACAGTATGGGGACTACCTCAAACAAGGGTGTGGGTAAAAAATCACAAAGTATAGACACGTTAACTCAGTTAACGTGCCTATTATTACCAAGGCCGTTAATTGAGTTAACGACTGTGAAAATTTCAAGTTTCCAAAAGGTTGAAACTTTCTGGAAATTGGAGATACTCACACACGTTAACTGTCTATTCCTACCAAGGCCGTTAACTGAGTTAATGACTATGAAGATTTTAAGTTTCCAGAAAGTTAAAACTTTCTGAAAGTTGGAGATATTTAAGCTCTTATTTTTCTGTTTGAATTAGTAGGGAATAATCAATGTGATTCTAATGTTGAGTTCGAATTAAATATATGTGGAATATAGAATTTAATTGATTTCTTATTTGTGCGAAAGTAGAAGCTGTGGATAGTAGTCTGGGGGCACTTCACAAATGTACAAACATGCTACCTAACCTTTATGATTTGGCAGGGGGCATGCTGGTTGACATGGAGTTGATTTCTTATAAGAAGTAGGATAGTATCCCACTAATTATGTTGGTTGGGATATATCATAGATTTTGTTAGTTATATGGTTTTATGTAGAAAGCTTTTTTGCCATGTTTCAACTCTAGCACCATGTTATTTCAATACTATGCCCATGTGTCTGGAATGGAGGAGAAAGTGCAACCACTTTATATTATCATGCTTTCTTAGCTCAATAGTTTTTCCTGCAAGTTTTCAGCACCTTTTGAATGTTATATGTTTTGCAGGTATCCGAGTACCATGACTATAAAACAGATAGTGCCATTCCTAGTGGCATTTACTCTAGAATAGAATACATGGAAGGCGAAGAGGACATACAACTTTCATGGTTCAATGTTGGTGTACTTGTTACCAAGCTGCCACTAGAAATTTTAAGAGGCGACTTATATGTTAACCAAACAATAATGTAAATATCCTAATTCAGATGTTAACCACACAATAATAATTATATTAGTTTTGTTTGTTTCCCTCACTTTTTTATTGTAATCTACTTGGTGGCTTACCAGTTGTACTAGTAGCAAACTCCTCCATTTTGGGTCTAGTTCTTTTTTCTGTGTGTCTTATAATATGGAAATTTGAAGTACCGATATACACATTATGGTCTTCTATTGTATGAAAATAGGATGTGGTCGTTTTTTTCCTTCTTTGATTCTAGATGAGTTTTTGTTGTTAAAAAGAAAATCCAGATTAACTATAATTTTCCTCGAATGCAGGATTGTGCAGGTTAATGTTTCATGTAATTGATTATTGAAGTTGTAACATAAGAGTATCATTACTAGATAAATCAAGATACAAACGATGTTATTTTGTCTTTCTGTTGCTTATTCTAGCTCCCTTAAAGAAGTTTCAATATCCCCCAAATGCATCTGAAAGACGATTCATAGTTTTAAATAAAACAGGCGACGCTATGCCTAGAACAAAGCTAATTGATATTGGTTTGGTTCTAACTTGCTTGTGAAAAAACTAATGAAGGTTCAGGTGCTAGCTCCAGAGGAGAGTCCTTGTAGGTTGTTGTTTATCATCCAAACCCAATAGAAATACTGGAAACAACATAAACAATGCTCAAAATGCCTTGAAACAACCTAAACATAGCTTAAAATGCGTGGAGACAACATAAACTGAACTCACGATGCCTGGAAACAACATAAACATAGCTCAAAATGCGTGGAAAAAACATAAACTGAGCTCAAGCCGCCTGGAAACAAACATAAATAGAGCTTAAGGTGGTGGAAACGCAAAAAAAGAGAGCACCAAAAATTACTGTATGTGAAATTGTGATTTATATACAAATTCTTGATTCAAAAATTATACAAACTCAAATTGTACAACCTCAACAAGTATACAAACTCAAAAATTATACAAACTCAAATTATACAAATGATTGAAACTCCCTAAGAGTTTATTTGGTAAAGTATCAAACAAATCATATTGTTGCTGATGCTTTGCTTGTTGTGGGACTATTGCACATTAGCCAATTCATTTTGACCACACAAGTACCCCTGAGGGTAATATGGTCATTTTGACCATACAAATACCCCCTTCTCTCCTTCTCTCTCAGTTACTCTCACCTAGGGCGGGCAATGGGTCGGGTTTGCGTCGGATCCATATAGGCCCGAGCCCGAAGTTGAAAACATAGCCCCGAACCCGACCTGATTTTTCTTTGGGCTTAACAAATTTGGCCCGAGCCCGGGCCCGAATTAGGCCCAAAAATAGAATCGGGCTTAGGCCCAAAATATTTATGCATGTTCTAATATATAACTTTCCCATAAAAAAAACTATATAAAAAATAATATACGATAAAAAAATTAACAATAATAGGAATACTATAAACTTTAGAGTAATTAACATCTAATTTGTCTATTTTAATTTAATTTTATATACAATGCATAATTTATCTATCTATAAACTTTAACACTCATTTCAACTTACATGAATATTCTCTTTATAAAAATTCATACATAAATATACATGTTGTATATAAAAACATACACATGCACATATAAAAATTTGATTTGGGCCCATCGGGCCTAAGCACTTGGGCCTAAACCCGGCCGGAATTTTCCTCGGGCCTAAAAAATTGAGCCCGAGCCTGGCTCGAAATGAGAATTATTAGTCCAAAGCCGCTAATTATCGGGTCAGACCTAGGCGGGCCCTGATCGGGTTCGAGCCAATTGCCACCCTTACTCTCACCCTCTTCTCCCCCAGGAAATGATTTGTAATATAACAACACTACTAACACAACTTAGAATGCTCATAAACATCATAAACAGAGCACAAAAACAAAAGAAGCAGCATGCCTTTCTTAAAGCTTGTATAAAATATTGTTTGTCATCATTGCCTACACCAACACACAATAAAACAGAGCTGAAATAAAATTTAAAAGGAATAAACAGAGTGAGGAACTTCCCTCAAGAATGAGTGTGTTTGGAACTATCTCCAAAGTAGGAACTAGGAATCTACTTCTTGTGTAATGCCTCCACTAATCAAAACTCAATAAAGAGATACTCAGTCCAGCTCAAACTACAAATTTAAAAAACAATATGACCAAAGATTGATTCGATTTCAACTAAAAGTGTTAAATTTTACCTATCTAGTTTGTTTGGAAAATTTTGAAGCGCCATTCTACAACAGCGCAGTTATCAATTTAGGGACAAAATCAAAAAACATAACCTAAAATCAAAATATTTGTGTGGTTAACATCTGAATTAGGATATTTTGGTTAATTCCCAAAACTCATTACCAACAATTTCCTCATACAATCTTCAACCACGTTTCAACTATATATATATATATATATATATATATATATATATATATATATATATATATATATATATATATATATATATATATATATATATATATATATATATATATATATATATATATATATATATGTTACCACTAATTCTGGTGTGGGGGTAAACAGATGAGATTTGTGAGTTCGTGGAGAAACCTGAATAGCGGATCCAAGCTTGCTGATCCCTGCCGCTCACCTGTAAGGAAGTGCAATACACCGGGGTTGATTCCGGCGACGCACCCTCCGACGCTCTTGTCAGTTAACCAGTGATGATTAAGAAAGAGATTAAGTTGGAAAAAGAGTGATTACCTTGTCACAGTGGTAGGTGGGAGGTATTTATAGTCGCCATGGGAGTGATTAGGGACCTGATTTCCCGTGTAACTGTCAGGAGTAAAATCCTCACAATTGGTTTAGGAAACAAACCCTTGATTCCCGGTGAGAGGGTAACTGCAAATCAGGCCCGTTGATTTGGTCACATCAGTGGCCCTGATTTTCCTCTTGCTGGTCTGGGTTTGTCTTGGGTCGGGACCCATACCCAGTTGGAGTGGTTCCGTTCATGGGTAATTGGATCTGTGAGAAGGAGACCCAGTACCCGTTTCGGACCCATTTGCATGTGAAATTATCGTTTTACCCCTGAGCTTCAAGATTCGTGCCCAATCTGGATGGTTCCGATTTAACCTCATTTTTAGCCATATCACGAGCCCCCCCACTCCTAAAGACTGAGTGTGATCAGCCTTTGAGGAGTAGTTTAACTGCTTTAGTGGCTAGTGGAGTTGTATCGGAGTCCGAATGGAGGGTTTTGAATCTCGAAGGGGGTAGTGAGGTGATTTTTGAAGCTGTGAGCTGTTCTGAAGCCTTGTTGAGTATTTGACGGTTTTTATCTATTTTTTTTGGATTATTTACTTAATTTTGCGATGTGTTAACTAATCGTTCGGGGGCCTTAATAGTACATTCTAGGCAATAATTGTTCGTTCAGGGGCTCAAAAATATTCCCCCGAATTTTTAATTATTTTCTAGAATTTTTAGTTAATTTTCCCAAATTTTTAGCAATTTTTCGCAATTTTTAAATAAATAAAACGATTTAAATAAATAAAAATTAATTTTTAAATACTGATTTATGGCGTGGCCTGATCTGGACCGTTGATCTTAGGCGAGCGCGAATTTCTGAGAGATCTGACGGTTGTAGTCGCTCGGCAGTCATTTTCTCGCTTTTGACGCTCGGATGGGCACTTGCTCGGTTGGCCGACCGGAGGTGTAAGGGTTCGACCGTCCGAGCGACGTGGCGCAATCTGAGCCGTCGGATGGTGGTGCGAATCTCAAGACGGGTGCATTTCCCAAGAGAACGCTATCTTGTCGTTTAGCGCACATGGCAAGATCTAGACCGTTCATCATCAGAAGCATGAATTTCTGGAAGATCCAACAGTTGTGATTGTTCGGGTGCTTTTTTCTTCGTTTTGACGCTCGGATAGGCACTTGCTCGGTTGGCCGACCGGAGATCTGAGGGTTCGGTTGGCCGAGCGACGTTCTGGTCCGCCGGATGAGCACTTGCTCGGTTGGTCGACCGGGGATCTGAAAGTTCGGTTGGTCGAGCAACGTTCTGGGCTGCCGGATGGGCACTTGTTCGGTTGGCCGACCGGAGATCTGAGGGTTCGGTTGGCCGAGCGACGTTCTGGGCCGCCGGATGGGCACTTGCTCGGTTGGCCGACCGGAGATCTGAGGGCTCGGTTGTCCGAGCGACGTGGCGCAACCTGAGCCGTCAGATGGTAGCGCGAATCTTGAGATGGGCTCAGTTCCCAAGAAAATGCTATCTTGTCGTTTAGCGTCGGTGGCAAGATCTGGGCCGTCTGATCGAGATCTTACACGAATGTTGAGGAAAAAGTGAGTTTTCTCCATTTTGATGCTCAGATGGGCACTTGCTCGGTTAGCCGACTGGATGTCTAAAGGTTCGGCAATCCGAGCGTGGTAGCGCGATCCGGGCCGTTGAATGGCAGAACGAATCTCGAGACGGTTCGGTTCCCAAGAGCATTAATGGCGCCCCAGGATTTGTGCGGCGTTCCAACTTCCTGGGGTTATTAAGAATGGCACCCTCCAATTAATGCGTGGCGTTTCAGCTCCCGAGGGTCATAATGGCTGGTTCTTGGAGGGGAGGTTATAAATACCCCACTCCCCTTGTAGTTTCAGTCACAACAATGTTGAGTTTTAGCCATCGGAGGTGTCTGCCTTGGGTGGTTGCTCTTCGGCCATGGTCTCCTCCTGATTCTGACGGCCCCGATGCGGATGTCAGGGTCGGGGGAGATCAGAGCAGAAGAGGTGACGACCGGAGTCAAGGTGGATGCCTGTCTTCTTTTGAAAAATCCTAACCCTGAAGTCGTTGGACGGGTGGTCACTCTTCCGCCGTGATCTTCTCCCGATTCTGACGGTCCCGATGCGGATGTCAGGGTTGGAGAAGATCAGGGCAGAAGGGGTGATGACCGGAGGCCGGACCTGGGGTACAAGGTGCTTCGGAAGGATGGGTGGTCATTCTTCTGCCATGATCTTCTCCTGATTCTGACGGCCCCGATGTGGGTGTCAGGGTCAGCGGAGATCATGGCAGAAGAGGTGATGACCGAAGTCCGAAGTCGAGGGACAAGTTGCTTCGGAATGATTGGTCTCTTCCGATCTCTGTCTTCCTTCCGGGCTGACGGCTTCTGATGGTTATCAGCCCGAAGGAGTTAGAGATGGGAGGTGTGCCGATCTGCTTTTTGACCGGGCCCCACGAGACGGTGGTTTCTCTCCGACCCTTGAACGATTCGTGGTTTCGGCTCCGAGGCCGTAGGCTTCGAGTTGCTCACGGGTGAGAGGGGAACCGACCGAGACCTGGGGCCCGGGGGGGCTCGCCGAGGGCGATGCCTTAAAACTTTTAACCCAAATTCTCTCTAGCTTCTTCCGACAGAGGTGGGGCGTCTGGGTCCGAAGTGCTTTGTCCGGGTGATGTGGCGCGATCTGAACCGTTGGGTGGTGGCACAAATCTCGAGATGGACCCAGTTCCCAAGAAAACGCTATCTTGTCGTTTAGAGTCGCTGGCAGGATCTGGGCCGTCTGATCGAGATCTTACACGAAAGTTGAGGAGAAAGTGAATTTTCTCCGTTTTGACGCTCGGATGGGCATTTGCTCGGTTAGCCGACCAGTCCCTTTGTTGTTGGGTTCGGATCACACGTTGTTCGAGTTTAGATCCTGTTGTGCCGAGCTACTTGACTTGGTGAAAAGACAAAGTCGTTTTGGGCCTTCGTGACGTTTCAAGAGCGGCCCAAAAGTCGCGCCCTTACGTTAGGAAGCCCAAGAGACTTTTCTTTTTACTATAAATCTTCACTCCCCCACCCCAGATCTCATTATTCACTTTCACTTTCTCTCTCAAGTTTTTACTTTTAACCGTCGAAGTTTTTAGCTCCTGGGTGGTGCTGCTAGCTGTCGCGGCAAGGCGTTTCTTTGCTCCGGCGAACTTTTCCGACCGTAACTGTCACTTCAAGGTCAGTCTCTCTCCTTTCTTTTTAGAAAAATGGTTAAGATTACTTCTTCGGATGAGACCCCCGCCTCGGACCAAGTCGTCAGCCGAGCGGGTAAAGGAAAGGAGGTGATAGAGTCGACCGAGCAGACCGTTGTTCAGCCGAGCAAGAGCGGCGAAGTCACCGAGCCACTCCAGGAGGTTGTGGCGAAGTCTCAGAAGGGCAAAGGAGTGGTCACGATAATTGAGCAGCCGAAGATGGCAGGGGCGTTCGGTCGGCAGCCTATCGTTCTGTCGAGTGTGGGGGGTGTTCGGAGCTACTCCGAAGAGATGCTGGAGAAGGTGACCCAGGGCACCGCCAAGTCTGTAGAGGAGAATGAGCCGAGAGAGTTGTCCAAGGTGGATCATACCATTTCGTCTCTTACCGAGGCTGATCTGCATCGGATCCGAACCGGATTCCAGATTCCTGCCGAGTACGGGCTACTTCTCCCCGGACCGGGATTCCGAGCTTCCACATCGTCTTCGCCTGACGCGTGTGTTTTTCCCCTCGACTCCTTGGCTGCCGGGCTTCGTTTTCTGCTTCATCCATTCATTGTCGAGGTTCTAAATTGGTACGGTTTCTGCCCTGCTCAGCTGATGCCGAACACTTGGAGGCACGTCTTGGCTTTTGTTCTTCGGTGTCAAGAGATCGGCGCTGAGCCAAGTTTATTTCTCCTTCGGAGCCTCTACCGCCCTTGTCAGCCGAACAGGAATGAGTAGAGGTTCTACCTCTCGTCGCGGACCGGCGTGAAGTTGATCGAGAACCCGGACTCGATCAAACATTGGAAAGAGAAGTATTTCATTGTCCGAGCTCCCGCACCCTGGGCAATTCCGATAGCTTGGTCGAGGGAAGGCCTGCCCAAGCGAGCGAAGAAGGAGCCGGTATTGAGTGACGAGGAGGCGAAAGTCCTCAAGAAGCTCCTTGCTTTGCCGACGCTAAGTTGGAAAGACATTACCGAGGAAGCTTTGTTTTGGGGGGGTCTCAGTCCGATCGACCCTAGTACGCTTCTGGTATTTTTACTCTTTGCATGAAGTTCTTGAAAAATTTATCTAAGTTTTTTCATTCGGCTTGTGCAGAGTCTTCTAAGATGGACTATAGGGTGTTGATGGCGAAGGCCAAGGCGAAGGAGCAGGAGACGAGAAAGAAGAGACCCTCGACAGGGCCTCAGGGCGGCCGAGCGCCAAAGATACCTTCGGTCCCAAAGACCGCTGACCTGCAGAAGGTCGTCGTTCCGGAGGCCGGTCCTGAGCAGGAGAAGGCCGTGGCCTCCGACCCTCCTGTTTCAGATGCGCCGACTCCACCGGCAAAGGGAGATGCTCCCGGCTTGTCGAGCGGCGCGTTTGACGTGAGCAAGGTGTTATCCCTCCAAGTTTCGCCCCTCACTGCCGATGCGGAGAAGATCCTGACTGAGGGGCACAAGCAGATCTTCGTCCCCGACTGGCAAGTGATGAAAGTCGACGGTTTTTTGGGCGACGGCAACATTTGCATGCAGGCGGTAAAGCACCTGCCGACCCCAAAGGACCGAGCGGCCCTAAAGTCCGGGCAGGTCGGGGACGCCACAATGCAGATTGCTCGGAACACAATGTCGGTGAATGGGCCGAACACTTTCTTATTGAAGCATTTTTCTGAAATTTTCTAAGTTTCTAGGTTCGGACCCTAACGGTTTGTTCTCTTTTCAGACTCTCTGCCACTTCAACTTCTTGCTCGAGGAGTTTGCGAGCAAGGAACAAGTGCTGACGGTGCAGTACGACCGGGAGAGGTCGGAGTGCGTAAAAGCTGCAAATTTGCTCGACGCTGAGCAACTCCTCTCGGCAAAACGTGGTGCCGAAGTGTCAGGGTTGGAGGCGAAGCTGGCCGATGCCATTCAGCAGTCGAAGGACACGGCCGCCAAGCTCGAGGCCTCAGAGAAGGAGAATGCCGAGCTGAAGGAGGAGTTGGCCAATGCTCGGTCGGAGGCGGAGAGGGCTCGGAAGAGGGCCGAGAAGATCATGGCCAGGCACCGGTCTAAGGTGGCGAAGGCGAAGAAGGCTGTCCAAGACGAGGCCGAGCATCACATGTTCAAGAACATGGAGGACGCGTACGGCCGAGCCCTTCTCCATATCGCCGCTCGGAACCCGGGGTTCGACACGTCCTCCTACCACTTCTACGACCCTGTGGAGGGGGAGGAGGAGCTTCCCCTGGCGATGCTCGGCCCCGAGGGACAGACCGACGGTGTCGAAGGCCTGGGTGAGACTGAGGCCGAGGGTGAGGAGGAGGACGACTCTGAGGAGGAGAGCGAGAGCGGGGACGAGGACGAGGACAAGGTCGAGGGCGAGGACAAGGCCGAGGGGTCGACAGACCTGAACGACAAAAAGGTTGACCCCTGACTTGGTTGCGTCTTTTAGTCTTTTGTTTTTTTTTGTAAGCCTAACTGCGGACTGGCCACCGCTCTTGTAACGCTTTTTTGAGTTTTGAATGAAAACATTCTTTGTTTGGCCAAAAAATTCTCCAAGTGTTAGTCTCCGGATTTTGTGTTTGAGTAGGCTTAAAATTCTCCAAGTGTTGGGCGTCGGATTTATCTCTGCTTTTCAGGTGAAGTTTGGTCCGATCACGGAGGTTTCGTACCTTCGTAAGGAGCTGACCAAAACGAAGCGAGAGCTTTCACTCAGCCGAGAGAAGCAGTTTTATATGTTCTTGAAGCTGGAGGAGATAAAGGTAGCTGCGAGGGGGTATTGTCGTGAGTTGAAGCAACTGCGGAAGCAACCCCAAGCTCCTTGTCCCGAAGGTGAGACTGAGCAGCTTCGTAGGGAGCTTTCCGTCATCGAGCAGAAGAATAACGAGCTCTTGGCCGAGATCCAACACTTGGAGTTAGCGGAGAAAGAACGTTCGGCGGAAGAAGAGAAGCTGGCTTCCGAGTTGGAGAAGGTGTCAACTGAGCGTAAAAAGTTGTTGGCCGAGGTCGACAAGCTTAGGAGGATTACGATAGACAGGGAGATCGAGGTCACCCATTATCGACGGCTCGCGACCGATAGCGCCAATGCCTCGGGCTCGTCAAGACCTCCTCGTTTGAAGATGTCGGCGAAGGATGATGCTCTGAGAGATAGGATTATCGAGTTGGAGGAAGAGGTCGCATCGCTCAAGCCTCTGCCTGAGAGGGCCAACGTTCGCAATACGTCGTGTACTCGCGAAGAGAGCGAGAGAGGGATTACCTTCTACGAACTTGCGACTCGTTTGCTTGTGGCTAGGCGGAGTCCTGCTGACGCTCAAAGTAGTGTAGCCGTCTCGTCTAGCGGTGCCTCGGTCGGTGCCACAGTTGGGGTTAGTGGCGAAGGGGGATCTCGCTTTGCCGGTTTGGAATCGAGCTCGGAGGTTAGGCGTCGCCGCCCCCGCGTTTCCTTGAACCGAAGCGTACCCCTTCCGAAGAGGCACTGAACATGTCATCTTATATTGTAAAACTCTTGTTGTAGCGTCAGTCTTGTTGTATGTAGAGTCACTTTATTGGAATAAAAGCTTGATAGTTTGTTTTGAAAAATTCTTCAAGTGTTGGACTTCGGCAATGTTTGAAATTTTGTTGTTCGTCTCTTCCTCTTTTCAGCTCGTGGTGGTAGCTCACGACGCCGACCCCAATCACTCGGATAACAACGCCCGAACCGAGGCTGGCTTGGGGGTGACGAGGTTGTGCTCGGCGGGGTGCCGAGAGCGGCTCTATGAAGTCGAGCTGGAATTACGCCGAGCTGAAAGCGAGCGGGGCCACCTTCAGCTCATCCTGGGTCAGCGAGATGCCGAGATCCGGTGCTTGGAGAGCAGGATCACCGAGATGACCCCTGCAGGAGAGGACGAAGGTTCGCCGACCGCCTTTAGCAACGCCCTTCGGGTCCAGTGCGTTCGGCACAATCTATCGAAAATAATAGCCGAGAGGGACGATCTGCTCTCCGAGATCCGTCACTTGCAGACCGTAGAGGCAGAGCTTCGGAAGGAGGAAGAGGAACTGGCGGCCGAGGCTGCCAAAATGACGACCGAACGGGACGGTGATGATTTTTCATTTAAAAACCAAGTGTAGTGGGTCGGCATTGTAACTTTTGTGCTTTAAGGCTTTGTGGCCTCATTGTATGGAAGAGTTGTTTTGTACTGTGTCCCAATTATTAATAATATTTCTTTCACGAACTAGCACGTCCTTTGTAGCTCTGCGTAGTTATTTCGGTTCTGACTGTGTTCGTCGTGCCGAGGTCTCCGACCCGGCCCCTCCCTCGTTCGTGGTTCGGCGCCGTAGCACGGTCTGAACCGTTGGATGGGGGCACGAATCTCGAGATGGACCCAGTTCCCAAGAAAATGCTATCTTGTCGTTTAGCGTCGCTGGCAAGATCTGGGCCGTTTGATCGAGATCTTACATGAAAGTTGAGGAGAAAGTGAGTTTTCTCCGTTTTGACGCTTGGATGGGCACTTGCTCGGTCAGCCGACCGGAGGTCTAAGAATTCGAGTGACGTGGTGTGCTCCGAGCATACCTCTCACTCGTTCGTGGTTTGGCGACAAGAGCGTTCGGCCGGAGGCACCGAGATGTGCTTCTGTCTCCTCTTATCGCGAAGTTGCGAGGCGAGATGAGCCTTACCCAATGGTGGGCTCGCCGATCCTCGTGAGAGTTCGACGGTCGTGGGAGCAATTCCGAATGGCGACCCACTCCTAACCCACTGAGAAGCGAGTTTGTGGAGTAGAATCGAACCAAGTGTTGGACTTCGGAACCATCGTTAGAGTTCAACGGTTGTGGGAGCAATTCCGAATGGCGACCCACTCCTAGCCCGCTGAGAAGCGAGCTTGTGGAGTAGAATCGAACCAAGTGTTGGACTCTGGAACCATCGTTAGAGTTCAACGGTTGTGGGAGCAGTTCCGAATGGCAATCTACTTCTGGCTCGCCTGAGGGCGAGCCGGGGAAGTAAAGTCGAGCCGAGTGTTGGACTCCGAACCATCGGTGTAGTTCAACGGTTGTGGGAGCAGTTCCGAACGGCGATCTACTTCTGGCTCGCCTAAGGGCGAGCCGGGGAAGTAAAGTCGAGCCGGACATTGGACTCCGAACCATTGGTTGAAACAAAAAATAAAAGCGGAGAGATGCAAGCAATTTTATAAGTATGAAAGAGCATTCTTCATTGATAATTGACGGCGAGCCGTTTTTACATAAAACAACTTAAGAAATGAATTACAAGTTAGAGGAAAGGAATGGTTCGACATCCTACGATACTTAGAGAGGCGCCGGGGCGCTTTCTTGGTATTTTAACAGGTGGTCTGCATTCCAGGTCTTCGGAATCTCTCTGCCCTTTGGGTCTTCAAGACGATAAGCTCCGGGCCGAACAACCCTTGTGATCTTGTAGGGTCCTTCCCAATTCGGAGCTAGTTTGCTCTTCTGATTGGGGAAGGAGATGGCTAGCTTTCTGAGGACCAAGTCCCCCTCCTTGAGATCGGTGGGTCAGACTTTCTTGTTGTACGCCAGTTCGACCCTCCTCCGGTAGTTCTGTTGGCGTATTGATGCTCTTTCTCTCAGCTCGTCTACCAGGTCTAAGTTCGCCCGGAGGTCTCTGGCGTTCTGTTCCTCATTGTAGGCCGCGAGGCGAGGAGAAGGTATTCCGACTTCGAGTGGTATCACCACCTCGGACCCATAGGTGAGGTTGAACGGGGACTCCACCGTGGGGGTCCGCTTGTTGGTACGGTAGTTCCACAGCACATTGGGGGAGCTGGTCGATCCATAAGCCTCTAGAACACTTGTCCAGTCTCTTCTTGATACCAGAGAGGATCTGCCGGTTAGCGTTCTCCGCCTGTTCGTTCGACTGAGGGTGGGAGACGGAAGAGAAGCGCTGTTGGATGGCAAGGTCTTCACACAGAGCTCGGAATGCGGCACCAGTGAACTGAGTCCCGTTGTCCGTTACGAGGACACAGGGGACGCCGAATCTGCAGATGATGCTCTTCTAGAAGAATTGAAGCACCTTGTTCTCGGTGATAGTGGCGAGGGGCTCGGCCTCAATCCACTTTGAGAAGTAGTCGATGGCTACGACCAAGAACTTGAACTGGCCCGGAGCTGGAGGGAAAGGCCCTAGTAAATCCATCCCCCACATTGCGAAGGGGATAGGACTTAATAGGGAGGCAAGGTTGGCTTGGGGGAGGTGACGAATGTTGGAATGTCTCTGACAAGAGGCACATTGCCGAACGTGTCGCTCGGCGTCTTGGAGGAGAGTCGGCCAGAAGTATCCGTAATTCAGGACTTTCCGAGCCAAGGACCTAGACCCTGAATGTGCTCCGCCAATGCCTTCGTGGAGCTCCTATAAGGCATAGTCGGCCTGTTCTGGGGAAAGGAACCTCAGGTACGGTCGGCCGTCAATCTGCGAGAAGGAGCGCTTGTATAAGATTCCCTCGATCAGGATGTACCGCTCGGCCCTGGTTCTTACTTGGCGCGCTTCCTTCGGGTCCTCGGGGAGGAGTCCATCCCTTAGGAATTCCACTAAGGGTTTCATCCAATCATCTTGCAGTAGGACCGGCAATGACTCTACTGAGTCGAGGGCCTCATCTTCTATACTCGGTTTCATGAGGACCTCGATCAAGATGGTCTGCTCGAGACCTTGGAGGGAGGATGAGGCCAACTTGGAGAGGGCGTCGGCTTGCGAATTCTCTTCTCAAGGGACTCGTTGGATGAGTGCCTCGTCAAATCGGCTCATGAGGGTTCGGACCTTGGCGAGGTACTTCGCCATCCGTTCGTCTCGCACCTCGTACTCGCCCAAGACTTGGTTCACAACCAGCTGGGAGTCACTATGGATTCGGAGGCACTGCGCCCCGGCACTTCGGGCAAGTCCGAGGCCCGCGATTAGTGCCTCATACTCCGCCTCGTTGTTTGAGGCCTTGAAATTCATGTGGAGGGCATACTGGAGGACGATGTCATCAGGGCCGTTCAGGATGATACCGGCGCCGCTACCCTCGTTGCAGGAGGAACCGTCCACGAAAACCGTCCAAATGGGGGGTCCGTTCGGGACATGGCTGACATCGGGAATGGTGGACTCGATGATGAAGTCAGCGAGGGCCTGAGCTTTGATCGCAGTCCGAGGCTGGTAGGAGATGTCGTGTTGGCTCAGCTCGATGGACCACTTCATAAGCCAGCCTGAGGTTTCTGGCTTGTGGAGGATCTGCTTCAGCGGTTGGTCGGTGAGGACCACAACCGAATGGGATTGAAAGTATGGACGGAGCTTCCTCGCCGCCATGATCAGGGCGTAGGCCATCTTTTCTATCTTCGGATAGCGGAGCTCGGCGTCCCGAAGCACCTTGCTCACATAGTAGATGGGCCTCTAAGCCCGGTCTTCTTCCCTCACCAAAACAGTACTTAGGGTCTGCTCGGAAGCGGCTAAGTAGATGAAGAGGGTTTCCCCTGGAACGGGCTTGCTGAGCAGGGGAGGGTTCACCAAGTAGGCTTTCAGCTGTTCGAAGGACTCCTGTTGCAATTCGCCCCACTCGAAACCCTTGGCCCCCCTGAGAGCCTTGAAGAAGGGAGGCACTTTTCCCCAGACTTCGAAAGGAATCGGCCAATAGCGACGAGGCGACCCATAAGCTTCTGCACTTTCTTGACATTCCGGGGTGGGGCCATGTCCAGTATGGCCTTGATCTTCTCAGGATTTGCTTCGATCCCTCGCTGGCTCACCATGAAGCTGAGGAACTTTCCCGACGAGACCCCGAACGCACACTTATTCGGATTTAGCCTCATGTTGTGCCTTCTCAACACGCCGAATGCCTCCTGGAGGTCGGCCACGTGGTCGGTACCTCGGATGCTCTTCACGAGCATGTTGTCGACGTATACTTCCATGTTGCGGCCTATCTGGCTTTGGAAGACTTTGTTGACGAGGCGCTGGTAGGTGGCTCCAGCGTTCTTCAATCTGAACGGCATAACTCTATAATAGTAGAGGCCTTGGTTGGTAATGAAGGAGGTTTTCAGAATGTCTGGGGGGAACATTCGAATCTGGTTATAGCCGGAGAAGGCGTCCATGAAGCTGAGGAGCTCATGGCCCGAGGTGGCATCAATGAGGGTGTCGATATTCGAGAGAGGGAACGGATCTTTCGGACACGCCTTATTCAAGTCCGTGAAGTCGATGCATATCCTCCAGGAACCATTGGACTTCTTAACCATGACGACATTGGAGAGCCACTCGGGGTAATTCACCTCCTGTATGAACCGTGCTTTTAGGAGCTTGGCCACCTCCTCTTTGATGGCTTGTTGTCGCTCGGGAGCGAACTTATGCCTCTTCTGCTGAACTGGTTTGCACCCCGGTTCGACACTGAGGCGATGCACTAGAAGGTCCTTGGAAATCACGGGCATATCCGCTGCGGACCAAGCAAATAGGTCGCGGTTCCCCCGGATGCACTGCACCAAGTCGGAGCATAGGGCAGTTGGCAAGGACTTGCTGATGAGGAACTTTCGACTCGAGTCCTCGTCCGAGAAGAGTACTTCTTCCAATTTGTCCGCCGGCTCGGACGTGGGTTAGACATTCGGCTCGGGGATTTCTAGGGTCTCGAGGGAGAGCACCGGACCCCCAGTGGAAGTCATATAGCACTTCCGAGCCGTCTCTTGGCTGCCCCTGACTTCTTCCACTCCCGACCGGGTGGGGAACTTCATTTTAAGGTGGTACCCCGAAGGAACAGCTTCCAGGGCAGCTAGGCCAGGCCGGCCCAAGATAACGTTGTATGCAGCCGGGACATCGACGACCATAAAGTCCATCGGCTCAGTTCGGGTAGTAGGGGTCTTCCCAGCAGTTACGTCCAGGGTGATAACCCCTTCGACAGTTACTGGTACCCCCGTGAACCCGTGGAGCGTGTAGCCGGCCGGTTTGAGGCGGTCCCGGGACAGCTGCAGCCCTCGGAAGGCCGAGAGGAAGAGGATGTTCACCGAGCTCCCGTTGTCTACCAGGACCCTCTGCACTTTGAAGTTCGCCATGCGCAGGTCGATAACAAGTGTGTCGCAGTGGGGAGTTCGGACCCCCTCGAGGTCTTCATCAGAGAAGGTCACTGGGACGCCGAGGCCTTTGGGGGGAGGGGCACTGTGAACTGAGTTGACCTCTCGGACGAAGGCCTTCCGAGAGGAGTTGGAAGCGCCCCCCCATGGGGCCTCCGTGGATAAGGTGCAGAACCCGTTCTTCCTCGAACTCGGGGGTCTCATCGCGTCGCTCGGAGCGCTTGTTAGCCCCCCGCGACGGAGGAGTGGCGCGATCCCCCTGATTGTTCGCCTTCACAAATTTGGCCAACTGCCCCCTCTGGATGAGGGCCTCTATCTCATTTTTCAACGCCCGGCAGTCGTTGGTGTCGTGGCCGTGGTCCCGGTGGTAACGGCACCATTTCTCCTTGTTCCTCCTCTTGGCCGGGGTGTTCATCCTCGGAGCAGGAGGAATAACTCCTTCCTTCTCCACTTCCATCAGGATGGTGGAGACATTGGTGGTAAGGGGAGTGAACTTCTCGAACCTGGGGGGAGGACGGCGCTGACCGCTATTGTCCTTCTGCAGCTTCTTGGATCCTTCCTCCTCCGCCGTCTTCCTCTTCGAGCCGGAGGCAGGTCCTCCGAAACTTGGGAGGCACTCGGCCTCCTCCGCCCGAATGTACTTCTCGCATCTTAGACGAAGATCGGCGAAGTTGTGCGGGGGCTTTTTGGCGAGGGATGACCGGAGGTTGGAGTTGAGGACGTTCGACTGGAACGCAACGGTCGCCACTGACTGGTCGAGGGAGGCGATAGACCTGACCTCTGCGGTAAATCTCCTCACATAGTCCCTCAGCTTTTCTCCCCTCTCCTGTCGGAGGTGGAGTAGGGAGAGGCTCGTCTTCTCTGTTCGCCTGCTACTCACAAAGTGAGTTATGAAGAGCGTTTCGAACTGCTCGAATGAGAAGATGGAAGAGGGAGCGAGCCGGGAGTACCATTCCCGTGCCGAACCCTTAAGAGTGACGGGGAAGGTCTTGCAAAGCATGGCGTCAGAAGCTTGGTGGATCAGCATCAATGTCTTGAAGCTTTCGACGTGATCAACAGGGTCTGACTTCCCTGAGTACGTTTCAAACTGCGGAGGCTTGAAACCCCTCGGAATGGGAGCCTCCATGATAGTTCGAGAGAAGGGCGGTCTGCTGGGGCGGACGGTCGTTCCTCTCGACTCCTCCTCCTTGTCCATACGGCCGATGCGCCTCTCCATCTCGTGGAGACGACGGTAGAGGGCATCGTCCCTCCGGTGATAGTCGATCGAGCCCCTGGACTCGTCTTCATAGGAAGGGGAGCGGGGGCTACGGCATCGATAGCCCTGGGATCGGCGAGGACTATGATGGCGTTGCTGGTGACTAGGAGCCAGGGGAGGACTTATGGATCGGTGGCGAGGACTTGGAACCCGTGGGGGTGTTGGAACCGTTTGGGCGTTATTGTTGTTGGGGCGAAGGTTGAGGGCCTGCAACACAGTTGCTTGGAATTGTAGGAACTCGGCACGAGTGATTGGAGCCTCATCGTTCCTTGGATGATGTCGATCAGCAGGGGAATGCGGCCTCCTCCTACGACGCTCGGGGGATTCCCCCCGTCCTCTTCGGTCCGGAGACCTCCTGCCCTCTCAGCAATGAGGAGATCGCTCACCTTGATGATGGCGGGAGGCTCCCTCTCGGGCCCACCTCTCATCTAGATGGTTGCGAAGGTCCTCATCCTTTTGGCGATTCAGAACGGTGTTGCAGAGGTCGGAGGCTTGGGGGTTATGGGAAGCCATAGAGTCCGAGGAGGCATTGTGAATTGAGACATGGTCTGGGTGGAGAGGTTGCTTCTGCCTCCGTTGGTTCTGTCCAGCAGCTCCATTTGGGGGTTGTTGATTCAGAAGAGGAGGCTGGCCCTGTTGGACCGGGGGAGGAAGTTGTTCGGGCTGCGGAGCAGGATGCACGGGGACTTCCTCTTGTTGATCGGCGGGATTGGGTCCGCGGTTGGACCCCCTAGATCTGACCTTTTTGGGAGGCATGGTTGGAGAAGAGCTTGTCGACGGGAGGGGGAGAAGCTGCTATTCGCATGGGTTTCCCACAGACGGTGCCAATCTGTTACCGCTGATTCTGGTGTGGGGGTAAACAGATGAGATTTGTGAGTTTGTGGAGAAACCTGAATAGCGGATCCAAGCCTGCTGATCCCTGCCGCTCACCTGCAAGGAAGTGCGATACACCGGGGTTGATTCCGGCGACGCACCCTCCGACGCTCTTATCAGTTAACCAGTGATGATTAAGAAAGAACTTAAGTTGGAAAAAGAGTGATTACCTTGTCACAGTGGTAGGTGGGAGGTATTTATAGTCGCCATGGGAGTGATTAGGGACCTGATTTCCCGTGTAACTGTCAGGAGTAAAATCCTCACAATTTGTTTAGGAAACAGACCCTTGATTCCCGGTGAGAGGGTAACTGCAAATCAGGCCCGTTGATTTGGTCACATCAGTAGCCCTGATTTTCCTCTTGCTGGTCTGGGTTTGTCTTGGATCGGGACCCGTACCCAGTTGGAGTGGATCCGTTCATGAGTTATTGGATCTGTGAGAAGGAGACCCAGTACCCGTTTCGGACCCATTTGCATGTGAAATTACCGTTTTACCCCTGAGCTTCAAGATTCGTGCCCAATCTGGACGGTTCCGATTTAACCCCATTTTTATCCATATATATATATATATATATATATAATACTATAATGGGAGAACCCCTTAGTCAGTAACCCAACCCGTGCAACGCACGGGTTGGGTTACTTTGGTAAATATGTTCGACCTGTTTGGTAAATATTTTCGAAAGTGGATCAGTTTGAAAATTATTTTCTTTTTAATTATGGACTAACTTTGGTAAATATTTTAAAAAGTGGACCTGTTTTGTAAATATTTTCGAAAGTGGATCGGTTTGGAAATTATTTTCTTCTTACCCTTTTCATTATCCTCCAATTTTTTCCACGTGCACGTGTGCACGTGTCTGATACTAGTATATATATAGGGAAAAAGGGGTATGAGCAACTTGCTCATTTAGTAAATGAGCAATTGATGAGGTGGCATGCATGTGATTGAAAAATTCTAAAAGTGGTTAGTTGTCCAATGTATCACATACATGTCACATCATCAATTGCTCATTTACTAAATGAGCAAGTTGCTCATATCCCTTTTACCCCCCCCCCCCTACACACACACACAGAGAGAGAGAGAGAGAGAGAGAGAGAGAGAGAGAGAGATGCTCCATTGAAAACGGGTATGTTTTCATAGACCCGTGAAAACAGCGATTCTAGCCGTTGGATCGCTGTTGATCTTGATCAACGGATCAGATTGAGCCCGCCCATCACCCATCTCACTTAAGTGGCAGAGGGGTAACTTGGGAATTTCGTGCCAAATAACTCTTCGCCTCATTCGCTTTAAAAAATTGAATGAACCTAAGGCCGTTTTATAACCTAGGTCGTTGTTCCCAACAATGACCTAGGCTATAAAATTTCGTTGTTTCAAACAAACTAGGATATAAAATTTTATAGCCTTAGGCCGTTGTTCCCAACAACGGCCTTGGTTATAAAAGGTCGTTGTTCCAAACAACGGCCTGCTTAGGTTCATTCAATTTTTATTACCTACAACTAAAGCGGGTCCGTTTTCACGGGTCTGTGAAAACAGACCCGTTTTCAATGGAGCATTTCTCATATATATATATAATAGAAAAAAAGAACAAAAATTATACTTGTTCATAAATTTTGTCAGATTAGAGAGAGATTTCAGAGCTAGGGTTGGGGGCATCGAGAGGAGCTCGAGAACTCTGAGGAAGGTGGAAGAAGGTGGGGGAAGGAGGAGCTAGGGTTTCAGGATCTTTGAAGGGGAGTAGAGGAGGTCGGGGCCGACGAGAGGAGGCGCAATTTGGAGCAGCAAGGGACTCTAACTTGAGGGTTCGATTTATAGGAAGTGAATAGGGTTTCGATTTGGAGAATCGAAGGCATTTGGAGCTACAGTTTTCGGATTTGGGGATTCAGGTTTGGGTGTACGATGAGGGAGAGACAAGGAGAGAAGGTAACTGAGAGAGAAGGAGAGAGAGGGGTATTTATGTGGTTCAAATGACCATATTACCCTCGGGAAGAAGCGAGAAGAGCGGGAGCAACCACAGCCTTTGGATTTTGATCTTAATTTAATTTTTAATCGGATGGCCCGCGGATTAGTTCGCAGCCGAAGGTTTCCCTCTATATATGTGTTTTTTTTGTATGTATGAGCCCCCCCCCCCCCCCCCCCCCCCCCCCCATTCACCTCGGGCGGGCCCCTGTGAACTCAGGGTCAGCCCTGGACATACTACATAATATACATAAAGAGACCCAACGTATAAGTTTGACAAAAATTAGTTCGTCCTTCACAACTAAGGGTAATTTTGTATTGATCATTTCTATTTGTTCGATTTCAAAGTTTGATAGACCTTATTAACTAAAAACTGTTATCACTAACATATGTTGCATGAGTTCTTCTTTTAATTATTTATTGCATAGTATGTCATGCATAACTTTTTTGCATGGAAGTATTGATAGTAGTCGTGTTTTAAGAAACATCTTCTAAGCCAATCTAATAGGTATATAAGTTTTCTTCTATGCTCAGAACAAATTATATGGTTATTGTTAGTAATCTGCAAGTGCATCGCACGTGCAGATTACTAATTGTTTTCAGTAACATTTGTAGGAATTTGATATTGATGGTGAATAATTTGATCCTAGCTTGACTGTTGTAGCTTAATTGCTAATTGTTCTTTATTTTTCAGAACAAATTTTTGATATAGGCAATTAAATAATATACTATATCTTTTCTTGTGGACAATTTATTCAATTTAGTGACTATACTTTTTGTTGGCGTGCATATCACACGTGCATTATATTAATCTAAACTAATAGTTTACACGTGCGATGCACGTCTTAATAAATATAGTTTTTTAAAAATTAAAAATTCAGACGTAGTCTGGATTTGATCTAAAACCTCATTTACAATAGTTATGCACGTGCGCTGCACGGTTTGGTAGATGGACAAATTACACTAAGGCCTTATCCCATTATAGTAGTAGAGATTATTATTATTATTATAGAAATTTACACGTGCGATGCACGTCTTAATAAATATAAATTTTTAAAGTAAAAATTTTGATGTAGTTTGGCCTCGAACCTCAGACCTCTTTTATATTAGTTATGCACGGACAATGCACGTCTGAATAATAATAATAATAATAATAATAATAATAATAATAATAATAATAATAAAAAAACTCCGACGTAGTGGCGACTCGAACCTGAAACCTCCTTTATATTAGTTATGTGTAACGCCCCGGATTCCTGATACCGGACATCCATGACACAACCAGAATCTTTGCCTTCAAATGCATCTCAACACAGTAAATAACATGGAAATTTAAACACTTTTATTGCCTTTAGAGTTATTACATCAATAATTACAATATCAAAATGTCCTTGAACAAGGAATACAAATTACATAACTTATTACAACTGATCACAAGGAATATTCAGGCTCCTCTGGCAAAGCTGTCAGTTGTCTTCCAAATTAGCAATCGATTAGTTATTGTTGATAACTCTGCTGAGTGGTCTATCTGCTTTCCTGGGACTTATCCCTCGGCTTGAGCCTTCTGCTGCGCGACTCTGATATTTCTGCCCCACTCGAATGGTAGGCACGTATACTGCCATCCCCCTTGGATGCCCTGTTGATCTTGGGCTCTCCTGCGCTTGTGACCTGATATTCAAGTACCTAAAATGTGGGGTACGTCAGTAATTCTACTGACGCAATGCTGATAAGAAAATAGCGATCTCCAAACTAGCAACCACAACCCATCTTGAATGAAAAGGAAAACGTGCATCCTAATTCCCTGGTGTTCGTGTATGCCATGATCTAACAACTAATGCACTGATCACCTGCCTTATTGTAATACAAGCAACCTTGGAACTCTGGATACGCATGCATCCCATACTACATACGTTCCAGGCCAAACATGACATGGTCTAGTCTAATACACGAAATAAGAATGCACACGATGTACTTACTCTAATGCGATTCGTTGGGAACGCATGCATCCCATACTGCATACTTTCCCAAAATCAACTTCGATGGAAATATATGCATCCCATACTACATGCTTTCCAAAGAGTTCGTTTTCCTGAATATAGGGTTCAATCCCTCGCCATGCAATGCATTCTAAATTGGTCCACTTCCTGTTCCTGATAGTATGACATGGTTGAGGAGATAAATAACATAAATGCTTCGGGGTGCTGCCCGTTGTCACCAATCATCATTGCCTCAGACCCTCCTTGAAAGCCGTGACGAACTTAAGATATGCGGTCCCACCGCTCTGCAGTC
Organism: Hemerocallis citrina; assembly: GCA_017893485.1. NCBI lineage: Eukaryota > Viridiplantae > Streptophyta > Magnoliopsida > Asparagales > Asphodelaceae > Hemerocallis > Hemerocallis citrina. Next base: position 85,557,144 of record CM030361.1, read on the forward strand.
AACGGTCCCACCGTTCTGCAGTTAACAGCTGTGACGAACTTAAAGATGTACCGCAGCATACCTATAGCATCGTATCCCATACGACCCGTTTGTGTCCACTAGCATGTGCCCGGATCCCATCCGTCCTTACCACGGTTCCTCAGGAATCAGCAGTGCAAGATACGCGCAGCAACACGTATCCCTAACGACAGGAAGAGACCACCCCATAGTATTGCCACCTACCGCTAATCCTCAGAACGAGCTAGATTATAGGGGATTACCCCTAACACCAATTCGGTCTTCGAGCAAAAATAAAGAAAACCTAATCAATGCAGTTACTGAAAACAAGTTGTTACCCAGATCACACCCAGTATCAATCAATAATGTCGAGTCTGTCCAGTTTGTCAACCAATAATCATCACAAGAATCACCTCCACTGATTCCCAATACCTTCACTGGTCAGCGACCAAATAATCCCGGCCCGTGACCTTCAGCGAGTAGTCCAACGGTGCCCAAGAATGCAATACAATTCAATGAAGGTAAACACACACATAACCATCAATTCCTGACCATTGACAGACTCAAGCATTGAGACACCAAACATAATCGACCAGAGCTATATCTCAACTTACTCATGTCCACCATAAGCACAGGAACTTACCCGAGTTCCAAATGAATTGCTAAGACATCATTAAAACCTGATAGCTCATGATTCCCCTTACTCCGAGGGTTCCTCATCAATTGTCCGATAAAATAATTCAAGAAAAAGCAGTAGCTATGACCCAAGCTATGCCCATCGAAATATAACACAATCATACTTCTAGAAGGGTAGGGAGATCCACTGCAATCCCCCAGTGGGCGACTCTCTCAATCATCTTGGCACCCAAATAACCCATATATATTCTTAGCAGTATATTCCTTCTTGCACTTGCTGCACCTCCCCAATGTTATAGAAGCCGCTCACTCATCGGAATTCCTCGACCTCGGGTCCTATGGAAAGCTGGGAGTGTCTACTTTGACTTCCTAGTTGGACACGTCCTCAGAATCAATCCTTAAGGTCCTCGAAGATACCTATTTCCATCGGGTGCACAACAAGGGAAAACTTGATTTCTCTAGCAAACATTACCTCGACAAGGCCGAATCTATCCCAACTTTGGAAAATCATAACTTCCAACCTACAAACTGGAATTACAAAATTCCTGTTGGGTTAGAACGCTATGATTCCCTACTGTAAACTCTAGTTGGCCAGTCGTCCCAATTCTTAACAGATAAGTCCAGGAATACCCATCTCCACGGACTAGACAACTTGTACTAAGCTGAACATAGTCTACTTCGAAATTCAATAATAAATCAACCTTATGTCCAATGCTCATGCAACTTGAGATTCTCTATCTACACATATACCATTTCATCGTGTCCAAAAATCACATTCAAATTCATTTCACACAACGATCTACGACTCCTCAAACATGGCTACATTTCAGCTGTTCTGTTTCAGCAGAGTATTCACTGCCCCTTACTAATTACCTTTTGAAACCTCATCAAATGACCTCTAAAAATTATAAAATTTGAGATTCATCAAATAGACTCATACCCCAAGCTACTCCCAAAATTTCGTAGCAAAATAATAAACGTACATGAAGTTATGGCTTTTTGAACTTCAGCACAAAGCGCAGTCAGCTTCAGCCGACACCTACGGACCAGTCGCGTTCTACAATTTTTCCGGGGCATCAAACGACCTAGGAAAAATATGAAATTTAAGAATATGGTTGTAGACACATACAACAGCGTCCACAAAAATTTTCAACTCAAAATGCCCTGTCAATTCCGAGATATAAAATCGGAAAGACGCACAAAAATCACCACAGCCAGCAGCCATTCTGGCTGCTTACTGTCCAGATTTGGACCCACTGTTTGGGCTACTAAAATGCATCCAAATATTACGAAAAAAAATCATGGATACTCTACATACATAGAAGAACAATACCCCAGAATTTTAGCCCAAGAGTCCAAACCGTTTGGGTGTAAAAATTTTCCAATATACCCTCATAATCATGCTACGTAACCAAAACTCAAAAGAGCAATTTTCTACCATACAATTTATTCTTCCCTAGTACTTCTCATAATCAAGCATGGTAACAAATCATACCAATCACTACTACTCATCCATTCATACCAAAATAAATACAAAGGAGTTCAAGGATCACCCACTTGAAGTTTGCAAAATCTCCTTGTAGCTTGACTTCTAGCTTTGTTTGCTTGCTTGTCTTTGCTCCTTGTGCTTGTGTACCTTGGCCTACACTTCTTCTTCTCCTTCTCTACTACTCCTTCTTTTCTAGTAGACTTCTTCCTTTCCTATATATATATATATATATTTATTATATATTTTTTTTTGAACAAGGAGGAATGGAGAAGCTAAGGAGGAGAATAGATGGAGCTTGAAAAAATGGAGTGAAGTGAGATGGGGGTGGGGTTTATATGGGCCGGCCAAGGAGTGGGTGGGTGTGGGGTGGATGGTGGTGAGGTGTATGGATGAGATGGAGAGTAGAATGGGTGAAGGAATGAAGGGTAGATTGAGTGCCAACACACCATGAAAGAAGTTTCATATAAACTTCCTTGGAACCTTCAAGGAGACTTCTTATTCCATAAGTCAACCTACACATGGTGAATTAATCCCACCATTGGATCTCATCAAGACCCAAGCCATGATGTGATGCTAGGGTTCCTAACCCTAGGTTAGGTCAAGGAACCCTAGGTCACCATATTCCCATTCTAACCCTAGTGCACAAATACAATTTATATTTAATCTAAGCACTGGCTTTAATTGAAAGTAACCCATATATTAAAATCTATAAAATATGGGTTTTGTAGAAATTATAGCTTCCTCCCGACAATTGTCTGGTCGAAATAATCGGGACGAAACTATAGTTTAATTGAGAAGATATCCCGAGTTTATCTCATCGGGTTCAGAACAGCTCGTATGTCTGAAATCTCTCAATTTAACTGATAATTTCCTCGAAAAATATGTAATCGTGTGCAATACTCATACGTGCACAGATTACAGTGCAAAAATAGCCATATGCTATTTTGCGGGGTATTACATTATGTAGGTGCGTCACACATGTTGATAGATTGCCAAATGACACTAAGGTCTTCTCCCATTATAATATTAGAGATTATAGATTATTACTAGTAATTTACACGTGCGATGCATGCTTTAATAATTTCAAAAAAAAAAAAACTCTCAAGTAGGGAGGATTTGAACCGGAAACCTCCTTTATATTAGTTATGTAAGTGCATTGCACATGTTGGTAGAATGACAAAATGACAAATGACACTAAGGCATTCTCCCATTATAATATCACTAGTAATTTACACGTGCGATGCACGTTTTAATAATTTCAAAAAATAAAAATAAAAACTCTGACGTAGGGAGGATTTGAACCTGAAACTTCCTTTATATTAGTTATATAAGTGTGTTGCACATGTTGGTAGAATAACAAAATGACAAATGACAAATGACACTAAGGCCTCCTCTCATTATAATATTAGAGATTAGAGATTAGAGATTTGAGATATAAATATTGAAATATTGGATAACTACCATGTAAAGAGTTTTACCAAAATGACCCACTTTTGAAAGTATTTATCAAACTGGCCCACTTTCGAAAGTATTATAAAAAATAACCTCGCTGTCTGGGATAGCGAGTGTAAGTTGAGGTGTTAAAACGCGATTTTTTTTCTCCAAGTTTAGACTCTCTATCTTAGATAGCGAGTTTGGTGAAAACAACATCGCTATCTGGGATAGCGAATGTATTTTGAGGTGTTTCTCCACCACTTAGAGAAAAACTTGAAGAAAAATACCAACTCTTATGACATGCAATTATAATAACTATAGCTGTTGTTTGGTAGTAGCTGCAAATCTTTACACTCTTCAATTGACTACATATTTGTTTCTTGCAACAGTGGTACGGGCTTAATTAGTTGTATAATTAGCATTATTAGTTGCAGCTAAAAATGATAGGATAAGGTAAGTAAGAACTAACCAAAAATACACTCAACTAAAACACACTATAAATCCATTCTATATTAACTCTACCTGAAAATACATACAACAACACTCGCTATCTGTGATATCAATGCGTAGTTGTAGTCAATTTTCAAAAAAAAATTGAAAATGAAATGCATACAACTACACTCGTTATTTGAGATAGCGAGTCTAGTTCAGATGAACTCTCTATCTCAGATAGCAAGTGCTGTTGTATGCATTTTTCAGAGAAATTTTGAACATGAAATATATACAACTACACTCGCTATCTGAACTCGCTATCTCGGATAGCGAGTGTAAGTCTATACATTTACATGTTTAAATTTTTTCTAAAAATAAGTACAACTACACTCGCTATCTGAGATAGTAATGTCAGTTGAACTAGACTCGCTATCTGAGATAGCGAGTGTAGTTATATATATTTTAGGTAGAAATTTTATGTTTAAAATTTATCTAAAAAATGAGTATAACTGCACTCGCTATCTGAGATAGCAATGTCAGTTGAACTAGACTCGCTATCGAGTGTAGTTATATATATTTCAGATAAAAATTGCATGTTCAAAATTTTGCTGAAAAATGAGTACAACTACACTTGCTATCTGATATAGAGAGTTCATTTGAACTGGACTCGCTATCTCAGATAGCGAGTACGTCAATTTCGTAAATAGTTTTGAAGGTGGGTCAGTTGGGTAAATACTTTCAAAAGGGGGTCATTTTGGTAAAAAATTCACATGTAAAATCCATTATATATCGTTGTTCTATATACCCATTTTTTTAAAAAAAAAAATTAAAAAAAAAGAAAGAAAAAAGAAAGGTAATCACAGCCGTTGGATTTTTCACAAATTAAACGGCTAAAACACTTGCTCCCAACTTCAAAATTTAAATACTTAACAGCCATTTAATACTCCCAATAAAATTCCATATGACCGTTATAATTACTCTCTCTCTCTCGCTCTTGATCGATCTCGATCTCTTCAATTCGCCAAACCCCCCTCCCAAATCGAATTTCACGAGATCGATTGGAGAACAAACCATTGGTGAGAGGAGAATTTCATGAGATCGATTAGAGAACAAACCATGGGTGAGAGATCTGAAGAACTCTCAGCCCTTGAAGGGATCACCCAAGAAGTCGAACCCCAAGGTATATATCTCTTCGTCTTTCCTCCATTCTATATATTTTTTGTTCTCTTTTGATTGTTTTTTTGTGGGTTTTTTTTGTTTCTGATTCTAATGGCATGATAATGTGCGGATCTTGATGTTTCTGATTGTTTTAAAATGGGTTTTTGTTTCTGATTCTAATGGTATGATAAAGCACGGATCTTGATGTTTCTTGTTTGTTTGTTGTGAATCAGAAGATGGGAAGACATTTTCCCGAGAATGGATCATGTCAAGAAATGATTCGATCTTTAGTTGAATTAATGTGTGCTCTATTTGATTTTTATTGATGGGTTTTTTGATTGTTTCCATTTTCTGGGTTTTAGTTGTTCTTTCAGATCAAGACGATGATTCAGCCAATTCGGAAGAGACGGATGATGAACAAGTCAACATTCAAGTAATCTCTCTCTCTCTCTCTCTGTTTTTCTTAATTGAAATTTAATTTTGAGAAATGGGTTATTTTTTTCAAATTTATTTATTTATTTTTTGTATGTTTGGTTTTGTTTTAGGGACAACAGCTTACTGAACCAGACTTCTGAAGGCGCAGAATTTGCTAGCTGTTTGTGAGGAGTTGATCAACAAGTGCATTCAAGAGTGTGAGCCAAAATATGAGGCAATGTAGAAGTACACTCCGGAGTGCTTGGAAAGAGAGAGCGTTTGTACAATGAGATAATTGAGCTGAAAGGTAATATAAGGGTGTTCTGTAGGTATGTTGAATGGATATACTTTTGTGGTTTAATTCGATCAAGATTCGGAATTGTCAGTTGTTATCTCTAATAATTCAAAGAAGTTGCAGTTTCTTAGTTTTACCTCTGACATTTTTTTGGTTAAGTAAATCCCATATCTTTTTACAATCAATTTATCGGTATCTTCCCTTACATCCACCATTTTCCATAGGAATGAAGATGCTCTTGAATCGACATAATTAGTTGTAGTTGATGTTTGTTAGTTGTAGTTGATGTTTCTCACAGAGAAGCTCTAACTAGGTCATAAAATTTGTCCATCTTTCAGCACACTATTTGAAAGATATACTAACCAGTGTTTACACAGTTTATCCAAAGTTCTTTTACTCAATTGTATAGACTCTTATAAAATATTAGGATTTTGATATAATTAATAAATGTTTTACATCCTTTATTCTACTATAAAATATTATGTAGGCTTTTGATCTCAACCCCAGTGATGCTACATTGTTATCAAATAGAAGTCTTTGCTGGATGAGGTTGGGGCAAGCTGAAGCTGCCTTAGCTGACGCTAAGGCTTGCAGAGAGCTTACACCTGACTGGCATAAAGCATGCTACAGGGAAGTATGTCCAAAAACCTTATTAGAAGTATGTCCAAAAAGCACTCCGTTTATTAGAAGGTATGTCCGAAAACCTTTTCTTATAAATTATTAGGATATATTCATAAGTTACATGTTTTCCTTTCTATTGTAGAGATTCGATGAGGCAGCAAATGCCTTTTATGAGGGTGTAAAGCTTGATCCTGAAAACAAGGAGCTCATAGATGCTTTCAGCTAAGATATTTAACTCAGCTGTAGCTGACTATCAGAATTGAAACTTCATAAATAGTTGGAATTAAAGTAACAGCAAACTAAAATAGAATGGTAGAACTCATGTTTCTTGCTAATGTTTAGTCTTATTCAATAATTCTTAACTACCATCCGTATTAATTTTGATTGAAATCCACATTTATAACTATTGGAAGAAAATGTATCAAATTTTGATATATCCATTTCTCTTAGTTTGCATTGCTATGCCAATAGGTAACTGCTACTAGTGGAAAATTCCTAATGGTAGGCTGAAGCACATAATAGTAGAAAAACTACCAAAAATATGGTAGGCTGAAGCCCATGCCAACTTAGATAGGTTGACAACTCTAAGTTAATCGTGGTAATTTGCTATTATTGAGAATTAATTAAAAGTTGTTGTTGTTTTTTTTTTTGTCTTAGTTTTAAATAATATCAATTTTGCAGGCAATGGCGTCGCTTGCTTCATCTGCAGAGGCTGATAGGAATGCTATGAGGGATGAGGCTCAGGTGATTCTTCACTATACATTTATTGTTTTTTCTTCCAGTGAACAAATTAATCGTGGGATGTTATTTGTGTAATTAGTAGTAATTTTATGTTTTTGGTGTTTGTCTTTTACTTGTCTTTTAGACTGAGACTGAGAGGGTCATTTGTCACTGTTAATGTATGTATTGTTTGCGTTTTGGTAATTCTCGTTCCAGGCTTATAAAGAGTCATAGGATTGTATTTAGTTGTGGAAAGAGGGGGTAGGGGAGACCTAAATAGGTTTTAGATTGAGGTTGACCGTAAAGTTTTTGGGATAAAGGCTTTGTTGTTGGTGGTGGTGCGATGGTTTTGCTTCCTCAAACTCTGGATGTAGGAAAGGTTGAGATTGATGTGAGAGTGCCATATTAGTATACAAGTACTAGATGGTTAGCATGCACACCGCACTCGTTTTTATTAAAAAAATCATTAAGAGTCACATTTGTTCTCTCTATTTATAAAATATATATGTTTATCTGCGTGCTAATTACTAATTACTGTTCACATGACCAAAACTGAAGTTATAGATAACTAGGAGCATGATTATGTAGGACAACCATATTGAAGTTCTTGGAAACAGAAACATTGAGTTCGCTTTATATATAAAACATTATACTAACCACAGTGGTACCATTTTTCCATAGCTGCTAAAATTTATGTATACAGTTATAACAATTTGATCATGAGGTTCAATAGTGATATCAATGGAGTTCTCTCCTAAGTAGTCAATCAATTGGCTTTTGTGTTTTATGACTATCAGCCCTCGCTCCTACTAGGTGTTGTTTCCCCCCACTTCATATCAGTCTCAGGGGTCTCAAACCAGTTTCATAGGAGTGTGATACAAAAATCACCCTATCGGAATTGGCTGATGAGATCTGATCATATGTTTGGTATGTAAATATGTTTGTTTTGGTTTATATGCTCATATTTGAGCCAATCCCATCTAGAAAAGAGATGTGACTCATAGGGAGGCAGAGATAATTATGCTCCCTACTGTGGCATCCTAAAGGACCGAAACATCGTTATCTTGTTTCAACTGTCTTATCTCTCTCTCATTTCTCTCTTCTTCAACATTGCCCCCCCTCCCCCCCTCCCCGAAGGAAGGAGCCAGGAGGTAAAGTACTAGAAAGTCTCTGCTGCATTTGTTGAATGTGCAGGAGACTGGAAGCTTGATTTTGCTATTGGAGAATGATTTTGCAGATGCTGGAGAAGACGACTGACCTGAACCTGAAGGAACCCAATTGTCATGTGTGCAAAAAACTAGCCTCAGACTGAAGTTGCCTCAAAATATATATATATATATATAATATCTGTGGATGAAAGAGGTAAATGTTTAGAAGGTGACCCAGTAATAGGAAAATGAGGCACAGACTCCAGGAAAATCACATCAGCAAAAATAAGCCGATAGATAAAATTAGCCACTGAACTGATGAATATAAAATTCAAATTTACATTGTTTTTGATGTTTTTTTAATGTTTCAGTTGAACTTCCAGGATTAACTGCAATCTGCGGATAGTAGCTTATATGGGCTCTTAAATGCTTTTAAAGCCTGGGAGATTTATTGTTTGCTCAAATTCATCTCATAAATAAAATACGATTAACTATTATAAGCTAGTCATGTTTAGATGTTATATTTGCTAAGGAAAAAAGTAATTTCACTTGCATCTTATTGCAACAGTACATGTGCCAATTTACTCAATCCATGCATGCGTTTATACAAATTATAAGCTATTTTTGCTGTCTGCAGGTATATTCAAGGAGCTCGATCACTTGATCAGTAACCCTTCTTCAACTGTATTTGCTCCAGTTGATGAAAACCAGGGAACTGCCGAATTATTCGCAAATAGTACCAAAAATAAGTCTGTATCTGTCAATCCCACTCTTCGTACCCGTTTTGTTGGCCAAGGCTATAAACAAGTACATAATCTATATGTATTAATATAAGAGAGAGAAAGGATACAAAGGTTAGATTACAAAGTATGTAATTAACTGGAAGAAACATATCAGAGCATAAACATAATCCGAGAGTTTGCATCTAATCACTGTATCTGCAAAACTACATCGAGTTGATTCTACAAGTTTGAAAAGGTCAAAATTCTTGATATGTTTAAAAGATAGATTTCATGACATTTGAAACAATTAAACTGCATTTAAGATAACTGATTGTTTCTAGCAATGCATGAAGTCATGACCATAAGAAATACTAGTCATCATTGTCATTGTTTAAGCCCTTGTCCATCAAAATGGAGTCAGCTATGCGTGAATTGATTCTTAAATATTTCTTCCATACTGTATGAATCTTTCAAGTGTTAATTTACTCAAGCATGCATATGAATAGGTGAGTGGGCTTACTGAATGGGCGACCCTTCTTCCTATTCTTACTTGACAATATTAATTCGTGCTCGGTATTGTTTGTTTCAGATATTTTTCCTTCTGCTAGTCACTTATGCCTTTGATCCGTACTTCATTTTTCTTTGTTTATCAAGGGAAATCTAGGTTTAGGCTGCATTAGTACATAACTCAGTAGATTGAGGGAGAGAACAAAAATAAGTTGAGAAACTGAATTACCTTATTATTATCTAGTAGAAAACTAGGAAACTTCTCATACTGAATAAGGGGAAAAAGCTATAAACAGGTACATAAACAGGTACATAATCTATATGTATTAATATACTGCATAAAATACAGATTTGACTTTCCCTAGAATGCTGTAAGCATAGTCACGTTGTGATTGGACTCACATCCAAATAAGTTTTCAGTTTATTCAGTTGCAACAAACTACAGCTTAAAAGTAATACAATTCGTACTATTTAGATGAAATTAAAAATAATACAATTCATACTATTGAAAATGATCTTTATATCGTTTGTACGTAGAGGTGATGCGAAATTACTAAATTTGCACATGTTAAGATATAGTTGAAAATGATTATACACACTTGGCCATATTTAGATGAAATTAAAAATAATACAATTCATACTATTGAAAATGATCTTTATATCGTTTGTACATAGAGGTGATACGAAATTACTAAATTTGCACATGTTTTTCTCGTCCATCATGTGGACGAGAAAAATCGTACATAAAAGCAAGCGATTTTGCATCAACATATATATGATCAAAAAAAAATTCCCGCCATATATGGTCGAGAGTATCGGCTATCTAGCACAACCAATCCTGTTTATGACTATAAAAAATAGTGAGAACATTAACTTATTTGCTGTTTATTGAAACTTCCTATACAGTAATAACTTTGTTGTTGTTGTTGTCGTGTTGTTGATCACGACTTTAACTAAAGAAGAAATTAATTAGGTACTGTGAGATTAGCCTAAAATCTATTTCGTCGTGTCAAATTCAGATTGCAATGAGTTGGGCATGAGACACACACTGTGTGTAAAAGTAATATGATCATAATATTTATGTTATTCATAGTTTTAAATCTATAACATTTTTTTAAATAAAAAAAGAGTATTTTAGGCAATGTTGTGTGCAATGAATGCAAAATAGTTGCAGGTGAAGATCTTATAACATTGATTAGGTGCTAAGATATTGGAGACAAATCAAAACTTATAAAGATGCATTTTACAGGCATAATTGTCTTTATATTTTATTTTATTTGTATCAGTAGCCGCTGAATAGAAGAAAAGTTATAAAGATGCATTTTACAGGCATGATTAGGTGCTAAGATATTGGAGAAAATCAAAACTTGTAAAGATGCATTTTACAGGCATAATTGTTTTTATATTTTATTTAATTTGTATCAGTTGCTGCTGAATAGAAGAAAAGAAGCGAAAGTAAGCTAGGTCAAACTTTTTGGTAAAATTCACATAATGTCATGTACTTTGTTGTATATGTATAATTTTATTATTTGAAGTTAATATGTATTATTTTTTTTCCCCAATGTGTATTACAGTTTTTTGTCATTTACATAAAAATTTAGAAATTAAATATAAGATACATTTTACTGGTATGATTAGGTGCTAAGATATTGGAGAAAAATCAAAACTTATAAAGATGCATTTTACAGGCATAATTGTTTTTATATTTTATTTAATTTGTATCAGTAGCAGCCCACAAATTGATGGAAATTAAAAATCTCATGAAAGTGCCCGAAAACTGTGGACTATATAGCCCACACATGAGACTAAAACAGTCAAATACAAAATTGTACCAAAATAGTCGGAAACTGTGGACTATAATTCACAAAATGAGGCTAAAATAGAAATATACGAAATATCATGAATGTGATCGAAAACAGTGTGCTGCCCACAAAATGAGGGAAATAAAAAATCTCACGAAAGTGGCCGAAAACTGTGGACTTATATAGCCCACAAATGAGGCTAAAGAAGGCAAATACAAAATTTTGCTAAAAGGGCCGGAAACTGTTGACTATAACCGACAAATTGAGGCCAAAACAGTAAAATACGAAATATCATGAAAGTGATCGAAAACATTGTACTTTAGCCCACAAATTGAGGGAAATTAAAAATCTCACGAAAGTACCCGAAAATAGTGGACTATATAGCCCCGCACATGAGACTAAAACAGTCAAATACTAAATTGGACGAAAACGGTTGGATACTGTGGACTATAATCCACAAAAGGAGGCCAAAACAGTAAAATACGAAATATCATGAATGTGATTGGAAACAGTGTGCTATTGCCCACAAAATGATGGAAATAAAAAATCACACGAAAGTGGCCGAAAACTGTGGACTACAACCCACAAATTGAGGCCAAAACAGTAAAATACTAAATATCATGAAAGTGATCGAAAACAGTGTAGTCCACAAAAAGAGGGAAATAAAAAATCTCACAAAAGTGGTCGAAAACAGTGTAGCCCACACAAGAGACTAAAACAGTCAAATACAAAATTGTTAGAAAATGGTCATAAATTGTGGACAATAATCCACAAAAGCAGGCCAAACTAGAAATATACGAAATATCATGAAAGTGATCGAAAACAGTCCACGAAAAGAGGGAAATAAAAAGTCTCACGAAAGTGGCTGAAAACTGTGGCCCACAAATGAGGCTAAAGAAGACAAATACAACATTTTGATGAAAGTACCGAAAACTGTGGACAAACACCCACAAATTGATGCCAAAACAGTAAAATACGAAATATCATGAAAGTGATCGAAAACATTGTACAATAGCCAACAAATTGAAGGAAATGAAAAATCTCACGAAAGTGCCCGAAAACTGTGGACTATAGCCCACACATGAGACTAAAACAGTCAAATACAAAATTGCACGAAAACGGTCGGAAACTGTGGACTATAATCCACAAAAGGAAGCCAAAATAGTAAAATACAAAATAACATGAATGTCATCGAAAACAGTGTGCTATAGCCCACAAAATGATGGAAATAAAAAATCTCACTAAAGTTGCCGAAAACTGGGGACTATAGCCCACAAATGAGGCTAAAGAAGAAAAATACTAAATTTTGATAAAATGGACGGAAACTGTGGACTACAACGCACAAATTGAGGCCAAAACAGAAAAATACGAAATATCATGAAAGTGATCGAAAACTGTGTACTATAGTCCACGAAATGAGGGAAAACTGTGGAATAGCCCACAAATGAGGCTAAAGAAGGCAAATACAAAATTTTGCTAAAATGGCCGGAAACTGTTGAATATAACCCACAAATTGAGGCCAAAACTGTAAAATACGAAATATCATGAAAGTAATCAAAAACAGCGTACTATAGTCCACGAAATGAGGAAAATTAAAAATGTCACGAAAGTGGCCGAAAACTGTCGACTAGTCCACAAATGAGGCTAAAGAAGACAAATATAAAATTTTGATAAAAGAGCCGGAAACTGTGGACAACAACCCACAAATTGAGGCCAAAACTGTAAAATACGAAATATCATGAAAGTGATCGAAAACATTGCACTATAGCCCACAAATTGAGGGAAATAAAAAATCTCACGAAAGTGGCCGAAAACTGTGGACTATATAGCCCACAAATGAGGCTAAAGAAGGCAAATACAAAATTTTGATAAAAGGGCCGGAAACTGTGGACTACAACCCACAAATTGAGGCCAAAATAGTCAAATACGAAAGATCATGAAAGTGATCGAAAACAGTGTATTATAGTCCACAAAATGAGGGAAATAAAAAATCTCGCGAAAGTGGCCGAAAGTTGTGGACTATAGCCCACAAATGAGGGTAAAGAAGACAAATACAAAATTTTGATAAAAGGGTCGGAAACTATGGACTACAACCCACAAATGGAGGCCAAAACAGTAAAATACGACAGATCATAAAAGTGATCGAAAACATTGCACAAGAGCCCACAAATTGATGGAAATTAAAAATCTTGCGAAAGTGCCTGAAAACTTTGGACTATAGGCCCACACATGAGACTAAAACAGTCAAATACAAAATTGTACGAAAACGGTCAGAAACTGTGGACAATAATCCACAAAAGGAGGACAAAACAAAAATATACGAAATATCATGAATGTGATCGAAAACAGTGTGCTATAGCCCACAAAATGAGGAAAATAAAAAATCTCACGAAAATGGCCGAAAACTGTGGACTATAGCCCACAAATGAGGCTAAAGAAGACAAATACAAAATTTTGATAAAAGGGTCGGAAACTGTGGACCCCCAAATTGAGGCCAAAACAGTAAAATACGAAATATCATGAAAGTGATCGAAAACATTGTACTAGAGCCCACAAATTGATGGAAATTAAAAATCTCGCGAAAGTGCAAGAAAACTGTGGACTATAGGCCCACACATGAGACTAAAACAGTCAAATACAAAATTGTACGAAAATGGTCCGAAATTGTGTACTGTAATCCACAAAAGGAGGCCAAAATAGAAATATTCGAAATATCATGAACGTGATCGAAAACAGTGTGCTAAAGGCGACAAAATGAGGGAAATAAAAAATCACATGAAAGTGGCCGAAAACTGTGGACTATAGCCCACAAATGAGGCTAAAGAAGGCAAATACAAAATTTTGCAAAAAGGGCCGGAAACTGTTGACTTATAACCCACAAATTGAGGCCAAAACGGTTAGATACGAAATATCAAGAAAGTGATCGAAAACAGTGTACTATAGTCCACGAAATGAGGGAAACAAAAAGTCTCACAAAAGTGACCGAAAACTTTGGACTATAGCCCACAAATGAGGCTAAAGAAGATAAATGCAAAATTTTGATAAAAGGACCAGAAACTGTGGACTACAACCCACAAATTGAGGCCAAAACAGTAAGATACGAAATATCATGAAAGTGATCGAAAACATTGTAATATAGCCCACAAATTGAGGGAAATTAAAAATCTCACGAAAGTGCCCGAAAACTGTGGACTATATTGCCCACAAATGAGGCTAAAGAAGACAAATACAAAATTTTGATAAAAGGCCTGGAAACTGTGGACTACAACCCACAAATTAAGGCCAAAACACTAAAATATGAAATGTCATGAATGTGATCGAAAACAGTGTACTGTAGCCCACAAATTGATGGAAATTAAAAATCTCACGAAAGTGCTAGAAAACTGTGGGCTATAGCCCACACATGAGACTAAAACAGTCAAATACAAAATTGTACGAAAATGGTCGGAAACTGTGGACGGTAATCCCCAAAAGGAGGCCAAAACAGAAATATACGAAATATCATGAATGTGATCGAAAACAGGGTGCTATAGCCCACAAAATGAGGGAAATAAAAAATCACATGAAAGTGGCCGAAAACTGTGGACTATAGCCCACAAATGAGGCTAACGAAGGCAAATACAAAATTTTCCTAAAAGGGCCGGAAACTGTTGACTATAACCCACAAATTGAGGCCAAAACAGTAAAATACGAAATATCATGAAAGTGATCGAAAACAGTGTACTATAGTCCACGAAATGAGGGAAAAAAAACGTCTCACGAATGTGGCCGAAAACTGTGGACTATAGCCCACAAATGAGGCTAAAAAAGATAATACCAAATTTTGATAAAAGGATCGGAAACTGTGGACTACAACCCACAAATCGAGGCCAAAACAGTAAAATACGAAATATCATGAAAGTGATCGAAAACATTGTACTTTAGCCCACAAATTAAGGGAAATTAAAAAACTCACGAAAGTGCCTGAAAACAGTGGACTATATATATAGCCCGCACATGAGACTAAAACAGTCAAATACTAAATTGGACGAAAACGGTCGGAAACTATGGACTATAATCCACAAAAGGAGGCCAAAACAGTAAAATACGAAATATCATGAATGTGATAAAAAACAATGTGCTATTGCCCACAAAATGATGGAAATAAAAAATCTGACAAAAGTGGCCGAAAACTGTGGACTTTATAGCCCACAAATGAGGCCAAAGAAGGGAAATACAAAATTTTGATAAAAGGGTCGGAAAATGTGGACTACAACCCACAAATTGAGACCAAAACCGTAAAATACGAAATATCATGAAAGTGATCGAAAACAGTGTAGTCCACAAAAAGAGAGAAATAAAAAATCTCACGAAAGTGGCCAAAAATTGTGGAATATAGCCCACACATGAGACTAACACAGTCAAATACAAAATTGTACGAAAATGGTCAGAAATTGTGGACTATAATCCACAAACGGAGGCCAAACTAGAAATATACGAAATATCATGAAAGCAATTGAAAACAGTCCACGAAATGAGTGAAATAAAAAATCTAACGAAAGTGGCCGAAAACTGTGGCCCACAAATGAGGCTAAAGAAGACAAATACAACATTTTGATAAAAGGACCGGAAACTGTGGACAACAACCCACAAATTGAGGCTAGAAAAGTAAAATACGAAATATCATGAAAGTGATCGAAAACATTGTACTCTAGCCCACAAACTGAAGGAAATGAAAAATATCACGAAAGTGCCCGAAAACTGTGGACTATAGCCCACACATGAGACTAAAACAGTCAAATACAAAATTGCACGAAAACGGTCGGAAACTGTGGACTATAATCCACAAAAGGAAGCGGAAACAGTAAAATACGAAATATCTTGAATGTGATCGAAAACAGTGTGCATAGCCCACAAAATGAGGGAAATAAAAAATCTCACGAAAGTTGCCGAAAACTGTGGACTACAGCCCACAAATGAGGCTAAAGAAGGCAAATACAAAATTTTGCTAAAAGGACCGGAAACTGTTGACTATATAACCCACAAATTGAGGCCATAACAGTAAAATATGAAATATCATGAAAGTGATCGAAAATAGTGTACTATAGTCCACGAAATGAGGGAAATAAAAAACATCACGAAAGTGCCAAAACTGTGGACTAGCCCACAAATGAGGCTAAAGAAGACAAATACAAAATTTTGATAAAAAAGCCGGAAACTGTGGTCAACAACCCACAAATTGAGGCCAAAACTGTAAAATACGAAATATCATGAAAGTGGTCGAAAACATTGTACTATAGCCCACAAATTGAGGGAAATTAAAAATCTCACAAAAGTGCCTGAAAACTGTGGACTATAGCCCACACATGAGACTAAAACAGTCAAACACAAAATTGCACGAAAACGGTCGGAAACTGTGGACTATAATCCACAAAAGGAGGCCAAAACAGTAAAATACGAAATATCCTGAAAGTGATCGAAAACAGTGTACTATAGTCCACAAAATGAGGGAAATAAAAAATATCACGAAACTGGCCGAAAACTGTGGACTATATAGCCCACAAATGAGGCTAAAGAAGACAAATACAAAATTTTGATAAAAGGGCCGGAAACTGTGGACTACAACCCACAAATTGAGGCCAAAACAGTAAAATACGAAATATCATGAAAGTGATCGAAAACAGTGTACTATAATCCACAAAATGAGGGAAATAAAAAATCTCACGAAAGTGGCCGAAAACTGTGGAATAGCCCACAAATGAGGCTAAAGAAGACAAATACAAAATTTTGATAAAAGGGCCCGAAACTGTGGACTACAACCCCCAAATTGAGGCCAAAACTGTAAAATACGAAATATCATGAAAGTGATCGAAAATATTGTACTATAGCCCACAAATTGATGAAATTAAAAATTGCACGAAAGTGCCTGAAAACTGTGGACTATAGCTCACACTTGAGACTAAAACAGTCAAATACAAAATTGTACGAAAATGGTCGGAAACTGTGGACTATAATCCACAAAAGGAAGCCAAAATAGAAATATACGAAATATCATGAATGTGATCGAAAACAGTGTGCTATAGCCCACAAAATGAGGGAAATAAAAAATCACATGAAAGTGGCCGAAAACTGTGGACTATAGCCCACAAATGAGGCTAAAGAAGACAAATACAAAATTTTCATAAAACGACCGGAAACTGTGGACTACAACTCACAAATTGAGGCCAAAACAGTAAAATACGAAAGATCATGAAAGTGATCGAAAATAGTGTGTCCACAAAATGAGGGAAATAAAAAATCTCACGAAAGTGGCCGAAAACTTTGGACTAACCCACAAATGAGGCTAAAGAAGATAAATACAAAATTTTGATAAAAGGGTCGGAAACTGTGGACTACAACCCAAAAATTGAGGCCAAAACAGTAAAATACGAAATATCATGAAAGTGATCGAAAACATTGTACTCTAGCCCACAAATTGAGGGAAATGAAAAATCTCACGAAAGTGCCCGAAAACTGTGGACAATAGCACACACATGAGACTAAAACTGTCAAATACAAACTTGCACGAAAACGGTCGAAAACTGTGGACTATAATCCACAATAGGAAGCCAAAACAGTAAAGTACGAAATATCATGAATGTGATCGAAAACAGTGTTGCTATAGCCTACAAAATGAGCGAAATAAAAAATCTCACGAAAGTTGCTGAAAACTGTGGACTATAGCCCACAAATGAGGCTAAAGAAGAAAAATACAAAATTTTGATAAAATGGCCGGAAACTGTGGACTACAACCCACAAATTGAGGCCAAAGTAGTAAAATATGAAAGATCATGAAAGTGATCGAAAACAGTGTACTATAGTCCACAAAATGAGGGAAATAAAAATCTAACGAAAGTGGCCGAAAACTGTGGACTATAGCCCACAAATGAGGCTAAAGAAGACAAATACAAAATTTTGATAAAAGGCCTTGAAACTGTGGACTACCCACAAATTGAGGCGAAAACACTAAAATGCGAAATGTCATGAATGTGTTCGAAAATAGTGTACTATAGTCCACAAATTGATGGAAATTAAAAATCTCACGAAAGTGCCTGAAAACTGTGGACGATAGGCCCACACATGAGACTAAAACGGTCAAATACAAAATTGTACGAAAACGGTCGGAAACTGTGGACTATAATCCACAAAAGGAGGCCAAAATAGAAGTACACGAAATATCATGAATGTGATCGAAAACAGTGCGCTATAGCCCACAAAATTAGGGAATTAAAAAATCACACGAAAGTGGCCGAAAACTGTGGACTATAGCCGACAAATGAGGCTAAAGAAGGCAAATACAAAATTTTTCTAAAAGGGCCGGAAATTGTTCACTATAACCCACAAATTGAGGCCAAAACAGTGAAATACGAAATATCATGAAAGTGTTCGAAAACAGTGTACTATAGTCCACGAAATGAGGGAAATAAAAAGTCTCACGAAAGTGGCCGAAAACTGTGGACTATAGCCCACAAATGAGGCTAAAGAAGACAAACACAAAATTTTGATAAAAGGGCCGGAAACTGTGGACTACAACCCACAAATTGTGGCCAAAATAGTAAAATACGAAAGATCATGAAAGTGATAAAAGACAGTGTACTATTTCCCAAAAAATGAGGGAAATAAAAAATCACACGAAAGTGGCCGAAAACTGTGGACTATAGCCCACAAATGAGGCTAAAGAAGGCAAATACAAAATTTTGCCAAAAGGGCCGGAAACTGTTGACTATAACCCACAAATTGAGGCCAAAATGGTTAGATACGAAATATCAAGAAAGTGATCGAAAACAGTGTACTATAGTCCACGAAATGAGGGAAACAAAAAGTCTCACAAAAGTGACCGAAAACTGTGGACTATAGCCCACAAATGAGGCTAAAGAAGATAAATGCAAAATTTTGATAAAAGGACCGGAAACTGTGGACTACAACCCACAAATTGAGGCCAAAACAGTAAAATACGAAATATCATAAAAGTGATCGAAAACAGTGTAGTCCACAAAAAGAGGGAAATAAAAAATCTCGCGAAAGTGGCCAAAAACTGTGGAATATAGCCCACAAATGAGGCTAAAGAAGACAAATACAACATTTTGATAAAAGGACCGGAAACTGTGGACAACAACCCACAAATTGAGGCCAAAACACTAAAATATGAAATGTCATGAATGTGATCGAAAACAGTGTACTATAGCCCACAAATTGATGGAAATAAAAAATCACACGAAAGTGGCCGAAAACTGTGGACTATATAGCCCACAAATGAGGCTAAATAAGGCAAATACAAAATTTTGCTAAAAGGGCCGGAAACTGTTGACTATTACCCACAAATTGAGGCCAAAACAGTAAAATACGAAATATCATGAAAGTGATCAAAAACAGTGTACTATAGTCCACGAAATGAGGGAAAAAAAACGTCTCACGAATGTGGCCGAAAACTGTGGACTATAGGCCACAAATGAGGCTAAAAAAGATAATACCAAATTTTGATAAAAGGACCGGAAAATGTGGACTACAACCCACAAATTGAGGCCAAAACAGTAAAATACGAAATATCATGAAAGTGATCGAAAACATTGTACTTTAGCCCACAAATTAAGGGAAATTAAAAATCTCACGAAAGTGCCCGAAAACAGTGGACTATATATATAGCCAGCACATGAGACTAAAATAGTCAAATACTAAATTGGACGAAAACGGTCGGAAACTATGGACTATAATCCACAAAAGGAGGCCAAAACAGTAAAATACGAAATATCATGAATGTGATAAAAAACAGTGTGCTATTGCCCACAAAATGATGGAAATAAAAAATCTGACGAAAGTGGCCGAAATCTGTGGTCTTTATAGCCCACAAATGAGGCTAAAAAAGGCAAATACAAAATTTTGATAAAAGGGTCGGAAACTGTGGACTACAATCCACAAATTGAGGCCAAAACAGTAAAATACGAAATATCATGAAAGTGATCGAAAACAGTGTAGTCCACAAAAAGAGGGAAATAAAAAATCTCACGAAAGTGGCCAAAAACTATGGAATATAGCCCACACATGAGACTAAAACAGTCAAATACAAAATTGTACGAAAATGGTCAGAAATTGTGGACTATAATCCACAAAAGGAGGCCAAACTAGAAATATGCGAAATATCATGAAAGTGATCGAAAATAGTGCACGAAATGAGTGAAATAAAAAATCTCACGAAAGTGGCCGAAAACTGTGGCCCACAAATGAGGCTAAAGAAGACAAATACAACATTTTGATAAAAGGACCGGAAACTGTGGACAACAACCCACAAATTGAGGCCAGAAAAGTAAAATACGAAATATCATGAAAGTGATCGAAAACATTGTACTATAGCACACATGAGACTAAAACAGTCAAATACAAAATTGCACGAAAACGGTCGGAAACTGTGGACTATAATCCACAAAAGAAAGCCGAAACAGTAAAATACGAAATATCTTGAATGTGATCGAAAACAGTGTGCTATAGCCCACAAAATGAGGGAAATAAAAAATCTCACGAAAGTTGCCGAAAACTGTGGACTACAGCCCACAAATGAGGCTAAAGAAGACAAATACAAAATTTTGCTAAAAGGGCTGGAAACTGTGGACTATAACCCACAAATTGAGGCCAAAACAGTAAAATACGAAATATCATGAAAGTGATCGAAAACTGTGTACTATAGTCCACGAAATAAGGGAAAACTGTGGACTATAGCCCACAAATAAGGCTAAAGAATACAAAATTTTGCTAAAAGGGCTGGAAACTGTTGACTATATAACCCACAAATTGAGGCCATAACAGTAAAATACGAAATATCATGAAAGTGATCGAAAATAGTGTACTATAGTCCACGAAATGAGGGAAATAAAAAATATCACGAAAGTGCCAAAACTGTGGACTAGCCCACAAATGAGGCTAAAGAAGACAAATACAAAATTTTGATAAAAAAGCCGAAAACTGTGGTCAACAACCCACAAATTGAGGCCAAAACAGTAAAATATAACAACCCACAAATTGAGGCCAAAAAAGTAAAATACGAAATATCATGAAAGTGGTCGAAAACAGTGTGTCCACAAAATGAGGGAAATAAAAAATCTCACGAAAGTGGCCGAAAACTTTGGACTAGCCCACAAATGAGGCTAAAGAAGATAAATACAAAATTTTGATAAAAGGGTCGGAAACTGTGGACTACAACCCACAAATTGAGGCCAAAACAGTAAAATAAGAAATATCATGAAAGTGATCAAAAACATTGTACTCTAGCCCACAAATTGAGGGAAATGAAAAATCTCTCGAAAGTGCTCGAAAACTGTGGACAAATAGCACACACATGAGACTAAAACTGTCAAATACAAACTTGCACGAAAACGGTCGAAAACTGTGGACTATAATCCACAAAAGGAAGCCAAAACAGTAAAGTACGAAATATCATGAATGTGATCGAAAACAGTGTTGCTATATCCTACAAAATGAGCGAAATAAAAAATCTCACGAAAGTTGCTGAAAACTGTGGACTATAGCCCACAAATGAGGCTAAAGAAGAAAAATACAAAATTTTGATAAAATGGCCGGAAACTGTGGACTACAACCCACAAATTGAGGCCAAAGTAGTAAAATACGAAAGATCATGAAAGTGATCAAAAACAGTGTACTGTAGTCCACAAAATGAGGGAAATAAAAATCTCACGAAAGTGGCCGAAAACTGTGGACTATAGCCCACAAATGAGGCTAAAGAAGACAAATACAAAATTTTGATAAAAGGCCTTGAAACTGTGGACTACCCACAAATTGAGGCGAAAACACTAAAATGTAAAATGTCATGAATGTGATCGAAAATAGTGTACTATAGTCCACAAATTGATGGAAATTAAAAATCTCACGAAAGTTCCTGAAAACTGTGGACGATAGGCCCACACATGAGACTAAAACGGTCAAATACAAAATTGTACGAAAACGGTCGGAAACTGTGGACTATAATCCACAAAAGGAGGCCGAAATAGAAGTGCACGAAATATCATGAATGTGATCGAAAACAGTGCGCTATAGCCCACAAAATTAGGGAATTAAAAAATCACACAAAAGTGGCCGAAAACTGTGGACTATAGCCCACAAATGAGGCTAAAGAAGGCAAATACAAAATTTTTCTAAAAGGGCTAGAAACTGTTCACTATAACCCACAAATTGAGGCCAAAACAGTGAAATACGAAATATCATGAAAGTGTTCGAAAACAGTGTACTATAGTCCACGAAATGAGGGAAATAAAAAGTCTCACGAAAGTGGCCGAAAACTGTGGACTATAGCCCACAAATGAGGCTAAAGAAGATAAATACAAAATTTTGAAAAAAGGACCCACAAATTGAGGCCAAAACAGTAAAATACGAAATATCATGAAAGTGATCGAAAACATTGTACGAAATTGAGGGAAATTAAAAATCTCACGAAAGTGCCCGAAAACTATGGACTATAGCCCACACATGAGACAAACAGTAAAATACAAAATTGCACGAAAACGGTCGGAAACTGTGGACTATAACCCACAAATTGAGGCCAAAACAGTAAAATACGAAATATCATGAAAGTGATTGAAAACAGTGTACTATAGTCCACAAAATGTGGGAAATAAAAATCTCACGAAAGTGGCCGAAAACTTTGGACTATAGTCGACAAATTAGGCTAAAGAAGACAAATACAAAATTTTGATAAAAGGGCCGGAAACTGTGGACTACAACCCACAAATTGAGGCCAAAATCGTAAAATACGAAAGATCAAGAAAGTGATCGAAAACAGTGCACTATTTTCCACAAAATGAGGGAAATAAAAAATCACACGAAAGTGGCCGAAATTTGTGGACTATAGCTCACAAATTAGGCTAAATAAGGCAAATACAAAATTTTGCTAAAAGGGTCGAAAATTGTTGACTACCCACAAATTGAGGCCAAAACAGTAAAATACGAAATATCATTAAAGTGATCGAAAAAAGTGTACTATATAGTCCACGAAATGAGGGAAATAAAAAGTCTCACGAAAGTGGCCGAAAACTGCGGACTATAGCCCACAAATGAGGGTAAAGAAGACAAATAAAAAATTTTGATAAAAGGACTGCAAACTGTGGACAACAACCCACAAATTGTGGCCAAAACAGTAAAATACGCAATATCATGAAAGTGGCCGAAAACTCATTTGTAGACTATAGCCCACAAATGAGGCTAAAGAAGACAAATACAAAATTTTGATAAAAGGACCGGAAACTGTGGACTACAACCCACAAATTGTGGCCAAAACAGTAAAATACGAAATATCATGAAAGTGATCGAAAATATTGTACTATAGCCGACAAATTGATGGAAATTAAAAATCTCACGAAAGTGCCTGAAAACTGTGGACTATAGGCCCACACATGATACTAAAATAGTCAAATACAAAATTGTACGAAAACGGTCGGAAACTGTGGACTATAATCCACAAAAGGAGGCCCAAATTGAAATATTCGAAATATCATGAATGTGATCGAAAACAGTGTGCTAAAGCCCACAAAATGAGGGAAACAAAAAATCACACGAAAGTGACCGAAAACTGTGGACAATAGCCCATAAATGAGGTTAAAGAAGGCGAATACAAATTTTTTCTAAAAGCGCCGAAAACTGTTGACTATAACCCACAAATTGAGGCCAAAACAGTAAAATACGAAATATCCTGAATGTGATCGAAAACAGTCCACAAAATGAGGGAAATAAAAATCCCATGAGAGTGGCCGAAAACTGTACACTATATAACCCACAAATTGAGGCCAAAATAGTAAAATATGAAAGATCATGAAAGTGATCGAAAACAGTGTACAATAGTCCACAAAATAAGGGAAATAAAAAATCTCACGAAAGTGGCCGAAAACTGTGGACTATAGCCCACAAATGAGGTTAAAGAAGGCAAATACAAAATTTTGCAAAAAGGGCCGGAAACTGTTGACTATAACCCACAAATTGAGGCCAAAATAGTAAAATACAAAATATCATGAAAGTAATCGAAAACATTGTACTATAGCCCACAAATTGAGGGAAATGAAAAATCTCACGAAAGTGCCCGAAAACTGTGGACTACAGCCCACACATGAGACAAAAACAGTCAAATACAAAATTGCACGAAAACGGTCGGAAACTGTGGACTATAACCCACAAATTGTGGACTATAGCCCACAAATGAGGCTAAAGAAAGGCAAATACAAAATTTTGCTAAAAGGGCCAAAAACTGTGGACTATAACCCACAAATTGTGGCCAAAACAGTAAATTACGAAATATCATGAAAGTGATCGTAAACTGTGTACTATAATCCACAAAATGAGGGAAATAAAAAATCTCACGAAAGTGGCCAAAAACTGTGGAATAGCCCACAAATGAGGCTAAAGAAGACAAATACAAAATTTTGATAAAAGGGCCCGAAACTGTGGACTACAACCCCCAAATTGAGGCCAAAACTGTAAAATACGAAATATCATGAAAGTGATCGAAAATATTGTACTATAGCCTACATATTGATGAAATTAAAAATCGCACGAAAGTGCCTGAAAACTGTGGACTATAGCTCACACTTGAGACTAAAACAGTCAAATACAAAATTGTACGAAAATGGTCGGAAACTGTGGACTATAATCCACAAAAGGAAGCCAAAATAGAAATATACGAAATATCATGAATGTGATCGAAAACAGTGTGCTATAGCCCACAAAATGAGGGAAATAAAAAATCATACGAAAGTGGCCGAAAACTGTGGACTATAGCCCACAAATGAGGCTAAAGAAGACAAATACAAAATTTTCATAAAACGACCGGAAACTGTGGACTACAACTCACAAATTGAGGCCAAAACAGTAAAATACGAAATATCAAGAAAGTGATCGAAAACAATGTACTATAGCCAACAAATTGAGGGAAATGAAAAATCTCATGAAAGTGCCCGAAAACTGTGGACTAAAACTGTCAAATACAAACTTGCACAAAAACGGTCGAAAACTGTGGACTATAATCCACAAAAGGAAGCCAAAACAGTAAAGTACGAAATATCATGAATGTGATCGAAAACAGTGTTGCTATAGCCTACAAAATGAGCAAAATTAAAAATCTCACGAAATTTGTCGAAAACTATGGACTATATAGCCCACAAATGAGGCTAAAGAAGAAAAATACAAAATTTTGATAAAATGGCCGGAAACTGTGGACTACAACCCACAAATTGAGGCCAAAACACTAAAATACGAAATGTTATGAATGTGATCGAAAACAGTGTACAATATAGCCCACAAATTGATGGAAATAAAAAATCTTACGAAAGTGGCCGAAAACTGTGGACTATAGCCCACAAATGAGGCTAAAGAAGACAAATACAAAATTTTGATAAAAGGACCGGAAACTGTGGACTACAACCCACAAATTGTGGCCAAAACAGTAAAATACGAAATATCATGATAGTGATCGAAAACATCGTACTATAGTCGACAAATTGATGGAAATTAAAAATCTCACGAAAGTGCCTGAAAACTGTGGACTATAGGCCCACACATGATACTAAAATAGTCAAATACAAAATTGTACGAAAACGGTCGGAAACTGTGGACTATAATCCACAAAAGGAGGCCCAAATTGAAATATTCGAAATATCATGAATGTGATCGAAAACAGTGTGGTAAAGCCCACAAAATGAGGGAAACAAAAAATCACACGAAAGTGACCGAAAACTGTGGACAATAGCCCATAAATGAGGTTAAAGAAGGCGAATACAAATTTTTTCTAAAAGCGCCGAAAACTGTTGACTATAACCCACAAATTGAGGCCAAAACAGTAAAATACGAAATATCCTGAATGTGATCGAAAACAGTCCACAAAATGAGGGAAATAAAAAATCCCATGAGAGTGGCCGAAAACTGTACACTATATAACCCACAAATTGAGGCCAAAATAGTAAAATATGAAAGATCATGAAAGTGATCGAAAACAGTGTACAATAGTCCACAAAATAAGGGAAATAAAAAATCTCACGAAAGTGGCCGAAAACTGTGGACTATAGCCCACAAATGAGGTTAAAGAAGGCAAATACAAAATTTTGCAAAAAGGGCCGGAAACTGTTGACTATAACCCACAAATTGAGGCCAAAACAGTAAAATACAAAATATCATGAAAGTAATCGAAAACATTGTACTATAGCCCACAAATTGAGGGAAATGAAAAATTTCACGAAAGTGCCCGAAAACTGTGGACTACAGCCCACACATGAGACTAAAACAGTCAAATACAAAATTGCACGAAAACGGTCGGAAACTGTGGACTATAACCCACAAATTGTGGACTATAGCCCACAAATGAGGCTAAAGAAAGGCAAATACAAAATTTTGCTAAAAGGGCCAAAAATTGTGGACTATAACCCACAAATTGTGGCCAAAACAGTAAATTACGAAATATCATGAAAGTGATCGTAAACTGTGTACTATAATCCACAAAATGAGGGAAATAAAAAATCTCACGAAAGTGGCCAAAAACTGTGGAATAGCCCACAAATGAGGCTAAAGAAGACAAATACAAAATTTTGATAAAAGGGCCTGAAACTGTGGACTACAACCCCCAAATTGAGGCCAAAACTGTAAAATACGAAATATCATGAAAGTGATCGAAAATATTGTACTATAGCCTACATATTGATGAAATTAAAAATCGCACGAAAGTGCCTGAAAACTGTGGACTATAGCTCACACTTGAGACTAAAACAGTCAAATACAAAATTGTACGAAAATGGTCGGAAACTGTGGACTATAATCCACAAAAGGAAGCCAAAATAGAAATATACGAAATATCATGAATGTGATCGAAGACAGTGTGCTATAGCCCACAAAATGAGGGAAATAAAAAATCACACGAAAGTGGCCGAAAACTGTGGACTATAGCCCACAAATGAGGCTAAAGAAGACAAATACAAAATTTTCATAAAACGACCGGAAACTGTGGACTACAACTCACAAATTGAGGCCAAAACAGTAAAATACGAAATATCAAGAAAGTGATCGAAAACAATGTACTATAGCCAACAAATTGAGGGAAATGAAAAATCTCATGAAAGTGCCCGAAAACTGTGGACTAAAACTGTCAAATACAAACTTGCACAAAAACGGTCGAAAAATGTGGACTATAATCCACAAAAGGAAGCCAAAACAGTAAAGTACGAAATATCATGAATGTGATCGAAAACAGTGTTGCTATAGCCTACAAAATGAGCGAAATTAAAAATCTCACGAAATTTGTCGAAAACTATGGACTATATAGCCCACAAATGAGGCTAAAGAAGAAAAATACAAAATTTTGATAAAATGGCCGGAAACTGTGGACTACAACCCACAAATTGAAGCCAAAGTAGTAAAATACGAAAGATCATTAAACTGATCGAATACAGTGTACTATAGTCCACAAAATGAGGGAAATAAAAAATCTTACGAAAGTGGCCGAAAACAGTGGACTATAGCCCACAAATGAGGCTAAAGAAGACAAATACAAAATTTTGATAAAAGGACCGGAAACTGTGGACTACAACCCACAAATTGTGGCCAAAACAGTAAAATATGAAATATCATGAAAGTGATCGAAAACATTGTACTATAGTCGACAAATTCATGGAAATTAAAAATCTCACGAAAGTGCCTGAAAACTGTGGACTATAGGCCCACACATGATACTAAAATAGTCAAATACAAAATTGTACGAAAACGGTCGGAAACTGTGGACTATAATCCACAAAAGGAGGCCAAAATAGAAATTTTCGAAATATCATGAATGTGATCGAAAACAGTGAGCTAAAGCCCACAAAATGAGGGAAATAAAATATCACACGAAAGTGGCCGAAAACTGTGGACAATAGCCCATAAATGAGGCTAAAGATGGCGAATACAAATTTTTTCTAAAAGGGCCGAAAACTGTTGACTATAACCCACAAATTGAGGCCAAAACAGTAAAATACGAAATATCATGAATGTGATCGAAAACAATCCACAAAATGAGGAAAATAAAAAATCCCACGAAAGTGGCCGAAAACTGTACACTATAACCCACAAATTGAGGCCAAAATAGTAAAATACGAAAGATCATGAAAGTGATCGAAAACAGTGTACTATAGTCCACAAAATGAAGGAAATAAAAAATCTCACTAAAGTGGCCGAAAACTGTGGACTATAGCCCACAAATGAGGTTAAAGAAGGCAAATACAAAATTTTGCAAACAGGGCCGGAAACTGTTGACTATAACCCAGAAATTGAGGCCAAAAAAGTAAAATACAAAATATCATGAAAGTGATCGAAAACATTGTACTATAGCCCACAAATTGAGGGAAATGAAAAATCTCACGAAAGTGCCCGAAAACTGTGGACTATAGCCCACACATGAGACTAAAACAGTCAAATACAAAATTGCATGAAAACGGTCGGAAACTGTGGACTATAACCCACAAATTGTGGACTATTGCCCACAAATGGGGCTAAAGAAGGCAAATACAAAATTTTGCTAAAAGGGCCGAAAACTGTGGACTATAACCCACAAATTGTGGCCAAAACAGTAAATTACGAAATATCATTAAAGTGATCGTAAACAGTGTAGTATAATCCACAAAATGAGGGAAATAAAAAATCTCACGAAAGTGGCCGAAAACTGTGGAATAGCCCACAAATGAGGCTAAAGAAGACAAATACAAAATTTTGATAAAAGGGCCCGAAACTGTGGACTACTACCCCCAAATTGAGGCCAAAACTGTAAAATACGAAATATCATGAAAGTGATCGAAAATATTGTACTATAGCCTACAAATTGATGAAATTAAAAATTGCACGAAAGTGCCTGAAAACTGTGGACTATAGCTCACACTTGAGACTAAAACAGTCAAATACAAAATTGTACGAAAATGGTCGGAAACTGTGGACTATAATCCACAAAAGGAAGCCAAAATAGAAATATACGAAATATCATGAATGTGATCGAAAACAGTGTGCTATAGCCCACAAAATGAGGGAAATAAAAAATCACACGAAAGTGGCCGAAAACTGTGGACTATAGCGCACAAATGAGGCTAAAGAAGACAAATACAAAATTTTCATAAAACGACCAGAAACTGTGGACTACAACTCACAAATTGAGGCCAAAACAGTAAAATACGAAATATCAAGAAAGTGATCGAAAACAATGTACTATAGCCCACAAATTGAGGGAAATGAAAAATCTCACGAAAGTGCCCGAAAACTGTGGACTAAAACTGTCAAATACAAACTTGCACGAAAACGGTCGAAAACTGTGGACTATAATCCACAAAAGGAAGCCAAAACAGTAAAGTACGAAATATCATGAATGTGATCGAAAACAGTGTTGCTATAGCCTACAAAATGAGCGAAATTAAAAATCTCACGAAAGTTGCCGAAAACTGTGGACTATAGCCCACAAATGAGGCTAAAGAAGAAAAATAAAAAATTTTGATAAAATGGCCGGAAACTGTGGACTACAACCCACAAATTGAGGCCAAAGTAGTAAAATACGAAAGATCATTAAACTGATCGAATACAGTGTACTATAGTCCACAAAATGAGGGAAATAAAAAATCTCACGAAAGTGGACGAAAACTGTGGACTATAGCCCACAAATGAGGCTAAAGAAGACAAATACAAAATTTTGATAAAAGGGTCAGAAACTGTGGACTACAACCCACAAATTGTGGCCAAAACAGTAAATTACGAAATATCATGAAAGTGATCGAAAACAGTGTACTATAATCCACAAAATGAGGGAAATAAAGAATCTCACGAAAGTGGCCAAAAACTGTGGAATAGCCCACAAATGAGGCTAAAGAAGACAAATACAAAATTTTGATAAAAGGGCCCGAAACTGTGGAATACAACCCCCAAATTGAGGCCAAAACTGTAAAATACGAAATATCATGAAAGTGATCCAAAATATCGTACTATAGCCCACAAATTGATGAAATTAAAAATCGCACGAAAGTGCCTGAAAACTGTGGACTATAGCTCACACTTGAGACTAAAACAGTCAAATACAAAATTGTACGAAAATGGTCGGAAACTGTGGACTATAATCCACAAAAGGAAGCCAAAATAGAAATATACCAAATATCATGAATGTGATCGAAAACAGTGTGCTATAGCCCACAAAATGAGGAAAATAAAAAATCACACGAAAGTGGCCGAAAACTGTGGACTATAGCCCATAAATGAGGCTAAAGAAGGCGAATACAAATTTTTTCTAAAAGGGCCGGAAACTGTTGACTATAACCCACAAATTGAGGCCAAAACAGTAAAATACGAAATATCATGAATGTGATCGAAAACAGTCCACAAAATGAGGGAAATAAAAAATCCCACGAAAGTGGCCGAAAACGGTAGACTCTAACCCACAAATTGAGGCCAAAATAGTAAAATACGAAAGATCATGAAAGTGTTCGAAAACAGTGTACTATATAGTCCACAAAATGAGGGGAATAAAAAATCTGACGAAAGTGGCCGAAAACTGTGGACTAAAGCCCACAAATGAGGTTAAAGAAGGCGAATACAAAATTTTGCAAAAAGGGCCGGAAACTGTTGACTATAACCCACAAATTGAGGCCAAAACAGTAAAATACAAAATATCATGAAAGTGATCGAAATATTGTACTATAGCCCACAAATTGAGGGAAATGAAAAATCTCACGAAAGTGCCCGAAAATTGTGAACGATAGCCCACACATGAGACTAAAACAGTCAAATACAAAATTGCACGAAAACGGTCGGAAATTGTGGACTATAACCCACAAATTAGGGACTTAGCCCACAAATGAGGCTAAAGAAGGCAAATACAAAATTTTGCTAAAAGGGCCGAAAACTGTGGACTATAACCCACAAATTGTGGCCAAAACAGTAAATTACGAAATATCATGAAAGTGATCGAAAACAGTGTACTATAATCCACAAAATGAGGGAAATAAAGAATCTCACGAAAGTGGCCAAAAACTGTGGAATAGCCCACAAATGAGGCTAAAGAAGACAAATACAAAATTTTGATAAAAGGGCCCGAAACTGTGGAATACAACCCCCAAATTGAGGCCAAAACTGTAAAATACGAAATATCATGAAAGTGATCGAAAATATCGTACTATAGCCCACAAATTGATGAAATTAAAAATCGCACGAAAGTGCCTGAAAACTGTGGACTATAGCTCACACTTGAGACTAAAACAGTCAAATACAAAATTGTACGAAAATGGTCGGAAACTGTGGACTATAATCCACAAAAGGAAGCCAAAATAGAAATATACCAAATATCATGAATGTGATCGAAAACAGTGTGCTATAGCCCACAAAATGAGGAAAATAAAAAATCACACGAAAGTGGCCGAAAACTGTGGACTATAGCCCATAAATGAGGCTAAAGAAGGCGAATACAAATTTTTTCTAAAAGGGTCGGAAACTGTTGACTATAACCCACAAATTGAGGCCAAAACAGTAAAATACGAAATATCATGAATGTGATCGAAAACAGTCCACAAAATGAGGGAAATAAAAAATCCCACGAAAGTGGCCGAAAACGGTAGACTCTAACCCACAAATTGAGGCCAAAATAGTAAAATACGAAAGATCATGAAAGTGTTCGAAAACAGTGTACTATATAGTCCACAAAATGAGGGGAATAAAAAATCTGACGAAAGTGGCCGAAAACTGTGGACTAAAGCCCACAAATGAGGTTAAAGAAGGCGAATACAAAATTTTGCAAAATGGGCCGGAAACTGTTGACTAT
Source organism: Hemerocallis citrina (assembly GCA_017893485.1). Classification (NCBI taxonomy): domain Eukaryota; kingdom Viridiplantae; phylum Streptophyta; class Magnoliopsida; order Asparagales; family Asphodelaceae; genus Hemerocallis; species Hemerocallis citrina. The sequence goes on from CM030361.1 coordinate 85,589,331, forward strand.
AACCCACAAATTGAGGCCAAAACAGTAAAATACAAAATATCATGAAAGTGATCGAAATATTGTACTATGCCCACAAATTGAGGGAAATGAAAAATCTCACGAAAGTGCCCGAAAATTGTGAACGATAGCCCACACATGAGACTAAAACAGTCAAATACAAAATTGCACGAAAACGGTCGGAAATTGTGGACTATAACCCACAAATTAGGGACTTAGCCCACAAATGAGGCTAAAGAAGGCAAATACAAAATTTTGCTAAAAGGGCCGAAAACTGTGGACTATAACCCACAAATTGTGGCCAAAACAGTAAATTACGAAATATCATGAAAGTGATCGAAAACAGTGTACTATAATCCACAAAATGAGGAAAATAAAGAATCTCACGAAAGTGGCCAAAAACTGTGGAATAGCCCACAAATGAGGCTAAAGAAGACAAATACAAAATTTTGATAAAAGGGCCCGAAACTGTGGAATACAACCCCCAAATTGAGGCCAAAACTGTAAAATACGAAATATCATGAAAGTGATCGAAAATATCGTACTATAGCCCACAAATTGATGAAATTAAAAATCGCACGAAAGTGCCTGAAAACTGTGGACTATAGCTCACACTTGAGACTAAAACAGTCAAATACAAAATTGTACGAAAATGGTCGGAAACTGTGGACTATAATCCACAAAAGGAAGCCAAAATAGAAATATACCAAATATCATGAATGTGATCGAAAACAGTGTGCTATAGCCCACAAAATGAGGAAAATAAAAAATCACACGAAAGTGGCCGAAAACTCTGGACTATAGCCCATAAATGAGGCTAAAGAAGGCGAATACAAATTTTTTCTAAAAGGGCCGGAAACTGTTGACTATAACCCACAAATTGAGGCCAAAACAGTAAAATACGAAATATCATGAATGTGATCGAAAACAGTCCACAAAATGAGGGAAATAAAAAATCCCACGAAAGTGGCCGAAAACGGTAGACTCTAACCCACAAATTGAGGCCAAAATAGTAAAATACGAAAGATCATGAAAGTGTTCGAAAACAGTGTACTATATAGTCCACAAAATGAGGGGAATAAAAAATCTGACGAAAGTGGCCGAAAACTGTGGACTAAAGCCCACAAATGAGGTTAAAGAAGGCGAATACAAAATTTTGCAAAATGGGCCGGAAACTGTTGACTATAACCCACAAATTGAGGCCAAAACAGTAAAATACAAAATATCATGAAAGTGATCGAAATATTGTACTATAGCCCACAAATTGAGGGAAATGAAAAATCTCACGAAAGTGCCCGAAAATTGTGAACGATAGCCCACACATGAGACTAAAACAGTCAAATACAAAATTGCACGAAAACGGTCGGAAATTGTGGACTATAACCCACAAATTAGGGACTTAGCCCACAAATGAGGCTAAAGAAGGCAAATACAAAATTTTGCTAAAAGGGCCGAAAACTGTGGACTATAACCCACAAATTGTGGCCAAAACAGTAAATTACGAAATATCATGAAAGTGATCGAAAACAGTGTACTATAATCCACAAAATGAGGAAAATAAAGAATCTCACGAAAGTGGCCAAAAACTGTGGAATAGCCCACAAATGAGGCTAAAGAAGACAAATACAAAATTTTGATAAAAGGGCCCGAAACTGTGGAATACAACCCCCAAATTGAGGCCAAAACTGTAAAATACGAAATATCATGAAAGTGATCGAAAATATCGTACTATAGCCCACAAATTGATGAAATTAAAAATCGCACGAAAGTGCCTGAAAACTGTGGACTATAGCTCACACTTGAGACTAAAACAGTCAAATACAAAATTGTACGAAAATGGTCGGAAACTGTGGACTATAATCCACAAAAGGAAGCCAAAATAGAAATATACCAAATATCATGAATGTGATCGAAAACAGTGTGCTATAGCCCACAAAATGAGGAAAATAAAAAATCACACGAAAGTGGCCGAAAACTGTGGACTATAGCCCATAAATGAGGCTAAAGAAGACAAATATAAAATTTTCATAAAACGACCGGAAACTGTGGACTACAACTCCCAAATTGAGGCCAAAACAGTAAAATACGAAATATCAAGAAAGTGATCGAAAACAATGTACTATAGCCCACAAATTGAGGGAAATGGAAAATCTCACGAAAGTGCCCGAAAACTGTGGACTAAAACTGTCAAATAGAAACTTGCACGAAAACGGTCGAAAACTGTGGACTATAATCCACAAAAGGAAGCCAAAACAGTAAAGTACGAAATATCATGAATGTGATCGAAAACAGTGTTGCTATAGCCTACAAAATGAGCGAAATTAAAAATCTCACGAAAATTGCCGAAAACTGTGGACTATATCCCACAAATGAGGCTAAAGAAGAAAAATACAAAATTTTGATAAAATGGCCGGAAACTGTGGACTACAACCCACAAATTGAGGCCAAAGTAGTAAAATACGAAAGATCATTAAACTGATCGAATACAGTGTACTATAGTCCACAAAATGAGGGAAATAAAAAATCTCACGAAAGTGGCCGAAAACTGTGGACTATAGCCCACAAATGAGGCTAAAGAAGACAAATACAAAATTTTGATAAAAGGGTCAGAAACTGTGGACTACAACCCACAAATTGTGGCCAAAACAGTAAAATACGAAATATCATGAAAGTGATCGAAAACATTGTACTATAGCCCACAAACTGATGGAAATTAAAAATCTAGCGAAAGTGCCCGAAAACTGTGGACTATTGCCCACAAATGAGACTAAAACAGTCAAATACAAAATTGTACGAAAACGGTCGGAAACTGTGGACTATAATGCACAAAAGGAAGCCATAATAGAAACATACGAAATATCATGAATGCGATCGAAAACAGTGTGCTATAGCCCACAAAATGAGGAAAATAAAAAATCACACGAAAGTGGCCCAAAACTGTGGACTATAGCCCATAAATGAGGCTAAAGAAGGCGAATACAAATTTTTTCTAAAAGGGCCGGAAACTGTTGACTATAACCCACAAATTGAGGCCAAAACAGTAAAATACAAAATATCATGAATGTGATCGAAAACAGTCCACAAAATGAGGGAAATAAAAAATCCCACAAAAGTGGCCGAAAACTGTAGACTTTAACCCACAAATTGAGGCCAAAATAGTAAAATACGAAAGATCATGAACGTGATTGAAAACAGAGTACTATAGCCCACAAAATGAGGGAAATAAAAAATCAAACGAAAGTGGCTAAAAACTGTGGACTATAGTCCACAAATGAGGCTAAAGAAGACAAATACAAAATTTTCATAAAACGACCGGAAACTGTGGACTACAACTCACAAATTGAGGCCAAAACTGTAAAATACGAAATATCAAGAAAGTGATCGAAAACAATGTACTATAGCCCACAAATTGAGGGAAATGAAAAATCTCACAAAAGTGCCCGAAAACTGTGGACTAAAACTGTCAAATACAAACTTGCACGAAAACGGTCGAAAACTGTGGACTATAATCCACAAAAGGAAGCCAAAACAGTAAAGTACGAAATATCATGAATGTGATCGAAAACAGTGTTGCTATAGCCTACAAAATGAGCGAAATTAAAAATCTCACGAAAGTTGCCGAAAACTGTGGACTATAGCCCACAAATGAGGCTAAAGAAGAAAAATACAAAATTTTGATAAAATGGCCGGAAACTGTGGACTACAACCCACAAATTGAGGCCAAAGTAGTAAAATACGAAAGATCATTAAACTGATCGAATACAGTGTACTATAGTCCACAAAATGTGGGAAATAAAAAATCTCACGAAAGTGGCCGAAAACTGTGGACTATAGCCCACAAATGAGGCTAAAGAAGACAAATACAAAATTTTGATAAAAGGGTCAGAAACTGTGGACTACAACCCACAAATTGTGGCCAAAACAGTAAAATACGAAATATCATGAAAGTGATCGAAAACATTGTACTATAGCCCACAAACTGATGGAAATTAAAAATCTAGCGAAAGTGCCCGAAAACTGTGGACTATTGCCCACAAATGAGACTAAAACAGTCAAATACAAAATTGTACGAAAACGGTCGGAAACTGTGGACTATAATCCACAAAAGGTAGCCAAAATAGAAATATACGAAATATCATGAATGGGATCGAAAACAGTGTGCCCCACAAAATGAGGAAAATAAAAAATCACACGAAAGTGGCCGAAAACTGTGGACTATAGCCCATAAATGAAGCTAAAGAAGGCGAATACAAATTTTTTCTAAAAGGGCCGGAAACTGTTGACTATTACCCACAAATTGAGGCCAAAACAGTAAAATACGAAATATCATGAATGTGATCGAAAACAGTCCACAAAATGAGGGAAATAAAAAATCCCACGAAAGTGGCCGAAAACGGTAGACTCTAACCCACAAATTGAGGCCAAAATAGTAAAATACGAAAGATCATGAAAGTGTTCGAAAACAGTGTACTATAGTCCACAAAATGATGGGAATAAAAAATCTGACGAAAGTGGCCGAAAACAGTGGACTATAGCCCACAAATGAGGTTAAAGAAGGCAAATACAAAATTTTGCAAAAGGGCCGGAAACTGTTGACTATAACCCACAAATTGAGGCCAAAACAGTAAAATACAAAATATCATGAAAGTGATCGAAAACATTGTACTATAGCCCACAAATTGAGGGAAATGAAAAATCTCACGAAAGTGCCCGAAAATTGTGGACGATAGCCCACACATGAGACTAAAACAGTCAAATACAAAATTGCATGAAAACGGTCGGAAACTGTGGACTATAACCCACAAATTGTGGACTATAGCCCACAAATGAGGCTAAAGAAGGCAAATACAAAATTTTGCTAAAAGGGCCGAAAACTGTGGACTATAACCCACAAATTGTGGCCAAAACAGTAAATTACGAAATATCATGAAAGTGATCGAAAACAGTGTACTATAATCCACAAAATGAGGGAAATAAAAAATCTCACGAAAGTGGCCGAAAACTGTGGAATAGCCCACAAATGAGGGTAAAGAAGACAAATACAAAATTTTGATAAAAGGGCCCGAAACTGTGGACTACAACCCCCAAATTGAGGCCAAAACTGTAAAATACGAAATATCATGAAAGTGATCGAAAATATTGTACTATAGCCCACAAATTGATGAAATTAAAAATTGCATGAAAGTGGTTGAAAACTGTGGACTATAGCTCACACTTGAGACTAAAACAGTCACATACAAAATTGTACGAAAATGGTCGGAAACTGTGGACTATAATTCACAAAAGGAAGCCAAAATAGAAATATACGAAATATCATGAATGTGATCGAAAACAGTGTGCTAGCCCACAAAATGAGGGAAATAAAAAATCACACGAAAGTGGCCAAAAACTGTGGACTATAGCCCACAAATGAGGCTAAAGAAGACAAATACAAAATTTTGATAAAAGGGCCCGAAACTGTGGACATCAACCCCCAAATTGAGGCCAAAACTGTAAAATACGAAATATCATGAAAGTGATCGAAAATATTGTACTATAGCCCACAAATTGATTAAATTAAAAATCTCACGAAAGTGCATGAAAACTGTGGACTATAGCTCACACTTGAGACTAAAACAGTCAAATACAAAATTGTACAAAAATGGTCGGAAACTGTGGACTATAATCCACAAAAGGAGGCCAAAATAGAAATATACGAAATACATGAATGTGACCGAAAACAGTGTGCTATAGCCCACAAAATGAGGGAAATAAAAAATCACACGAAAGTGGCCGAAAACTGTGGACTATAGCCCACAAATGAGGCTAAAGAAGACAAATACAAAATTTTCATAAAAGGACCAGAAACTGTGGACTACAACTCACAAATTGAGGCCAAAACAGTAAAATACGAAATATCAAGAAAGTGATCGAAAACAATGTACTATAGCCCACAAATTGAGGGAATTGAAAAATCTCATGAAAGTGCCCGACAACTGTGGACTAAAACTGTCAAATACAAACTTGCACGAAAACGGTCGAAAACTGTGGACTAATCCACAAAAGGAAGCCAAAACAGTAAAGTACAAAATATCATGAATGTGATCGAAAAAAGTGTTGCTAAAGCCTACAAAATGAGGGAAATAAAAAATCTCACGAAAGTGGCTGAAAACTGTGGAATAGCCCAAAAATGAGGCAAAAGAAGACAAATACAAAGTTTTGGTAAAAGGGCCCTAAACTGTGGACTACAACCCCCAAATTGAGGCCAAACTGTAAAATACAAAATATCATGAAAGTGATCGAAAACAATGTACTGTAGCCCACAGATTGATGGAAATTAAAAATCTCACGAAAGTGCCCGAAAACTGTGGACTATAGCTCACACATGAGACTAAAACAGTCAAATATAAAATTGTACGAAAATGGTCGGAAACTGTGGACTATATTCCACAAAAGAAAGCCAAAACAGTAAAATACGAAATATCATGAATGTGATCGAAAACAGTGTGCTATAGCCCAGAAAATGAGGGAAATAAAAAATCTCAGGAAATTGGCCGAAAACTGTGGATTATAGCCCACAAATGAGGCTAAAGAAGGCAAATACAAAATTTTGTTAAAAGTGCCGGAAACTGTTGACTATAACCCACCAATTGAGGCCAAAACAGTAAAAAACGAAATATCATGTAAGTGATCGAAAACAGGCCACAAAATGAGGGAAATAAAAAATCTCACGAAAGTGGCCGAAAGCTGTGCACTATAGCCCACAAATGAGGCTAAAGAAGACAAATACAAAATTTTGATAAAAGGACCGGAAACTGTGGACTACAACCCACAAATTGAGGTCAAAACAGTAAAATACGAAATATCATTAAAGTGATCGAAAACATTGTACTATAGCCCACAAATTCAGGGAAATAAAAAATCTCACGAAAGTGCACGAAAACTGTGGACTATAGCCCATACATGAGACTAAAACAGTCAAATACAAAATTGCACGAAAACGGTCGGAAACTGTGGACTATAGCCACAAAAGGATGCCAAAACAGAAAAATACGAAATATCATGAATGTGATCGAAAACAGTGTGCTATAGCCCACAAAATGAGGGAAATAAAAAATTTCATGAAAGTGGCCGAAAACTGTGGACTATATAGCCCAAAAATGAGGCTAAAGAAGGCAAATACAAAATTTTGCTAAAAGGGCCGAAAATTGTGGTCCATAACCCACAAATTGAGGCCAAAACAGTAAATTACGAAATATCATGAAAGTGATCGAAAACAGTGTACTATTGTCCACAAAATGAGGGAAATAAAAAATCTCACGAAAGTGGCCGAAAACTGTGGACTGCAGCCCACAAATGAGGCTAAAGAAGAGAAGTACAAAATTTTGCTAAATGGGCCGAAACTGTGGACTATAACCCACAAATGGAGGCCAAGACAGTAAAATACGAAATATCATGAAAGTGATCGAAAAAATGTACTATAGTCCAGAAAATGAGGGAAATAAAAAATCTCGCGAAAGTGGTCGAAAACTGTAGACTATAGCCCACAAATGTGGCTAAAGAAGACAAATACAAAATTTTGATAAAAGGGTCGGAAACTGTGGACGAAAACCCACAAATTGAGGCCAAAACAGTAAAATACGAAATATCATGAAAGTGATTGAAAACATTGTACTGTAGCCCACAAATTGATGGAAATTAAAAATCTCACGAAAGTGCCTGAAAACTCTGGACTAGCCCACACATGAGACTAAAACAGTCAAATACAAAATTGTACGAAAATGGAGGGAAACTGTGGACTATAATCCACAAAAGGAGGCCAAAATAGAAATAAACGAAATATCATGAATGTGATCGAAAACAGTGTGCTATAGCCCACAAAATGTAGGAAATAAAAAATCACACGAGTGTGGCCGAAAATTGTGGACTATAGCCCACAAATGAGGCTAAAGAAGGTAAATACAAATTTTTGCTAAAAGGGCCTGAAACTGTTGACTATAACCCACAAATTGAGGCCAAAACAATAAAATACGAAATATCTTTAAAGTGATCGAAAACAGTGTACTATAGTCCACGAAATGAGGGAAATAAAAAGTCTCACGAAAGTTGTAGAAAACTGTGGACTATAAGCCCACAAATGAGGCTAAAGAAGACAAATACAAAATTTTGAAAAAGGACTGGAAACTTTGGACCACAACCAACAAATTGAGGCCAAAACAGTAAAATACGAAATATCATGAAAGTGATCGAAAACATTGTACTATAGCCCACAAATTGAGGGAAATGAAAAATCTCACGAAAGGGCCCGAAAACTGTGGACAATAGCCTACTCATGAGACTAAAACAGTCAAATACAAAATTGCACGAAAACGGTCGGAAACTGTGGACTATAATCCACAAAAGGAGGCCAAAATAGAAAAATACGAAATATCATGAATGTGATCGAAAACAGTATGCTATAGCCCACAAAAAGAGGGAAATAGAAAATCCCACGAAAGTGGCCGAAAACTGTGGACTATAGTCCACAAATGAGGCTAAAGAAGACATACAAAATTTTGATAAAAGGGTCAGAAACTGTGGACTACAACCCACAAATTGTGGCCAAAACAGTAAAATACGAAATATCATGAAAGTGATCGAAAATATTGTACTATAGCCCACAAATTGATGAAATTAAAAATCGCACGAAAGTGCCTGAAAACTGTGGATTATAGCTCACACTTGAGACTAAAACAGTCAAATACAAAATTGTACGTTATTGGCGATAACGGGTTAAGTGAGATTAACCCATCATCGTCGACGATAGGTTAAGTTGAAAGATTTTGGCAAGACTTAATCTTGAGAAATTAAATTTTGTACAAATTTTCATCCAAAAAAAGCAAATACTCTGGAAAAATCATTCAATCTAATACGTTATTGGCGATTACGGGCTAAGTTAACAAAAATAAAAAAAAACAAAAAACACACAAATGCTCTTAGCTGCACACATACACGAAGTTCACAAATTGCAGTATATATATATATACATTCTCAAAGTAATTACAACAATAACATTCTCATCTCATTCACATTACCATTCGCTCACACTTGAGACTAAAACAGTCAAATACAAAATTGTACGAAAATGGTCGGAAACAGTGGACTATAATCCACAAAAGGAGGCCAAAATAGAAATATACGAAATATCATGAATGTGATCGAAAACAGTGTGCTATAGCCCACAAAATGAGGGAAATAAAAAATCACACGAAAGTGGCCGAAAACTGTGGACTATAGCCCACAAATGAGGCTAAAGAAGACAAATACAAAATTTTCATAAAAGGACCGGAAACTGTGGACTACAGCTCACAAATCGAGGCCAAAACAGTAAAATACGAAATATCAAGAAAGTGATTGAAAACAATGTACTATAGCCCACAAATTGAGGGAAATGAAAAATCTCACGAAAGTGCCCGAAAATTGTGGACGATAGCCCACACATGAGACTAAAACAGTCAAATACAAAATTGCACGAAAACGGTCGAAAATTGTGGACTATAATCCACAAAAGGAAGCCAAAACAGTAAAGTACGAAATATCATGAATGTGATCGAAAACAGTGTTGCTATATAGCCTACAAAATGAGCGAAATTAAAAATCTCACGAAAGTGGCCGAAAACTGTGGACAATAGCCCACACATGAGACTAAAATAGTCAAATACAAAATTGTACGAAAACGGTCGGAAACTATGGACTATAATCCACAAAAGGAGGCCAAAATAGAAAAATACGAAATATCATGAATGTGATCGAAAACAGTGTGCTATATAGCCCACAAAATGAGGGAAATAAAAAATCCCACGAAAGTGGCCGGAAACTGTGGACTATAGCCCACAAATGAGGCTAAAGAAGACAAATACAAAATTTTGATAAAAGGGTCGGAAACAGTGGACTACAACCCACAAATTGAGGCCAAAACTGTAAAATACGAAATATCATGAAAGTGATCGAAAATATTGTACTATAGCCCACAAATTGATGAAATTAAAAATCTCACGAAAGTGCATGAAAACTGTGGACTATAGCTCACACTTGAGACTAAAACAGTCAAATACAAAATTGTACAAAAATGGTCGGAAACTGTGGACTATAATCCACAAAAGGAGGCCAAAATAGAAATATACGAAATATCATGAATGTGACCAAAAACAGTGTGCCATAGCCCACAAAATGAGGGAAATAAAAAATCACACGAAAGTGGCCGAAAACTGTGGACTATAGCCCACAAATGAGGCTAAAGAAGACAAATACAAAATTTTCATAAAAGGATCGGAAACTGTGGACTACAACTCACAAATTGAGGCCAAAACAGTAAAATACGAAATATCAAGAAAGTGATCGAAAACAATGTACTATAGCCCACAAGTTGAGGGAATTGAAAAATCTCATGAAAGTGCCCGACAACTGTGGACTAAAACTGTCAAATACAAACTTGCACGAAAACGGTCGAAAACTGTGGACTAATCCACAAAAGGAAGCCAAAACAGTAAAGTACGAAATATCATGAATGTGATCGAAAAAAGTGTTGCTAAAGCCTACAAAATGAGGGAAATAAAAAATCTCACGAAAGTGGCTGAAAACTGTGGAATAGCCCACAAATGAGGCTAAAGAAGACAAATACAAAATTTTGATAAAAGGGCCCGAAACTGTGGACTACAACCCCCAAATTGAGGCCAAAACTGTAAAATACGAAATATCATGAAAGTGATCGAAAATATTGTACTATAGCCCACAAATTGATGAAATTAAAAATTGCAGGAAAGTGCCTGAAAACTGTGGACTATAGCTCACACGTGAGACTAAAACAGTCAAATACAAAATTGTACGAAAATGGTCGGAAACTGTGGACTATAATCCACAAAAGGAGGCCAAAATAGAAATATACGAAATATCATGAATGTGATCGAAAACTATAGCCCACAAAATGAGGGAAATAAAAAATCACACGAAAGTGGCCGAAAACTATGGACTATAGCCCACAAATGAGGCTAAAGAAGACAAATACAAAATTTTCATAAAAGGACCGAAAACTGTGGACTACAACTCACAAATTGAGGCCAAAACAGTAAAATACGAAATATCAAGAAAGTGATCGAAAACAATGTACTATAGCCCACAAATTGAGGGAAATGAAAAATCTCACGAATGTGCCCGAAAACTGTGGACTAAAACTGTCAAATACAAACTTGCACGAAAACGGTCGAAAACTGTGGACTATAATCCACAAAAGGAAGCCAAAACAGTAAAATACGAAATATCATGAATGTGATCGAAAACAGTGTTGTTATGGCCTACAAAATGAGCAAAATTAAAAATCTCACGAAAGTTTCCGAAAACTATGGACTATAGCCCACAAATGAGGCTAAAGAAGAAAAATACAAATTTTGATAAAATGGCCGGAAACTGCGGACTACAACCCACAAATTGAGGCCAAAGTAGTAAAATACGAAAGATCATGAAACTGATCGAAAACAGTGTACTATAGTCCACAAAATGAGGGAAATAAAAATCTCACGAAAGTGGCCGAATACTGTGGACTATAGCCAACAAATGAGGCTAAAGAAGACAAATACAAAATTTTGATAAAAGGCCTGGAAACTGTGGACTACCCACAAATTGAGGCGAAAACACTAAAATACGAAATGTCATGAATGTGATCGAAAATAGTGTACTATAGCCCACAAATTGATGGAAATTAAAAATCTCACGATAGTGCCTGAAAACTGTGGATTATAGCCCACACATGAGACTGAAACAGTCAAATACAAAATTGTACGAAAACGGTCGGAAACTGTGGACTATAATCCACAAAAGGAGGCCAAAATAGAAATAAACGAAATAGCAAGAATATGACCGAAAACAGTGTGCTATAGCCCACAAAATGAGGGGGATAAAAAACCTCAGAAAATTGACCGAAAACTGTGGACTATAGCCCACAAATGAGGCTAAAAAAGGCAAATACAAAATTTTGCTAAAAGGGCCGGAAACTGTTGACTATAACCCACAAATTGAGGCCAAAACAGTAAAATATGAAATATCATGAAGGTGATCGAAAATAGTCCGCAAAATGAGGGAAATAAAAAATCCCACGAAAGTGGCCGAAAGTTGTGGAATATAGCCCACAAAATGAGGCTGAAGAAGACAAATACAAAATTTTGATAAAAGGACCGAAAACTGTGGACTACAACCCACAAATTGTGGCGAAAACAGTAAAATACGAAATATCATGAAAGTGATCGAAAACATTGTACTGTAGCCCAAAAATTGATGGAAATTAAAAATCTCACAGAAGTTCCTGAAAACTTTGGACTATACAGCCCACAAATGAGTCTAAAACAGTCAATTACAAAATTGTGCGAAAATGGTCGGAAACTGTGGACTATAATCCACAAAAGGAGGCCAAAATAGAAATAAACGAAATTTTGATAAAATGGCCGGAAACTGTCGACTACAACCCACAAATTGAGGCCAAAATAGGAAAATACGAAAGATCATGAAAGCGATCGAAAACAGTGTACTATAGTACACAAAATGAGGGAAATAAAAATTTCTCGAAAGTGGCCGAAAACTGTGGACTAAATAGCCCACAAATGAGGCTACAGAAGACAAATACAAAATTTTGATAAAAGGCCCGGAAACTATGGACTACAACCCACAAATTGAGGCCAAAACACTAAAATACGAAATGTCATGAATGTGATCGAAAACAATGTACTATTGCCCACAAATTGTTGGAAATTAAAAATCTCACGAAAGTGCCTGAAAACTGGGGACTATTGCCCACACATGAGACTGAAACAGTCAAATTCAAAATTGTACGAAAAGGGTCGAAAACTGTGGATTATAATCCACAAAAGGAGGCCAAAATAGAAATATACGAAATATCATGAATGTGATCGAAAACGGTGTGACAAAATGAGGGAAATAAAAAATCACACGAAAGTGGCTGAAAACTGTGGACTATATAGCCGACAAATGAGGCTAAAGAAGGCAAATACAAAATTTCGCTAAAAGGGTCGGAAACTATTGACTATAACCCACAAATTGAGGCCAAAACAGGAAAATACAAAATATCATGAAACTGATCGAAAACATTGTACTATAGCCCACAAAAGAAGTCAAAACAGAAAAATACGAAATATCATGAATGTGATCGAAAACAGTGTGCTATAACCCACAAAATGAGGGAAATAAAAAATCCCACGAAAGTGGCAGAAAATTGTGGACTATAGCCTACAAATGAGGCTAAAGAAGGCAAATACAAAATTTTGCTAAAAGGGCCGAAAATTGTGGCCAAAACAGTAAATTACGAAATATTTAAAAGTGATCGAAAACAACGTACTATAATCCACAAAATGAGGGAAATAAAAAATCTCACGAAAGTGGCCGAAAATTGTGGAATAGCCCACAAATGAGGCTAAAGAAGACAAATACAAAATTTTGATAAAAGGGCCCGAAACTGTGGACTTCAACCCCCAAATTGAGGCCAAAACTGTAAAATACGAAATATCATGAAAGTGATCGAAAATATTATACTATAGCCCACAAATTGATGAAATTAAAAATCTCACGAAAGTGCCTGAAAACTGTGGACTATAGCTCACACATGAGACTAAAACAGTCAAAAATAAAATTGTACGAAAATGGTCGGAAACTGTGGACTATAATCCACAAAAGAAAGCCAAAACTGTAAAATATGAAATATCATGAATGTGATCGAAAACAGTGTGCTATAGCCCACAAAATGTGGGAAATAAAAAATCTCAGGAAATTGGCCGAAAACTGTGGACTAAAGCCCACAAATGAGGCTAAAGAAGGCAAATACAAAATTTTGTTAAAAGGGCCGGAAACTGTTGACTATAACCCACAAATTGAGGCCAAAACAGTAAAAAACGAAATATCATGTAAGTGATCGAAAACAGGCCACAAAATGAGGGAAATAAAAAATCTCACGAAAGTGGCTGAAAGCTGTGCACTATAGCCCACAAATGAGGCTAAAGAAGACAAGTACAAAATTTTGATAAAAGGACCGGAAACTGTGGACTACAACCCACAAATTGAGGTCAAAACAGTAAAATACGAAATATCATGAAAGTGATCGAAAACATTGTACTATAGCCCACAAATTGAGGGAAATAAAAAATCTCACGAAAGTGCTCGAAAACTTTGGACTATAGCCCATACAGGAGACTAAAACAGTCAAATACAAAATTGCACGAAAACGGTCGGAAACTGTGGACTAAACGAACTGTCTTGGTAAAGGTCCTCTTCAGACCAAGTATTGATGAAGATAGCCCGGGGCCAATGGAAGCCTACCCCCTAACACTTGGGGAGAACTGGATGAAGCCCCTCCTCGAGTACCTCAGAGACGGAGTCCTTCCCGAAGACCCGAAAGAGGCGAGGAGGATCAGAACACGAGCCGAGCGGTACACACTCCTTGACGGAGTCATGTACAAACGCTCTTACACTCAGATTGACTGCCGACCCTATCTGAGGTGCCTCTCCTCGGAGGAAGCGCTTTATGCCCTAAAGGATGCCCATGACGATCTGTGTGGTGCGCACTTGGGAGCGAGATCCCTCGCCTATAAACTCTTAAACTACGGCTACTTCTGCCCCACACTACTGAGTGACTCTGAGGACTACGTCCGCCAGTGCGACTCTTACCAGAAATTTGCCCCGATCCGTTGCCCACCTCAAGCACAACTCACTTTCCTGGCAAGCCCAATCCCCTTTGCAATGTGGGGGATGGATTTGCTCGGACCCTTCCCTCTAGCACCGGGCCAACTGAAGTTCTTAGTCGTGGCGATAGACTACTTCTCAAAATGGATCGAGGTTGAACCTCTTTCTACAATCACCGAGCACAAGGTCCAGAAGTTCTTTTGGAAAAACATCGTTTGCCGGTTCGGGGTACCTCTCATCCTCGTAACCGACAACGGGACTCAATTCGCGGGAGCAACCTTTCGCAACTTTTGCACCGACCTCGGCATCCATCAGCGGTTCTCCTCGATAGCTCACCCTTAGTCCCATGGCCAAGCGGAGAACGCAAATTGACAAATCCTCTCTGGCCTGAAGAAGAGGCTTGACAAGTCCACCAAGGGGTTATGAGTCAAGCAGCTCCCCAGGGCTTTGGAAATATCGCACCACTAAGAGAGCTCCGACAGGGGAGTCCCCCTTCAACCTCACCTATGGTTCTGAAGCCCTCATCCTCACCTATGGTTCCGAAGCCCTTCAACCTCACCTATGGTTTCGAAGCCCTCATCCCCTTAGAAGTGGGCCTCCCTTCACCCCGACTGATAGCCTACAGTGAAGCACAGAATGCGAACCAGCTTCGCAACTGCCTAGACCTCATAGATGAGGTCCGCGAGAGAGCTACAATTCAACAAGAGACCTACCGCCGTAGGATCACTCGGTCTTACAACAAGAGGGTACGGCCAGCCAACCTTAAATAGGGAGACCTAGTGCTACGAAAGTTGTCGATCTCCAATCCAAGCAAAAAGGGCAAGTTGGCACCCAATTGGGAAGGACCGTATAGGGTCTCCAGAGTTATTCGCCTAGGAGCTTATCAACTCGAAGACCTGGGGGGCAGGAGAATACCGAGGACATGGAATGCGGAGCACTTGATGAAGTACCAAGAGGGTGTCTAAACACCGCTCCAAGCAACTTCCCCAAGAGCGCTCCATAAAACATGTCTAAAGTTCTTACTTGTATTTTCTTTATCAAAGTGTAAAAGTTGCTCGCAACTTAGAAGCGGCCGCCTAATTGTTTTCAATTAAAGCAATCTTTTCCCCACAAGTTATCTATTTTTTGAGCAGTCTAATTCTACTTACAAAAAAAAATTGAAATTTTTGCATTAAAACGACATGCTTGGAGTCCAACACTTGGTTCGATTCCGCTTCAACTACTTTCTTCTAAGTGAGTACGAAGTGGTTCACCATTCAAAATTGCTCCTAAAACTGTTGACATTTTCTAAACGACTCGCTTAGAGTCCGATACTTGGTTCGATTCCGCTTCAACTACTTGCTTCTAAGCGAGTACGAAGTGGTTCACCATTCAAAATTGCTTCTACAACTGTTGATATTTTCTAAACGACGTGCTTGGAGTCCAACACTTGGTTCGATTCCGCTTCAACTACTTGCTTCTAAGTGAGTACGAAGTGGTTCACCATTCGAAATTGCTCCTACAGCCGTTGGTACTCTCTAAACGAAAAGTTCGAAGTCCAACACTTGGTTCGGTTCCACTTCAACTACCTGCTTGAAAGCGAGTACGAAGTGGTTCACCATTCGGAATTGCCCCTGCAACTGTTGACAATTGCAAATGCTAGCAAAACACACAAGTTCACAAAACAAGTACTATTTCATTTAAGTTTGAGAGACAAATCTAATTACAGACCAACTACTCATCTTTACATCGAGATACAAAACATGTGAAACCAAGATTACAAGATCATCGAAAGCTACTTCATCCCCTCCTAGGGGAGGGGATACTTCTGTTAAGAGACACACGTGGGCGACGAATGTTGTGCTGCAGACGCCCTACTTCGACGGACGTCCCTGGGCCAGCGAGCCGAGAAGCATCGTCCGCATCCGATCTAACGGTGGCCCCAACAGATGCTCCGCTCGACGAAGCTGCCACCCCACTTTGCGCATCTCTGGGGTGTTTCAATGTATAGGGGGCGAGCGAAGAGCGAGATCGCGGAACGTTAACCCCCTATCATACTCCTCCCGAGTGGAAGGGGTAGATCGAAAACAGTGTGCTATAGCCCACAAAATGAGGGAAATAAAAAATCACACGAAAGTGGCCGAAAACTGTGGACTATAGTCCACAAATGAGGCTAAAGAAGAGAAATACAAAATTTTGATAAAATGGCCGGAAACTGTGGACTACAAATTGAGGCCAAAATAGTAAAATACGAAAGATCATGAAAGTGATCGAAAACAGTGTACTATAGTCCACAAAATGAGGGAAATAAAGATCTCACGAAAGTGGCCGAAAACAGTGGACTATAGCCCACAAATTAGGCTAAAGAAGACAAATTCAAAATTTTGATAAAAGGATCAGAAAGTGTGGACTACAACCCACAAATTGAGGCCAAAACAGTAAAATACGAAATATCAAGAAAGTGATCGAAAACATTGTACTATAGCCCACAAATTGAGGGAAATGAAAAATCTCACGAAAGTGCCCGAAAACTGTGGACTATGGCCCACACATGAGACTAAAACAGTCAAATACAAAATTGCACGAAAATGGTCGGAAACTGTGGACTATAATCCACAAAGGAGGCCAAAACAGAAAAATACGAAATATCATGAATGTGATCGAAAACAGTGTGCTATAGCCCACAAAATGAGGGAAATAAAAAATCTCACGAAAGTGGCCGAAAACTGTGGACTATAGCCCACAAATGGACTATAATCCACAAAGGAGGCCAAAACAGAAAAATACGAAATATCATGAATGTGATCGAAAACAATGTGCTATAGCCCACAAAATGAGGGAAATAAAAAATCTCACGAAAGTGGCCGAAAACTGTGGACTATAGCCCACAAATGAGGCTAAAGAAGGCAAACACAAAATTTTGCTGAAAGGGCCGAAAACTGTGGACTATAACCCACAAATTTTGGCCAAAACAGTAAATTACGAAATATCATGAAAGTGATTGAAAACATTGTACTATAATCCAAAAAATGAGGGAAATAAACAATTTCACGAAAGTGGCCGAAAACAGTGGAATAGCCCACAAATGAGGCTAAAGAAGACAAATACAAAATTTTGATGAGAGGGCCTGAAACTGTGGACTACAACCCCCAAATTGAGGCCAAAACTGTAAAATACGAAATATCATGAAAGTGATCGAAAATATTGTACTATAGCCCACAAATTGATGAAATTAAAAATCTCACGTAAGTGCCTGAAAACTGTGGACAAAAGCTCACACATGAGACTAAAACAGTGAAATACAAAATTGTACGAAAATGGTCGAAAACTGTGGACTAGAATCCACAAAAGGAGGCCAAAATAGAAATATACGAAATATCATGAATGTGATCGGAAATAGTGTGCTATAGCCCACAAAATGAGGGAAATAAAAAATCACACGAAAGTGGCCGAAAACTGTGGACTATAGCCCACAAATGAGGCTAAAGATGACAAATACAAAATTTTTATAGAAGGACCGGAAACTGTGGACTATACAACCCACAAATTGAGGCCAAAACAGTAAAATACGAAATATCAAGAAAGTGATCGGAAACATTGCACAATAGCCCACAAATTGAGGGAAATGAAAAATCTCACGGAAGTGCCCGAAAACTGTGGGCTATAGCCCACATTTGAGACTAAAACTTTAAAATACAAAATTGCACGAAAACGGTCGGAAACTGTGGACTATAATCCACAAAAGGAAGCCAAAACAGTAAAGTACGAAATATCATGAATGTGATAAAAAACAGTGTTGCTATAGCCTACAAAATGAGGGAAATAAAAAATCTCGCGAAAGTTGCCGAAAACTGGGGACTATAGCCCATAAATGAGGCTAAAGAAGAAAAATACAAAATTTTGATAAAATGGACGGAAACTGTGGACTACAACCGACAAATTGAGGCCAAAATAGTAAAATACGAATGATCATGAAAGTTATCGAAAACAGTGTACTATAGTCCACAAAATGAGAGAAATAAAAATCTCACGAAAGTGGCCGAAAACTGTGGACTATAGCCCACAATGAGGCTAAAGAAGACAAATACAAAATTTTGATAAAAGGCCCGGAAACTGTGGACTACAACCTACAAATGAGACCAAAACACTAAAATACGAAATGTCATGAATGTGATCGAAAACAGTGTACTATAGCCCACAAATTGATGGAAATTAAAAATCTCACGAAAGTGCCTGAAAACTGTGGACTATAGCCCACACATGAGACTGAAACAGTGAAATACAAAATTGTACGGAAAGGGTCGGAAACTGTGGACTATAATCCACAAAAGGAGGCCAAAATAGAATTTTACGAAATATCATGAATGTGATCGAAAATAGTGTGCTATAGCCCACAAAATGAGGGAAATAAAAAATCCCAGGAAATTGGCCGAAAACTGTGGACTATAGCCCACAAATGAAGCCAAAGAAGGCAAATACAAAATTTTGATAGAAGGATCGGAAACTATGGACTACAACCCACAAATTGAGGCCAAAACAGTAAAATACGAAATATCAAGAAAGTGATCGAAAACATTGCACTATAGCCCACAAATTGAGGGAAATGAAAAATCTCACGAAAGTGCCCGAAAACTGTGGACAACCCACACTTGAGACTAAAACTTTAAAATACAAAATTGCACGAAAACGGTCGGAAACTGTGGACTATAATCCACAAAAGGAAGCCAAAACAGTAAAGTACGAAATATCATGAATGTGATCGAAAACAGTGTTGCTATAGCCTACAAAATGAGGGAAATAAAAAATCTCACGAAAGTTGCCGAAAACTGGGGACTATAGCCCATAAATGAGGCTAAAGAAGAAAAATACTAAATTTTGATAAAATGGACGGAAACTGTGGACTACAACCGACAAATTGAGGCCAAAATAGTAAAATACGAAAGATCATGAAAGTGATCGAAAACAGTGTACTATAGTCCACAAAATGAGGGAAATAAAAAACCTAATGCAAGTGGTCGAAAACTGTGGACTATATAGGCCACAAATGAGGCTAAAGAAGGCAAATACAAAATTTTACTAAAAGGGTTGAAAACTGTGGACTCTAGCCCACAAATTGAGGCCAAAACAGTAAATTACGAAATATCATGAAAGTGATCGAAAACAGTGTACTATAGTCCACAAAATGAGGGAAATAAAAAATCTCACGAAAGTGGCCGAAAACTGTGGATTATAGCCCACAAATGCGGCTAAAGAAGACAAATACAAAATTCTGCTAAATGGGCCGGAAACTGTGGACTACAACCCACAAATTAAGGCCAAAACAGTAAAATACGAAATATCATGAAAGTGATCGAAAACATTGTATTATAGCCCACAAATTGAGGGAAATGAAAATTTTCACGAAAGTGCACGAAAACTGTGGACTATATAGCCCACACATGAGACTAAAACAGTCAAATACAAAATTGCACGAAAACGGTTGGAAACTGTGGACTATAATCCACAAAAGGAGACCAAAACTGAAAAACACGAAATATCATGAATGTGATCGAAAACAGTGTGCTATAGCCCACAAAAGGAGGAAATAAAAAATCTCACGAAAATGGCCGAAAACTGTGGACTATAGCCCACAGATGAGGCTAAAGAAGGCAAATACAAAATTTTGCTAAAAGGGCCGAAAACTGTGGACTATAACCCACAAATTGAGGCTAAAACAGTAAATTACGAAATATCATGAAAGTGATCGAAAACAGTGTACTATAATCCAGAAAATGAGGGAAATAAAAAATCTTACGAAAGTGGCCGAAAACTGTGGAATTAGCCCCAAATGAGGCTAAAGAAGGCAAATACAAAATTTTGATAAAACGGCCCGAAACTGTGGGCTACAACCCCCAAATTGAGGCCAAAAATACGAAATATCATGAAAGTGATCGAAAATATTGTACTATAGCCCACAAATTGATGGAAATTAAAAATCTCACGAAAGTGCCTGAAAACTGTGGACTAAAACAGTCAAATACAAAATTGTACGAAAATGGTTGGAAACAGTGGACTATAATCCACAAAAGGAGGCCAAAATAGAAATATACAAAATATCATGAATGTGATCGAAAATAGTGTGCTATAGCCCAAAAAATGAGGGAAATAAAAAACCTAATGAAAGTGGCCGAAAAATGTGGACTATATAGCCCACAAATGAGGCAAAAAAGGCAAATACAAAATATTGCTAAAAGGGCCGAAAACTGTGGACTCTAACCCACAAATTGAGGCAAAACAATAAACTACGAAATATCATGAAAGTGATCGAAAATAGTGTACTATAGTCCACAAAATGAGGGAAATAAAAAATCTCACGAAAGTGGCCGAAAACTGTGGACTATAGCCCACAAATGAGTCTAAAGAAGATAAATACAAAATTTTGATAAAAGGGTCGGAAACTTTGGACTACAACCCACAAATTAAGGCCAAAACAGTAAAATACGAAATATCATGAAAGTGATCGAAAACATTGTACTATAGCCCACAAATTGATGGAAATTAAAAATCTCACGAAAGTGCCGGAAAAAGGAGGCTAAAGAAGGCAAATACAAAATTTTGCTAAAAGGGCCGGAAACTGTTGACTATAACCCACAAATTGAGGCCAAAACATTAAAATACAAAATATCATGAAAGTGTTCGAAAACAGTGTGCTACATCCCACAAAATGAGGGAAATAAAAAATCACACGAAAGTGGACGAAAACTGTGGACTATAGCCCACAAATGAGGCTAAAAAAGGCAAATACAAAATTTTGCTAAAAGGGTCGGAAACTGTTGACTATAACCCACAAATTGAGGCCAAAACAGTAAAATACGAAATTTCATGAAAGTGATCGAAAATAGTGTACTATAGGCCACGAAATGAGGGAAATAAAAAGTCTCACCAAAATGGCAGAAAACTGTGGACTATCGCCCACAAATGAGGCTAAAGAAGACAAATAAAAAAATATTGAGAAAAAGACCGGAAACTATGGACTACCCACAAATTGAGGCTAAAACAGTACAATACAAAATATCAAGAAAGTGATCGAAAACATTGTACTATAGAGCACAAATTGAGGGAAATAAAAAATCTCACGAAAGTGCCCGAAAACTGTGGACTGTAGCCCACAGAAGAGACTAAAACAGTGAAATACAAAATTGTACGAAAATGGTCGGAAACTGTGGACTATAATCCACAAAAGGAGGCCAAAATAGAAATATACGAAATGTCATGAATGTGATCGAAAACAGTGTGCTATAGCCCACAAAATGAGGGAAATAAAAATTCACACGAATGTGGCAGAAAACTGTGGACTATAGCCCACAAATGAGGCTAAAGAAGGCAAATACAAAATTTTACTAAAAGGGCCGGAAACAGTTGACTATATAACCCACATATTGAGGCAAAAACAGTAAAATACAAAATATCATGAAAGTGATCGAAAACAGTGTGCTATAGCCCACGAAATGAGGGAAATAAAAAATCGCACGAAAATGGCCGAAAACTGTGGACTATAGCCCACAAATGAGGCTAAAGACGGCAAATATAAAATTTTGATCAAAGGACCGAAAACTGTGAACTACAACCCACAAATTGAGGCCAAAACAGTAAAATACGAAATATAAAGAAAGTGATCGAAAACATTGTACTATAGCCCACAATTTGAGGGAAATGAAAATTCTCACGAAAGTGCCTGAAAACTGTGGACTATAGCCCACAAATGAGACTAAAACTGTCAGATACAAACTTGCACGAAAACGGTCGGAAACTGTGGACTATAATCCCCAAAAGGAAGCCAAAACAGTAAAGTATGAAATATCATGAATGTGATCGAAAACAATGTTGCTATAGCCTAAAATGAGGGAAATAAAAAATCTCACGAAAGTTGCCGAAAACTGTGGACTATAGCCCACAAATGATGCTAAACAAGAAAAATACTAAATTTTGATAAAATGGACGGAAATTGTGGACTACAACCCACAAATTGAGGCCAAAATAGTAAAATAAGAAAGATCATGAAAGTGATTGAAAACAGTGTACTATAATACGAAATAAAAATACTAAATTTTGATAAAATGAGGGAAATAAAAATCTCACGAAAGTGGCCGAAAACTGTGGACTATAGCCCACAAATGAGGCTAAAGAAGACAAATACAAAATTTTGATAAAAGGCCCGGAAACTGTGGACTACAACCCACAAATTGAGGCCAAAACACTAAAATACGAAATGTTATGAATGTGATCGAAAACAGTGTACAATATAGCCCACAAATTGATGGAAATTAAAAATCTCACGAAAGTGCCTGAAAACTGTGGACTATAGCCCACATATGAGACGGAAACAGTCAAATACAAAATTGTACGAAAAGGGTCGGAAACTGTGGACTATATATAATCCACAAATGGAGGCCAAAATAGAAATATACGAAATAACATGAATGTGATCGAAAACATTTGTGGGCTATATAGTCCACAGCTTTTGGCCACTTTCGTGGGATTTTTTATTTCCTTCATTTTGTGGACTGTTTTCGATCACCTTCATGATATTATGATAAAAGGACCGGAAACTGTGGACTACAACCCACAAAAGGAGGCCAAAATAGAAATATACGAAATATCTTGAATGCGATCGAAAACAGTGTGCTATATTTGCCCACAAAATGAGGGAAATAAAAAATCTCAGAAAATTGGCCGAAAACGGTGGACTATATAGCCCACAAATGAGGCTAAAGAAGGCAAATACAAAATTTTGCTAAAAGGGCCGAAAACTGTGGACTATAACCCACAAATTGAGGCCAAAACTGTAAATTACGAAATATCATGAAAGTGATCGAAAACAGTGTACTATAGCCCACAAATTGATGGAAATTAAAAATCTCACGAAAGTGCCTGAAAACTGTTTACTAGCCCACAAATGAGACTAAAACAGTCAATTTCAAAATTGTACGAAAACGGTCGAAAACTGTGGACTATAATCCACAAAAAGAGGCTAAAATAGAAATATTCGAAATATCATGAATGTGATCGAAAACAGTGTGCTATAGCCCACAAAATGAAGGAAATAAAAAATCCCACGAAAGTGGTCGAAAACTGTGGACTATAGCCCACAAATGAGGCTAAAGAAGGCAAATACAAAATTTTGCTAAAAGGGCCGGAAACTGTTGACTATAACCCACAAAATGAGGCCAAAACAGTAAAATACGAAATATAATGAAAGTGATCGAAAACTGTGTACTATAGTCAACGAAATGAGGGAAATAAAAAGTCTCACGAAAGTGGCCGAAAAATATGGACTATATAGCCCACAAATGTGGCTAAAGAAGACAAATACAAAATTTGGAAAAAAGGACCGGAAACTATGGACTACAACCCACAAATTGAGGCCAAAACAGTAAAATACGAAATATCATGAAAGTGAACGAAAACATTGTACCATAGCCCACAAATTGAGGGAAATGAAAAATCTCACGAAAGTGCCCGAAAACTGTGGAGCCCACACATGAGACTAAAACAGTCAAATACAAAATTGCACGAAAACGGTCGGAAACAGTGGACTATAATCCACAAAAGGAGGCCAAAACAGAAAAATACGAAATATCATGAATGTGATCGAAAACAATGTGCTATAGCCCACAAAATGAGGGAAATAAAAAATCTCACGAAAGTGGCCGAAAACTGTGGACTATAGCCCCAAATGAGGCCAAAGAAGGCAAATACAAAATTTTGCTAAAAGGCCCGAAAACTGTGGACTATAACCCACAAATTGTGTTGTGGCCAAAATAGTAAATTACGAAATATCATGAAAGTGATCGAAAACAGTGTACTATAATCTACAAAATGAGAGAAATAAAAAATCTCACGAAAGTGGCCGAAAACTGTGGAATAGCCCACAAATGAGGCTAAAGAAGACAAATACAAAATTTTGATAAAAGGGCCTGAAACTGTGGACTACAACCCGCAAATTGAGGCCAAAACTGTAAAATACGAAATATCATGAAAGTGATCGAAAATATTGTACTATAGCCCACAAATTGATGAAAGTAAAAATCGCACGAAAGTACCTGAAAACTGTGGACTATAGCTCACACATGAGACTAAAACAGTCAAATACAAAATCGTACGAAAATGGTCGGAAACTGTGGACTATAATCCACAAAAGGAGGCCAAAATAGAAATATACGAAATATCATGAATGTGATCGAAAACAGTGTGCTATAGCCCACAGAATGAGGGAAATAAAAAATCACACGAAAGTGGCCGAAAACTGTGGACTATAGCCCACAAATGAGGCTAAAGAAGACGAATACAAAATTTTGATAAAAGGACCAGAAACTGTGGACTACAACCCACAAATTGAGGCCAAAATAGTCAAATACGAAATATCATGAAAGTGATCGAAAACATTGTACTATAGCCCACAAATTGAAGGAAATGAAAAATCTCATGAAAGTGCGTGAAAACTGTGGACTATAGCCCACACATGAGACTAAAACTGTCAAATACAAACTTGCACGAAAACAGTCGAAAACTGTGGACTATAATCCACAAAAGGAAGCCAAAACAATAAAGTACGAAATATCATGAATGTGATCGAAAACAGTGTTGCTATAGCCTACAAAATGAGGAAAAAAAAAATCACACGAAAGTGGCCGAAAACTGTGGACTATAGCCCACAAATGAGGCTAAAGAAGACAAATACAAAATTTTGATAAAAGGACCGGAAACTGTGGACTACAACCCACAAATTGAGCCAAAATAGTAAAATACAAAATATCAAGAAAGTGATCGAAAACATTGTACTATAGCCCACAAATTGAAGGAAATGAAAAATCTCATGAAAGTGCGTGAAAACTGTGGACTATAGCCCACACATGAGACTAAAACTGTCAAATACAAACTTGCACGAAAATAGTCGGAAACTGTGGACTATAATCCACAAAAGGAAGCCAAAACAATTAAGTACGAAATATCATGAATGTGATCGAAAACAGTGTTGCTATAGCCAACAAAATGAGGGAAATAAAAAATCTCACCAACTACAAAATGAGGGAAATAAAAAATCTCACGGAAGTTGGCGAAAACTGTGGACTATAGCCCACAAACGAGGCTAAAGAAGAAAAATACAAAATTTTGATAAAATGGCCGAAAACTGTGGACTACAACCCACAAATTGAGGCCAAAATAGTAAAATACGAAAAATCATGAAAGTGATCGAAAACAGTGTACTATATAGCCCACAAAATGAGGGAATTAAAAATCTCACAAAAGTGGCCGAAAACTGTGGACTATAGCCCACAAATGAGGCTAAAAAAGACAATTTTGATAAAAGGCCCGAAAACTGTGGACTACAACCCACAAATTGAGGCCAAAATAGAAATATACGAAATAGCATGAATGTGATCGAAAACAGTGTGCTATAGCCCACAAAGGGTCGGAAATGTACGGAAAGGGTCGGAAACTGTGGACTATAATCCACAAAAGGAGGCCAAAATAGAAATATACGAAATAGCATGAATGTGATCGAAAACAGTGTGCTATAGCCCACAAAATGAAGGAAATAAAAATTCTCAGGAAATTGGCCGAAAACTGTGGACTATGGCCCACAAATGAGGTGCATTTTACTGGTATGATTAGGTGCTAAGATATTGGAGAAAAATCAAAACTTATAAAGATGCATTTTACATGCATAATTGTTTTTATATTTTATTTAATTTGTATCAGTAGCAGCCCACAAATTGATGGAAATTAAAAATCTCACGAAAGTGCCCGAAAACTTTGGACTATATAGCCCACACATGAGACTAAAACAATCAAATACAAAATTGTACGAAAACGGTCGGAAACTGTTCCACAAAATGAGGCTAAAATAGAAATATACGAAATATCATGAATGTGATCGAAAACAGTGTGCTAATAGCCCACAAAATGAGGGAAATAAAAAATCTCACGAAAGTGGCCGAAAACTGTGGACTTATATAGCCCACAAATGAGGCTAAAGAAGGCAAATACAAAATTTAGCTAAAAGGGCCGGAAACTATGGACTACAACACACAAATTGAGGCCAAAACAGTAAAATACGAAATATCATGAAAGTGATCGAAAACATTGTAATATAGCCCACAAATTAAGGTAAATTAAAAATCTCACGAAATTGCCCGAAAACTGTGGAATATAACCTAGACATGATACAAAAACAGTCAAATACAAAATTGCACGAAAACGGTCGGAAACAGTGGACTATAATCCACAAAAGTAGGCCAAAACTGTAAAATTCGAAATATCATGAATGTGATCGAAAACAGTGTGCTATTGCCCACAAAATGAGGGAAATAAAAAATCTCATGACAGTGGCCGAAAACTGTGGACTATATAGCCCACAAATGAGGCTACAGAAGGCAAATACAAAATTTTGCTAAAAGAGCCGAAAACTGTGGACAATAACCCAAAAATTGAGGTCAAAACAGTAAAATACGAAATATCATGAAAGTGATCGAAAATAGTGTACTATATAGTCCACAAAATGAGGGAAATAAAAAATCTCACGAAAGTGGCCGAAAACTGTAGACTATAGCCCACAAATGACACTAAAGAAGACAAATACAAAATTTTGATAAAAGGGCCCGAAACTGTGGACTACAACCCACAAATTGAGGCCAAATAACTAAAATACGAAATGTAATGAATGTGATCGAAAACAGTGTACTATAGCCCACAAATTGATGGAAATTAAAAATCTCACGAAAGTGCCTGAAAACTGTGGACTATAGCCCACACATGAGACTGAAACAGTCAAATACAAAATTGTACGAAAAGGGTCGGAAACTGTGGACTATAATCCACAAATGGAGGCCAAAATAGAAATATACGAAATTTCATGAATGTGATCGAAAGTAGTGTGCTATTATAGCCCACAAAATGAGTGAAATAAAAAATCACACGAAAGTGGCCGAAAACTGTGGACTATAGTCCACAAATGAGGCTAAAGAAGAGAAATACAAAATTTTGATAAAATGGCCGGAAACTGTGGACCACAACCCACAAATTGAGGCCAAAATAGTAAAATACGATAAAAACTTGCATATCTTGTTCCATTTTCAGGTGTCTAATGTCTACTAGGCGAGGTTGAATTGTTTTTCCAATTCCAACTTCGAATAGTTTGACAAAGTTAGTAGGGGTTATGGATTTAAATGTAGATGTATCATTTAAAGCCATACAATGTTCCCATTGTATTCCTAAAACCTTTGAACCGGGTAACAGTTCGATACCCTGTAAATTGATAGACAGTGTACAAGTTTTATCGATATTTTTATCGTCTAAACTTATACAGAAATCAGGATGTATATTTACTCCAAATAGTCTGTGTGCAAGATTAGATTTAGCACCTCCAATAATACTGTTTAAAGGATTATTGATGATACGTTCATCCATACATACTAGCATTATAGGAGTATCGATTCCAGAACGGAATAAACCTGTAATTTTTACTTGAATTAATCCTATATGAAGATATTTCATTTTAGGATATTTTTTCTTTAATTTATCTATTTTTTGAACATCAAGGAGCTTAACAGAAGAGAAATCTTCGTCTCCTTTTAGTTCTATATTGCCTTGCATTCTTTCGAAAACATAGCAATGTTGATTTAAAAATCTAGATTTAAAGGAAGGATTTTTATATATTTCCTTTTTTTCTGAATGAGGAATTGCCTCTTTTAGTTTTTCGAGATCTTCGTCTGTAACGACGAATTGTTCTCCCATGCTATCTTGAATACTGGTGTTAGTTACTTCTTCAGATGTTATCTCATCGGAAGTTGTAAGTGTATTCATGTATATTCTATATTCAAAATGTGTCTCTTGTTCTTTTGGATTAGAACTAGAGCTGGATGCATGATATTTATTAGAACTTTGAGAAGATGATGGTTGATCTTCTTTAATGATTGGAAGATCTTCATATTTATGGATTACGAGTAATCCAATTGGATCACCTTTCTCTATTTTGTAGTCTTGATCAGTAAGACTAGTATTCTTAAAGATTATGGCTGGTCTTTCGATAGCCATAGGTTCTATATATCCGCTAGTGATAAAGATATTGTTTTGGGCATGTCTTGGAGCCGTATGGATGATACCATAGTATCCAAGAGGTATTTGGATTATAAATTCCAAATGCATAAGTGTTGATCTATATCGTTTTAGATAATATGTTTTACTAGAGAATACTGTATAGCCTGCAGCATATAGTTTTCCCTTGTGAGGTAACATAATATCTTCAGATAAAGGTATAATCTTTATTGCATTCATTGTTTTATTTATTGTTAGCATATTGATATTAATGGAATCGAATTGGGTATTAAATTCTTCTTCGTCTATTGTTGAATCAGAATAAATACTTTCGATTTCATATATAGAAGAATTGTTATCGCTTGGTATTTCCTCAAACGTACCAAGGTTAATTCCATATTCTTCTAAGTTATCAATTATTAAAGATTGTATATTTGTTGGACATTCGTTTGCGTAATGTCCTTCTCTGCTACATTTAAAGCATTTGCAACCTTTTCTAAAGGTTCGTTTTTTAATAAACTTTCGTGATGGATTTTTATGTCCTTTACGAAAATTTCTTTTGAACTCCGGTTTCCAGGGTTTTCTGGTAATACGGAATTTTGGCCTTTTCTGGTAAAAAGGTCTTTTGTTTTTACCCTGTGAAGACCTATGTTTATATTGCTTTTTATATACTGGTCCACAACCAAACTGTAGATTGATATCATCATTATATTTCGAACAACAGGCTTGGCCTAATTTCGAATGTTTTATTTTCTTTTCAATCTGTTTATGAGCTTTTGCTTGTTCACAATAGGTTTCCATTGTGGTCATGCAAGCTCTTTTCAGATTTCCTGTAGAATTTGCATTTCTTGGATTAGGCGCCGAGGCGACTAATTTGTTGTAATTTTCTTGTATTAGATTATTCCATGGAGACGGAATTTTTGAAAAAAATCCTTTCATCCAGAATAACTTTTGATCTATACTACTGAGATGAAATATTAATCCAATATATTTTGCACAAAATTCTTCTAACATGCAAATATCACATAATTGCATTTTGAACAGCTGTTTTTTCAGCTTCGTGTTCGGTGACTAACGTTTCACCAGTTAAATCGGCAGTTAAGATGTCGATTAATTCTGTTAAAGCTGTTTTTGCATCTACAGATGCATTTATACCATCTAAGATAACTTTATTTGTAGTTTCAAGACTAGTTAACCATTGCAGAGCATCGCCTTCCCATGTACTGGTGGCATAATGTAAAAAATTTGCTACAGTCATGATGGGTAATATATGTATCTGTCCCAACATTTTCTGTAACCAATTTTGAAGATAAGATTTGATTTTTTTATGTGGGACTTTATTGATATTCAATGTAAACCCATGTGTATTGGTGGGTAAGGATGATCTATATTGTAGCCAATCTTCTCTTGTATGAACATGATCAATATTGGCTCTGTGTGACATAATTTCATCTACACCCGATGCTTCTGATTGAGGTGGAGGAGGTGGTGGTGGAGTACCACCAGGTCCTTCTAGCATCAACGGGCCACTTCCGTTTGTACGAATTGCGTACTGTTGTGTTTCCGATGTGTCGGAATTGTTCGATGTGTCGGACAGTTGTTCCTCAAGTTGTGAGGTAGTTTCAGAATCAGTGTTTGATTCTTGATGATGTTGATATAACCAATAATTTATAGCAGATTCATGTTTTTCATAATACGAAAAAACATCTATACTATCTATTTCTCCTGCTAATTCTTTTTCTTGTAGGTGGAGAAATGCGTCATAATAAATTTTTTCTACATCATCTACTTGTATGGTATTTTTTCCTAATGTGGAATACTTTACCATATTTATCCTGGTTTTTGTTAAACAGGATAAAGGATAGTTTGTAGATTTAGCTGGTTGTCCTTGTTTCGGAAACCATGTGTTGAGGTTTTTGACCTCTGTTTTAATATCATGTAGTAAATCTACCATGTAGTTAAGGATCCCTGCGTTTAAGGATCCATATGTTGGAAGATGAACATAGTGTTCATAGTCTTCCTTGTTTAAGTGATGTGGACAGTGATGTTGATCATTTAAAATGATCGGGTTTCTTCTGGATTCTTCCATTATAGGTAGAAACATATTCTATGGCTTACTATTAATTCTTTTTGATTAATTTGCATTCCTCTTAATCTTTCTTTCTCTTAGTTTAATTAACGTTCTCCTTGATTAATGATATTTCTAACCGTGGATTTATAGTTAGAATTAGGCCTCGGATGAGCCTATAGCTCCTTATAACCCAAAACACCCATGGTGTTTTCTGGTTTCAATACCACAAGCGTCTATCATTCAAGGGAACTAAATAATTCTAGTGAGAGAGAGAGAGTTAAAGAAGATTACATTTTAATCACAGAGGATTAATAGTAAACTATAGGATATGCTCCTTAGGAATTACTCCATAATTATTTAAAGAAGAAACTTACAATAGTTGGGGGCGTAGGCGCCGCCTTCCAGCTTATACACTATATTTACACCAGGCTCTGATACCAGATTGGGGAGATTCTAACATGTTATGGATGAGAGTGATCGAAAACAGTGTACTATAGTCCACAAAATGAGGGAAATAAAGATCTCACGAAAGTGACCGAAAACTGTGGACTATAGCCCACAAATGAGGCTAAAGAAGACAAATTCAAATTTTTGATAAAAGGATCAGAAAGTGGGGACTACGACCCACAAATTGAGGCCAAAACAGTAAAATACGAAATATCAAGAAAGTGATCGAATACATTGTACTATAGCCCACAAATTGAGGGAAATGAAAAATCTGACGGAAGTGCCCGAAAACTGTGGACTATAGCCCACACATGACACTAAAACTGTCAAATACAAACTTGCAAGAAAATGGTCGGAAACTGTGGACTACAATCCACAAAAGGAGGCCAAAATAGAAATATACGAAATATCATGAATGTGATCGAAAACAGTGTGCTATAGCCCATAAAATGAGGGAAATAAAAAATCACATGAAAGTGGCCGGAAACTGTGGACTACAACCCATAAAGTGAGGCCAAAATAGTAAAATACGAAAGATAATGAAAGTGATCGAAAACTGTGGACTATAGCCCACAAATGAGGCTAAAGAAGACAAATACAAATTTTGATAAAAGCTCCGGAAACTGTGGACTACAACCCACAAATTGAGGCCAAAACACAAAAATACGAAATGTCATGAATGTGATCGAAAATAGTGTACTATAGCCCACAAATTGATGGAAATTAAAAATCTCACGAAAGTGTCTGAAAACTGTGGACTATAATCCACAAAAGGAGGTCAAAATAGAAATATACGAAATATCATGAATGTGAGCGAAAACAGTGTGCATAGCCCACAAAATAAGGGAAATAAAAAATCCCAGGAAATTGGCCGAAAACTGTGGAATATAGCCCACAAATGAGGCTAAAGAAGGCAAATACAAAATTTTGATAGAAGGACCGGAAACTGTGGACTACAACCCACAAATTGAGGCCAAAACAGTAAAATACGAAATATCAAGAAAGTGATCGAAAACATTGCACTATAGCCCACAAATTGAGGGAAATGAAAAATCTCACGAAAGTGCCCGAAAACTGTGGACAGCCCACACTTAAGTACGAAATATCATGAATGTGATCGAAAACAGTGTTGCTCTAGCCTGCAAAATGAGGGAAATAAAAAATCTCACGAAAGTTGCCGAAAACTGGGGACTATAGCCCATAAATGAGGCTAAAGCAGAAAAATACTAAATTTTGATAAAATGGACGGAAACTGTGGACTACAACCGACAAATTGAGGCCAAAATAGTAAAATACGAAAGATCATGAAAGTGACCGAAAATAGTGTACTATAGTCCACAAAATGAGAGAAATAAAAATCTCACGAAAGTGGCCGAAAACTGTGGACTATAGCCCACAAATGAGGCTAAATAAGCCAAATACAAAATTTTGATAAAAGGCCCGAAAACTGTGGACTACAACCCACAAATGAGACCAAAACACTAAAATACGAAATGTCATGAATGTGATCGAAAACAGTGTACTATAGCCCACTAATTGATGGAAATTAAAAATTTCACGAAAGTGCCTGAAAACTGTGGACTATATAGCCCACACATGAGACTGAAACAGTCAAATACAAAATTGTACGAAAATGGTCGGAAACTGTGGACTATAATCCACAAAAGGAGGCCAAAATAGAATTATACGAAATATCATGAATGTGATCGAAAACAGTGTGCTATAGCCCACAAAATGAGGGAAATAAAAAATCTGAGGAAATTGGCCGAAAACTGTGGACTATAGCCCACATATGATGCTAAAGAAGGCAAATACAAAATTTTGCTAAAAGGGCCGGAATCTGTTGACTACAACCCACAAATTGAGGTCAAAACAGTAAAATACGAAATATCGTGAAAGTGATCGAAAACATTGTACTATAGCCCACAAATTGAGGGAAATAAATAATCTCACGAAAGTGCCCGAAAACTGTGGACTATAGCCCATACATGTGACTAAAACAGTCAAATACAAAATTGCACCAAAACGGTCGGAAACTGTGGACTATAGCCACAAAAGGATGCTAAAACAGAAAAATACAAAATATCATGAATGTGATCGAAAACAGTGTGCTATAGCCCACAAAATGAGGGAAATAAAAAATCTCATCAAAGTGGCCAAAAACTATAGACTATATAGCCCACAAATGAGGCTAAAGAAGGCAAATACAAAATTTTGCTAAAAGGGCCGAAAACTGTGGACTATAACCCACAAATTGAGGCCAAAACAGTAAATTACGAAATATCATGAAAGTGATCGAAAACAGTGTACTATAGTCCACAAAATGAGGGAAATAAAAAATCTCACGAAAGTGGCCGAAAACTGTGGACTATAGCCCACAAATGAGGCTAAAGAAGACAAATACAAAATTTTTCTAAATGGGCCGGAAACTGTGGACTGTAACCCACAAATTGAGGCCAAAACAGTAAAATACGAAATATCATGAAAGTGATCGAAAACAATGCACTATAGTCCCGAAAATGAGGGAAATAAAAAATATCACGAAAGTGGTCGAAAACTGTAGACTATATAGCCCACAAATGAGGCTAAATAAGACAAATACAAAATTTTGATAAAAGGGTCGGAAACTGTGGACTACAACCCACAAATTGAGGCCAAAATAGTAAAATACGAAATGTTATGAAAGTGATCGAAAACATTGTACTATAGCCCACAAATTGATGGAAATTAAAAATCTCACGAAAGTGCCTGAAAACTGTGGACTACAATCCCCAAATTGAGGCCAAAACTGTATAATACGAAATATCATGAAAGTGATTGAAAATATTGTACTATAGCCCACAAATTGATGAAATTAAAAATCTCACGAAAGTGCCTGAAAACTGTGGACTAAAGCTCACACATGAGACTAAAACAGTGAAATACAAAATTGTACGAAAATGGTCGGAAACTGGGGACTAGAATCTACAAAAGGAGGCCAAAATAGAAATATACGAAATATCATGAATGTGATCGGAACAGTGTGCTATAACCCACAAATGGAGGGAAATAAAAAATCACACGAAAGTGGCCGAAAACTGTGGACTATAGCCCACAAATGGGGCTAAAGATGACAAATACAAAATTTTGATAGAAGGACCGGAAACTGTGGACTACAACCCACAAATTGAGGCCAAAACAGTAAAATACGAAATATCAAGAAAGTGATCGAAAACATTGCACTATAGCCCACAAATTGAGGGAAATGAAAAATATCACGAAAGTGCCCGAAAACTGTGGACTATAGCCCACACTTGAGACTAAAACTTTAAAATACAAAATTGCACGAAAACGGTCGGAAACTGTGGACTATAATCCACAAAAGGAAGCCAAAACAATAAAGTACGAAATATCATGAATGTGATCGAAAACAGTGTTGCTATAGCCTACAAAATGAGGGAAATAAAAAATCTCACGAAAGTTGCCGAAAACTGGGGACTATAGCCCATAAATGGGGCTAAAGATGAAAAATACTAAATTTTGATAAAATGGACGGAAACTGTGGACTACAACCGACAAATTGAGACCAAAATAGTAAAATACTAAAGATCATGAAAGTGATCAAAAACAGTGTACTATAGTCCACAAAATGAGGGAAATAAAAAATCTCACGAAAGTGGCCGAAAACTGTGGACTATATAGCCCACAAATGAGGCTAAATAAGACAAATACAAAATTTTGATAAAAGGGTCAGAAACTGTGGACTACAACCCACAAATTGAGGCCAAAATAGTAAAATACGAAATGTTATGAAAGTGATCGAAAACATTGTACTGTAGCCCACAAATTGATGGAAATTAAAAATCTCACGAAAGTGCCTGAAAACTGTGGACTACAATCCCCAAATTGAGGCCAAAACTGTATAATACGAAATATCATGAAAGTGATTGAAAATATTGTACTATAGCCCACAAATTGATGAAATTAAAAATCTCACGAAAGTGCCTGAAAACTGTGGACTAAAGCTCGCACATGAGACTAAAACAGTGAAATACAAAATTGTACGAAAATGGTCGGAAACTGGGGACTAGAATCTACAAAAGGAGGCCAAAATAGAAATATACGAAATATCATGAATGTGATCGGAACAGTGTGCTATAGCCCACAAATGGAGGGAAATAAAAAATCACACGAAAGTGGCCGAAAACTGTGGACTATAGCCCACAAATGGGGCTAAAGATGACAAATACAAAATTTTGATAGAAGGACCGGAAACTGTGGACTACAACCCACAAATTGAGGCCAAAACAGTAAAATACAAAATATCAAGAAAGTGATCGAAAACATTGCACTATAGCCCACAAATTGAGGGAAATGAAAAATATCACGAAAGTGCCCGAAAACTGTGGACTATAATCCACAAAAGGAAGCCCACACTTGAGACTAAAACTTTAAAATACAAAATTGCACGAAAACGATCGGAAACTATGGACTATAATCCACAAAAGGAAGCCAAAACAGTAAAGTACGAAATATCATGAATGTGATCGAAAACAGTGTTGCTATAGCCTACAAAATGAGGGAAATAAAAAATCTCACGAAAATTTCCGAAAACTGGGGACTATAGTCCATAAATGAGGCTAAAGAAGAAAAATACTAAATTTTGATAAAATGGACGGAATCTGTGGACTACAACCGACAAATTGAGACCAAAATAGTAAAATACTAAAGATCATGAAAGTGATAAAAAACAGTGTACTATAGTCCACAAAATGAGGGAAATAAAAATCTCACGAAAGTGGCAGAAAACTGTGGACTATTGCCCACAAATGAGGCTAAAGAAGACAAATACAAAATTTTGATAAAAGGACCGGAAACTGTGAACTACAACCCACAAATTGAGGCCAAATAACTAAAATACGAAATGTAATGAATGTGATCGAAAACAGTGTACTATAGCCCACAAATTGATGGAAATTAAAAATCTCACGAAAGTGCCTGAAAACTGTGGACTATAGCCCACACATGAGACTGAAACAGTCAAATACAAAATTGTACGAAAAGGGTCGGAAACTGTGGACTATAATCCACAAAAGGAGGCCAAAATAGAAATATACAAAATTTCATGAAAGTGCTCGAAAATTAAAAATTGATGCAAATTAAAAATCTCACGAAAGTGCCTAAAAACTGTGGACTATAGCCCACACATGAGACTGAAACAGTCAAATACAAAATTGTACGAAAAGGGTCGGAAACTGTGGACTATAATCCACAAAAGGAGGCCAAAATAGAAATATACGAAATATCATGAAAGTGATCGAAAACATTGTACTATAGCCCACAAATTGAGGGAAGTAAAAAATCCCACGAAAGTGCCCGAAAACTGTTGACTATAGCCCACACATGAGACTAAAACAGTCAAATATAATATTGCACGAAAACGGTCGGAAACTGTGGACTATAGCCACAAAAGGATGCCAAAACAGAAAAATACGAAATATCATGAATGTGATCGAAAACAGTGTGCTATAGCCCACGAAATGAGGGAAATAAAAAATCTCATGAAAGTAGCCGAAAACTGTGGACTATATAGCCCACAAATGAGGCTAAAGAAGGCAAATACAAAATTTTGCTAAAAGGGCCGAAAATTGTGTACTATAACACACAAATTGAGGCCAAAACAGTAAATTACGAAATTGTATACCTCGGGTATGAAGTGTGTGAATCTCCCCAAGTGAGCAAGTTTATCCCAAAACTCTCTTCCTCAATTACAGAAGAGTAGCTTTCTGTAATTGAGGAAGTTTATCTGAACATGAAGGTGTTTTAGTGGAGGATAGCTAGAGGTAGGTCGGCTGTCGAATCTGCTTTTGTGAATGGAGCTCGAGCTGGCATTATTGGTGCGCTGTCACTATCAGGTGAGTCTATCCTGATAAGAGAGAATCTTTTGAGTGCGGTTGGTGGTGGTTTGTAGGGTCCACCATGCTTCTAATCGGTGCTTGCCTGGTCTCCAAACATATCTGAATCTACAGAATTAGATCCATCTAAAGCCCGTTGCATGCTGGCATGGTGCTCTAGATATTCTTCTTGCGCTGTTTCTCCGGCTCTTCCTAGCTTTAGGTCGGAGAGAAAGGAGTGTGCTCTTTGATGTCGGAGGGTTGAGGCTTCTACGGGGGCTATAGACAACGTGTCTATCAACAGAATTGACTTTCCTTCGTGTATTGGATGCGTACCGAGGGTTGCTGCTTCTGTTATCTGATCAAAGAACTCTTGAGCTGCAAGAAGTCATTCTTGATCTTCTGAAAATTCTTTTTTGTTGAATTTGGTAAATTGGTGGCGAGGTTCTTCTATGACTCTTTCGAGTTTCCATAATTGGACTGCAGAGAACAATTTGACATATTGTCTTTCTTCCCATATAGACCAAATTCAGAACATGAAGATGTTTTGGAACTTGTTTGCATAGTCTCGTAATTTAACCTGGCAAACTTCGGGTATGCAATTGGCATATTCTTCTGGATTATTTGTGTTTACATAGATTTCATGCACAATACCTTTGCGGATGTGCTGTTGATATTTTTGGATATCTTTGAAGAAAACAACTAGTCGTGGCCTGTCATTTGTGTTCTTCACTATGTCTTCGTCTGTGAAGAAGGTGGTGATATCTGTGTCTTCTAGTTTCTTAAAAAACTCAAGAAGACTAGAATCATCGAGCAAGTTTTGCTGGTACATAGAAAGCATGTTCTGTACCGTTATTTCTGCTTCCAATTCTTTTGTTTTAGTAGTATTAATGTTCAGAGATTTTAATAACTCTAAGAAGTCTTGAATTCTTAGATTCACCAGATCTGTTGTGTCCATCTGGGCAAAAATCTCGTGTAACCTCCTTTGTTCAGGAGTGTTTCCTGTAAATAGAGAGGCCTCTCTTTGATCAAGAGCTGCTGATCTTGATGTTGAAGAGAATTGTGTAATTTTAAGTAAAAGACTGTGAGTCTCATTTTGTTTTGTTTGGGATTGGCGAAGTTCTCGCAGGATAGCGAGGAAGTCTCCCTCAAGTTTGGTTAGCCAAAAGTTTACCGTCCTATAATCGGTAGACTGTAGGGCTCTGAAGCACCCATTAAATTTTTCATAGAGCTGAGGATCATGGGCTTTCATTTCCATATTATACCAGTCTTTCACCAGGGATGCTGCGAAAGTCTTTTTTGGTTCAGTTGGAACCGTTTTGCCTTTGTTATAAGGAACAAGGGTCTTTCTTGCCTCAGTGGAGGCAGGTTTTGTCTCTGTGGAGATTTTTTTGCTCTGTGGAGCGGGTTCGGTCTGTTGGACCTGTTTGCCCTTTAGGGCTGCATCTACTCCTGTGGGAGTAGACGTGGTTCCGGTCTCTGTGGAGACCTTCTGGGTCTTTTTTGACCCTGCTTGTTGCCATCCTTCTGGACGTTTCATGAATTCTAAGAACTCATTAAACTTTGCAGTGAAGTCGTCGCTCATGGCCTGGTAAGAAGATCAGCAATATGGTTAGTATAACCAGGAATGTATTTAACATCATAAGAAAAGATTTCTAAATACATAGCTAATCTAATTCGTCTGAGATTTTCTTCAGGATTGTTATATGTTTTTCGTTTTAGAAATTGGGCAACTGATTTGTTGTCTGTTTCTATACAAAAATTGCGATAAAACAAATATATTTTTAAGCTTTTCAAGGATAATTTTATAGCTAACAATTCTTTATCATAAGTAGAATATTTGACTTGTGTTTTGTCAAACTTTCCCGAAGTATAAGCTATAACTTCTTTGTGTTTGGCAACAAGTACTCCTGACCAAAAATTATCAGAAGCATCTGTTTGTAATGTGATTACTTCCTGATCCGTGGGAAAATAAAGAATCTTTTGATCTAACACTGAATGTTTAATCTCTGAGATTTCTTTTTCTTCCTTATCAGATAAGGTGATGGAGATTTTATCAGTATTCCATCTTCTCGGTTGTTCACCAGTTGAGGCTTTATGTTTAGCCTGCTCTTCATTAAGTTTTTGTTGAAGATGCTGAACTTTTGAAGAGAGTTTTGGGATAAACTTCCTTCCATAGTTCAATAATCCGAGAAAACTTTGAAGTTCTTTTAGGGTGGAAAAGGTTTCTGGAAACTCTTTTATTTTCGCATAGATGTGTTGTTGAAGTTCAACTGTTCCTTGTTTGATGTATTTTCCTAGAAATTCGATCTCTGTTTTAAAGAGCTCGATCTTTTTAGGACTAAGAATAACACCATGTTGTAGTAGTAGTTTTGCTACTTGTAACAGATGTTGTTTGTGATCTTCTGCTGAAGGCGAGAAGACTAGAATATCATCTATATAGACTACTACGAAGGGTAGATGTCCGAATAGAGAATTCATCCATTTCTGGAATATCTGAGGGGCATTTTTTAATCCAAAAGGCATCACTAGCCATTCATAATGTCCTTGTGGACAACTAAAAGCTGTGAGTTCTATTGAAGACTTGTTTTGGAGTTTGAGTTGCCAAAACCCAGACTTCGCGTCGAACTTGCTATAGTATTTTGCTCCTTGTATCTGCTTGATTAATTGTTCAGCAGATGGGATGAAGTAGCCGTCAAATTTTGTACAGCTATTTACTTTTCTGTAATTAATAACCATTCTGGCTTTTCCTCGTTTTATCTCTGCATGATTTCTTACAAGGAAAGCTGGAGAAGAATGGGGACTAAAGCTTTTTTGTATTAATTTCAAGTCTAATAATTCTTGTATTTGTTTTGCAAACTCGATTTTGTCAATAGGAGAAACCATGATACTGTTGACTTTGGTTTTAGTATCTTGGTATTCTTCTAATAATTCGAGATTACAATAACGAGGACTTTTCTCAAACCATTTTAAGGGGTTGTTAGAATAGAGTGGTTCTAACATGTTATGGATGAGAGTCTCGAATTTGTTTGCAGGATGCAGGGGATAGGTATTGACTTGTTCCGTGTGAAGCACATGTTGATGGTGAATTAAAGTGACTGAATTATCACCACGCTGTGCTGTGTGTTGAAAATGAGAGGAGAGAGGGGCCGTAAGAGGCACCCGTGGTATCAAACGGTTGTTGAGTTCGAGATACTGTTTGTCAAATGGTGCAAATAAGCGAAGATTATCCATACCAATTAGACAATCAGTTTCGAGGACATTTGGGAGTAAACCAAAGTCGAACGAATATGTTTCCATAGTGTTGTGGATATCAGGAATTTGGACTTGAAGTCCTACAACCTTATGGGTAATCGGACATTGTTTGCCCATAAAATCGTTTAACATACCTTGTTTTGTTAAAGGTGTTCTATATTGAAGCGGGATAAACACCTCTTGTAAAAGACTAGCTTCTGCTCCAGTATCTATTAGAGCATGAAGAGTAAATTCTTGATAGTCAGGGATACATATTGTAATGGGAATATAAATATGTAATTGAGCTGCTTTTCTTAAATCAATAGAGCGAATCATTTTGATGAAGTTGAGAAAAAGGTATCTTTAGAGTTTGCTGTTGGTCAAACTCCCTTTCGCGTTGTTCTTCGCGTTGTTGAATTAATTTTCGGGTATTACCTTCGATAGGTGCAAGTCGTTCTTGTTGAACACTTGCTCTTGAAGGAAATAACTCTGGTAGAGTTGACTGATTTGAAAGAGAAGAATATGATCTTTGTAAGGATGGGTGAGAAGAGGATCCTTCCACAGTATTCATCCTTGTAGTTGATATTGTATTTCCAGATGCAGTAAAATATTCAATTGGTACTGGAATCCTTGGTTTTAAGGATTTGATAAAAACTTGCATATCTTGTTCCATTTTCAGGTGTCTAATGTCTACTAGGCGAGGTTGAATTGTTTTTCCAATTCCAACTTCGAATAGTTTGACAAAGTTAGTAGGGGTTATGGATTTAAATGTAGATGTATCATTTAAAGCCATACAATGTTCCCATTGTATTCCTAAAACCTTTGAACCGGGTAACAGTTCGATACCCTGTAAATTGATAGACAGTGTACAAGTTTTATCGATATTTTTATCGTCTAAACTTATACAGAAATCAGGATGTATATTTACTCCAAATAGTCTGTGTGCAAGATTAGATTTAGCACCTCCAATAATACTGTTTAAAGGATTATTGATGATACGTTCATCCATACATACTAGCATTATAGGAGTATCGATTCCAGAACGGAATAAACCTGTAATTTTTACTTGAATTAATCCTATATGAAGATATTTCATTTTAGGATATTTTTTCTTTAATTTATCTATTTTTTGAACATCAAGGAGCTTAACAGAAGAGAAATCTTCGTCTCCTTTTAGTTCTATATTGCCTTGCATTCTTTCGAAAACATAGCAATGTTGATTTAAAAATCTAGATTTAAAGGAAGGATTTTTATATATTTCCTTTTTTTCTGAATGAGGAATTGCCTCTTTTAGTTTTTCGAGATCTTCGTCTGTAACGACGAATTGTTCTCCCATGCTATCTTGAATACTGGTGTTAGTTACTTCTTCAGATGTTATCTCATCGGAAGTTGTAAGTGTATTCATGTATATTCTATATTCAAAATGTGTCTCTTGTTCTTTTGGATTAGAACTAGAGCTGGATGCATGATATTTATTAGAACTTTGAGAAGATGATGGTTGATCTTCTTTAATGATTGGAAGATCTTCATATTTATGGATTACGAGTAATCCAATTGGATCACCTTTCTCTATTTTGTAGTCTTGATCAGTAAGACTAGTATTCTTAAAAATTATGGCTGGTCTTTCGATAGCCATAGGTTCTATATATCCGCTAGTGATAAAGATATTGTTTTGGGCATGTCTTGGAGCCGTATGGATGATACCATAGTATCCAAGAGGTATTTGGATTATAAATTCCAAATGCATAAGTGTTGATCTATATCGTTTTAGATAATATGTTTTACTAGAGAATACTGTATAGCCTGCAGCATATAGTTTTCCCTTGTGAGGTAACATAATATCTTCAGATAAAGGTATAATCTTTATTGCATTCATTGTTTTATTTATTGTTAGCATATTGATATTAATGGAATCGAATTGGGTATTAAATTCTTCTTCGTCTATTGTTGAATCAGAATAAATACTTTCAATTTCATATATAGAAGAATTGTTATCGCTTGGTATTTCCTCAAACGTACCAAGGTTAATTCCATATTCTTCTAAGTTATCAATTATTAAAGATTGTATATTTGTTGGACATTCGTTTGCGTAATGTCCTTCTCTGCTACATTTAAAGCATTTGCAACCTTTTCTAAAGGTTCGTTTTTTAATAAACTTTCGTGATGGATTTTTATGTCCTTTACGAAAATTTCTTTTGAACTCCGGTTTCCAGGGTTTTCTGGTAATACGGAATTTTGGCCTTTTCTGGTAAAAAGGTCTCTTGTTTTTACCCTGTGAAGACCTATGTTTATATTGCTTTTTATATACTGGTCCACAACCAAACTGTAGATTGATATCATCATTATATTTCGAACAACAGGCTTGGCCTAATTTCGAATGTTTTATTTTCTTTTCAATCTGTTTATGAGCTTTTGCTTGTTCACAATAGGTTTCCATTGTGGTCATGCAAGCTCTTTTCAGATTTCCTGTAGAATTTGCATTTCTTGGATTAGGCGCCGAGGCGACTAATTTGTTGTAATTTTCTTGTATTAGATTATTCCATGGAGACGGAATTTTTGAAAAAAAATCCTTTCATCCAGAATAACTTTTGATCTATACTACTGAGATGAAATATTAATCCAATATATTTTGCACAAAATTCTTCTAACATGCAAATATCACATAATTGCATTTTGAACAGCTGTTTTTCAGCTTCGTGTTCGGTGACTAACGTTTCACCAGTTAAATCGGCAGTTAAGATGTCGATTAATTCTGTTAAAGCTGTTTTTGCATCTACAGATGCATTTATACCATCTAAGATAACTTTATTTGTAGTTTCAAGACTAGTTAACCATTGCAGAGCATCGCCTTCCCATGTACTGGTGGCATAATGTAAAAAATTTGCTACAGTCATGATGGGTAATATATGTATCTGTCCCAACATTTTCTGTAACCAATTTTGAAGATAAGATTTGATTTTTTTATGTGGGACTTTATTGATATTCAATGTAAACCCATGTGTATTGGTGGGTAAGGATGATCTATGTTGTAGCCAATCTTCTCTTGTATGAACATGATCAATATTGGCTCTGTGTGACATAATTTCATCTACACCCGATGCTTCTGATTGAGGTGGAGGAGGTGGTGGTGGAGTACCACCAGGTCCTTCTAGCATCAACGGGCCACTTCCGTTTGTACGAATTGCGTACTGTTGTGTTTCCGATGTGTCGGAATTGTCCGATGTGTCGGACAGTTGTTCCTCAAGTTGTGAGGTAGTTTCAGAATCAGTGTTTGATTCTTGATGATGTTGATATAACCAATAATTTATAGCAGATTCATGTTTTTCATAATACGAAAAAACATCTATACTATCTATTTCTCCTGCTAATTCTTTTTCTTGTAGGTGGAGAAATGCGTCATAATAAATTTTTTCTACATCATCTACTTGTATGGTATTTTTTCCTAATGTGGAATACTTTACCATATTTATCCTGGTTTTTGTTAAACAGGATAAAGGATAGTTTGTAGATTTAGCTGGTTGTCCTTGTTTCGGAAACCATGTGTTGAGGTTTTTGACCTCTGTTTTAATATCATGTAGTAAATCTACCATGTAGTTAAGGATCCCTGCGTTTAAGGATCCATATGTTGGAAGATGAACATAGTGTTCATAGTCTTCCTTGTTTAAGTGATGTGGACAGTGATGTTGATCATTTAAAATGATCGGGTTTCTTCTGGATTCTTCCATTATAGGTAGAAACATATTCTATGGCTTACTATTAATTCTTTTTGATTAATTTGCATTCCTCTTAATCTTTCTTTCTCTTAGTTTAATTAACGTTCTCCTTGATTAATGATATTTCTAACCGTGGATTTATAGTTAGAATTAGGCCTCGGATGAGCCTATAGCTCCTTATAACCCAAACACCCATGGTGTTTTCTGGTTTCAATACCACAAGCGTCTATCATTCAAGGGAACTAAATAATTCTAGTGAGAGAGAGAGAGTTAAAGAAGATTACATTTTAATCACAGAGGATTAATAGTAAACTATAGGATATGCTCCTTAGGAATTACTCCATAATTATTTAAAGAAGAAACTTACAATAGTTGGGGGCGTAGGCGCCGCCTTCCAGCTTATACACTATATTTACACCAGGCTCTGATACCAGATTGGGGAGATTCTAACATGTTATGGATGAGAGTGATCGAAAACAGTGTACTATAGTCCACAAAATGAGGGAAATAAAGATCTCACGAAAGTGACCGAAAACTGTGGACTATAGCCCACAAATGAGGCTAAAGAAGACAAATTCAAATTTTTGATAAAAGGATCAGAAAGTGTGGACTACGACCCACAAATTGAGGCCAAAATAGTAAAACACGAAATATCAAGAAAGTGATCGAATACATTGTACTATAGCCCACAAATTGAGGGAAATGAAAAATCTGACGGAAGTGCCCGAAAACTGTGGACTATAGCCCACACATGACACTAAAACTGTCAAATACAAACTTGCAAGAAAATGGTCGGAAACTGTGGACTACAATCCACAAAAGGAGGCCAAAATAGAAATATACGAAATATCATGAATGTGATCGAAAACAGTGTGCTATAG
This sequence comes from Hemerocallis citrina, assembly GCA_017893485.1. Classification (NCBI taxonomy): domain Eukaryota; kingdom Viridiplantae; phylum Streptophyta; class Magnoliopsida; order Asparagales; family Asphodelaceae; genus Hemerocallis; species Hemerocallis citrina. The sequence continues at coordinate 85,634,299 of CM030361.1, forward strand.
CCCATAAAATGAGGGAAATAAAAAATCACATGAAAGTGGCCGGAAACTGTGGACTACAACCCATAAAGTGAGGCCAAAATAGTAAAATACGAAAGATAATGAAAGTGATCGAAAACTGTGGACTATAGCCCACAAATGAGGCTAAAGAAGACAAATACAAATTTTGATAAAAGCTCCGGAAACTGTGGACTACAACCCACAAATTGAGGCCAAAACACAAAAATACGAAATGTCATGAATGTGATCGAAAACAGTGTACTATAGCCCACAAATTGATGGAAATTAAAAATCTCACGAAAGTGTCTGAAAACTGTGGACTATAATCCACAAAAGGAGGTCAAAATAGAAATATACGAAATATCATGAATGTGATCGAAAACAGTGTGCATAGCCCACAAAATGAGGGAAATAAAAAATCCCAGGAAATTGGCCGAAAACTGCGGAATATAGCCCACAAATGAGGCTAAAGAAGGCAAATACAAAATTTTGATAGAAGGACCGGAAACTGTGGACTACAACCCACAAACTGAGGCCAAAACAGTAAAATGCGAAATATCAAGAAAGTGATCGAAAACATTGCACTATAGCCCACAAATTGAGGGAAATGAAAAATCTCACGAAAGTGCCCGAAAACTGTGGACAGCCCACACTTAAGTACGAAATATCATGAATGTGATCGAAAACAGTGTTGCTCTAGCCTGCAAAATGAGGGAAATAAAAAATCTCACGAAAGTTGCCGAAAACTGGGGATTATAGCCCATAAATGAGGCTAAAGAAGAAAAATACTAAATTTTAATAAAATGGACGGAAACTGTGGACTACAACCGACAAATTGAGGCCAAAATAGTAAAATACGAAAGATCATGAAAGTGACCGAAAACAGTGTACTATAGTCCACAAAATGAGAGAAATAAAAATCTCACGAAAGTGGCCGAAAACTGTGGACTATAGCCCACAAATGAGGCTAAATAAGCCAAATACAAAATTTTGATAAAAGGCCCGAAAACTGTGGACTACAACCCACAAATGAGACCAAAACACTAAAATACGAAATGTCATGAATGTGATCGAAAACAGTGTACTATAGCCCACAAATTGATGGAAATTAAAAATTTTACGAAAGTGCCTGAAAACTGTGGACTATATAGCCAACACATGAGACTGAAACAGTCAAATACAAAATTGTACGAAAATGGTCGGAAACTGTGGACTATAATCCACAAAAGGAGGCCAAAATAGAATTATACGAAATATCATGAATGTGATCGAAAACAGTGTGCTATAGCCCACAAAATGAGGGAAATAAAAAATCCGAGGAAATTGGCCGAAAACTGTGGACTATAGCCCACATATGATGCTAAAGAAGGCAAATACAAAATTTTGCTAAAAGGGCCGGAATCTGTTGACTACAACCCACAAATTGAGGTCAAAACAGTAAAATACGAAATATCGTGAAAGTGATCGAAAACATTGTACTATAGCCCACAAATTGAGGGAAATAAATAATCTCACGAAAGTGCCCGAAAACTGTGGACTATAGCCCATACATGTGACTAAAACAGTCAAATACAAAATTGCACCAATACGGTCGGAAACTGTGGACTATAGCCACAAAAGGATGCTAAAACAGAAAAATACAAAATATCATGAATGTGATCGAAAACAGTGTGCTATAGCCCACAAAATGAGGGAAATAAAAAATCTCATCAAAGTGGCCAAAAACTATAGACTATATAGCCCACAAATGAGGCTAAAGAAGGCAAATACAAAATTTTGCTAAAAGGGCCGAAAACTGTGGACTATAACCCACAAATTGAGGCCAAAACAGTAAATTACGAAATATCATGAAAGTGATCGAAAATAGTGTACTATAGTCCACAAAATGAGGGAAATAAAAAATCTCACGAAAGTGGCCGAAAACTGTGGACTATAGCCCACAAATGAGCCTAAAGAAGACAAATACAAAATTTTTCTAAATGGGCCGGAAACTGTGGACTGTAACCCACAAATTGAGGCCAAAACAGTAAAATACGAAATATCATGAAAGTGATCGAAAACAATGCACTATAGTCCCGAAAATGAGGGAAATAAAAAATATCACGAAAGTGGCCGAAAACTATAGACTATATAGCCCACAAATGAGGCTAAATAAGACAAATACAAAATTTTGATACAAGGGTCGGAAACTGTGGACTACAACCCACAAATTGAGGCCAAAATAGTAAAATACGAAATGTTATGAAAGTGATCGAAAACATTGTACTGTAGCCCACAAATTGATGGAAATTAAAAATCTCACGAAAGTGCCTGAAAACTGTGGACTACAATCCCCAAATTGAGGCCAAAACTGTATAATACGAAATATCATGAAAGTGATTGAAAATATTGTACTATAGCCCACAAATTGATGAAATTAAAAATCTCACGAAAGTGCCTGAAAACTGTGGACTAAAGCTCACACATGAGACTAAAACAGTGAAATACAAAATTGTACGAAAATGGTCGGAAACTGGGGACTAGAATCTACAAAAGGAGGCCAAAATAGAAATATACGAAATATCATGAATGTGATCGGAAACAGTGTGCTATAGATGGAGGGAAATGAAAATGGAGGGAAATAAAAAATCACACGAAAGTGGCCGAAAACTGTGGACTATAGCCCACAAATGGGGCTAAAGATGACAAATACAAAATTTTGATAGAAGGACCGGAAACTGTGGACTACAACCCACAAATTGAGGCCAAAACAGTAAAATACGAAATATCAAGAAAGTGATCGAAAACATTGCACTATAGCCCACAAATTGAGGGAAATGAAAAATATCACGAAAGTGCCCGAAAACTGTGGACTATAGCCCACACTTGAGACTAAAACTTTAAAATACAAAATTGCACGAAAACGGTCGGAAACTGTGGACTATAATCCACAAAAGGAAGCCAAAACAGTAAAGTACGAAATATCATGAATGTGATCGAAAACAGTGTTGCTATAGCCTACAAAATGAGGGAAATAAAAAATCTCACGAAAGTTGCCGAAAATTGGGGACTATAGCCCATAAATGGGGCTAAAGATGAAAAATACTAAATTTTGATAAAATGGACGGAAACTGTGGACTACAACCGACAAATTGAGACCAAAATAGTAAAATACTAAAGATCATGAAAGTGATCAAAAACAGTGTACTATAGTCCACAAAATGAGGGAAATAAAAAATCTCACGAAAGTGGCCGAAAACTGTGGACTATATAGCCCACAAATGAGGCTAAATAAGACAAATACAAAATTTTGATAAAAGGGTCGGAAACTGTGGACTACAACCCACAAATTGAGGCCAAAATAGTAAAATACGAAATGTTATGAAAGTGATCGAAAACATTGTACTGTAGCCCACAAATTGATGGAAATTAAAAATCTCATGAAAGTGCCTGAAAACTGTGGACTACAATCCCCAAATTGAGGCCAAAACTGTATAATACGAAATATCATGAAAGTGATTGAAAATATTGTACTATAGCCCACAAATTGATGAAATTAAAAGTCTCACGAAATAGCCTGAAAACTGTGGACTAAAGCTCACACATGAGACTAAAACAGTGAAATACAAAATTGTACGAAAATGGTCGGAAACTGGGGACTAGAATCTACAAAAGGAGGCCAAAATAGAAATATACGAAATATCATGAATGTGATCGGAACAGTGTGCTATAGCCCACAAATGGAGGGAAATAAAAAACCTAATGAAAGTGGCCGAAAAATGTGGACTATATAGCCCACAAATGAGGCAAAAAAAGGCAAATACAAAATATTGCTAAAAGGGCCGAAAACTGTGGACTCTAACCCACAAATTGAGGCAAAACAATAAACTACGAAATATCATGAAAGTGATCGAAAATAGTGTACTATAGTCCACAAAATGAGGGAAATAAAAAATCTCACGAAAGTGGCCGAAAACTGTGGACTATAGCCCACAAATGAGTCTGAAGAAGATAAATACAAAATTTTGATAAAAGGGTCGGAAACTGTGGACTACAACCCACAAATTAAGGCCAAAACAGTAAAATACGAAATATCATGAAAGTGATCGAAAACATTGTACTATAGCCCACAAATTGATGGAAATTAAAAATCTCACGAAAGTGCCGGAAAAAGGAGGCTAAAGAAGGCAAATACAAAATTTTGCTAAAAGGGCCGGAAACTGTTGACTATAACCCACAAATTGAGGCCAAAACATTAAAATACGAAATATCATGAAAGTGTTCGAAAACAGTGTGCTACATCCCACAAAATGAGGGAAATAAAAAATCACACGAAAGTGGACGAAAACTGTGGACTATAGCCCACAAATGAGGCTAAAAAAGGCAAATACAAAATTTTGCTAAAAGGGTCGGAAACTGTTGACTATAACCCACAAATTGAGGCCAAAACAGTAAAATACGAAATTTCATGAAAGTGATCGAAAATAGTGTACTATAGGCCACGAAATGAGGGAAATAAAAAGTCTCACCAAAGTGGCAGAAAACTGTGGACTATCGCCCACAAATGAGGCTAAAGAAGACAAATACAAAAATATTGATAAAAAGACCGGAAACTATGGACTACAACCCACAAATTGAGGCTAAAACAGTACAATACAAAATATCAAGAAAGTGATCGAAAACATTGTACTATAGAGCACAAATTGAGGGAAATAAAAAATCTCACGAAAGTGCCCGAAAACTGTGGACTGTAGCCCACAGAAGAGACTAAAACAGTGAAATACAAAATTGTACGAAAATGGTCGGAAACTGTGGACTATAATCCACAAAAGGAGGCCAAAATAGAAATATACGAAATATCATGAATGTGATCGAAAACAGTGTGCTATAGCCCACAAAATGAGGGAAATAAAAATTCACACGAATGTGGCAGAAAACTGTGGACTATAGCCCACAAATGAGGCTAAAGAAGGCAAATACAAAATTTTGCTAAAAGGGCTGGAAACAGTTGACTATATAACCCACATATTGAGGCAAAAACAGTAAAATACAAAATATCATGAAAGTGATCGAAAACAGTGTGCTATAGCCCACAAAATGAGGGAAATAAAAAATCGCACGAAAATGGCCGAAAACTGTGGACTATAGCCCACAAATGAGGCTAAAGACGGCAAATATAAAATTTTGATCAAAGGACCGGAAACTGTGAACTACAACCCACAAATTGAGGCCAAAACAGTAAAATACGAAATATAAAGAAAGTGATCGAAAACATTGTACTATAGCCCACAATTTGAGGGAAATGAAAATTCTCACGAAAGTGCCTGAAAACTGTGGACTATAGCCCACAAATGAGACTAAAACTGTCAGATACAAACTTGCACGAAAACGGTCGGAAACTGTGGACTATAATCCCCAAAAGGAAGCCAAAACAGTAAAGTACGAAATATCATGAATGTGATCGAAAACAATGTTGCTATAGCCTAAAATGAGGGAAATAAAAAATCTCACGAAAGTTGCCGAAAACTGTGGACTATAGCCCACAAATGATGCTAAACAAGAAAAATACTAAATTTTGATAAAATGGACGGAAATTGTGGACTACAACCCACAAATTGAGGCCAAAATAGTAAAATAAGAAAGATCATGAAAGTGATTGAAAACAGTGTACTATAATACGAAATAAAAATACTAAATTTTGATAAAATGAGGGAAATAAAAATCTCACGAAAGTGGCCGAAAACTGTGGACTATAGCCCACAAATGAGGCTAAAGAAGACAAATACAAAATTTTGATAAAAGGCCCGGAAACTGTGGACTACAACCCACAAATTGAGGCCAAAACACTAAAATACGAAATGTTATGAATGTGATCGAAAACAGTGTACAATATAGCCCACAAATTGATGGAAATTAAAAATCTCACGAAAGTGCCTGAAAATTGTGGACTATAGCCCACATATGAGACGGAAACAGTCAAATACAAAATTGTACGAAAAGGGTCGGAAACTGTGGACTATATATAATCCACAAAAGGAGGCCAAAATAGAAATATACGAAATATCATGAATGTGATCGAAAACATTTGTGGGCTATATAGTCCACAGCTTTTGGCCACTTTCGTGGGATTTTTTATTTCCTTCATTTTGTGGACTGTTTTCGATCACCTTCATGATATTTTGATAAAAGGACCGGAAACTGTGGACTACAACCCACAAAAGGAGGCCAAAATAGAAATATACAAAATATCTTGAATGTGATTGAAAACAGTGTGCTATAGCCCACAAAATGAGGGAAATAAAAAATCTCAGAAAATTGGCCGAAAACGGTGGACTATATAGCCCACAAATGAGGCTAAAGAAGGCAAATCCAAAATTTTGCTAAAAGGGCCGAAAACTGTGGACTATAACCCACAAATTGAGGCCAAAACTGTAAATTACGAAATATCATGAAAGTGATCGAAAACAGTGTACTATAGCCCACAAATTGATGGAAATTAAAAATCTCACGAAAGTGCCTGAAAACTGTTTACTAGCCCACAAATGAGACTAAAACAGTCAATTTCAAAATTGTACGAAAACGGTCGAAAACTGTGGACTATAATCCACAAAAAGAGGCCAAAATAGAAATATTCGAAATATCATGAATGTGATCAAAAACAGTGTGCTATAGCCCACAAAATGAAGGAAATAAAAAATCCCACGAAAGTGGCCGAAAATTGTGGACTATAGCCCACAAATGAGGCTAAAGAAGGCAAATACAAAATTTTGCTAAAAGGGCCGGAAACTGTTGACTATAACCCACAAATTGAGGCCAAAACAGTAAAATACGAAATATAATGAAAGTGATCGAAAACTGTGTACTATAGTCAACGAAATGAGGAAAATAAAAAGTCTCACGAAAGTGGCCGAAAAATATGGACTATATAGCCCACAAATGTGGCTAAAGAAGACAAGTACAAAATTTGGAAAAAAGGACCGGAAACTATGGACTACAACCCACAAATTGAGGCCAAAACAGTAAAATACGAAATATCATGAAAGTGATCGAAAACATTGTACCATAGCCCACAAATTGAGGGAAATGAAAAATCTCACAAAAGTGCCCGAAAACTGTGGAGCGCACACATGAGACTAAAACAGTCAAATACAAAATTGCACGAAAACGGTCGGAAACTGTGGACTATAATCCACAAAAGAAGGCCAAAACAGAAAAATACGAAATATCATGAATGTGATCGAAAACACTGTGCTATAGCCCACAAAATGAGGGAAATAAAAAATCTCACGAAAGTGGCCGAAAACTGTGGACTATAGCCCACAAATGAGGCTAAAAAAGACAAATACAAAATTTTGATAAAAGGACCGGAAACTGTGGACTACAACCCACAAATTGAGGCCAAAAGAGTAAAATACAAAATATCAAGAAAGTGATCGAAAACATTGTACTATAGCCCACAAATTGAAGGAAATGAAAAATCTCATGAAAGTGCGTGAAAACTGTGGACTATAGCCCACACATGAGACTAAAACTGTCAAATACAAACTTGCACGAAAACAGTCGAAAACTGTGGACTATAATCCACAAAAGGAAGCCAAAACAATAAAGTACGAAATATCATGAATGTGATCGAAAACAGTGTTGCTATAGCCTACAAAATGAGGGAAATAAAAAATCACACGAAAGTGGCCGAAAACTGTGGACTATAGCCCACAAATCATGCTAAAGAAGACAAATACAAAATTTTGATAAAAGGACCGGAAACTGTGGACTACAACCCACAAATTGAGGCCAAAATAGTAAAATACAAAATATCAAGAAAGTGATCGAAAACATTGTACTATAGCCCACAAATTGAAGGAAATGAAAAATCTCATGAAAGTGCGTGAAAAGTGGACTATAGCCCACACATGAGACTAAAACTGTCAAATACAAACTTGCACGAAAATAGTCGGAAACTGTGGACTATAATCCACAAAAGGAAGCCAAAATAATTAAGTACGAAATATCATGAATGTGATCGAAAACAGTGTTGCTATAGCCTACAAAATGAGGGAAATAAAAAATCTCACCAACTACAAAATGAGGGAAATAAAAAATCTCACGGAAGTTGGCGAAAACTGTGGACTATAGCCCACAAACGAGGCTAAAGAAGAAAAATACAAAGTTTTGATAAAATGGCCGGAAACTGTGGACTACAACCCACAAATTGAGGCCAAAATAGTAATATACGAAAAATCATGAAAGTGATCGAAAACAGTGTACTATATAGCCCACAAAATGAGGGAATTAAAAATCTCACGAAAGTGGCCGAAAACTGTGGACTATAGCCCACAAATGAGGCTAAAGAAGACAATTTTGATAAAAGGCCCGAAAACTGTGGACTACAACCCACAAATTGAGGCCAAAATAGAAATATACGAAATAGCATGAATGTGATCGAAAACAGTGTGCTATAGCCCACAAAGGGTCGGAAATGTACGGAAAGGGTCGGAAACTGTGGACTATAATCCACAAAAGGAGGCCAAAATAGAAATATACGAAATAGCATGAATGTGATCGAAAACAGTGTGCTATAGCCCACAAAATGAAGAAAATAAAAATTCTCAGGAAATTGGCCGAAAACTGTGGACTATGGCCCACAAATGAGGTGCATTTTACTGGTATGATTAGGTGCTAAGATATTGGAGAAAAATCAAAACTTATAAAGATGCATTTTACAGGCATAATTGTTTTTATATTTTATTTAATTTGTATCAGTAGCAGCCCACAAATTGATGGAAATTAAAAATCTCACGAAAGTGCCCAAAAACTTTGGACTATATAGCCCACACATGAGACTAAAACAATCAAATACAAAATTGTACGAAAACGATCGGAAACTGTTCCACAAAATGAGGCTAAAATAGAAATATACGAAATATCATGAATGTGATCGAAAACAGTGTGCTAATAGCCCACAAAATGAGGGAAATAAAAAATCTCACGAAAGTGGCCGAAAACTGTGGACTTATATAGCCCACAAATGAGGCTAAAGAAGGCAAATACAAAATTTTGCTAAATGGGCCGGAATCTATGGACTACAACACACAAATTGAGGCCAAAACAGTAAAATACGAAATATCATGAAAGTGATCGAAAACATTGTAATATAGCCCACAAATTAAGGTAAATTAAAAATCTCACAAATTGCCCGAAAACTGTGGACTATAACCCAGACATGATACAAAAACAGTCAAATACAAAATTGCACGAAAACGGTCGGAAACTGTGGACTATAATCCACAAAAGTAGGCCAAAACTGTAAAATTCGAAATATCATGAATGTGATCGAAAACAGTGTGCTATTGCCCACAAAATGAGGGAAATAAAAAATCTCATGAAAGTGGCCGAAAACTGTGGACTATATAGCCCACAAATGAGGCTACAGAAGGCAAATACAAAATTTTGCTAAAAGAGCCGAAAACTGTGGACAATAACCCAAAAATTGAGGTCAAAACAGTAAAATACGAAATATCATGAAAGTGATCGAAAATAGTGTACTATATAGTCCACAAAATGAGGAAATAAAAAATCTCACGAAAGTGGCCGAAAACTGTAGACTATAGCCCACAAATGAGACTAAAGAAGACAAATACAAAATTTTGATAAAAGGGCCCGAAACTGTGGACTACAACCCCCAAATTGAGGCCAAAACTGTAAAATACGAAATATCATGAAAGTGATGGAAAATATTGTACTATAGCCCACAAATTGATGAAATTAAAAATCTCACGAAAGTGCATGAAAACTGTGGACTATAGCTCGCACATGAGACTAAAACAGTCAAATACAAAATTGTACGAAAATGGTTGGAAACTGTGGACTATAAACCACAAAAGGAGGCCAAAATAGAAATATACGAAATATCATGAATGTGATCGAAAACAGTGTGCTATAGCCCACAAAATGAGAGAAATAAAAAATCACACGAAAGTGGCCGAAAACTGTGGACTATAGTCCACAAATGAGGCTAAAGAAGAGAAATACAAAATTTTGATAAAATGGCCGGAAACTGTGGACCACAACCCACAAATTGAGGCCAAAATAGTAAAATACGAAATATCAAGAAAGTGATCGAATACATTGTACTATAGCCCACAAATTGAGGGAAATGAAAAATCTGACGAAAGTGCCCGAAAACTGTGGACTATAGCCCACACATGACACTAAAACTGTCAAATACAAACTTGCACGAAAATGGTCGGAAACTGTGGAATACAATCCACAAAAGGAGGCCAAAATAGAAATATACGAAATATCATGAATGTGATCGAAAACAGTGTGTTATAGCCCATAAAATGAGGGAAATAAAAAATCACATGAAAGTGGCCGGAAACTGTGGACTACAACCCATAAAGTGAGGCCAAAATAGTAAAATACGAAAGATAATGAAAGTGATCGAAAACTGTGGACTATAGCCCACAAATGAGGCTAAAGAAGACAAATACAAATTTTGATAAAAGCTCCGGAAACTGTGGACTACAACCCACAAATTGAGGCCAAAACACAAAAATACGAAATATCATGAATGTGATCGAAAACAGTGTACTATAGCCCACAAATTGATGGAAATTAAAAATCTCACGAAAGTGTCTGAAAACTGTGGACTATAGCCCACACGAGACTGAAACGGTCAAATTCAAAATTGTACGAAAAGGGTCAGAAACTGTGGACTATAATCCACAAAAGGAGGTCAAAATAGAAATATACGAAATATCATGAATGTGATCGAAAACAGTGTGCATAGCCCACAAAATGAGGGAAATAAAAAATCCCAGGAAATTGGCCGAAAACTGTGGAATATAGCCCACAAATGAGGCTAAAGATGGCAAATACAAAATTTTGATAGAAGGGTCGGAAACTGTGGACTACAACCCACAAATTGAGGCCAAAACAGTTAAATACGAAATATCAAGAAAGTGATCGAAAACATTGCACTATAGCCCACAAATTGAGGGAAATGAAAAATCTCACGAAAGTGCCCGAAAACTGTGGACAGCCCACACTTAAGTACGAAATATCATGAATGTGATCGAAAACAGTGTTGCTCTAACCTACAAAATGAGGGAAATAAAAAATCTCACGAAAGTTGCCGAAAACTGGGGACTATAGCCCATAAATGAGGCTAAAGAAGAAAAATACTAAATTTTGATAAAATGGACGGAAACTGTGGACTACAACCGACAAATTGAGGCCAAAATAGTAAAATACGAAAGATCATGAAAGTGATCGAAAACAGTGTACTATAGTTCACAAAATGAGGGAATTAAAAATCTCACGAAAGTGGCCGAAAACTGTGGACTATAGCCCACAAATGAGGCTAAATAAGACAAATACAAAATTTTGATAAAAGGCCCGGAAACTGTGGACTACAACCCACAAATGAGACCAAAACACTAAAATACGAAATGTCATGAATGTGATCGAAAACAGTGTACTATAGCCCACAAATTGATGGAAATTAAAAATTTCACGAAAGTGCCTGAAAATTGTGGACTATATAGCCCACACATGAGACTGAAACAGTCAAATACAAAATTGTATGAAAAGGGTCGGTATTGTGGACTATAATCCACAAAAGGAGGCCAAAATAGAATTATACGAAATATCATGAATGTGATCGAAAACAGTGTGCTATAGCCCACAAAATGAGGGAAATAAAAAATCCGAGGAAATTGGCCGAAAACTGTGGACTATAGCCCACAAATGAGGCTAAAGAAGGCAAATACAAAATTTTGCTAAAAGGGCCGGAATCTGTTGACTACAACCCACAAATTGAGGTCAAAACAGTAAAATACGAAATATCATGAAAGTGATCGAAAACATTGTACTATAGCCCACAAATTGAGGGAAATAAATAATCTCACGAAAGTGCCCGAAAACTGTGGACTATAGCCCATACATGTGACTAAAACAGTCAAATACAAAATAGCACCAAAACGGTCGGAAACTGTGGACTATAGCCACAAAAGGATGCTAAAACAGAAAAATACGAAATATCATGAATGTGATCGAAAACAGTGTGCTATAGCGCACAAAAAGAGGGAAATAAAAAATCACACGAAATTGGCCGAAAAATGTGGACTATAACCCACAAATTGAGGCTAAAGAAGGCAAATACAAAATTTTGCTAAAAGGGCCGAAAACTGTGGACTATAATCCACAAAAGTAGGCCAAAACTGTAAAATTCGAAATATCATGAAAGTGATCGAAAACAGTGTACTATAGTCCACAAAATGAGGGAAATAAAAAATCTCACGAAAGTGGTCGAAAACTGTGGACTATATAGCCCACAAATGAGGCTAAATAAGACAAATACAAAATTTTGATAAAAGGGTCGGAAACTGTGGACTACAACCCACAAATTGAGGCCAAAATAGTAAAATACGAAATGTTATGAAAGTGATCGAAAACATTGTACTGTAGCCCACAAATTGATGGAAATTAAAAATCTCACGAAAGTGCCTGAAAACTGTGGACTACAATCCCCAAATTGAGGCCAAAACTGTATAATACGAAATATCATGAAAGTGATTGAAAATATTGTACTATAGCCCACAAATTGATGAAATTAAAAATCTCACGAAAGTGCCTGAAAACTGTGGACTAAAGCTCACACATGAGACTAAAACAGTGAAATACAAAATTGTACGAAAATGGTCGGAAACTGGGGACTAGAATCTACAAAAGGAGGCCAAAATAGAAATATACGAAATATCATGAATGTGATCGAAAACAGTGTGCTATAGCCCACAAATGGAGGGAAATAAAAAATCACACGAAAGTGGCCGAAATCTGTAGACTATAGCCCACAAATGGGGCTAAAGATGACAAATACAAAATTTTGATAGAAGGGTCGGAAACTGTGGACTACAACCCACAAAATGAGGCCAAAACAGTAAAATACGAAATATCAAGAAAGTGATCGAAAACATTGCACTATAGCCCACAAATTGAGGGAAATGAAAAATATCACGAAAGTGCCCGAAAACTGTGGACTATAGCCCACACTTGAGACTAAAACTTTAAAATACAAAATTGCACGAAAACGGTCGGAAACTGTGGACTATAATCCACAAAAGGAAGCCAAAATAGTAAAGTACGAAATATCATGAATGTGATCGAAAACAGTGTTGCTATAGCCTACAAAATGAGGGAAATAAAAAATCTCACGAAAGTTGCCGAAAACTGGGGACTATAGCCCATAAATGAGGCTAAAGAAGAAAAATACTAAATTTTGATAAAATGGACGGAAACTGTGGACTACAACCGACAAATTGAGACCAAAATAGTAAAATACTAAAGATCATGAAAGTGATCAAAAACAGTGTACTATAGTCCACAAAATGAGGGAAATAAAAATCTCACGAAAGTGGCAGAAAACTGTGGACTATAGCTGTAACACCCGGTATATATATAATATTATATAGAGATATATAATAATATATATATATATATATATAGTATAATAAGAAAGAAAGAATAGAAAGGTGGTGGATGGTAGGTGACGTGGAGAATGGAAAGAAAGAAAGAAGGAAAGTGAGTATGTGAAGTGTTGACTAGTTGACCATGGTATTAAATGAAAGAAGGAATGAATGAAATGAAAGAATGGAGAAGTGGGTATGCTTTGACCAGGTTGACCGGGGAGTAATATACTCCCATATCGGCTATGAAATAGGAGAGAAAGAAGTATATATTAGGAAGCCAATGATTAAGGGTTACCAAATGGTTAACCACCCTTTTGAGGCAGCCTGTGGTGGGCGTGGCTAGAGTTTTGTGTCCGTTCTTTCGCGTGTGCGCACGTGTAGCCACGTGCGCAGCTGAGCCGGGCTCGGGGCGTTACAAATGGTATCAAAGCCGACTTTCGACACCGAGTGTGTGCAAGATGTACGCCTGAGAAGGAGCTAGGTTGGGACAGGTCGCCCGGGTAGGGGACTATACAACTAGCAGAATCAGGGTAATCCTCTCCACATCGGCTAGAAAGGGATCCTGAATCATGTTGTAAGTCCGGGCTCAGCGAGGACGCTGAGTTCTTAAGGAGGGGTGTGTGTAACACCCGGTATATATATAATATTATATAGAGATATATAATAATATATATATATATATAGTATAATAAGAAAGAAAGAATAGAAAGGTGGTGGATGGTAGGTGACGTGGAGAATGGAAAGAAAGAAAGAAGGAAAGTGAGTACGTGAAGTGTTGACTAGTTGACCATGGTATTAAATGAAAGAAGGAATGAATGAAATGAAAGAATGGAGAAGTGGGTATGCTTTGACCAGGTTGACCGGGGAGTAATATACTCCCATATCGGCTATGAAATAGGAGAGAAAGAAGTATATATTAGGAAGCCAATGATTAAGGGTTACCAAATGGTTAACCACCCTTTTGAGGCAGCCTGTGGTGGGCGTGGCTAGAGTTTTGTGTCCGTTCTTTCGCGTGTGCGCACGTGTAGCCGCGTGCGCAGCTGAGCCGGGCTCGGAGCGTTACAATAGCCCACAAATGAGGCTAGAGAAGACAAATACAAAATTTTGATAAAAGGCCCGGAAACTGTGGACTACAACCCACAAATTGAGGCCAAATAACTAAAATACGAAATGTAATGAATGTGATCGAAAACAGTGTACTATAGCCCACAAATTGATGGAAATTAAAAATCTCACGAAAGTGCCTGAAAACTGTGGACTATAGCCCACACATGAGACTGAAACAGTCAAATACAAAATTGTACGAAAAGGGTCGGAAACTGTGGACTATAATCCACAAAAGGAGGCCAAAACAGAAATATACGAAATTTCATGAAAGTGCTCGAAAATTAAAAATTGATGCAAATTAAAAATCTCACGAAAGTGCCTGAAAACTGTGGACTATAGCCCACACATGAGACTGAAACAGTCAAATACAAAATTGTACGAAAAGGGTCGGAAACTGTGGACTATAATCCACAAAAGGAGGCCAAAATAGAAATATACGAAATATCATGAAAGTGATCGAAAACATTGTACTATAGCCCACAAATTGAGGGAAGTAAAAAATCTCACGAAAGTGCCCGAAAACTGTGGACTATAGCCCACACATGAGACTAAAATAGTCAAATATAATATTGCACGAAGACGGTCGGAAACTGTGGACTATAGCCACAAAAGGATGCCAAAACAGAAAAATACGAAATATCATGAATGTGATCGAAAACAGTGTGCTATAGCCCACAAAATGAGGGAAATAAAAAATCTCATGCAAGTGGCCAAAAACTGTGAACTATATAGCCCACAAATGAGGCTAAAGAAGGCAAATACAAAATTTTGCTAAAAGGGCCGAAAACTGTGTACTATAACCCACAAATTGAGGCCAAAACAGTAAATTACGAAATATCATGAAAGTGATCGAAAACAGTGTACTATAGTCCACAAAATGAGGGAAATAAAAAATTTCACGAAAGTGGCCGAAAACTATAGACTACAGCCCACAAATGAGGCTAAAGAAGACAAATACAAAATTTTGATAAAAGGGTCGGAAACTGTGGACTACAACCCACAAATTGAGGCCAAAACAGTAAAATAAGAAATATCATGAAAGTGATCGAAAATAATGTACTGTAGTCCACAGATTGATGGAAATTAAAAATCTCACGAAAGTGCCTGAAAACTGTGGACTGTCCACACATGAGACTAAAACAGTCAAATACAAAATTATACGAAAATGGTCGGAAACTGTGGACTATAATCCACAAATGGAGGCCGAAATAGAAATTAACGAAATATCTTGAATGTGATCGAAAACAGGGTGCTATATAGCCCACAAAATGAGGGAAATAAAAAATCACACGAAAGTGGCCGAAAACTGTGGACTATAGCCCACAAATGAGGCTAAAGAAGGCAAATACAAAATTTTGCTAAAAGGGCCGGAAACTGTTGACTATAACCCACAAATTGAGGCCAAAACAGTAAAATACGAAATATCATGAAAGTGTTCGAAAACAGCGTATTATAGTCCACGAAATGAGGGAAATAAAAGTCTCACGAAAGTTGCCGAAAACTGTGGACTATAGCCCACAAATGAGGCTAAAGAATACAAATACAAAATTTTGAAAAAAGGAACGGAAACTATGGACTACAACCCACAAATTGAGGCCAAAGCAGTAAAATATGAAATATCATGAAAGTGATCGAAAACATTGTACTATAGCCCACAAATTGAGGGAAATGAAAAATCTCACGAAAGTGCTCGAAAACCGTGGACTATAGCCCACACATGAGACTAAAACAGTCAAATACAAAATTGCACGAAAACGGTCGGAAACTGTGGACTATAATCCACAAAAGGAGGCCAAAACAGAAAAATACGAAATATCTTGAATGTGATCGAAAACAGTGTGCTATAGCCCACAAAATGAGGGAAATAAAAAATCCCACGAAAGTGGCCGAAAACTGTGGTCTATAGCCCACAAATGAGGCCAAAGAAGGCAAATACAAAATTTTGCTAAAAGGGCAGAAAACTGTGGACTATAACCCAAAAATTGTGGCCAAAACAGTAAATTATGAAATATCATGAAAGTGATCGAAAACAGTGTACTATAATCCACAAAATGAGGGAAATAAAAAATCTCACGAAAGTGACCGAAAACTGTGGAATAGCCCACAAATGAGGCTAAAGAAGACAAATACAAAATTTTGATAAAAGGCCCGAAACTGTGGACTACAACCCCCAAATTGAGGCCAAAACTGTAAAATACGAAATAACATGAAAGTGATCGAAAATATTGTACTATAGCCCACAAATTGATGAAATTAAAAATCTCACGAAAGTGCCTGAAAACTGTGGACTATATAGCTCACACATGAGACTAAAACAGTCAAATACAAAATCGTACGAAAATGGTCAGAAACTGTGGACTATAATCCACAAAAGGAGGCCAAAATAGAAATATACGAAATATCATGAATGTGATCGAAAAAAGCCCGAAACTGTGGACTACAACCCCCAAATTGAGGCCAAAACTGTAAAATACGAAATATCATGAAAGTGATCGAAAATATTGTACTATAGCCCACAAATTGATGAAATTAAAAATCTCACGAAAGTGCCTGAAAACTGTGGACTATAGCTCACACATGAGACTAAAACAGTCAAATACAAAATCTTCCGAAAATGGTCGGAAACTGTGGACTATAATCCACAAAAGGAGGCCAAAATAGAAATATACGAAATATCATGAATGTGATCGAAAACAGTGTGCTATAGCCCACAAAATGAGGGAAATAAAAAATCACACGAAATTGGCCGAAAAATGTGGACTATAGCCCACAAATGAGGCTAAAGAAGACAAATACAAAATTTGATTAAAAGGACCGGAAACTGTGGACTACAACCCACAAATTGAGGCCAAAACAGTAAAATACGAAATATCAAGAAAGTGATCGAAAATATTGTACTATAGCCCACAAATTGAAGGAAATGAAAAATCTCATGAAAGTGCTCGAAAACTGTGGACTATAGCCCACACATGAGACTAAAACTGTCAAATACAAAATTGCACGAAAACGGTCGGAAACTATGGACTATAATCCACAAAAGGAAGCCAAAACAATGAAGTACGAAATATCAGGAATGTGATCGAAAATAGTGTTGCTATAGCCTAAAGAATGAGGGAAATAAAAAATCTCACGAAAGTTGCCGAAAACTGTGGACTATAGCCCACAAATGAGGCTAAAGAAGAAAAATACAAAATTTTGATAAAATGGCAGGAAACTGTTGACTACAACCCACAAATTGAGTCTAAAATAGTAAAATACGAAAGATCATGAAAGTGATCGAAAACAGTGTACTATAGTTCACAAAATGAGGGAATTAAAAATCTCACGAAAGTGGCCGAAAACTGCGGACTATAGCCCACAAATGAGGCTAAAGAAGACAAATACAAAATTTAGAAAAAAGGACCGGAAACTATGGACTACAACCCACAAATTGAGGCCAAAGCAGTAAAATAAGAAATATCATGAAAGTGATCGAAAACATTGTACTATAGCCTACAAATTGAGGGAAATGAAAAATCTCACGAAAGTGCTCGAAAACTGTGGACTATAGCCCACACATGAGACTAAAACAGTCAAATACAAAATTGCACGAAAACGGTCGGAAACTGTGGACTATAATCCACAAAAGGAGGCCAAAACAGAAAAATACGAAATATCTTGAATGTGATCGAAAACAGTGTGCTATAGCCCACAAAATGAGGAAAATAAAAAATGCCACGAAAGTGGCCGAAAACTGTGGACTATAGCCCACAAATGAGGCCAAAGAAGGCAAATACAAAATTTTGCTAAAAGGGCAGAAAACTGTGGACTATAACCCACAAATTGTGGCCAAAACAGAAAATTACGAAATATCATGAAAGTGATCGAAAATAGTGTACTATAATCCACAAAATGAGGGAAATAAAAAATCTCACGAAAGTGACCGAAAACTGTGGAATAGCCCACAAATGAGGCTAAAGAAGACAAATACAAAATTTGGATAAAAGAGCCCGAAACTGTGGACTACAACCCACAAATGAGACCAAAACACTAAAATACGAAATGTCATGAATGTGATCGAAAACAGTGTACTATCGCCCACAAATTGATGGAAATTAAAAATCTCACGAAAGTGCCTGAAAACTGTGGACTATATAGCCCACACATGAGACTGAAACAGTCAAATACAAAATTGTACGAAAAGGGTCGGAAACTGTGGACTATAATCCACAAAAGGAGGCCAAAATAGAATTATACGAAATATCATGAATGTGATCGAAAACAGTGTGCTATAGCCCACAAAATGTGGGAAATAAAAAATCCGAGGAAATTGGCCGAAAACTGTGGACTATAGCCCACAAATGAGGCTAAAGAAGGCAAATACAAAATTTTGCTTAAAGGGCCGGAATCTGTTGACTACAACCCACAAATTGAGGTCAAAACAGTAAAATACAAAATATCATGAAAGTGATCGAAAACATTGTACCATAGCCCACAAATTGAGGGAAATAAATAATCTCACGAAAGTGCCCGAAAACTGTGGACTATAAGCCTATACATGAGACTAAAACAGTCAAATACAAAATTGCACCAAAACGGTCGGAAACTGTGGACTACAGCCACAAAAGGATGCTAAAACAGAAAAATACGAAATATCATGAATGTGATCGAAAATAGTGTGCTATAGCCCACAAAATGAGGGAAATAAAAAATCTCATCAAAGTGGCCAAAAACTATAGACTATATACCCCACAAATGAGGCTAAAGAAGGCAAATACAAAATTTTGCTAAAAGGGCCGAAAACTATGGACTATAACCCACAAATTGAGGCCAAAACAGTAAATTAAGAAATACCATGAAAGTGATCGAAAACAGTGTACTATTGTCCACAAAATGAGGGAAATAAAAAATCTCACGAAAGTGGCCGAAAACTGTGGACTATAGCCCACAAATGAGGCTAAAGAAGACAAATACAAAATTTTTCTAAATGGGCCGGAAACTGTGGACTGTAACCCACAAATTGAGGCCAAAACAGTAAAATACAGAATATCATGAAAGTGATCGAAAACAATGCACTATAGTCCCGAAAATGAGGGAAATAAAAAATATCACGAAAGTGGCCGAAAACTGTAGACTATATAGCCTACAAATGAGGCTAAATAAGACAAATACAAAATTTTGATAAAAGGGTCAGAAACTGTGGACTACAACCCACAAATTGAGGCCAAAACAGTAAAATACGAAATGTTATGGAAGTGATCGAAAACATTGTACTGTAGCCCACAAATTGATGGAAATTAAAAATCTCACGAAAGTGCCTGAAAACTGTGGACTACAATCCCCAAATTAAGGCCAAAACTGTAAAGTACGAAATTTCATGAAAGTGATTGAAAATATTGTACTGTAGCCCACAAATTGATGAAATTAAAAATCTCACGAAAGTGCCTGAAAACTGTGGACTAAAGCTCACACATGAGACTAAAACAGTGAAATACAAAATTGTACGAAAATGGTCGGAAACTGGGGACTAGAATCTACAAAAGGAGGCCAAAATAGAAATATACGAAATATCATGAATGTGATCGGAAACAGTGTGCTATAGCCCACAAAATGAGGGAAATAAAAAATCACACGAAAGTGGCCGAAAACTGTGGACTATAGCCCACTAATGGGGCTAAAGATGACAAATACAAAATTTTGAGAGAAGGACCGGAAACTGTGGACTACAACCCACAAACTGAGGCAAAAACAGTAAAATACAAAATATCAAGAAAGTGATCGAAAACATTGCACTATAGCCCACAAATTGAGGGAAATGAAAAATCTCACGAAAATGCCCGAAAACTGTGGACTACAGCCCACACTTGAGACTAAAACTTTAAAATACAAAATTGCACGAAAACGGTCGGAAACTGTGGACTATAATCCACAAAAGGAAGCCAAAACAGTAAAGTACGAAATATCATGAATGTGATCGAAAACAGTGTTGCTATAGCCTACAAAATGAGAGAAATAAAAAATCTCACGAAAGTTGCCGAAAACTGGGGACTATAGCCCATAAATGAGGCTAAAGAAGAAAAATACTAAATTTTGATAAAATGGACGGAAACTGTGGACTACAACCGACAAATTGAGACCAAAATAGTAAAATACTAAAGATCATGAAAGTGATCAAAAACAGTGTACTATAGTCCACAAAATGAGGGAAATAAAAATCTCACGAAAGTGGCAGAAAACTGTGGACAATAGCCCACAAATGAGGCTACAGAAGACAAATACAAAATTTTGATAAAAGGCCCGGAAACTGTGGACTACAACCCACAAATTGAGGCCAAATAACTAAAATACGAAATGTAATGAATGTGATCGAAAACAGTGTACTATAGCCCACAAATTGATGGAAATTAAAAATCTCACGAAAGTGCCTGAAAACTGTGGACTATAGCCCACACATGAGACTGAAACAGTCAAATACAAAATTGTACGAAAAGGGTTGGAAACTGTGGACTATAATCCACAAAAGGAGACCAAAATAGAAATATACGAAATTTCATGAAAGTGCTCAAAAATTAAAAATTGATGCAAATTAAAAATCTCACGAAAGTGCCTGAAAACTGTGGACTATAGCCCACACATGAGACTGAAACAGTCAAATACAAAATTGTACGAAAAGGGTCGGAAACTGTGGACTATAATCCACAAAAGGAGGCCAAAATAGAAATATACGAAATATCATGAAAGTGATCGAAAACATTGTACTATAGCCCACAAATTGAGGGAAGTAAAAAATCTCACGAAAGTGCCCGAAAACTGTGGACTATAGCCCACACATGAGACTAAAATAGCCAAATACAATATTGCACGAAAACGGTCGGAAACTGGGGACTATAGCCACAAAAGGATGCCAAAACAGAAAAATACGAAATATCATGAATGTGATCGAAAACGGTGTGCTATAGCCCACAAAATGAGGGAAATAAAAAATCCCACGAAAGTGGCCGAAAACTGTGGACTATAGCTCACAAATGAGGCTAAAGAAGGCAAATACAAAATTTTGCTAAAAGGGCCGAAAACTGTGTACTATAACCCACAAATTGAGGCCAAAACAGTAAATTACGAAATATCATGAAAGTGATCGAAAACAGTGTACTATAGTCCACAAAATGAGGGAAGTAAAAAATTTCACGAAAGTGGCCGAAAACTATAGACTACAGCCCACAAATGAGGCTAAAGAAGACAAATACAAAATTTTCATAAAAGGGTCGGAAACTGTGGACTACAACCCACAAATTGAGGCCAAAACAGTAACATACGAAATATCATGAAAGTGATCGAAAACAATGTACTGTAGCCCACAAATGAGGCTAAAGAAGACAAATACAAATTTTGATAAAAGGGTCGGAAACTGTGGACTACAACCCACAAATTGAGGCCAAAACAGCAAAATACGAAATATCGTGAAAGTGATCGAAAACAATGTACTGTAGTCCACAGATTGATGGAAATTAAAAATCTCACGAAAGTGCCTGAAAACAGTGGACTGCCCACACATGAGACTAAAACAGTCAAATACAAAATTGTACGAAAATGGTCGGAAACTGTGGACTATAATCCACAAATGGAGGCCGAAATAGAAATAAACGAAATATCATGAATGTGATCGAAAACAGGGTGCTATATAGCCCACAAAATGAGGGAAATAAAAAATCACACGAAAGTGGCCGAAAACTGTGGACTATAGCCCACAAATGAGGCTAAGGAAGGCAAATACAAAATTTTGCTAAAAGGGCCGGAAACTGTTGACTATAACCCACAAATTGAGGCCAAAACAGTAAAATACGAAATATCATGAAAGTGTTCGAAAACAGCGTACTATAGTCCACGAAATGAGGGAAATAAAAGTCTCACGAAAGTTGCCGAAAACTGTGGACTATAGCCCACAAATGAGGCTAAAGAAGACAAATACAAAATTTTGAAAAAAGGTCCGGAAACTATGGACCACAACCCACAAATTGAGGCCAAAGCAGTAAAATACGAAATATCATGAAAGTGATCGAAAACATTGTACTATAGCCCACAAATTGAGGGAAATGAAAAATCTCACGAAAGTGCTCGAAAACTGTGGACTATAGCCCACACATGAGACTAAAACAGTCAAATACAAAATTGCACGAAAACGGTCGGAAACTGTGGACTATAATCCACAAAAGGAGGCCAAAACAGAAAAATACGAAATATCTTGAATGTGATCGAAAACAGTGTGCTATAGCCCACAAAATGAGGGAAATAAAAAATCCCACGAAAGTGGCCGAAAACTGTGGTCTATAGCCCACAAATGGGGCCAAAGAAGGCAAATACAAAATTTTGCTAAAAGGGCAGAAAACTGTGGACTATAACCCACAAATTGTGGCCAAAACAGTAAATTACGAAATATCATGAAAGTGATCGAAAACAGTGTATATAATCCACAAAATGAGGGAAATAAAAAATCTCACGAAAGTGACCGAAAACTGTGGAATAGCCTACAAATGAGGCTAAAGAAGACAAATACAAAATTTTGATAAAAGAGCCCGAAACTGTGGACTACAACCCCCAAATTGAGGCCAAAACTGTAAAATACGAAATATCATGAAAGTGATCGAAAATATTGTACTATAGCCCACAAATTGAGGAAATTAAAAATCTCACGAAAGTGCCTGAAAACTGTGGACTATATAGCTCACACATGAGACTAAAACAGTCAAATACAAAATCGTACGAAAATGGTCAGAAACTGTGGACTATAATCCACAAAAGGAGGCCAAAATAGAAATATACGAAATATCATGAATGTGATCGAAAAGAGCCCGAAACTGTGGACTACAACCCCCAAATTGAGGCCAAAACTGTAAAATACGAAATATCATGAAAGTGATCGAAAATATTGTACTATAGCCCACAAATTGATGAAATTAAAAATCTCACGAAAGTGCCTGAAAACTGTGGACTATAGCTCACACATGAGACTAAAACAGTCAAATACAAAATCTTCCGAAAATGGTCGGAAACTGTGGACTATAATCCACAAAAGGAGGCCAAAATAGAAATATACGAAATATCATGAATGTGATCGAAAACAGTGTGCTATAGCCCACAAAATGAGGGAAATAAAAAATCACACGAAATTGGCCGAAAAATGTGTACTATAGCCCACAAATGAGGCTAAAGAAGACAAATACAAAATTTGATTAAAAGGACCGGAAACTGTGGACTACAACCCACAAATTGAGGCCAAAACAGTAAAATACGAAATATCAAGAAAGTGATCGAAAACATTGTACTATAGCCCACAAATTGAAGGAAATGAAAAATCTCACGAAAGTGCTCGAAAACTGTGGACTATAGCCCACACATGAGACTAAAACTGTCAAATACAAACTTGCACGAAAACGGTCGGAAACTGTGGACTATAATCCACAAAAGGAAGCCAAAACAATGAAGTACGAAATATCAGGAATGTGATCGAAAATAGTGTTGCTATAGCCTAAAGAATGAGGGAAATAAAAAATCTCACGAAAGTTGCCGAAAACTGTGGACTATAGCCCACAAATGAGGCTAAAGAAGAAAAATACAAAATTTTGATAAAATGGCAGGAAACTGTTGACTACAACCCACAAATTGAGGCCAAAATAGTAAAATACGAAAGATCATGAAAGTGATCGAAAACAGTGTACTATAGTTCACAAAATGAGGGAATTAAAAATCTCACGAAAGTGGCCGAAAACTGTGTACTATGGCCCACAAATGAGGCTAAAGAAGACAAATACAAAATTTAGAAAAAAGGACCGGAAACTATGGACTACAACCTACAAATTGAGGCCAAAGCAGTAAAATACGAAATATCATGAAAGTGATCGAAAACATTGTACTATAGCCTACAAATTGAGGGAAATGAAAAATCTCACGAAAGTGCTCGAAAACTGTGCACTATAGCCCACACATGAGACTAAAACAGTCAAATACAAAATTGCACGAAAACGGTCGGAAACTGTGGACTATAATCCACAAAAGGAGGCCAAAACAGAAAAATACGAAATATCTTGAATGTGATCGAAAACAGTGTGCTATAGCCCACAAAATGAGGGAAATAAAAAATCCCACGAAAGTGGCCGAAAACTGTGGACTATAGCCCACAAATGAGGCCAAAGAAGGCAAATACAAAATTTTGCTAAAAGGGCAGAAAACTGTGGACTATAACCCACAAATTGAGGCCAAAACAGTAAATTACAAAATATCATGAAAGTGATCGAAAACAGTGTACTATAATCCACAAAATGAGGGAAATAAAAAATCTCACGAAAGTGACCGAAAACTGTGGAATAGCCCACAAATGAGGCTAAAGAAGACAAATACAAAATTTTGATAAAAGAGCCCGAAACTGTGGACTACAACCCACAAATGAGACCAAAACACTAAAATACGAAATGTCATGAATGTGATCGAAAACAGTGTACTATATAACCCACAAATTGATGGAAATTAAAAATCTCACGAAAGTGCCTGAAAACTGTGGACTATATAGCCCACACATGAGACTGAAACAGTCAAATACAAAATTGTACGAAAAGGGTCGGAAACTGTGGACAATAATCCACAAAAGGAGGCCAAAATAGAATTATACGAAATATCATGAATGTGATCGAAAACAGTGTGCTATAGCCCACAAAATGAGGGAAATAAAAAATTCGAGGAAATTGGCCGAAAACTGTGGACTATAGCCCACAAATGAGGCTAAAGAAGGCAAATACAAAATTTTGCTAAAAGGGCCGGAATCTGTTGACTACAACCCACAAATGGAGGTCAAAACAGTAAAATACAAAATATCATGAAAGTGATCGAAAACATTGTACCATAGCCCACAAATTGAGGGAAATAAATAATCTCACGAAAGTGCCCGAAAACTGTGGACTATAAGCCCATACATGAGACTAAAACAGTCAAATACAAAATTGCACCAAAACGGTCGGAAACTGTGGACAATAGCCACAAAAGGTTGCTAAAACAGAAAAATACAAAATATCATGAATGTGATCGAAAACAGTGTGCTATAGCCCACAAAATGAGGGAAATAAAAAATCTCATCAAAGTGGCCAAAAACTATAGACTATATAGCCCACAAATGAGGCTAAAGAAGGCAAATACAAAATTTTGCTAAAAGGGCCGAAAACTGTGGACTATAACCCACAAATTGAAGCCAAAACAGTAAATTACGAAATATCATGAAAGTGATCGAAAACAGTGTACTATAGTCCACAAAATGAGGGAAATAAAAAATCTCACGAAAGTGGCCGAAAACTGTGGACTATAGCCCACAAATGAGGCTAAAGAAGACAAATACAAAATTTTTCTAAATGGGCCGGAAACTGTGGACTGTAACCCACAAATTGAGGCCAAAACAGTAAAATACGAAATATCATGAAAGTGATCGAAAACAATGCACTATAGTCCCGAAAATGAGGGAAATAAAAAATATCACGAAAGTGGCCGAAAACTGTAGACTATATAGCCCACAAATGAGGCTAAATAAGACAAATACAAAATTTTGAAAAAAGGGTCGGAAACTGTGGACTACAACCCACAAATTGAGGCCAAAACAGTAAAATACGAAATGTTATGAAAGTGATCGAAAACATTGTACTGTAGCCCACAAATTGATGGAAATTAAAAATCTCACGAAAGTGCCTGAAAACTGTGGACTACAATCCCCAAATTGAGGCCAAAACTGTAAAATACGAAATTTCATGAAAGTGATGTAAAATATTGTACTATAGCCCACAAATTGATGAAATTAAAAATCTCACGAAAGTGCCTGAAAACTGTGGACTAAAGTTCACACATGAGACTAAAACAGTGAAATACAAAATTGTAGGAAAATGGTCGGAAACTGGGGACTAGAATCTACAGAAGGAGGCCAAAATAGAAATATACGAAATATCATGAATGTGATCGGAAACAGTGTGCTATAGCCCCAAAATGAGGGAAATAAAAAATCACACGAAAGTGGCCGAAAACTGTGGATAGCCCACAAATGGGGCTAAAGATGACAAATACAAAATTTTGATAGAAGGACCGGAAACTGTGGACTACAACCCACAAATTGAGGCAAAAACAGTAAAATACGAAATATCAAGAAAGTGATCGAAAACATTGCACTATAGCCCACAAATTGAGGGAAATGAAAAATCTCACGAAAATGCCCGAAAACTGTGGACTATAGCCCACACTTGAGACTAAAACTTTAAAATACAAAATTGCACGAAAACGGTCGGAAACTGTGGACTATAATCCACAAAAGGAAGCCAAAACAGTAAAGTACGAAATATCATGAATGTGATCGAAAACAGTGTTGCTATAGCCTACAAAATGAGGGAAATAAAAAATCTCACGAAAGTTGCCGAAAACTGGGGACTATAGCCCATAAATGAGGCTAAAAAAGAAAAATACTAAATTTTGATAAAATGGACGGAAACTGTGGACTACAACCGACAAATTGAGACCAAAATAGTAAAATACTAAAGATCATGAAAGTGATCAAAAACAGTGTACTATAGTCCACAAAATGAGGGAAATAAAAATCTCACGAAAGTGGCAGAAAACTGTGGACTATAGCCCACAAATGAGGCTAAAGAAGACAAATACAAAATTTTGATAAAAGGCCCGGAAACTGTGGACTACAACCCACAAATTGAGGCCAAATAACTAAAATACGAAATGTAATGAATGTGATCGAAAACAGTGTACTATAGCCCACAAATTGATGGAAATTAAAAATCTCACGAAAGTGCCTGAAAACTGTGGACTATTGCCCACACATGAGACTGAAACAGTCAAATACAAAATTGTACGAAAAGGGTTGGAAACTGTGGACTATAATCCACAAAAGGAGACCAAAATAGAAATATATGAAATTTCATGAAAGTGCTCGAAAATTAAAAATTGATGCAAATTAAAAATCTCACGAAAGTGCCTGAAAACTGTGGACTATAGCCCACACATGAGACTGAAACAGTCAAATACAAAATTGTACGAAAAGGGTCGGAAACTGTGGACTATAATCCACAAAAGGAGGCCAAAATAGAAATATACGAAATATCATGAAAGTGATCGAAAACATTGTACTATAGCCCACAAATTGAGGGAAGTAAAAAATCTCACGAAAGTGCCCAAAAACTGTGGACTATAGCCCACACATGAGACTAAAACAGTCAAATACAATATTGCACGAAAACGGTCGGAAACTGGGGACTATAGCCACAAAAGGATGCCAAAACAGAAAAATACGAAATATCATGACTGTGATCGAAAACAGTGTGCTATAGCCCACAAAATGAGGGAAATAAAAAATCTCATGAAAGTGGCCGAAAACTGTGGACTATATAGCCCACAAATGAGGCTAAAGAAGGCAAATACAAAATTTTGCTAAAAGGGCCGAAAACTGTGTACTATAACCCACAAATTGAGGCCAAAACAGTAAATTACGAAATATCATGAAAGTGATAGAAAACAGTGTACTATAGTCCACAAAATGAGGGAAATAAAAAATTTCACGAAAGTGGCCGAAAACTATAGACTACAGCCCACAAATGAGGCTAAAGAAGGCAAATACAAAATTTTCATAAAAGGGTCGGAAACTGTGGACTACAACCCACAAATTGAGGCCAAAACAGTAACATACGAAATATCAAGAAAGTGATCGAAAACAATGTACTGCAGCCCACAAATGAGGCTAAAGAAGACAAATACAAAATTTTGATAAAAGGGTCGGAAACTGTGGACTACAACCCACAAATTGAGGCCAAAACAGTAAAATACGAAATATCATGAAAGTGATCGAAAACAATGTACTGTAGCCCACAGATTGATGGAAATTAAAATCTCACGAAAGTGCCTGAAAACTGTGGACTGCCCACACATGAGACTAAAACAATCAAATACAAAATTGTACGAAAATGGTCGGAAACTGTGGACTATAATCCACAAATGGAGGCCGAAATAGAAATAAACGAAATATCATGAATGTGATCGAAAACAGGGTGCAATATAGCCCACAAAATGAGGGAAATAAAAAATCACACGAAAGTGGCCGAAAACTGTGGACTATAGCCCACAAATGAGGCTAAAGAAGGCAAATACAAAATTTTGCTAAAAGGGCCGGAAACTGTTGACTATAACCCACAAATTGAGGCTAAAACAGTAAAATACGAAATATCATGAAAGTGTTCAAAAACAACGTACTATAGTCCACGAAATGAGGGAAATAAAAGTCTCACGAAAGTTGCCGAAAACAATGGACTATAGCCCACAACTGAGGCTAAAGAAGACAAATACAAAATTTTGAAAAAAGGACCGGAAACTATGGACTACAACACACAAATTGAGGCCAAAGCAGTAAAATACGAAATATCATGAAAGTGATCGAAAACATTGTACTATAGCCCACAAATTGAGGGAAATGAAAAATCTCACGAAAGTGCTCGAAAACTGTGGACTATAGCCCACACATGAGACTAAAACAGTCAAATACAAAATTGCACGAAAACGGTCGGAAACTGTGGACTATAATCCACAAAAGGAGGCCAAAACAGAAAAATACGAAATATCTTGAATGTGATCGAAAACAGTGTGCTATTGCCCACAAAATGAGGAAAATAAAAAATCCCACGAAAGTGGCCGAAAACTGTGGTCTATAGCCCACAAATGAGGCCAAAGAAGGCAAATACAAAATTTTGCTAAAAGGGCAGAAAACTGTGGACTATAACCCACAAATTGTGGCCAAAACAGTAAATTACGAAATATCATGAAAGTGATCGAAAACAGTGTACTATAATCCACAAAATGAGGGAAATAAAAAATCTCACGAAAGTGACCGAAAACTATGGAATAGCCCACAAATGAGGCTAAAGAAGACAAATACAAAATTTTGATAAAAGAGCCCGAAACTGTGGACTACAACCCCCAAATTGAGGCCAAAACTGTAAAATACGAAATATCATGAAAGTGATCGAAAATATTGTACTATAGCCCTCAAATTGATGAAATTAAAAATCTCACGAAAGTGCCTGAAAACTGTGAACTATATAGCTCACACATGAGACTAAAACAGTCAAATACAAAATCGTACGAAAATGGTCAGAAACTGTGGACTATAATCCACAAAAGGAGGCCAAAATAGAAATATACGAAATATCATGAATGTGATCGAAAAGAGCCCGAAACTGTGGACTACAACCCCCAAATTGAGGCCAAAACTGTAAAATACGAAATATCATGAAAGTGATCGAAAATATTGTACTATAGCCCACAAATTGATGAAATTAAAAATCTCACGAAAGTGCCTGAAAACTGTGGACTATAGCTCACACATGAGACTAAAACAGTCAAATACAAAATCTTCCGAAAATGGTCGGAAACTGTGGACTATAATCCACAAAAGGAGGCCAAAATAGAAATATACGAAATATCATGAATGTGATCGAAAACAGTGTGCTATAGCCCACAAAATGAGGGAAATAAAAAATCACACGAAATTGGCCGAAAAATGTGTACTATAGCCCACAAATGAGGCTAAAGAAGACAAATACAAAATTTGATTAAAAGGACCGGAAACTGTGGACTACAACCCACAAATTGAGGCCAAAACAGTAAAATACGAAATATCAAGAAAGTGATCGAAAACATTGTACTATAGCCCACAAATTGAAGGAAATGAAAAATCTCACGAAAGTGCTCGAAAACTGTGGACTATAGCCCACACATGAGACTAAAACTGTCAAATACAAACTTGCACGAAAACGGTCGGAAACTGTGGACTATAATCCACAAAAGGAAGCCAAAACAATGAAGTACGAAATATCAGGAATGTGATCGAAAATAGTGTTGCTATAGCCTAAAGAATGAGGGAAATAAAAAATCTCACGAAAGTTGCCAAAAACTGTGGACTATAGCCCACAAATGAGGCTAAAGAAGAAAAATACAAAATTTTGATAAAATGGCAGGAAACTGTTGACTACAACCCACAAATTGAGGCCAAAATAGTAAAATACGAAAGATCATGAAAGTGATCGAAAACAGTGTACTATAGTTCACAAAATGAGGGAATTAAAAATCTCACGAAAGTGGCCGAAAACTGTGGACTATAGCCCACAAATGAGGCTAAAGAAGACAAATACAAAATTTTGATATAAGGCCCAGAAACTGTGGACTACAACCCACAAATTGAGGCCAAAACACTAAAATACGAAATGTCATGAATGTGATCGAAAACAATGTACTATAGCCCACAAATTGATGGAAATTAAAAATCTCACGAAAGTGCCTGAAAACTGTGGACTATAGCCCACACATGAGACGGAAACAGTCAAATACAAAATTGTACGAAAAGGGTCGGAAACTGTGGACTATAATCCACAAAAGGAGGCCAAAATAGAAATATACGAAATTTCATGAATGTGATCGAAAACAGTGTGCTATAGCCCACAAAATGATGGAAATAAAAAATCTCAGGAAATTGGCCGAAAACTGTGGACTATAGCCCACAAATGAGGCTAAAGAAGGCAAATACAAAATTTTGCTAAAAGGGCCAGAAACTATGGACTACAACCTACAAATTGAGGCCAAAACAGTAAAATACGAAATATCATGAAAGTGATCGAAAACATTGTAATATAGCCCACAAATTGAGTTAAATTAAAAATCTCACGAAAGTGCCCGAAAACTGTGGACTATAGCCCACATATGAGACAAAAACAGTCAAATTCAAAATTGCACGAAAACGGTCGGAAACTTAAAAATCTCACGAAAGTGCCCGAAAACTGTGGACTATAGCCCACACATGAGACAAAAACAGTCAAATTCAAAATTGCACGAAAACGGTCGGAAACTGTGGACTATAATCCACAAAAGTAGGCCAAAACAGTAAAATACGAAATATCATGAATGTGATCGAAAACAGTGTGCAATTGCCCACAAAATGAGGGAAATAAAAAATCACACGAAAGTGGCCGAAAAGTTTGGACAATATAGCCCACAAATGAGGCTAAAGAAGGCAAATACAAAATTTTGCTAAAAGAGCCGAAAACTATGAACAATAACCCACAAATTGAGGCCAAAACAGTAAAATACGAAATATCATGAAAGTGATCGAAAATAGTGTACTATATAGTCCACAAAATGAGGGAAATAAAAATTCTTACGAAAGTGGCCGAAAGCTGTGGACTATAGCCCACAAATGAGGCTAAAGAAGACAAATACAAAATTTTGATAAAAGGGCCCGAAACTGTGGACTACAACCCCCAAATTGAGGCCAAAACTGTAAAATACGAAATATCAAGAAAGTGATTGAAAATATTGTACTATAGCCCACAAATTGATGAAATTAAAAATCTCACGAAAGTGCCTGAAAATTGTGGACTATAGCTCACACATGAGACTAAAACAGTCAAATACAAAATTGTACGAAAATAGTCGGAAACTGTGGACTATAATCCACAAAAGGAGGCCAAAATAGAAATATACAAAATATCATGAATGTGATCCAAACCCTGACCTCATCTCCTTCCCTCCTCGTTGTTGTCGCTTCCCGACCGCGACTACCGCACTCACCTCCACCACCCTGCTCTGCACCCTCCGTCGCCTCCTGCACCCCCTTCACCTCCGTCGCTGCCCTCTACTGCAGACAACCATCGTTGTCAACCGCCGCTGCCGACATAGTCGATCGCCGAAGCCCTGCAGCCGCATCCTGCAACCCCACTACTCCGCTTCTGCAATTACACACAATCTGCAACCTCGGTAAACTCTTTGCTCTTCTCAAATATTTGTGTTACTGCATTATCATCACTATAATTTTATTTGATTTATCTGTCGCCCCCAAATATTGAGAGTTTGTGTAGAATTTATCTAGCTGGTTTAATAAATAGCTCTCAGTTTGGTAAAATTATTTTGTTTGAGATGGACAGTGTTAATAGACTCTTACTATTATAGTTTGTTTGCAAGTGAAGCTTGCAAAATATTTGGGTTGACAATAAAATTGCTGTGTACAGTGAAATAATAAGATAAGATGATTGTGTATCTACTTGACGCATCTATACTAAGAAACTACCTGTCCTTATGAGACTACTTGGTCTGAGTTAGAAACAAATTCAGTTTTTGTTTAATTAGTTAATAGTTAATTTCAATGTTTCACCTATTTGATATTGATAGTTTGTGTTTTACATCCTTTGGGTTTATTATGTAATGTATTCACTGTTCTCCATGCTTTTACGAGTAATTACTAAGAGGTCTGTTACCTTAACAGCGAGATTGGAAAATATTATTGGATTGATTATAACTGAGTACAATGATATATATATAGGAGGAACCAAATACTAAACTGATACATAACCCAATATGGGACTAAATATATATTACAATATCTAACAAGGTCAATCACTGTGTTTCGCAGAAAGTTGTCTTTGCAGCTTTCCTGCTTATATTTTTAATGCTTCCCATTTTTCGTCTACTTTAATTTGAAAAAAATCTACTAATAATGTAATGAAGTGCTGGAATCTGGGTAGCTGCATTCCTGATGATTTTATATGGGTAGAGAGGATTTGCTCGTTAATTATTTACTTGCAAGGGAATTGTCGAATTGAATTCAAAATCACATAGTTTAACTCATTTTGATTTTAATTTTTAATAAACATGATCGTAACATAAAAGTTGTTGTTTAGTGCTGTTATTCGGCCACATTCTCAATAAGGATTTCACCATATTTAACTTCACTATATCCACTTTGTTCACCAAAGTAGTAATTGTTTTTGTACTCCCCTTTTCTAGCCTTCTATATGATTATTTGCAATTGCAGGCTGGTGTGGTGCTGGAGCTGATCATTATGAGCCACTGATAGCCACTCCCCTTCCGCTTGTTTCGCTGGAAAAGGTTGCTATAGTTCTATGAGGACCTTCCGGGTTGCATAATTTTGTGGCATATTATTTACGTGCTTCTGAGACCCTCTATGATGTCGATTTAGCTATTTTTTTGTTTCCTTTTTCCGTGTTAACCATTATGCCAGCTTAATTCTAGGTATTGAAAGAGGACTCCTATCAAGTTCTAATTCTTTTAACTAAGATCCTATTCAGATCTTTACTGACACTAATCTGCATGTATATATAGATATTTACGTGCTTCTGAGATCCTCCATGATGTCGATTTAGGCATTTTTTTTGTTTCCTTTTTCCGTGTTAACCATTATGCCGGTTTAATTCTAGGGATTGAAAGAGGACTCCTATCAAGTTCTAATTGTTTCAACTAAGATTCTATTCAGATCTTTACAGACACTAACCTGCATGTATATATGGATATTTACCTGCTTCTGAGACCCTCCTTGCTTCTGAGACCCTCCTGTAGCCCTGTAGCTGTAGTGTAGTAATGCTTCTTCAATGGCGCTTTATTCCCCTTAGGTTGTTCAATTGGTGCAAAAGTCTTGGAGTTATTTAGTATATCTTGTTTTGAGCTCATTGTTTGCACGCGGAGAGGCATTAGTTTTGTGATTTAAGCTCTTTGTAACAGAGTTCGAAGAACATTCTTTGTTGTTGTTGTCGTCGTCTTATTGTTTTGTATTTTTCTAGTTGTTGAGCAATTTGGACCAGAATTTAAGAATGAAGTTTCTTATAACTGAAAGTAGTAGAATGTTTTTACCTGAGTTTGTAGGTAGCCATATATACTTATTTCCTTAAATGCAATTCACTTAATTATTTATTTGTAACATATATACGTTAGTTTCCCACCCCTATTAGTTGGGGAAAATGCTTTGTTATTGTGAGTTCAGTCGAATTCTACTTTAGTATGAATTCCTTCTGGTCCTATCCTTTAGTCATATTTCTTGAATCAACACTCCTGATTCCTTCCAGTTTAGAATTTGTGGGGAAGTAATTATCGTATCTGTATAAGCCAGTCTGGAATCTAAAACTAGAAATTTATTGATTCAAACATCTGTTTGATTTTGTTATTCTCAATTATTCGACAGACTGTCAAAACAGTTAAAAATTTTGTAATACATCATATGTAATCCAGTTCTAATATGTAGTTTTAACTTTATGCTTCACATTTCAGACCATATATTTAGTGACTTATTGTGGAACTAAATTTGCCCGTGGGCACACGTCTTTGGAACGATACAACATATAAAAAGTTTTGTAAACAGTAAAACAACAATTATATATGTAGTTCAAGTTTGAATAGCATGACAAAAATTAGTTGTAAATAAAAGTCAATGTTTTTATTAGTGTATGTTGAAAAATAATTATAAATGGGAGTGTAAAATCCAATTTCTTAAAACTTGGAGTGTTAAAAATGATGAAATTTAACTATTGAAGAGATATTTGTTATTTTCAATGTAATATGAGCAAAAAAAAAGAGCATAAAAAATCTAAAAATTTACAAACTTGAAACCTGGAAATCTAAATTTGTGAGTAAACAGAGAGAAAATGAGAGAGAGAAAAATATGAAAAAGTGAAAAAAAGAGAGCAATAAAGTAATGAGTTACGTTCTTTTAGTTTCGGGAAAAAAAAGGTTTTGGGGGAAAAACTTTTTGAAGGAAAAATATATTTTGGGAGAGTGAATCTGAACCGTTGATTTTGTTTCAATTGAAGAGAAACCACTAGATAGTTTTTTTTTCAAATTGTCTTGTGTTTTATTATATGTACTAGGTTTGCCTGTTGACACGTGCCTACGGCACGTCTTCGAAATGGTGCACATTGTTTGTGCACATTGTTTGATCATATAAAATAATTTTGGAGGTCCAGCAAATTATATGAGGAGTAATGCTTCATCCACTACCAATTTCACTACCATTTTGTTCACTACCTTAGGTGACATACTTCTATTGAAGAGTTCTCCCACCTACTCTATCTTTCCCTACCTATTGAATTGTACCACCTAAGGTAGTGAAGAGAAATGTAGTGAAATTGGTAGTGGATGTAGCATTACTCTTATATGAGAAACTTTTGGGCGTCCAACAAAAAACATATTATATGATTTTTTGAATTTTATGAATTATTTTAAAAGTTTCTAAATTTTTATTTTTTATAGTTTTTTAATTTTTTAAAATTTTTAAAATTTTTAATTTTTTGAATAGAAAAGGGAGGGAGGGAGGGAGAGAAAAAAAATTAAATAAATATAGGAGTTGTTTTGGGTGGGAGATTTG
Organism: Hemerocallis citrina; assembly: GCA_017893485.1. NCBI lineage: Eukaryota > Viridiplantae > Streptophyta > Magnoliopsida > Asparagales > Asphodelaceae > Hemerocallis > Hemerocallis citrina. The sequence goes on from CM030361.1 coordinate 85,670,050, forward strand.
AATTTGAGTTTTGGGGGAAAACTTTTGGGGAGAAATATATGTTTTGTGAGGTTAGATCTGGACCTTTGATTTTTTTAGGAATTGAAGGAGAGCCACTTGATAGCTTTCTTTGTAATTTATTATATAGATGATTGTGTTTGTACCTTCATAAAACAGCAATTTAAAAGCCTTAATCATTTTCTCAATCTAGTTATACAATACTGTCATTATTGCTTGTATAGTACTGCAAGTCGTTAAAAATTCTTGTTACCGTTCCTCGTAAAGTACTTACTGATCTTCAACGTTACTGGCCCAATCAAAATCCTGCATGTACCATCTTAATGCATAACAATTTAAATTGGGATAGGAAGAGTAATTGCAATGTCGGGCAATTTGTCTCTCAAATTTGTAACTCTCTTGTTATAATAGTAAAAATTTATGCCGATGGATCTCTGGAAATGATTGATTGATGGAAATTAAACAACTTTCTTGAAAGAGCCACTTTTTCTCGAGAATTTTTTGTTTTCATCTACCTAAATTCCCACCATCTTCGTATCCGAGAATTAAACAAAATTTTGTCTAAATTAAACGCTTGTAGGTAAACAGAGTTCCGTTGCTCTCTTTCTTGTCGATTCCACGCTATATCTATAGCTGTCCACTGACATGGACTAACCAAAATATGGGATTGGTCAAAAATGATTTCACACAAGAAATATGTATGTGTTTTGACAGGCCCCCATCGAGTTATCACTTGTGGGCCGGAAGGCGGGGATGATGTATATGATTTGGATATCCAATGCTCTCACGCTTAACATAACTTGGATACTCGAGAACTCTTCTGCAGCAATGACATTTTCTACTGATAAGATCAACACAAACAAAGAGAAAGGGAACGACCCTGATGATACGAGTTGCATGCCTGAATCGAAAACGTTAGATATCCGATCCAGGCTTTTGGCTTTTGTAAGGATTTCGCTGAGTTGAATTACTAGCTAGAGCTAGCTAGAGTTTGAGACACATAGTACTCATTAATGTAAAAGATATGCTGAATTTGACTCAGAATGACCAAACTAAGTTATAAGTACATATACTAGTATAATGTACGTGCGATGCACGTCTACAAAAAGTAAAGTAATCAAATTAAATGAATATATATCGAATAAGAAAAAAAAATAGTTTATATTTGAATGTTTTGATTTGGGCTACACGTGCGGTACACATTTATATTTGTTGGATATAGTTTCGACGTGTATTATACGTGTTTATTTATAAATAGTTACAAAATTAGGGTTTATTTGTTACAAACCCCAACTCTCCCATTAAAATAGTAGAGATATCGGCTCTATTTGGAGTAGAAAATAGGGTTCAAAATGCAATATATTCATGCAAGTTGGTGAATTGGAAGTCTAACATGTAGTGTAGACAACACTTTCCATATCAGCACCTAAATTGCTTTACCATGTTATATTTCATGATGATAAGTAGTGGTAATAGTACTACAGTTTTGTAGACTACTTTGTACAACAAAAAAAAGAAATGTGTGTTTAGTGTATGAATGTATGATCACACGCACAACTCCTACCTAAGTTTTCCAATGGTGTTGAGGATCGGGACCTTCAGGGACCTCACGCTGGTATTTTAGTGCATGAAACTATCCCTGTTTAAAAATTTAATACCAAAACATCCCTCTCGCTAACTGAGTAGCGCGCCTAGTAATTTTCTTCGCGCTAACTCAGTTAGCGTGCTGTAGGGGATACAACTTTTCCCCTCTAGTTTGGGTGTGCGAAAAAACTCATCCAATATAGACACGCTAACTCCGTTAGCGTGCGTGTTTAAACCACTCGTGCTAACGGGGTTAGCATTCGTAGATGGGACAGTATGGGGACTACCTCAAACAAGAGTGTGGGTAAAAAATCACAAAGTATAGACACGTTAACTCAGTTAACGTGCCTATTATTACCAAGGCCGTTAATTGAGTTAACGACTGTGAAAATTTCAAGTTTCCAGAAGGTTGAAACTTTCTGGAAATTGGAGATACTCACACACGTTAACTGCCTATTCCTACCAAGGCCGTTAACTGAGTTAATGACTATGAAGATTTTAAGTTTCCAGAAAGTTAAAACTTTCTGAAAGTTGGAGATATTTAAGCTCTTATTTTTCTGTTTGAATTAGTAGGGAATAATCAATGTGATTCTAATGTTGAGTTTGAATTAAATATATGTGGAATATAGAATTTAATTGATTTCTTATTTGTGCGAAAGTAGAAGCTGTGGATAGTAGTCTGGGGGCACTTCACAAATGTACAAACATGCTACCTAACCTTTATGATTTGGCAGGGGGCATGCTGGTTGACATGGAGTTGATTTCTTACAAGAAGTAGGATAGTATCCCACTAATTATGTTGGTTGGGATATATCATAGATTTTGTTAGTTATATGGTTTTATGTAGAAAGCTTTTTTGCCATGTTTCAACTCTAGCACCATGTTATTTCAATACAATGCCCATGTGTCTGGAATGGAGAAAGTGCAACCACTTTATATTATCATGCTTTCTTAGCTCAATAGTTTTTCCTGCAGGTTTTCAACACCTTTTGAATGTTATATGTTTTGCAGGTATCCGAGTACCATGACTATAAAACAGATAGTGCCATTCCTAGTGGCTTTTACTCTAGAATAGAATACATGGAAGGCGAAGAGGACATACAACTTTCATGGTTCAATGTTGGTGTACTTGTTACCAAGCTGCCACTTGAAATTTTAAGAGGCGACTTATATGTTAACCAAACAATAATGTAAATATCCTAATTCAGATGTTAACCACACAATAATAATTATATCAGTTTTGTTTGTTTCCCTCACTTTTTTATTGTAATCTACTTGGTGGCTTACCAGTTGAACTAGTAGCAAACTCCTCCATTTTGGGTCTAGTTGTTCTTTTTTCTGTGTGTCTTATAATATGGAAATTTGAAGTACCGATATACACATTATGGTCTTCTATTGTATGAAAATAGGATGTGGTCGGTTTTTTCCTTCTTTGATTCTAGATGAGTTTTTGTTGTTAAAAAGAAAATCCAGATTAACTATAATTTTCCTCGAATGCAGGATTGTGCAGGTTAATGTTTCATGTCATTGATTATTGAAGTTGTAACATAAGAGTATCATTACTAGATAAATCAAGATACAAACGATGTTATTTTGTCTTTCTGTTGCTTATTCTAGCTCCCTTAAAGAAGTTTCAATATCCCCCAAATGCATCTGAAAGACGATTCATAGTTTTAAATAAAACAGGCGACGCTATGCCTAGAACAAAGCTAATTGATATTGGTTTGGTTCTAACTTGCTTGTGAAAAAACTAATGAAGGTTCAGGTGCTAGCTCCAGAGGAGAGTCCTTGTAGGTTGTTGTTTATCATCCAAACCCCATAGAAATACTGGAAACAACATAAACAACGCTCAAAATGCCTTGAAACAACCTAAACATAGCTTAAAATGCGTGGAGACAACATAAACTGAGCTCACAATGCCTGGAAACAACATAAACAGAGCTCAAAATGCGTGGAAAAAACATAAACTGAGCTCAAGCCGCCTGGAAACAAACATAAATAGAGCTTAAGGTGGTGGAAACGCAAAAAAAGAGACCACCAAAAATTACTGTATGTGAAATTGTGATTTATATACAAATTCTTGATTCAAAAATTATACAAACTCAAATTGTACAGCCACAACAAGTATACAAACTCAAAAATTATACAAACTCAAATTATACAAATGATTGAAACTCCCTAAGAGTTTATTTGGTAAAGTATCAAACAAATCATATTGTTGCTGATGCTTTGCTTGTTGTGGGACTATTGCACATTAGCCAATTCATTTTGACCACACAAATACCCCTGAGGGTAATATGGTCATTTTGACCATACAAATACCCCCTTCTCTCCTTCTCTCTCAGTTACTCTCACCTAGGGCAGGCAATGGGTCGGGTTTGCGCCGGATCCATATAGGCCCGAGCCCGAAGTTGAAAACATAGCCCCGAACCCGACCTGATTTTTCTTTGGGCTTAACAAATTTGGCCCGAGCCCGGGCCCGAATTAGGCCCAAAAATAGAATCGGGCTTAGGCCCAAAATATTTATGCATGTTCTAATATATAACTTTCCCATAAAAAAAACTATATAAAAAATAATATACGATAAAAAAATAACAATAATAGGAATACTATACACTTTAGAGTAATTAACATCTAATTTGTCTATTTTAATTTAATTTTATATACAATGCATAATTTATCTATCTATAAACTGTAACACTCATTTCAACATACATGAATATTCTCTTTATAAAAATTCATACATAAATATACATGTTGTATATAAAAACATACACATGCACATATAAAAATTTGATTTGGGCCCATCGGGCCTAAGCACTTGGGCCTAAACCCGGCGGGAATTTTCCTCGGGCCTAAAAAATTGAGCCCGAGCCTGGCTCGAAATGAGAATTATTAGTCCAAAGTCGCTAATTATCGGGTCGGACCTAGGCGGGCCTGGATCGGGTTCGAGCCAATTGCCACCCTTACTCTCACCCTCTTCTCCCCCAGGAAATGATTTGTAATATAACAACACTACTAACACAACTTAGAATGCTCATAAACATCATAAACAGAGCACAAAAAACAAAAGAAGCAGCATGCCTTTCTTAAAGCTTGTATAAAATATTGTTTGTCATCATTGCCTACACCAACACACAATAAAACATAGCTGAAATAAAATTTAAAAGGGATAAACAGAGTGAGGAACTTCCCTCAAGAATGAGTGTGTTTTGAACTATCTCCAAAGTAGGAACTAGGAATCTACTTCTTGTGTAATGCCTCCACTAATCAAAACTCAATAAAGAGATACTCAGTCCAGCTCAAACTAGAAATTTAAAAAACAATATGACCAAAGATTGATTCGATTTCAATTAAAAGTGTTAAATTTTACCTATCTAGTATGTTTGGAAAATTTTGAAGCGCCATTTTACAACAGCGCAGTTATGAATTTAGGGACAAAATCAAAAAACATAACCTTAAATCAAAATATTTGTGTGGTTAACATCTGAATTAGGATATTTTGGTTAATTCCCAAAACTCATTACCAACAATTTCCTCGTACAATCTTCAACCACGTTTCAACTAATATATATATATATATATATATATATATATATATATATATATATATATATATATATATATATATATATATATATATGTTACCGCTGATTCTGGTGTGGGGGTAAACAGATGAGATTTGTGAGTTCGTGGAGAAACCTGAATAGCGGATCCAAGCCTGCTGATCCCTGCCGCTCACCTGCAAGGAAGTGCGATACACCGGGGTTGATTCCGGCGACGCACCCTCCGACGCTCTTGTCAGTTAACCAGTGATGATTAAGAAAGAGATTAAGTTGGAAAAAGAGTGATTACCTTGTCACAGTGGTAGGTGGGAGGTATTTATAGTCGCCATGGGAGTGATTAGGGACCTGATTTTCCGTGTAACTGTCAGGAGTAAAATCCTCACAATTTGTTTAGGAAACAGACCCTTGATTCCCGGTGAGAGGGTAACTGCAAATCAGGCCCGTTGATTTGGTCACATCAGTGGCCCTAATTTTCCTCTTACTGGTCTGGGTTTGTCTTGGGTTGGGACCCGTACCCAGTTGGAGTGGATCCGTTCATGGGTTATTGGATCTGTGAGAAGGAGACCCAGTACCCGTTTCGGACCCATTTGCATGTGAAATTACCGTTTTACCCCAGAGCTTCAAGATTCGTGCCCAATCTGGACGGTTCCGATTTAACCCCATTTTTAGCCATATCACGAGCCCCCCCACTCCTAAAGACTGAGTGTGATCAGCCTTTGAGGAGTAGTTTAACTGCTTTAGTGGCTAGTGGAGTTGTATCGGAGTCCGAATGGAGGGTTTTGAATCTCGAAGGGGGTAGTGAGGTGATTTTTGAAGCTGTGAGCTGTTCTGAAGCCTTGTTGAGTATTTGACGGTTTTTATCTATTTTTTTCGGATTATTTACTTAATTTTGCGATGTGTTAACTAATCGTTCGGGGGCCTTAACAGTACATTCTAGGCAATAATTGTTCGTTCAGGGGCTCAAAAATATTCCCCCGAATTTTTAATTATTTTCTAGAATTTTTAGTTAATTTTCCCGAATTTTTAGCATTTTTTTGCAATTTTTAAATAAATAAAACAATTTAAATAAATAAAAATTAATTTTTAAATACTGATTTATGGCGTGGCCTGATCTGGACCATTGATCTTGGGCGAGAGTGAAATTCTGAGAGATCTGATGGTTGTAGTCGCTCGGCAGTCATTTTCTCGCTTTTGACGCTCGGATGGGCACTTGCTCGGTTGGCCGACCGGAGGTGTAAGGGTTCGGCCGTTCGAGCGACGTGGCGCAATCTGAGCCGTCGGATGGTGGCGTGAATCTCAAGACAGGTGCATTTCCCAACAGAATGCTATCTTGTCGTTTAGCGCACGTGGCAAGATCTTGACCGTTCATCATCAGAAGCACGAATTTCTGGAAGATCCAACGGTTGTGATTGTTCGGGTGATTTTTTCTCCGTTTTGACGCTCGGATAGGCACTTGCTCGGTTGGCCGACCGGAGATCTGAGGGTTTGGTTGGCCGAGCGACGTTCTAGGCTGCCGGATGGGCACTTGCTCGGTTGGTCGACCGGGGATCTGAGAGTTCGGTTGGTCGAGCGACGTTCTGGGCCGCCGGATGGGCACTTGCTCGGTTGGCCGACCGGAGATCTGAGGGTTCGGTTGGCCGAGCGATGTTCTGGGCCGCCGGATGGGCACTTGCTCGATTGGCCGACCAGAGATCTGAGGGCTCGGTTGTCCGAGCGATGTGGCGCAACCTGAGCCGTCAGATGGTGGCGCGAATCTCGAGATGGGCTCAGTTCCTAAGAAAATGCTATCTTGTCGTTTAGCATCACTGGCAAGATCTGGGCCGTCTGATCGAGATCTTACACGAATGTTGAGGAGAAAGTGAGTTTTCTCTGTTTTGACGCTCAGATGGGCACTTGCTCGGTTAGCCGACCGGATGTCTAAAGGTTCGGCAATCCGAGCGTGGTAGCACGATCCGGGCCGTTGAATGGCGGAACGAATCTCGAGACGGTTCGGTTCCCAAGAGCATTAATGGTGCCCCAGGATTTGTGCGGCGTTCCAACTTCCCGGGGTCATTAAGAATGGCACCCTCCAATTAATGCGTGGCATTTCAGCTCCCGAGGGTCATAATGGCTGGTTCTTGGAGGGGAGTTTATAAATACCCCACTCCCCTTGTAGTTTCAGTCACAACAATGTTGAGTTTTAGCCATCGGAGGTGTCTGCCTTGGGTGGTTGCTCTTCGGCCATGGTCTCCTCCTGATTCTGACGGCCCCGATGCGGATGTCAGGGTTGGGGGAGATCAGAGCAGAAGAGGTGACGACCGGAGTCAAGGTGGATGCCTGTCTTCTTTTGAAAAATCCTAACCCTGAGGTCGTCGGACGGGTGGTCACTCTTCCGCCGTGATCTTCTCCCGATTCTGACGGTCCCGATGCGGATGTCAGGGTCGGAGGAGATCAGGGCAGAAGGGGTGATGACCGGAGGTCGGACCCGGGGTACAAGGTGCTTCGGAAGGATGGGTGGTCATTCTTCCGCCATGATCTTCTCCTGATTCTGACGGCCCCGATGTGGGTGTCAGGGTCAGCGGAGATCATGGCAGAAGAGGTGACGACCGAAGTCCGGAGCTGAGGGACAAGTTGCTTCGGAATGATTGGTCTCTTCCAATCTCTGTCTTCCTTCCGGGCTGACGGCTTCTGATGGTTGTCAGCCCGAAGGAGTTAGGGATGGGAGGTGTGCCGATCTGCTTTTTGACCGGGCCCTGCGAGACAGTGGTTTCTCTCCGACCCTTGAACGATTCGTGGTTTCGGCTCCGAGGCCGTAGGCTTCGAGTTGCTCACGGGTGAGAGGGGAACCGACCGAGACCTGGGGCCCGGGGGGGCTCGCCGAGGGCGGTGCCTTAAAACTTTTAACCCAAATTCTCTCTGGCTTCTTCCGACGGAGGTGGGACGTCTGGGTCCGAAGTGCTTTGTCCGGGCGATGTGGCGCGATCTGAACCGTTGGGTGGTGGCACAAATCTCGAGACGGACCCAGTTCCCAAGAAAACGCTATCTTGTCATTAGCGTCGCTAGCAGGATCTGGGCCGTCTGATCGAGATCTTACACGAAAGTTGAGGAGAAAGTGAATTTTCTCCGTTTTGACGCTCGGATGGGCATTTGCTCGGTTAGCCGACCAGTCCCTTTGCTGTTGGGTTCGGATCGCACGTTGTTCGAGTTTAGATCCTGTTGTGCCGAGCTACTTGACTTGGTGAAAAGACAAAGTCGTTTTGGGCCTTCGTGACGTTTCAAGAGCGGCCCAAAAGTCGCACCCTTACGTTAGGAAGCCCAAGAGACTTTTCTTTTTACTATAAATCTTCACTCCCCCACCCCAGATCTCATTATTCACTTTCACTTTCTCTCTCAAGTTTTTTCTTTTAACCGTCGAAGTTTTTAGCTCCTGAATGGTGCTGCTAGCTATCGCGGCAAGGCTTTTCTTTGCTCCGGTGAACTTTTCCGACCGTAACTGTCACTTCAAGGTCAGTCTCTCTCCTTTCTTTTTAGAAAAATGGTTAAGATTACTTCTTCGGATGAGACCCCCGCCTCGGACCAAGTCGTCAGCCGAGCGGGTAAAGGAAAGGAGGTGATAAAGTCGACCGAGCAGACCGTTGTTCGGCCGAGCAAGAGCGGCGAAGTCGCCGAGCCACTCCAGGAGGTTGTGGCGAAGTCTCAGAAGGGCAAAGGAGTGGTCACGATAATTGAGCAGCCGAAGACGGCAGGGGCGTTCGGTCGGCAGCCTATCGTTCTGTCGAGTGTGGAGGGTGTTCGGAGCTACTCCGAAGAGATGCTGGAGAAGGTGACCCAGGGCACCGCCAAGTCTATAGAGGAGAATGAGTCGAGAGAGTTGTCCGAGGTGGATCATACCATTTCGTCTCTTACCGAGGCTGATCTGCATCGGATCCGAACCGGATTCCAGATTCCTACCGAGTACGGGCTACTTCTCCCCGGACCGGGATTCCGAGCTTCCACGTCGTCTTCGCCTGACGCGTGTGTTTTTCCCCTCGACTCCTTGGCTGCCGGGCTTCATTTTCCGCTTCATCCATTCATTGTCGAGGTTCTAAATTGGTACGGTTTCTGCCCTGCTCAGCTGATGTCGAACACTTGGAGGCACGTCTTGGCTTTTGTTCTCCGGTGTCAAGAGATCGGCGTGAGCCAAGTTTATTTCTCCTTCGGAGCCTCTACCGCCCTTGTCAGCCGAACAGGAATGAGCAGAGGTTCTACCTCTCGCCGGGGACCGGCGTGAAGTTGATCGAGAACCCGGACTCGATCAAACATTGGAAAGAGAAGTATTTCATTGTCCGAGCTCCCGCACCCTTGGCAATTCCGATAGCTTGGTCGAGGGAAGGCCTGCCCAAGCGAGCGAAGAAGGAGCCGGTACTGAGTGACGAGGAGGCGGAAGTCCTCAAGAAGCTCCTCGCTTTGCCGACGCTAAGTTGGAAAGACATTACCGAGGAAGCTTTGTTCCGGGGGGGTCTCAGTCCGATCGACCCTAGTACGCTTCTGGTATTTTTACTCTTTGCATGAAGTTCTTGAAAATTTTATCTAAGTTTTTTCATTCGGCTTGTGCAGAGTCTTCTAAGATGGACTATAGGGCGTTGATGGCGAAGGCCAAGGCGAAGGAGCAGGAGACGAGAAAGAAGAGACCCTCGATAGGGCCTCAGGGCGGCCGAGCGCCGAAGATACCTTCGGTCCCGAAGACCGCTGACCTGTAGAAGGTCGTCGTTCTGGAGGCCGGTCCCGAGCAGGAGAAGGCCGCGGCCTCCGATCCTCCTGTTTCAGATGCGCCAACTCCACCGGCGAAGGGAGATGCTCCCGGCTAGTCGAGCGGCGCGTTCGACGTGAGCAAGGTGTTATCCCTCCAAGTTCTGCCCCACACTGCCGATGCAGAGAAGATCCTGACTGAGGGGCACAAGCAGATCTTCGTCCCCGACTGGCAAGTGATGAAAGTCGACGGTTTTTTGGGCGACGGTAACATTTGCATGCAGGCGGTAAAGCACCTGCCGACCCCAAAGGACCGAGCGGCCCTGAAGTCCGGGCAGGTCGGGGACGCCACAATGCAGATTGCTCGGAACACAATGTCGGTGAGTGGGCCGAACACTTTCTTATTGAAGCATTTTTCCGAAATTTTCTAAGTTTCTAGGTTCGGACCCTAACGGTTTGTTCTCTTTTCAGACTCTCTGCCACCTCAACTTCTTGCTCGAGGAGTTTGCGAGCAAGGAACAAGAGCTGACGGCACAGTACGACCGGGACAGGTCGGAGCGCGTAAAAGCTGCAAAGTTGCTTGACGCTGAGCAACTCCTCTCGGCAAAATGTGGTGCTGAAGTGTCAGGGTTGGAGGCGAAGCTGGCCGATGCCATTCAGCAGTCGAAGGACACGGCCGCCAAGCCCGAGGCCTCAGAGAAGGAGAATGCCGAGCTGAAGGAGGAGTTGGCCAATGCTCGGTCGGAGGCGGAGAGGGCTCGGAAGAGGGCCGAGAAGATCATGTAACGACCCGGATCTCCGCTATCGGACATCCGTGACATCACCAAGATCATTGCCTTCAAATGCATCTCAACACAGTAAATAACGTGGAAATTTAAACATTTTTATTGCTATTAGAGTTGTTACATTAATAATTACAAATATCAAATTGTCCTTGAACAAGGAATACAAATTACATAACTTTATTACAACTGACTACAAGAATACTTGAACATTTCTTGTGAAGCCATTGGCTGTCTTTCAGATCGGCAATCCCTTGGTAACTGCCGAAGCTCCGTTGAGTGGTCTATCTGCCCCTCTGGGACCTGCCCCTCGGCTTGAGCCTCCTGCTACGCGACCCTAATAATTCTGCACCTGCTCGAAGGGTAGACATGCATACTGCCACTACTTGGATGCCCTGCTGATCTTGGGCTCTCCTATACTCGTGACCTGATATCCATGTACCTAAAAGGTGGGGTACGTCAGTAATTCTACTGATGCAATGCTGATAAGGAAACAGCGATCCTCAAACTATCACATTCACAAATTCATCTTGAATGGAAAATTCAACGTGCATCCTGATTTCCTAGTGTTCGTGTATGTCATGACCTAAGACTAATGCAACAATACAGAGTATAGGACAGATGCACTTAATCTAACCTAAAGTCTATTCAAACACAAGGTACAGAACAGATGCACTTAATCTAACGTCAGCAAGATTCTGGATGCACATGCATCCCATACTACATGTGACCCAGGTCAAGCCAACGTACTTAGTCTAATGCAAGCGAGACTTTGGAAATGTATGCATCCCATACTACATACTTTCCAAATCAAGCCGTTGTCTCCATGTTTAGGGATTAGAACCCTCGCTATGCAATGCATTCTAATTTGGTCTACTCCCTATTCCTGATAGTATGACATGGTTGAGGAGGTGAAAATAAAATAAAAGAATATAATGCGGGGCGCTACCCCGAAGTCACCAATAATTACTGCGTCGAACCATCCTCGAAAGATGTGACGAACTTACAGATATACTGCAGTATATCCATTGCGCAAAGATCCTTTATGATCCGTTCGTGTCCACCAACATAGAACATGACGACCTCGGAGGTCCTAAAATACCCCCGATCTGCCAGGATATCAGCATCCCGTTCTTACCATGGTACTTCAGGAATTAACAGTGCAAGATACGCACCGCAGTGCGTATCCCTAATGACAGGAAGAGACAACCAGTATCACCACTTAGTGCTAACTCTCAGAACAAGTTGGATTATAGGGAATCACCCCTAATACCAATTTAACTTCGAGCGAAACAAATAAAAGAAAAACCTAATCAATCCAGTTTACTGAAAATATATTGTTATTCAACCACACTCGGTGTCGGTCAACAAAGTCGAGCCTGACTGGTCTGCCAAGGTAACAACCATCCCGGAATCACATCCACCGATTCCCAATACCTTCATAGGTCAGCGACCCAAAAATAATCCTGGCCCGTGACCCTCAGCGAGTGGTCTAACGGCGCCCTGATGACGTAATATAATTTAATGAAGGTAAGCACGCACATAATTATCCTTTCTGGACTTTTGACAGACTCAGGCATCGAGACACCCAATACAATCCAACAGAGCTATATCCCAACTCACTCATGTCCACCATGAGTACATGCACAGGAACTTGCCTAAGTTCCGAATAAAATGCTAAAACCCATCTTTTAAATCTGATAGCTCATGATCACCATATTGCGGTAGGCAGAGGGTTCCTCATCAATGGTCCGATGGAACAATCAAGAAATACCAGTAGCTGTGTTCCCGGCTACACTCATCGGAAACCAATATGCTCAGAACTTCCTAGAAGGGTGAGGAGATCCGTTGCCATCCCCTAGTCGATGATTCCCTCAATTTCCTTTTAAAGGACCCAAGTCCCCGAGTTAACTCCAACCTTGAAGTCAGTCTAGACAATAGGTTGCTACACTCACAATGTCCATAATTTCCAGCACACAAGTCAGAATAGCTTGGTATCTCTAACTCTGGAAAGGTAAGACCCTAGTTTTCAATTCTTCAGTTGACTAGTTCCTCAAGTTTAATCATCTCGACATCCAAATATCCCTCATATACTCTTAGTAGTACGTTCCTTTTCACACTTGCTGCATTTGTCCAATATCATAAGAGTTCGCTTAGTTATCGAGATCACTCAATTTCGGGTCCTATGGGAAGGTGGGATTGTCTACCTTAACTTCCTATTTGGATACGTCCTCAGATTCAATTCTAAATGTTCTCACAGACACCAATTTTCCTTGGGTGCATCACACGGGAAGGGCTGATTTTTCTAGCAATATTTCATTGACAAAGCCGAATCTGTCCACCTTGGAAAGTTATAGCCTACAACCTGGAATTACAAATCCTAATTGGGTTAGCGAGTTATGATTCCCTACTGAAATTCTCCAGTTGGCCAGTCGCCCAAATTCTTAACAGATAAGCCTAGGAATATCTATCTCCATGAACTAGACAACTCGTACTAGGCTGAACGTACCCTACTTTAAAATTCAATAGTAAATTATCCCTAAGTCCAATGATCATGAAATTTGAGATTCCCTATCTACACATATACCATTTCATCGTGTCCAAAATTCGCATTCAAATTCATTTCACACAACGATCTACGACTCCTCAAACATGGCTACATTTCAGCTGTTCTGTTTCAGCAGAGTATTCACTGCCCCTCACTAATTTACCTTTGAAACCTCATCAAATGACTTCCAAAAATTCTAAAATTTGGGATTCATGAAATAGACTCATACCCCAAGCTACTCCCAAAATTTCGTAGCAAAATGATAAACGTACACGAAGTTATGGCTTTTTGAACTTCAGCACAAAGCGCAGTCAGCTTCAGCCGACACCTACGGACCAGTGGCATTCTACTATTTTTTTGGGGCATCAAACGACCTCGGAAAATTACGAACTTTAAGACTATGGTTTTAGACATATACAACAGCGTCCACAAAAATTCCCAGCTCAAAATGTCCTGTCATTTCCGAGATATAAAATCGGAAAGACACACAAAAATCATCACAGCCAGCAGCCATTCTGGCTGCTTGCTGTCCAGACTTGGACCCACTGTTCGGGCTACTAAAATGCATCCAAATATTATGAAAAAAATCATGGATACTCTACATACATATAATAACAATACCCCAGAATTTTAGCCCAAGATTCCAAACCGTTTGGGTGTAAAAAATTCCCCAATATGCCCTCACAATCATGCTACTTAACCAAAACTCAAAAAGAGTAATTCTCTACCATACAATTTATTCTTCCCTAGTACTTCTCATGCTCAAACATGGTAACCAAATCATGTCTACCACTACTACACATCCATTCATACCAAAACAAAAATAAATACAAAGAGTTCAAAAGATCACCCACTTGAAGTTGCAAGAAAAATCTCCTTGCTCCTAGCTTGCTTGCTTGCTCTCCTTTGCTCCTTGCTCTTGTAGAATCCTTGGCCAACCCTCTACTACACTTATTCTCCTTCTCTACTACTCTTCTAACTCACAAAGACTTCACCCTTTTTTTTGAACAAGAACAAGATAGCAAGAATGAGAAGAGATGGGAAGTGAAATGAGTGGGGGTTTTATAGAAAATGAAGAGCTAGGGTTTCTTGGGGGTATGGCCGGCCAAGTGTAGGTTGGGATGGGGTGGAGTGGGGTTGAGTGAAGATGTGTGGTAGGATGAGGTGCCAACACTCCTAGTAGAAGCTTCTTGGAAGCTTCTTTGAAACTTCTTGAAAACTCCTCATCTTCATGAAGTCAACACATGGAGAATTGAAGTCAATCACATGGTGAATTAATCCCACCATTGGATCTCATCAAGATCCAAGCCATGATGTGATGCTAGGGTTCCTAACCCTAGGTTAGGTCAAGTTACCCTAGGTCACCATATTCCTATTCTAACCCTAGTGCACAAATATAATTTATATTTAATCCAAGCACTAGCTTTAATTGAAAATAACCAATACATATATATTAAAATCCTATAAAATACATGTTTTATGAAAATTATAATTTCCTCCCACAATTGTCTGGTCATAAACAATCGGGACAAAACTACAGTTTAATCGAGACGATATTCCGAGTTTACCTTATCGAATTCAGAACAACTCATGTGTCGGAAATCTCCCAATTTAACTGATAATTTCCTCGAAAAATATGTAATCGTGTGCAATACTCATGCATGCACAGATTACAGTGCAAAAATAGCCATATGCTATGTTGCGGGGTATTACAGATCATGGCCAGGCACCGGTCTAAGGTGGCAAAGGCGAAGAAGGCTGTCCAGGACGAGGCCGAGCATCACATGTTCAAGAACATGGAGGACGCGTACGGTCGAGCCCTTCTCCATATCGCTGCTCGGAACCCGGGGTTCGACACGTCCTCCTACCACTTCTACGACCCTGTAGAGGGGGAGGAGGAGCTTCCCCCGGCGATGCTCGGCCCCGAGGGATAGACCGACGTTGTCGAAGGCCCGGGCGAGACTGAGGCCGAGGGTGAGGAGGAGGACAACTCTGAGGAGGAGAGCGAGAGCGGGGACGAGGACGAGGACGAGGGCGAGGGCGAGGACAAGGCCGAGGGGTCGACAGACCCGAACGACAAAAAGGTCGACCCCTGACTTGGTTGCGTCTTTTAGTCTTTTGTTTTTTTTTGTAAGCCTAACTGCGGACTGGCCACCGCTCTTGTAACGCTTTTTTGAGTTTTGAATGAAAACATTCTTTGTTTGGCCAAAAAATTCTCCAAGTGTTAGTCTCCGAATTTTGTGTTTGAGTAGGCTTAAAATTCTCCAAGTGTTGGGCGTCGGATTTATCTCTACTTTTCAGGTGAAGTTTGGTCCGATCACGGAGGTTTCGTACCTTCGTAAGGAGCTGACCAAAATGAAGCGAGAGCTTTCACTCAACCGAGAGAAGCAGTTTTATATGTTCTTGAAGCTGGAGGAGATAAAGGTAGCTGCGAGGGGGTATTGTCGCGAGTTGAAGCAACTGCGGAAGCAACCCCAAGCTCCTTGTCCCGAAGGTGAGACTGAGCAGCTTTGTAGGGAGCTTTCCGTCATCGAGCAGAAGAATAACGAGCTCTTGGCCGAGATCCAACACTTGGAGTTAGCGGAGAAAGAACGTTCGGCGGAAGAAGAGAAGCTGGCTTCCGAGTTGGAGAAGGTGTCAACCGAGCGTAAAAAGTTGTTGGCCGAGGTCGACAAGCTTAGGAGGATTACGATAGACAGGGGGATCGAGGTCACCCATTATCGACGGCTCGCGACCGATAGCGCCAATGCCTCGACCTCATCAAGACCTCCTCATTTCAAGATGTCGGCGAAGGATGATGCTCTGAGAGATAGGATTATCAAGTTGGAGGAAGTGGTCGCGTCGCTCAAGCCTCTGCCTGAGAGGGTCAACGTTCGCAGTACGTCGTGTACTCGCGAAGAGAGCGAGAAAGGGATTACCTTCTACGAACTTACGACTCGTTTGCCTGTGGCTAGGCGGAGTCCTGCTGACGCTCAGAGTAGTGTAGCCGTCTCGTCTAGCGGTGCCTCGGTCGGTGCCACAGTTGGGGTTAGTGGCGAAGGGGGATCTCGCTTCGCCGGTTTGGAATCGAGCTCGGAGGTTAGGCGTCGCCGCCCCCGCGTTTCCTTGAACCGAAGCGTACCCCTTCCGAAGAGGCACTGAACATGTCGTCTTATATTGTAAAACTCTTGTTGTAGCGTCAGTCTTGTTGTATGTAGAGTCACTTTATTGGAATAAAAGCTTGATAGTTTGTTTTGAAAAATTCTTCAAGTGTTGGACTTCGGCAATGTTTGAAATTTTGTTGTTCGTCTCTTCCTCTTTTCAGCTCGTGGTGGTAGCTCACGACGTCGACCCCAATCGCTCGGATAACAACGCCCGAACCGAGGCTGGCTTGGGGGTGACGAGGTTGTGCTCGGCGGGGTGCCGAGAGCGGCTCTATGAAGTCGAGCTGGAATTATGCCGAGCTGAAAGCGAGCGGGGCCACCTTCATCTCATCCTGGGTCAGCGAGACGCAGAGATCCGGCGCTTGGAGAGCAGGATCGCCGAGATGACCCCTGCAGGAGAGGACGAAGGTTTGCCGACCGCCTTTAGCAACGCCCTTCGGGTCCAGTGTGTTCGGCACAATCTATCGAAAATAATAGCCGAGAGGGACGATCTGCTCTCCGAGATCCGTCACTTGCAGACCGTAGAGGCGGAGCTTCGGAAGGAGGAAGAGGAACTGGCGGCCGAGGCTGCCAAAATGACGACCGAACGGGACGGTGATGATTTTTCATTTAAAAACCAAGTGTAGTGGGTCGGCATTGTAACTTTTGTGCTTTAAGGCTTTGTGGCCTCGTTGTATGGAAGAGTTGTTTTGTACTGTGTCCCAATTATTAATAATATTTCTTTCACGAACTAGCACGTCCTTTGTAGCTCTACGTAGTTATTTCGGTTCTGACTGTGTTCGTCGCGCCGAGGTCTCCGACCCGGCCCCTCCCTCGTTCGTGGTTCGGCGCCGTAGCGCGATCTGAACCGTTGGATGGGGGCACGAATCTTGAGACGGATCCAGTTCCCAAGAAAATGCTATCTTGTCGTTTAGCGTTGCTGGCAAGATCTGGGCCGTCTGATCGAGATCTTACACGAAAGTTGAGGAGAAAGTGAGTTTTCTCCGTTTTGACGCTCAGATGGGCACTTGCTCGGTCAGCCGACCGGAGGTCTAAGAATTCGAGCGACGTGGTGCGCTCCGAGCATACCTCTCGCTCGTTCGTGGTTTGGCGACAAGAGCGTTCGGCCGGAGGCGCCGAGCGGTGCTTCTGTCTCCTCTTATCGCGAAGTTGCGAGGCGAGTCGAGCCTTACCCAATGGTGGGCTCACCGATCCTCGTGAGAGTTCGGCGGTTGTGGGAGCAATTCCGAATGGCGACCCACTCCTAACCCACTGAGAAGCGAGTTTGTGGAGTAGAATCGAACCAAGTGTTGGACTTCGGAACCATCGTTAGAGTTCAACGGTTGTGGGAGCAATTTCGAATGGCGACCCACTCCTAGCCCGCTGAGAAGCGAGCTTGCGGAGTAGAATCAAACCAAGTGTTGGACTCCGGAACCATCGTTAGAGTTCAACGGTTGTGGGAGCAATTCCGAATGGCGACCCACTCCTAGCCCGCTGAGAAGTGAGCTTGCGGAGTAGAATCAAACCAAGTGTTGGACTCCGGAACCATCGTTAGAGTTCAACAGTTGTGGGAGCAGTTCCGAACGGCGATCTACTTCTGGCTCGCCTAAGGGCGAGCCGAGGAAGTAAAGTCGAGCCGAGTGTTGGACTCCGAACCATCGGTGTAGTTCAACGGTTGTGGGAGCAGTTCCGAACGGCGATCTACTTCTGGCTCGCCTAAAGGCAAGCCGGGGAAGTAAAGTCGAACCGGACATTGGACTCCGAACCATTGGTTGAAACAAAAAATAAAAGCGGAGAGATGCAAGCAATTTTATAAGTATGAAAGAGCATTCTTCATTGATAATTGACGGCGAGCCGTTTTTACATAAAACAACTTAAGAAATGAATTACAAGTTAGAGGAGAGGAATGGTTCGACATCCTGCGATACTTAGAGAGGCGCCGGGGCGCTTTCTTGGTATTTTAACAGGTGGTCGGCATTCCAGGTCCTCGGAATCTCTCTGCCCTCTGGGTCTTCAAGACGATAAGCTCCGAGCCGAACAACCCTTGTGATCTTGTAGGGTCCTTCCCAATTCGGAGCTAGTTTGCTCTTCTGATTGGGGAAGGAGATGGCTAGCTTTTTGAGGACCAAGTCCCTCTCCTTTAGATCGGTGGGTCGGACTTTCTTGTTGTACGCCAGTTTGACCCTCCTCCGGTAGTTCTGTTGGCGTATTGATGCTCTTTCTCTCAGCTCGTCTACCAGGTCTAAGTTCGTCCGGAGGTCTCTGGCGTTCTGTTCCTCATTGTAGGCCGCGAGGCGAGGAGAATGTATTCCGACTTCGAGTGGTATCACCGCCTCGGACCCATAGGTGAGGTTGAACGGGGACTCCCCTGTGGGGGTCCGCTTGTTGGTGCGGTAGTTCCACAGCACATTGGGGGAGCTGGTCGACCCATAAGCCTCTAGAACACTTGTCCAGTCTCTTCTTGATACCAGAGAGGATCTGCCGATTAGCGTTCTCCGCCTGTCCGTTCGATTGAGGGTGGGAGACGGAAGAGAAGCACTGTTGGATGGCAAGGTCTTCACACAGAGCTCGGAATGCGGCACCGGTGAACTGAGTCCCGTTGTCCGTTACGAGGACACGGGGGACGCCGAATCTGCAGATGATGCTCTTCCAGAAGAATAGAAGCACCTTGTTCTCGGTGATAGTGGTGAAGAGCTCGGCCTCAATCCACTTTGAGAAGTAGTCGATGGCTACGACCAAGAACTTGAACTGGCCCGGAGCTGGAGGGAAAGGCCCTAGTAAATCCATCCCCCACATTGCGAAGGGGATAGGACTTGATAGGGAGGCAAGGTTGGCTTGGGGGAGGCGACGAATGTTGGAATGTCTCTGACAAGAGGCACATTGCTGAACGTGTCGCTCGGCGTCTTGGAGGAGAGTCGGCCAGAAGTATCCGTAATTTAGGACTTTCCGAGCCAAGGACCTAGACCCTGAATGTGCTCCGCCAATGCCTTCGTGGAGCTCCTGTAAGGCATAGTCGGCCTGTTCCGGGGAAAGGCACCTCAGGTACAGTCGGCCGTCAATCTGCGAGAAGGAGCGCTTGTATAAGATTCCCTCGATCAGGATGTACTGCTCGGCCCTGGTTCTTACTCGGCGCGCTTCCTTCGGGTCCTCGGGGAGGAGTCCGTCCCTTAGGAATTCCACTAAGGGTTTCATCCAATCATCTTGCAGTAGGACCGGCAATGACTCTACTGAGTCGAGGGCCTCATCTTCTATGCTCGGTTTCATGAGGACCTCGATCAAGATGGTCTGCTCGAGACCTTGGAGGGAGGATGAGGCCAACTTGGAGAGGGCGTCGGCTTGCGAATTCTCTTCTCGAGGGACTCGTTGGATGAGTGCCTCGTCGAATCGGCTCATGAGGGTTCGGACCTTGGCGAGGTACTTCGCCATCCGTTCGTCTCGTGCCTCGTACTCGCCCAAGACTTGGTTCACAACCAGCTGGGAGTCACTATGGATTCGAAGGCGCTACGCCCCGGCACTTCGGGCAAGTCCGAGGCCCGCGATTAGTGCCTCATACTCTGCCTCGTTGTTTGAGGCCTTGAAATTCATGCGGAGGGCATACTGGAGGACGAAGTCATCAGGGCCGTTCAGGATGATACCGGCGCCGCTACCCTCGTTGCAGGAGGAACCATCCACGAAAACCGTCCAAATGGGGGGTCCGTTCGGGACATGGCTGACGTCGGGAATGGTGGACTCGACGATGAAGTCAGCGAGGGCCTGAGCTTTGATCGCAGTCCGAGGCTGGTAGGAGATGTCGTGTTGGCTCAGCTCGATGGACCACTTCATAAGCCGGCCTGAGGTTTCTGGCTTGTGGAGAATCTGCTTCAGCGGTTGGTCGGTGAGGACCACAACCGAATGGGATTGAAAGTATGGACGGAGCTTCCTCGCTGCCATGATCAGGGCGTAGGCCATCTTTTCTATCTTTGGATAGCGGAGCTCGGCGTCCCGAAGCACCTTGCTCACATAGTAGATGGGCCTCTGAGCCCGGTCTTCTTTCCTCACCAAAACAGCACTTAGGGTCTGCTCGGAAGTGACTAAGTAGATGAAGAGGGTTTCCCCTGGAACGGGCTTGCTGAGCAGGGGAGGGTTCACCAAGTAGGCTTTCAGCTGTTCGAAGGACTCCTGTTGCAATTCGCCCCACTCGAAACCCTTGGCCCCCCTGAGAGCCTTGAAGAAGGGGAGGCACTTTTCCCCAGACTTCGAAAGGAATCGGCCAATAGCGGCGAGGCGACCCGTACGCTTCTGCACTTCCTTGACATTCCGGGGCGGGGCCATGTCCAGTATGGCCTTGATCTTCTCAGGATTTGCTTCGATCCCTCGCTGGCTCACCATGAAGCCGAGGAACTTTCCCGACGAGACCCCGAACGCACACTTGTTCGGATTTAGCCTCATGTTGTGCCTTCTCAACACGCCGAATGCCTCCTGGAGGTCGGCCATGTGGTCGGTACCTCGGATGCTCTTCACGAGCATGTCGTCGACGTATACTTCCATGTTGCGGCCTATCTAGCTTTGGAAGACTTTTTGACGAGGCACTGGTAGGTGGCTCCAGCGTTCTTCAATCCGAACGGCATAACTCTATAACAGTAGAGGCCTTGGTCGGTAATGAAGGAGATTTTCGGAATGTCCGGGGGGAACATTCGAATCTGGTTATAGCCGAAGAAGGCGTCCATGAAGCTGAGGAGCTCATGGCCCGAGGTGGCATCAATGAGGGTGTCGATATTCAGGAGAGGGAACGGATCCTTCGGACATGCCTTATTCAAGTCCGTGAAGTCGATGCATATCCTCCATGAACCACTGGACTTCTTAACCATGACGACATTGGAGAGCCACTCGGGGTAATTCACCTCCTGTATGAACCGAGCTTTTAGGAGCTTGGCCACCTCCTCTTTGATGGCTTGTTGTCGCTCGGGAGCGAACTTACGCCTCTTCTGCTGAACTGGTTTGCACCCCGGTTCGACACTGAGGCGATGCACTAGAAGGTCCTCAGAAATCCCGGGCATATCCGCTGCGGACCAAGCAAATAGGTCGCGGTTCCCCCGGATGCACTGCACCAAGTCGGAGCATAGGGTAGTCGGCAAGGACTTGCTGATGAGGAACTTTCAACTCGGGTCCTCGTCCGAGAAGAGTACTTATTCCAATTCGTCCGTCGGCTCAGACGTGGGTCAGACATTCGGCTCGGGGATTTCTAGGGTCTCGAGGGAGAGCACCGGACCCCCAGTGGAAGTCATAGCACTTCCGAGCCGTCTCTTGGCTGCCCCTGACTTCTCCCACTCCCGACCGGGTGGGGAACTTCATTTTAAGGTGGTACGCCGAAGGAACAGCTTCCAGAGCAGCTAGGCTAGGCCGGCCCAAGATAACGTTGTATGCAGCCGGGACATCGACGACCATAAAGTCCATCGGCTCAGTTCGGGTAGTAGGGGTCTTCCCAGCAGTTACGTCCAGGGTGATAACCTCTTTGACAGTTACTGGTACCCCCGTGAACCCGTGGAGCGTGTAGCCGGCCGGTTTGAGGCGGTCCCGGGACAGCTGCAGCCCTCGGAAGGCCGAGAGGAAGAGGATGTTCACCGAGCTCCCGTTGTCTACCAGGACCCTCTGCACTTTGAAGTTCGCCATGCGCAGGTCGATAACAAGTGCGTCGCAGTGGGGAGTTCGGACCCCCTCGAAGTCTTCATCAGAGAAGGTCACTGGGACGCCGAGGCCTTTGGGGGGAGGGGCACTGTGAACTGAGTTGACCTCTCGGACGAAGGCCTTCCGAGAGGAGTTGGAAGAGCCCCCCATGGGGCCTCCGTGGATAAGGTGCAGAACCCATTCTTCCTCGAACTCGGGGGTCTCATCGCGTCGCTCAGACCGCTTGTTAGCCCCCTGCGACGGAGGAGTGGCGCGATCCCCCTGATTGTTCGCCTTCACAAATTTGGCCAACTGCCCCCTCTGGATGAGGGCCTCTATCTCATTTTTCAATACCCGGCAGTCGTTGGTGTCGTGGCCGTGGTCCCGGTGGTAACGGCACCATTTCTCCTTGTTCCTCCTCTTGGCCGGGGTGTTCATCCTCGGAGCGGGAGGAATAACTCCTTCCTTCTCCACTTCCATTAGGATGGTGGAGACATTGGTGGTGAGGGGAGTGAACTTCTCGAACCTGGGGGGAGGACGGCGCTGACCGCTATTGTCCTTCTGTAGCTTCTTGGATCCTTCCTCCTCCGCCGTCTTCCTCTTCGAGCCGGAGGCAGGTCCTCCGAAACTCGGGAGGCACTCGGCCTCCTCCGCCCAAATGTACTTCTCGCATCTTAGGAGAAGATCGGCGAAGTTGTGCGGGGGCTTTTTGGCGAGGGACGACCGGAGGTTGGAGTTGAGGACGTTCGACTGGAACGCAACGGTCGCCACTGACTGGTCGAGGGAGGCGATAGACCTGACCTCTGCGGTAAATCTCCTCACATAGTCCCTCAGCTTTTCTCCCCTCTCCTATCGGAGGTGGAGTAGGGAGAGGCTAGTCTTCTCTGTTCGCCTGCTACTCACAAAGTGAGTTATGAAGAGCGTTTCGAACTGCTCGAACGAGAAGATGGAAGAGGGAGCGAGCCGAGAGTACCATTCCCGCGCCGAACCCTTAAGAGTGGCGGGGAAGGTCTTGCAAAGCATGGCGTCAGAAGCTTGGTGGATCAGCATCAATGTCTTGAAGCTTTCGACGTGATCAACAAGGTCTGACTTCCCTGAGTACGTTTCAAACTGCGGAGGCTTGAAACCCCTCGGAATGGGAGCCTCCATGATAGTCCGAGAGAAGGGCGGTCTGCTGGGGCGGACGGTCGTTCCTCTCGACTCTTCCTCCTTGTCCATACGGCCGATGCGCCTCTCCATCTCGTGGAGACGACGATAGAGGGCATCGTCCCTCCGGTGATAGTCGATCGAGCCCCTGGACTCGTCTTCATAGGAAGGGAGCGGGGGCTACGGCGTCGATAGCCCTGGGATCGGCGAGGACTATGATGGCGTTGCTGGTGACTAGGAGCCGGGGGAGGACTTATGGATCGGTGGTGAGGACTTGGAACCCGTGGGGGTGTTGGAACCATCTGGGCATTATTGTTGTTGGGGCGAAGGTTGAGGGCCTGCAACACAGTTGCTTGGAATTGTAGGAACTCGGCACGAGTGATTGGAGACTCATCATTCCTTGGATGATGTCGATCAGCAGGGGAATGCGGCCTCCTCCTACGACGCTCAGGGGATTCCCCCCGTCCTCTTCGGTCCGAAGACCTCCTGCCCTCTCAGCGATGAGGAGATTGCTCACCTTGATGCTGGCGGGAGGCTCCCTCTCGGGCCCGCCTCTCATCTAGATGGTTGCGAAGGTCCTCATCCTTTTGGTGATTTAGAATGGTGTTGCGGAGGTCGGAGGCTCGGAGGTTATGGGAAGCCGTAGAGTCCGAGGAGGCATTGTGAATTGAGACATGGGTTGGGTGGAGAGGTTGCTTCTGCCTCTGTTGGTTCTGACCAGCAGCTCCATTTGGGGGTTGTTGATTCGGAAGAGGAGGCTGGCCATGTTGGACCGGGGGAGGAAGTTGTTCGGGCTGCGGAGCAGGATGCACGGGGACTTCCTCTTGCTAATCGGCGGGATTGGGTCCGCGATTGGACCCCCTAGATCTGACCTTTTTGGGAGGCATGGTTGGAGAAGAGCTTGTTGACGGGAGGGGGAGAAGCTGCTATTCGTATGGGTTTCCCACAGACGGCGCCAATCTGTTACTGCTGATTCTGGTGTGTGGGTAAACAGATGAGATTTGTGAGTTCGTGGAGAAACCTAAATAGCAGATCCAAGCCTGCTGATCCCTGCCGCTCACCTGCAAGGAAGTGGGATACACCGGGGTTGATTCCGGCGACGCACCCTCCGACGCTCTTGTCAGTTAACCAGTGATGATTAAGAAAGAGCTTAAGTTGGAAAAAGAGTGATTACCTTGTCACAGTGGTAGGTGGGAGGTATTTATAGTCGCCATGGGAGTGATTAGGGACCTGATTTCCCGTGTAACTGTCAGGAGTAAAATCCTCACAATTTGTTTAGGAAACAGACCCTTGATTCCCGGTGAGAGGGTAACTGCAAATCAGGCCCGTTGATTTGGTCACATCAGTGGCCCTGATTTTCCTCTTGCTGGTCTGGGTTTGTCTTGGGTCGGGACCCGTACCCAGTTGGAGTGGATCCGTTCATGGGTTATTGGATCTGTGAGAAGGAGACCCAGTACCCGTTTCGGACCCATTTGCATGTGAAATTACCGTTTTATCCCTGAGCTTCAAGATTCGTGCCCAATCTGGACGGTTCCGATTTAACCCCATTTTTAGCCATATCAATATATATATATATATATATATATATATATATATATAGGGAAAAAGGGGTATGAGCAACTTGCTCATTTAGTAAATGAGCAATTGATGAGGTGGCATGCATGTGATTGGAAAATTCTAAAAGTGGTTAGTTGTCCAATGTATCACATGCATGCCACATCATCAATTGCTCATTTATTAAATGAGCAAGTTGCTCATATCCCTTTTACCCACACCCACACACACACACACACACACACACACACACACAGAGAGAGAGAAAGAGAGAGAGAAAGAGAGAGAGAGAGAGAGAGAGAGAGAGAGATGCTCCATTGAAAACGGGTATGTTTTCATAGACCCGTGAAAACAGCGATTCTAGCCGTTGGATCGCTGTTGATCTTGATCAACGGATCAGATTGAGCCCGTCCATCACCCATCTCACTTAAGTGGCAGAGGGGTAACTTGGGAATTTCGTGCCAAATAACTCTTCGCCTCATTCGCTCTAAAAAATTGAATGAACCTAAGGCCGTTTTATAACCTAGGTCGTTGTTCCCAACAATGACCTAGGCTATAAAATTTTGTTGTTTCAAACAAACTAGGATATAAAATTTTATAGCCTTAGGCCGTTGTTCCCAACAACGGCCTTGGTTATAAAAGGTCGTTGTTCCAAACAATGGCCTACTTAGGTTCATTCAATTTTTTTATGACCTACAACTAAAGCGGGTCTTTTTTCACGGGTCTGTGAAAACAGACCCGTTTTCAATGGAGCATTTCTCATATATATATATATATATATATATATATATATATATATAATAGAAAAAAAGAACAAAAATTATACCTGTTCATAAATTTTGTCAGATTAGAGAGAGATTTCAAAGCTAGGGTTGGGGCATCGAGAGGAGCTCGAGAACTCTGAGGAAGGTGGAAGAAGGTGGGGGAAGGAGGAGCTAGGGTTTCAGGATCTTTGAAGGGGAGTAGAGGAGGTCGGAGCCAACGAGAGGAGGCACAATTTGGAGCAGCAAGGGACTCTAACTTGAGGGTTCGATTTATAGGAAGTGAATAGGGTTTCGATTTGGAGAATCGAAGGCATTTGGAGCCACAGTTTCCGAATTTGGGGATTCAGGTTTGGGTGTACGATGAGGGAGAGACAAGGAGAGAAGGTAACTGAGAGAGAAGGAGAGAGAGGGGTATTTATGTGGTTCAAATGACCATATTACCCTCGGGAAGAAGTGAGAAGAGCGGGAGCAACCACAGCCTTTGGATTTTGATCTTAATTTAATTTTTAATCGGATGGCCTGCGGATTAGTTCACACTTCCTCCGTTCGCAGCCGAAGGGTTCCCTCTATATATGTGTTTTTTTTGTATGTATGAGGACCCCCCCCCCCCCTTCACCTCGGGCGGGCCCCTGTGAACTCAGGGTCAGCCCTGGACATACTACATAATATACATAAAGAGACCCAACGTATAAGTTTGACAAAAATTAGTTCGTCCTTCACAACTAAGGGTAATTTTGTATTGATCATTTCTATTTGTTCGATTTCAAAGTTTGATAGACCTTATTAACTAAAAACTGTTATCACTAACATATGTTGCATGAGTTCTTCTTTTAATTATTTATTGCATAGTATGTCATGCATAACTTTTTTGCATGGAAGTATTGATAGTAGTCGTGTTTTAAGAAACATCTTCTAAGCCAATCTAATAGGTATATAAGTTTTCTTCTATGCTCAGAACAAATTATATGGTTATTGTTAGTAATCTGCAAGTGCATCGCACGTGCAGATTACTAATTGTTTTCAGTAACATTTGTAGGAATTTGATATTGATGGTGAATAATTTGATCCTAGCTTGACTGTTGTAGCTTAATTGCTAATTGTTCTTTATTTTTCAGAACAAATTTTTGATATAGGCAATTAAATAATATACTATATCTTTTCTTGTGGACAATTTATTCAATTTAGTGACTATACTTTTTGTTGGCGTGCACATCACACGTGCATTATATTAATCTAAACTAATAGTTTACACGTGCGATGCACGTCTTAATAAATATAGTTTTTAAAAAAATAAAAATTCAGACGTAGTCTGGATTTGATCTAAAATCTCATTTACAATAGTTATGCACGTGCGCTGCACGGTTTGGTAGATGGACAAATTACACTAAGGCCTTATCCCATTATAGTAGTAGAGATTATTATTATTATTATTATTATTATTATTATTATTATTATAGAAATTTACACGTGCGATGCACGTCTTAATAAATATAAATTTTTAAAGTAAAAATTTTGATGTAGTTTGGCCTCGAACCTCAGACCTCTTTTATATTAGTTATGCACGGACAATGCACGTCTGAATAATAATAATAATAATAATAATAATAATAATAATAATAATAATAATAAAAACTCCGACGTAGTGGCGACTCGAACCTGAAACCTCCTTTATATTAGTTATGTAGGTGCGTCACACATGTTGATAGATTGCCAAATGACACTAAGGTCTTCTCCCATTATAATATTAGAGATTATAGATTATTACTAGTAATTTACACGTGTGATGCATGCTTTAATAATTTCAAAAAAAAAAAAACTCTCAAGTTGGGAGGATTTGAACCGGAAACCTCCTTTATATTAGTTATGTAAGTGCATTGCACATGTTGGTAGAATGAAAAAATGACAAATGACACTAAGGCATTCTCCCATTATAACATCACTAGTAATTTACACGTGCGATGCACGTTTTAATAATTTCAAAAAATAAAAATAAAAACTCTGACGTAGGGAGGATTTGAACCGGAAACCTCCTTTATATTAGTTATATACGTGTGTTGCACATGTTGGTAGAATAACAAAATGACAAATGACAAATGACACTAAGGCCTTCTCTCATTATAATATTAGAGATTAGAGATTTGAGATATAAATATTGAAATATTGGATAACTAACATGTAAAGAGTTTTTACCAAAATGACCCACCTTTGAAAGTATTTATCAAACTGACCCACTTTCGAAAGTATTATCAAAAATAACCTCGCTGTCTGGGATAGCGAATGTAAGTTGAGGTGTTAAAACGCGATTTTTTTTCCCAAGTTTAGACTCTCTATCTTAGATAGCGAGTTTAGTGAAAACAACATCGCTATCTCGGATAGCGAATGTATTTTGAGGTGTTTCTCCACCACTTAGAGAAAAACTTGAAGAAAAATACCAACTGTTATGACATGCAATTATAATAACTATAGCTGTTGTTTGGTAGTAGCTGCAAATCTTTACACTCTTCAATTGACTGCATATTTGTTTCTTGCAACAGTGATACGAGCTTAATTAGTTGTATAATTAGCATTATTAGTTGCAGCTGAAAATGATAGGATAAGGTAAGTAAGAACTAACCAAAAATACACTCAACTAAAACACACTATAAATCCATTCTATATTAACTCTACCTGAAATACATACAACAACACTCGCTATCTGTGATATCAATGCGTAGTTGTAGTCAATTTTCAAAAAAAAATTGAAAATGAAATGCATACAACTACACTCGTTATCTGAGATAGCGAGTCTAGTTCAGATGAACTCTCTATCTCAGATAGCAAGTGCTGTTGTATGCATTTTTCAGAGAAATTTTGAACATGAAATATATACAACTACACTCGCTATCTGAACTCACTATCTCGGATAGCGAGTGTAAGTCTATACATTTACATGTTTAAATTTTTTCTAAAAATAAGTACAACTACACTCGCTATCTGAGATAGTGATGTCATTTGAACTAGACTCGCTATCTGAGATAGCGAGTGTAGTTATATATATTTTAGGTAGAAATTTTATGTTTAAAATTTATCTAAAAAATGAGTATAACTGCACTCGCTATCTGAGATAGCAATGTCAGTTGAACTAGACTCGCTATCGAGTGTAGTTATATATATTTCAGATAAAAATTGCATGTTCAAAATTTTGCTGAAAAATGAGTACAACTACACTTGCTATCTGATATAGCGAATTCATTTGAACTGGACTCGCTATCTCAGATAGCGAGTACGTCAATTTCGTAAATAGTTTTGAAGGTGGGTCAGTTTGGTAAATACTTTCAAAAGGGGGTCATTTTGGTAAAAAATTCACATGTAAAATCCATTATATATCGTTGTTCTATATACCCATTTTTTTTAAAAAAAAATTAAAAAAAAAAAAGAAAGAAAAAAAAAGGTAATCACAGCCGTTGGATTTTTCACAAATTAAACGGCTAAAACACTTGCTCCCAACTTCAAAATTTAAATACTTAACAGCCATTTAATACTCCCAATAAAATCCCATATGACCGTTATAATTACTCTCTCTCTCTCTCGTTCTTGATCGATCTCGATCTCTTCAATTCGCCAAACCCCCCTCCCAAATCGAATTTCACGAGATCGATTAGAGAACAAACCATTGGTGAGAGGAGAATTTCATGAGATCGATTAGAGAACAAACCATGGGTGAGAGATCTGAAGAACTCTCAGCCCTTGAAGGGATCACCCAAGAAGTCGAACCCCAAGGTATATATCTCTTCGTCTTTCCTCCATTCTATATATTTTTTGTTCTCTTTTGATTGTTTTTTTGTGGGTTTTTTTTGTTTCTGATTCTAATGGCATGATAATGTGCGGACCTTGATGTTTCTGATTGTTTTAAAATGGGTTTTTGTTTCTGATTCTAATGGTATGATAAAGCACGGATCTTGATGTTTCTTGTTTGTTTGTTTGTTGTGAATCAGAAGATGGGAAGACATTTTCCCGAGAATGGATCATGTCAAGAAATGATTCGATCTTTAGTTGAATTAATGTGTGCTCTATTTGATTTTTATTGATGGGTTTTTTGATTGTTTCCATTTTCTGGGTTTTAGTTGTTCTTTCAGATCAAGACGATGATTCAGCCAATTCGGAAGAGACGGATGATGAACAAGTCAACATTCAAGTAATCTCTCTCTCTCTGTTTTTCTTAATTGAAATTTAATTTTGAGAAATGGGTTATTTTTTTCAAATTTATTTATTTATTTTTTGTATGTTTGGTTTTGTTTTAGGGACAACAGCTTACTGAACCAGACTTCTGAAGGCGCAGAATTTGCTGGCTGTTTGTGAGGAGTTGATCAACAAGTGCATTCAAGAGTGTGAGCCAAAATATGAGGCAATGTAGAAGTACACTCCGGAGTGCTTGGAAAGAGAGAGCGTTTGTACAATGAGATAATTGAGCTGAAAGGTAATATAAGGGTTTTCTGTAGGTATGTTGAATGGATATACTTTTGTGGTTTAATTCGATCAAGATTCGGAATTGTCAGTTGTTATCTCTGATAATTCAAAGAAGTTGCAGTTTCTTAGTTTTACCTCTGACATTTTTTTGGTTAAGTAAATCCCATATCTTTTTACAATCAATTTATCGGTATCATCCCTTACATCCACCATTTTCCATTGGAATGAAGATGCTCTTGAATCGACATAATTAGTTGTAGTTGATGTTTGTTAGTTGTAGTTGATGTTTCTCACAGAGAAGCTCTAACTAGGTCATAAAATTTGTCCATCTTTCAGCACACTATTTGAAAGATATACTAACCAGTGTTTACACAGTTTATCCAAAGTTCTTTTACTCAATTGTATAGACTCTTATAAAATATTAGGATTTTGATATAATTAATAAAGGTTTTACATCCTTTATTCTACTATAAAATATTATGTAGGCTTTTGATCTCAACCCCAGTGATGCTACATTGTTATCAAATAGAAGTCTTTGCTGGATGAGGTTGGGGCAAGCTGAAGCTGCCTTAGCTGACGCTCAGGCTTTCAGAGAGCTTAGACCTGACTGGCATAAAGCATGCTACAGGGAAGTATGTCCAAAAACCTTATTAGAAGTATGTCCGAAAAGCACTCCGTTTATTAGAAGTATGTCCGAAAACCTTTTCTTATAAATTATTAGGATATATTCATAAGTTACATGTTTTCCTTTCTATTGTAGAGATTCGATGAGGCAGCAAATGCCTTTTATGAGGGTGTAAAGCTTGATCCTGAAAACAAGGAGCTCATAGATGCTTTCAGCTAAGATATTTAACTCAGCTGTAGCTGACTATCAGAATTGAAACTTCATAAATAGTTGGAATTAAAGTAACAGCAAACTAAAATAGAATGGTAGAACTCATGTTTCTTGCTAATGTTTAGTCTTATTCAATAATTCTTAACTACCATCCGTATTAATTTTGATTGAAATCCACATTTATAACCATTGGAAGAAAATGTATCAAATTTTGATATATCCATTTCTCTTAGTTTGCATTGCTATGCCAATAGGTAACTGCTACTAGTGGAAAATTCCTAATGGTAGGTTGAAGCACATAATAGTAGAAAAACTACCAAAAATATTTAAAATTTCATTTTTCACTTGAAAAAGCCCATGCCAACTTAGATAGGGTGACAACTCTATCTAAATTAATCGTGGTAATTTGCTATTATTGAGAGTTAATTAAAAGTTGTTGTTGTTTTTTTTTTTTGTCTTAGTTTTAAATAATATCAATTTTGCAGGCAATGGCGTCGCTTGCTTCATCTGCAGAGGCTGATAGGAATGCTATGAGGGATGAGGCTCAGGTGATTCTTCACTATACATTTATTGTTTTTTCTTCCAGTGAACAAATTAATCGTGGGATGTTATTTGTGTAATTAGTAGTAATTTTATGTTTTTGGTGTTTGTCTTTTACTTGTCTTTTAGACTGAGACTGAGAGGGTCATTTGTCACTGTTAATGTATGTATTGTTTGCGTTTTGGTAATTCTCGTTCCAGGCTTATAAAGAGTCATAGGATTGTATTTAGTTGTGGAAAGAGGGGGTAGGGGAGACCTAAATAGGTTTTAGATTGAGGTTGACCGTAAAGTTTTTGGGATAAAGGCTTTGTTGTTGGTGGTGGTGCGATGGTTTTGCTTCCTCAAACTCTGGATGTAGGAAAGGTTGAGATTGATGTGAGAGTGCCATATTAGTATACAAGTACTAGATGGTTAGCATGCACACCGCACTCGTTTTTATTAAAAAAATCATTAAGAGTCACATTTGTTCTCTCTATTTATAAAATATATATGTTTATCTGCGTGCTAATTACTAATTACTGTTCACATGACCAAAACTGAAGTTATAGATAACTAGGAGCATGATTATGTAGGACAACCATATTGAAGTTCTTGGAAACAGAAACATTGAGTTCGCTTTATATATAAAACATTATACTAACCACAGTGGTACCATTTTTCCATAGCTGCTAAAATTTATGTATACAGTTATAACAATTTGATCATGAGGTTCAATAGTGATATCAATGGAGTTCTCTCCTAAGTAGTCAATCAATTGGCTTTTGTGTTTTATGACTATCAGCCCTCGCTCCTACTAGGTGTTGTTTCCCCCCACTTCATATCAGTCTCAGGGGTCTCAAACCAGTTTCATAGGAGTGTGATACAAAAATCACCCTATCGGAATTGGCTGATGAGATCTGATCATATGTTTGGTATGTAAATATGTTTGTTTTGGTTTATATGCTCATATTTGAGCCAATCCCATCTAGAAAAGAGATGTGACTCATAGGGAGGCAGAGATAATTATGCTCCCTACTGTGGCATCCTAAAGGACCGAAACATCGTTATCTTGTTTCAACTGTCTTATCTCTCTCTCATTTCTCTCTTCTTCAACATTGCCCCCCCTCCCCCCCTCCCGAAGGAAGGAGCCAGGAGGTAAAGTACTAGAAAGTCTGTGCTGCATTTGTTGAATGTGTAGGAGACTGGAAGCTTGATTTTGCTATTGGAGAATGATTTTGCAAATGCTGGAGAAGACGACTGACCTGAACCTGAAGGAACCGAATTGTCATGTGTGCAAAAAACTAGCCTCAGACTGAAGTTGCCTCAAAATATATATATATATATATATATATATATATATATATATATATATAGGGAAAAAGGGGTATGAGCAACTTGCTCATTTAGTAAATGAGCAATTGGTGATGTGGCATGCATGTGATTGGATAATCATTAAAAGAGTTAGTTGTCCAATGTATCACATGCATGCCACATAATCAATTGCTCATTTACCAAATGAGCAAGTTGCTCATATCCCTTTTACCCATATATATATAATATCTGTGGATGAAAGAGGTAAATGTTTAGAAGGTGACCCAGTAATAGGAAAATGAGGCACAGACTCCATGAAAATCACATCAGCGAAAATAAGCCGATAGATAAAATTAGCCACTGAACTGATGAATATAAAATTAAAATTTGCATTGTTTTTGATGTTTTTTTAATGTTTCAGTAGAACTTCCAGGATTAACTGCAATCTGCAGATAGTAGCTTATATGGGCTCTTAAATGCTTTTAAAGCCTGGGAGATTTATTGTTTGCTCAAATTCATCTCATAAATAAAATACGATTAACTATTATAAGCTAGTCATGTTTAGATGTTATATTTGCTAAGGAAAAAAGTAATTTCACTTGCATCTTATTGCAACAGTACATGTGCCAATTTACTCAATACATGAATGCGTTTATACAAATTATAAGCTATTTTTGCTGTCTGCAGGTATATTCAAGGAGCTCGATCACTTGATCAGTAACCCTTCTTCAACTGTAATTGCTCCAGTTGATGAAAACCAGGGAACTGCCGAATTATTCGCAAATAGTACCGAAAATAAGTCTGTATCTGTCACTCCCACTCTTCGTATCCGTTTTGTTGGCCAAGGCTATAAACAGGTACATAATCTATATGTATTAATATAAGAGAGAGAAAGGATACAAAGGTTAGATTACAAAGTATGTAATTAACTGAAAGAAACATATCAGAGCATAAACATAATCCGAGAGTTTGCATCTAATCACTGTATCTGCAAAACTACATCGAGTTGATTCTACAAGTTTGAAAAGGTCAAAATTCTTGATATGTTTAAAAGATAGATTTCATGACATTTGAAACAATTAAACTGCATTTAAGAT
Source organism: Hemerocallis citrina (assembly GCA_017893485.1). Lineage (NCBI taxonomy): Eukaryota > Viridiplantae > Streptophyta > Magnoliopsida > Asparagales > Asphodelaceae > Hemerocallis > Hemerocallis citrina. Next base: position 85,703,671 of record CM030361.1, read on the forward strand.
AACTGATTGTTTCTAGCAATGCATGAAGTCATGACCATAAGAAATACTAGTCATCATTGTCATTGTTTAAGCCCTTGTCCATCAAAATGGAGTCAGCTATGCGTGAATTGATTCTTAATTATTTCTTCCATACTGTATGAATCTTTCAAGTGTTAATTTACTCAAGCATGCATATGAATAGGTGAGTGGGCTTACTGAATGGGCGACCCTTCTTCCTATTCTTACTTAACAATATTAATTCGTGCTCGGTATTGTTTGTTCCAGATATTTTTCCTTCTGCTAGTCACTTATGCCTTTGATCCGTACTTCATTTTTCTTTGTTTTTTTTTTCTTTTGTTGAGGTTATTCATTTTTCTTTGTTTATCAAGGGAAATCTAGGTTTAGGCTGCATTAGTACATAACTCAGTAGATTGAGGGAGAGAACAAAAATAAGTTGAGAAACTGAATTACCTTATTATTATCTAGTAGAAAACTAGGAAACTTCTCATACTGAATAAGGGGAAAAAGCTATAAACAGGTACATAAACAGGTACATAATCTATATGTATTAATATACTGCATAAAATACAGATTTGACTTTCCCTAGAATGCTGTAAGCATAGTCACGTTGTGATTGGACTCACATCCAAATAAGTTTTCAGTTTATTCAGTTGCAACAAACTACAGCTTAAAAGTAATACAATTCATACTATTTAGATGAAATTAAAAATAATACAATTCATACTATTGAAAATGATCTTTATATCGTTTGTACGTAGAGGTGATGCGAAATTACTAAATTTGCACATGTTAAGATATAGTTGAAAATGATTATACACACTTGGCCATATTTAGATGAAATTAAAAATAATACAATTCATACTATTGAAAATGATCTTTATATCGTTTGTACATAGAGGTTATACGAAATTACTAAATTTGCACATGTTTTTCTTGTCCATCATGTGGACGAGAAAAATCGTACATAAAAGCAAGCGATTTTGCATCAACATATATATGATCAAAAAAAAAATTCCCGCCATATATGGTTGAGAGTATCGGCTATCTAGCACAACCAATCCTGTTTATGACTATAAAAAATAGTGAGAACATTAACTTATTTGCTGTTTATTGAAACTTCCTATACAGTAATAACTTTGTTGTTGTTGTTGTCGTGTTGTTGATCACGACTTTAACTAAAGAAGAAATTAATTAGGTACTGTGAGATTAGCCTAAAATCTATTTCGTCGTGTCAAATTCAGATTGCAATGAGTTGGGCATGAGACACATACTGTGTGTAAAAGTAATATGATCATAATATTTATGTTATTCATATTTTTAAATCTATAACATTTTTTTAAATAAAAAAAGAGTATTTTAGGCAATGTTGTGTGCAATGAATGCAAAATAGTTGCAGGTGAAGATCTTATAACATTGATTAGGTGCTAAGATATTGGAGAAAAATCAAAACTTATAAAGATGCATTTTACAGGCATATAGCCGCTGAATAGAAGAAAAGAAGTTATAAAGATGCATTTTACAGGCATGATTAGGTGCTAAGATATTGGAGAAAATCAAAACTTGTAAAGATGCATTTTACAGGCATAATTGTTTTTATATTTTATTTAATTTGTATCAGTTGCCACTGAATAGAAGAAAAGAAGCGAAAGTAAGCTAGGTCAAACTTTTTGGTAAAAATTCACATAATGTCATGTACTTTGTTGTATATGTATAATTTTATTATTTGAAGTTAATATGTATTATTTTTTTTCCCCAACGTGTATTACAGTTTTTTGTCATTTACATAAAAATTTAGAAATTAAATATAAGAAAAGAAGTTATAAAGATGCATTTTACAGGCATGATTAGGTGCTAAGATATTGGAGAAAATCAAAACTTGTAAAGATGAATTTATGGGCATAATTGTTTTTATATTTTATTTAATTTGTATCAGTTGCCGCTGAATAGAAGAAAAGAAGCAAAAGTAAGCTAGGTCAAACTTTTTGGTAAAATTCACATAATGTCATGTACTTTGTTGTATATGTATAATTTTATTATTTGAAGTTAATATGTATTATTTTTTTTCCCCAACGTGTATTACAGTTTTTTGTCATTTACATAAAAATTTAGAAATTAAATATAAGATGCATTTTACTGGTATGATTAGGTGCTAAGATATTGGAGAAAAATCAAAACTTATAAAGATGCATTTTATAGGCATAATTGTTTTTATATTTTATTTAATTTGTATCAGTAGCAGCCCACAAATTGATGGAAATTAAAAATCTCACGAAAGTGCCCGAAAACTGTGGACTACTAAAACGGTCGGAAACTGTTCCACAAAATGAGGCTAAAATAGAAATATACGAAATATCATGAATGTGATCGAAAACAGTGTGCTAATAGCCCACAAAATGAGGGAAATAAAAAATCTCACGAAAGTAGCCGAAAACTGTGGACTTATATAGCCCACAAATGAGGCTAAAGAAGGCAAATACAAAATTTTGCTAAAAGGGCCAGAAACTGTTGACTATAACCCACAAATTGAGGCTAAAACAGTAAAATACGAAATATCATGAAAGTGATCGAAAACATTGTACTTTAGCCCACAAATTGAGGGAAATTAAAAATCTCACGAAAGTATCCGAAAACAGAGGACTATATAGCCTCGCACATGAGACTAAAACAGTCAAATACTAAATTGGACGAAAACGGTTGGAAACTGTGGACTATAATCCACAAATGGAGGCCAAAACAGTAAAATACGAAATATCATGAAAGTGATTGGAAACAGTGTAGTCCACAAAAAGAGGGAAATAAAAAATCTCACAAAAGTGGCCGAAAACTGTGGACTGTACCCACACATGAGACTAAAACAGTCAAATACAAAATTGTACGAAAATGGTCAGAAATTGTGGACAATAATCCACAAAAGCAGGCCAAACTAGAAATATACGAAATATCATGAAAGTGATCGAAAACAGTCCACGAAAAGAGGGAAATAAAAAGTCTCACGAAAGTGGCCGAAAACTGTGGCCCACAAATGAGGCTAAAGAAGAAAAATACAACATTTTGGTAAAAGGACCGGAAACTATCGACAACAACCCACAAATTGATGCCAAAACAGTAAAATACGAAATATCATGAAAGTGATGGAAAACATTGTACTATAGCCCACAAATTGAAGGAAATGAAAAATCTCACGAAAGTGCCAGAAAACTGTGGACTATAGCCCACACATGAGACTAAAACAGTCAAATACAGAATTGCACGAAAACGGTCAGAAACTGTGGACTATAATCCACAAAAGGAAGCCAAAACAGTAAAATACGAAATAACATGAATGTGATCGAAAACAGTGTGCTATAGCCCACAAAATGAGGGAAATAAAAAATCTCACGAAAGTTGCCGAAAACTGCGGACTATAGCCCACAAATGAGGCTAAAGAAGACAAATACAAAATTTGGTTAAAAGGGCCGGAAACTGTGGACTATAACGCACAAATTGAGGCCAAAATAGAAAAATACGAAATATCATGAAAGTGATCGAAAACTGTGTACTATAACCCACGAAATAAAGGAAATAAAAAATGTCACGAAAGTGACTGAAAACTGTCGATTAGCCCACAAATGAGGCTAAAGAAGACAAATACAAAATTTTGATAAAAGAGCCGGAAACTGTGGACAACAACCAACAAATTGAGGCCAAAACAGTAAAATACGAAATATCATGAAAGTGATCGAAAACATTGTATTATAGCCCACAAATTGAGGGGAAATGAAAATTTTGACGAAAGTGCCCGAAAACTGTGGACTATATAGCCCACACATGAGGCTAAAGAAGATAAATGCAAAATTTTGATAAAAGGACCGGAAACTGTGGACTACAACCCACAAATTGAGGCCAAAACATTAAAATACGAAATATCATGAAAGTGATCAAAAACATTGTACTATAGCCCACAAATTGAGGGAAATTAAAAATCTCACAAAAGTGCCTAAAAACTGTGGACTATAGCCCACACATGAGACTAAAACAGTCAAACACAAAATTGCACGAAAACGGTCGGAAACTGTGGACTGTAATCCACAAAAGGAGGTCAAAGCAGTAAAATACGAAATATCATGAAAGTGATCGAAAACAGTGTATAGTCCACAAAATGAGGAAAATAAAAAATCTCACGAAAGTGGCCGAAAACTTTGGACTATAGCCCACAAATGAGGATAAAGAAGGCAAATACAAAATTTTGATAAAATGGCCGGAAACTGTGGACTACAACCCACAAATTGAGGCCAAAATAGTAAAATACAAAAGATCAAGAAAGTGATCGAAAACAGTGTACTATTTTCCACAAAATGAGGGAAATAAAAAATCACACGAAAGTGGCCGAAATTTGTGGACTATATAGCTCACAAATGAGGCTAAAGAAGACAAATACAAAATTTTACTAAAAGGGCCTGAAACTGTTGACTACCCACAAATTGGGGCCAAAACAGTAAAATACGAAATATCATTAAAGTGATCGAAAACAGTAAACTATAGTCCACGAAATGAAGGAAATAAAAAGTCTCACGAATGTGGCCGAAAACTCACAAATGAGGATAAAGAAGACAAATACAAAATTTTGATAAAAGGACCGGAAACTGTGGACCACAACCCACAAATTGAGGCCAAAATAGTAAAATACGCAATATCATGAAAGTGGCCGAAAACACATTTGTAGACTATAGCCCACAAAGGAGGCTAAACAAGACAAATACAAAATTTTGATAAAAGGACCGGTAACTGTGGACTACAACCCACAAATTGTGGCCAAAACATTAAAATACAAAATATCATGAAAGTGATCGAAAACATTGTACTATAGCCCACAAATTGATGGAAATTAAAATCTCACGAAAGTGCTTGAAAACTGTGGAGTATAGCCCACAAATGAGACTAAAACAGTAAAATACAAAATTTTACGAAAACGGTCGGAAACTGTGGATTATAATCCACAAAAGGAGGCCAAAATAGAAATATACAAAATATCATGAATGTGATCGAAAATAGTGAGCCCACAAAATGAGGGAAATAAAAAATCACACAAAAGTAGCCGAAAACTGTGGACTCTAGCCCACAAATGAGGCTAAAGAAGGCAAATACAAAATTTTGCTCAAAGGGCTGGAAACTGTTGACTACAACCCACAAATTGAGGCCAAAATAGTAAAATACGAAATATCATGAAAGTGATCGAAAACAGTGTACTATAGTCCACGAAATGAGGGAAATAAAAAGTCTAACGAAAGTGGCCGAAAACTGCCCACAAATGAGGCTAAAGAAGACAAACACAAAATTTTGATAAAAGGACAGGAAACTGTGGACTAGAACACACAAATTGAGGCCAAAAGAGTAAAATACGAAATATTATGAAAGTGGCCGAAAACTCATTTGTGGACTAAAGAAGACAAATACAAAATTTTGATAAAAGGACCAGAAACTGTGGACTACAACCCACAAATTGTGGCCAAAACAGTAAAATACAAAATATCAAGAAAGTGATCAAAAACATTGTACTATAGCCCACAAATTGATGGAAATTAAAAATCTCACGAAAGTGCTCGAAAACTGTGGACTATATAGCCCACACATGAGACTAATACAGTCAAATACTAAATTGCACGAAAACGGTCGGAAACTGTGGACTATAATCCACAAAAGGAGGCCAAAACAGTAAAATACGAAATATCATGAAAGTGATCGAAAACAGTGTACTATAGTCCACAAAATGAGGGAAATAAAAAATCTCACGAAAGTGGCCGAAAACTGTGGACTATAGCCCACAAATGAGGTAAAAGAAGGCAAATACAAAATTTTGATAAACGGGCTAGAAATTGTTGACTATAACCCACAAATTGAGGCCAAAACAGTAAAATACAAAATATCATTAAAGTGATCGAAAACAGTGTACTATAGTCCACGAAATGAGGGAAATTAAAAGTCTCTCAAAAGTGGCCGAAAACTGTGGACTAGCCCACAAATGATGCTAAAGAAGACAAATACAAAATTTTGATAAAAGGACCGGAAACTGTGGACTACAACCCCCAAATTGAGGCCAAAACAGTAAAATACGAAATATCATGAAAGTGGCCGAAAACTCATTTGTGGACTATAGCCCACAAATGAGGCTTAAGACGACAAATACAAAATTTTGATAAAAGGACCGGAAACTGTGGACTACAACCCACAAATTGAGGCCAAAACATTAAAATACAAAATATCATGAAAGTGATCGAAAACATTGTACTATAGCCCACAAACTAAGGGAAATGAAAAATCTCACGAAAGCCCACACATGAGACTAAAACAGTCACATACAAAATTGCACGAAAACGGTCGGAAACTGTGGACTAATCCACAAAAGGAGGCCAAAATAGTAAAATACGAAATATCATGAAAGTGATCGAAAATAGTGTACTATAGTCCACGAAATGAGGGAAACAAAAAGTCTCACGAAAGTGACAGAAAACTGTGGACTATAGCCCACAAAGGAGGCTAAGGAAGACAAATACAAAATTTTGATAAAAGGACCGCAACCCACAAAACAGTAAAATACGAAATATTAAGAAAGTGATCGAAAACATTGTACTATAGCCCACAAATTGTACTATAGCCCGAAAACTGTGGATAGCACACACATGAGACTAAAACAGTCAAATACAAAATTGCACGAAAACGGTCGGAAACTGTGGACTAATCCACAAAAGGAGGCCAAAACAGTAAAATACGAAATATCATGAAAGTGATCGAAAATAGTGTACTATAGCCCACGAAATGAGGGAAACAAAAAGTCTCACGAAAGTGACAGAAAACTGTGGACTATAGCCCACAAAGGAGGCTAAAGAAGACAAATACAAAATTTTGATAAAAGGACCGCAACCAACAAAACAGTAAAATACGAAATATTAAGAAAGTGATCGAAAACATTGTACTATAGCCCACAAATTGAGGGAAATGAAAAATCTCACGAAGGTGCCCGAAAACCGTGGACTGTAGCCCACTCATGAGACTAAAATTGTCAAATACAAAATTGCACGAAAACGGCCGAAAACTGTGGACTATAATCCACAAAAGGATGCCAAATTAGTAAAGTACGAAATATCATGAATGTTATCGAAAACAGTGTTGCTATAGCCTATAAAATGAGGGGGAAAAAAATCTCACGAAAGTTGCCGAAAACTATAGACTAAAGCCCACAAATGAGGCTAAAGAATTAAAATACAAAATTTTGATAAAATGGCCGGAAACTGTGGACTACAACCCACAAATTGAGGCCAAAATAGTAAAATACGAAAGATCATGAAAGTGATCAAAAACAGTGTACTATAGCCCACAAATTGATGGAAATTAAAAATCTCACGAAAGTGTCTGAAAACTGTGGACTATAGCCCATACATGAGACTAAAACAGTCAAATACAAAATTGTACGAAAATAGTCGGAAACTGTGGACTATAATCCACAACAGGAGGCCAAAATAGAAATATACGAAATATCATGAATGTGATCGAAAACAGTGTGCTATAGCCCACAAAATGAGGGAAATAAAAAATCTCAGAAAATTGGCCGAAAACTGTGGACTATATAGCCCACAAATGAGGCTGAAGAAGGCAAATACAAAATTTTGCTAAAGGGGCCGAAAACTGTGGACTATAACCCACAAATTGAGGCCAAAACTGTAAATTACGAAATATCATGAAAGTGATCGAAAATAGTGTACTATAGCCCACAAATTGATGGAAATTAAAAATCTCACGAAAGTGCCTGAAAACTGTTTACTAGCCCACAAATGAGACTAAAACAGTCAAATACAAAATTGTACGAAAACGGTCGAAAACTGTGGACTCTAATCCACAAAAGTAGGCCAAAACAGAAAAATACGAAATATCATGAATGTGATCGAAAATAGTGTGCTATAGCCCACAAAATGAGGGAAATAAAAAATCTTACGAAAGTGGCCGAAAACAATTGACTATAGCCCACAAATGAGGCTAAAGAAGGCAAATACAAAATTTTGCTAAAAGGGCCGAAAATAGTAAATTACGAAATAGTAAATTACGAAATATCATGAAAGTGATCGAAAATATTGTACTATACCCCCCACAAATTGATGGAAATTAAAAATCTCACAAAAGTGCCTGAAAACTGTGGACTATAGCTCACACATGAGACTAAATCAGTCAAACACAAAATTGTACGAAATTGGTCGGAAACTGTGGACTATAATCCACAAAAGGAGGCCAAAATAGAAATATACGAAATATCATGAATGTGATCGAAAACAGTGTGAGGGAAATAAAAAACCTAATGCAAGTGGTCGAAAACTGTGGACTATATAGGCCACAAATGAGGCTAAAGAAGGCAAATACAAAATTTTACTAAAAGGGCTGAAAACTGTGGACTCTAGCCCAATAATTGAGGCCAAAACAGTAAATTACGAAATATCATGAAAGTGATCGAAAACAGTGTACTATAGTCCACAAAATGAGGGAAATAAAAAATCTCACGAAAGTGGCCGAAAACTGTGGATTATAGCCCACAAATGAGGCTAAAGAAGACAAATACAAAATTTTGCTAAATGGGTCGGAAACTGTGGACTACAACCCACAAATTGAGGCCAAAACAGTAAAATACGAAATATCATGAAAGTGATCGAAAACATTGTATTATAGCCCACAAATTGAGGGGAAATGAAAATTTTCACGAAAGTGCCCGAAAACTGTGGACTATATAGCCCACACATGAGACTAAAACAGTCAAATACAAAATTGCACGAAAACGGTTGGAAACTGTGGACTTTAATCCACAAAAGGAGACCAAAACTGAAAAACACGAAATATCATGAATGTGATCGAAAACAGTGTGCTATAGCCCACAAAAGGAAGAAAATAAAAAATCTCACGAAAGTGGCCGAAAACAGTGGACTATAGCCCACAGATGAGGCTAAAGAAGGCAAATACAAAATTTTGCTAAAAGGGCCGAAAACTGTGGACTATAACCCACAAATTGAGGCTAAAACAGTAAATTACGAAATATCATGAAAGTGATCGAAAACAGTGTACTATAATCCAGAAAATGAGGGAAATAAAAAATCTTACGAAAGTGTCCGAAAACTGTGGAATTAGCCCCAAATGAGGCTAAAGAAGGCAAATACAAAATTTTGATAAAACGGCCCGAAACTGTGGGCTACAACCCCCAAATTGAGGCCAAAACAGTAAAATACAAAATATCATGAAAGTTATCAAAAATATTGTACTATAGCCCACAAATTGATGGAAATTAAAAATCTCACGAAAGTGCCTGAAAACTATGGACAAACAGTCAAATACAAAATTGTACGAAAATGGTCAGAAACAGTGGACTATAATCCACAAAAGGTGGCCAAAATAGAAATATACGAAATATCATGAATGTGATCGAAAATAGTGTGCTATATAGCCCACAAAATGAGGGAAATAAAAAACCTAATGAAAGTGGCCGTAAAATGTGGACTATATAGCCCACAAATGAGGCAAAAAAAGGCAAATACAAAATATTGCTAAAAGGGCCGAAAACTGTGGACTCTAACCCACAAATTGAGGCAAAACAATAAACTACGAAATATCATGAAAGTGATCGAAAATAGTGTACTATAGTCCACAAAATGAGGGAAATAAAAAATCTCACGAAAATGGCCGAAATCTGTGGACTATAGCCCTCAAATGAGTCTAAAGAAGATAAATACAAAATTTTGATAAAAGGGTCGGAAACTGTGGACTACAACCCACAAATTAAGGCCAAAACAGTAAAATACGAAATATCATGAAAGTGATCGAAAACATTGTACTATAGCCCACAAATTGATGGAAATTAAAAATCTCACGAAAGTGCCGGAAAACTGTGGACTATAATCCACAAAAGGAGGCTAAAGAAGGCAAATACAAAATTTTGCTAAAAGGGCCGGAAACTGTTGACTATAACCCACAAATTGAGGCCAAAACAGTAAAATACGAAATATCATGAAAGTGATCGAAAACATTGTATTATAGCCCACAAATTGAGGGGAAATGAAAATTTTCACGAAAGTGCCCGAAAACTGTGGACTATATAGCCCACACATGAGACTAAAACAGTCAAATACAAAATTGCACGAAAACGGTTGGAAACTGTGGACTTTAATCCACAAAAGGAGACCAAAACTGAAAAACACGAAATATCATGAATGTGATCGAAAACAGTGGACTATAGCCCACAGATGAGGCTAAAGAAGGCAAATACAAAATTTTGCTAAAAGGGCCGAAAACTGTGGACTATAACCCACAAATTGAGGCTAAAACAGTAAATTACGAAATATCATGAAAGTGATCGAAAACAGTGTACTATAATCCAGAAAATGAGGGAAATAAAAAATCTTACGAAAGTGTCCGAAAACTGTGGAATTAGCCCCAAATGAGGCTAAAGAAGGCAAATACAAAATTTTGATAAAACGGCCCGAAACTGTGGGCTACAACCCCCAAATTGAGGCCAAAATAGTAAAATACAAAATATCATGAAAGTGATCAAAAATATTGTACTATAGCCCACAAATTGATGGAAATTAAAAATCTCACGAAAGTGCCTGAAAACTATGGACAAACAGTCAAATACAAAATTGTACGAAAATGGTCAGAAACAGTGGACTATAATCCACAAAAGGAGGCCAAAATAGAAATATACGAAATATACGAAATATCATGAATGTGATCGAAAATAGTGTGCTATAGCCCACAAAATGAGGGAAATAAAAAACCTAATGAAAGTGGCCGTAAAATGTGGACTATATAGCCCACAAATGAGGCAAAAAAAGGCAAATACAAAATATTGCTAAAAGGGCCGAAAACTGTGGACTCTAACCCACAAATTGAGGCAAAACAATAAACTACGAAATATCATGAAAGTGATCGAAAATAGTGTACTATAGTCCACAAAATGAGGGAAATAAAAAATCTCACGAAAGTGGCCGAAATCTGTGGACTATAGCCCTCAAATGAGTCTAAAGAAGATAAATACAAAATTTTGATAAAAGGGTCGGAAACTGTGGACTACAACCCACAAATTAAGGCCAAAACAGTAAAATACGAAATATCATGAAAGTGATCGAAAACATTGTACTATAGCCCACAAATTGATGGAAATTAAAAATCTCACGAAAGTTTCGGAAAACTGTGGACTATAATCCACAAAAGGAGGCTAAAGAAGGCAAATACAAAATTTTGCTAAATGGGCCGGAAACTGTTGACTATAACCCACAAATTGAGGCCAAAACAGTAAAATACGAAATATCATGAAAGTGTTCGAAAACAGTGTGCTACATCCCACAAAATGAGGGAAATAAAAAATCACACGAAAGTGGACGAAAACTGTGGACTATAGCCCACAAATGAGGCTAATGGCAAATACAAAATTTTGCTAAAAGGGTCGGAAACTGTTGACTATAACCCACAAATTGAGGCCAAAACAGTAAAATACGAAATATCATGAAAGTGATCGAAAATAGTGTACTATAGGCCACGAAATGAGGGAAATAAAAAGTCTCACCAAAGTGGCAGAAAACTGTGGACTATCGCCCACAAATGAGGCTAAAGAAGACAAATACAAAAATATTGATAAAAAGACCGGAAACTATGGACTACAACCCACAAATTGAGGCCAAAACAGTACAATACAAAATATCAAGAAAGTGATCGAAAACATTGTACTATAGAGCACAAATTGAGGGAAATAAAAAATCTCACGAAAGTGTCTGAAAACTGTGGACTGTAGCCCACAGAAGAGACTAAAATGGTGAAATACAAAATTGTAAGAAAATGGTCGGAAACTGTGGACTATAATCCACAAAAGGAGGCCAAAATAGAAATATACGAAATGTCATGAATGTGATCGAAAACAGTGTGCTATAGCCCACAAAATGAGGGAAATAAAAATTCACACAAATGAGGCTAAAGAAGGCAAATACAAAATTTTGCTAAAAGGACCGGAAACAGTTGACTATAACCCACATATTGAGGCAAAAACAGTAAAATACAAAATATCATGAAAGTGATCGAAAATAGTGTGCTATAGCCCACAAAATGAGGGAAATAAAAAATCGCACGAAAATGGCCGAAAACTGTGGACTATAGCCCACAAATGAGGCTAAAGACGACAAATACAAAATTTTGATCAAAGGACCGGAAACTGTGAACTACAACCCACAAATTGAGGCCAAAATAGTAAAATACGAAATATAAAGAAAGTGATCAAAAACATTGTACTATAGCCCACAATTTGAGGGAAAAGACGACATTGTACTATAGTACAAAATTTTGATCAGAGGACCGGAAACTGTGAACTACAACCCACAAATTGAGGCCAAAACAGTAAAATACAAAATATAAAGAAAGTGATCGAAAACATTGTACTATATAGCCCACAATTTGAGGGAAATGAAAATTCTCACGAAAGTGCCTGAAGACTGTGAACTATAGTCCACAAATGAGACTAAAACTGTCAGATACAAACTTGCACGAAAACGGTTGGAAACTGTGGACTATAATCCCCAAAAGGAAGCCAAAACAGTAAAGTACGAAATATCATGAATGTGATCGAAAACAATGTTGCTATAGCCTAAAATGAGGGAAATAAAAAATCTCACGAAAGTTGCCGAAAACTGTGGACTATAGCCCACAAATGATGCTAAACAAGAAAAATACTAAATTTTGATAAAATGGACGGAAATTGTGGACTACAACCCACAAATTGAGGCCAAAATAGTAAAATACGAAAGATCATGAAAGTGATTGAAAACAGTGTACTATAATATGAAATAAAAATACTAAATTTTGATAAAATGAGGGAAATAAAAATCTCACGAAAGTGGCCGAAAACTGTGGACTACAACCCACAAATTGAGGCTAAAGAAGACAAATACAAAATTTTGATAAAAGGCCCGGAAACTGTGGACTACAACCCACAAATTGAGGCCAAAAACACCAAAATACGAAATGTTATGAATGTGATCGAAAACAGTGTACTATATAGCCCACAAATTGATGGAAATTAAAAATCTCACGAAAGTGCCTGAAAACTGTGGACTATAGCCCACACATGCGACGGAAACAGTCAAATACAAAATTGTACGAAAAGGGTCGGAAACTGTGGACTATATATAATCCACAAAAGGAGGCCAAAATAGAAATATACGAAATATCATGAATGTGATCGAAAACATTTGTGGGCTATATAGTCCACAGCTTTTGGCCACTTTCGTGGGATTTTTTATTTCCATCATTTTGTGGACTGTTTTCGATCACCTTCATGATATTTTGATAAAAGGACCGGAAACTGTGGACTACAACCCACAAAAGGAGGCCAAAATAGAAATATACGAAATATCTTGAATGTGATCGAAAACAGTGTGCTATAGCCCACAAAATGAGGGAAATAAAAAATCTCAAAAAATTGGCCGAAAACGGTGGACTATAGCCCACAAATGAAGCTAAAGAAGGCAAATACAAAATTTTGCTAAAAGGGCCGAAAACTGTGGACTATATAACCCACAAATTGAGGCCAAAACTGTAAATTGCGAAATATCATGAAAGTGATCGAAAACAGTGTACTATAGCCCACAAATTGATGGAAATTAAAAATCTCACGAAAGTGCCTGAAAACTGTTTACTAGCCCACAAATGAGACTAAAATAGTCAATTTCAAAATTGTACGAAAACGGTCGAAAACTGTGGACTATAATCCACAAAAGGAGGCCAAAATAGAAATATTCGAAATATCATGAATGTGATCGAAAACAGTGTGCTATAGCCCACAAAATAAAGGAAATAAAAAATCCCACGAAAGTGGCCGAAAACTGTGGACTATAGCCCACAAATGAGGCTACAGAAGGCAAATACAAAATTTTGCTAAAAGGGCCGGAAACTGTTGACTATAACCCACAAATTGAGGCCAAAACAGTAAAATACGAAATATAATGAAAGTGATCGAAAACTGTGTACTATAGTCAACGAAATGAGGGAAATAAAAAGTCTCACGAAAGTGGCCGAAAAATATGGACTATATAGCACACAAATGTGGCTAAAGAAGACAAATACAAAATTTGGAAAAAAGGACCGGAAACTATGGACTACAACCCACAAATTGAGGCCAAAACAGTAAAATACGAAATATCATGAAAGTGATCGAAAACATTGTACCATAGCCCACAAATTGAGGGAAATGAAAAATCTTACGAAAGTGCCCGAAAACTGTGGAGCCCACACATGAGACTAAAACAGTCAAATACAAAATTGCACGAAAACGGTCGGAAACTGTGGACTATAATCCACAAAAGGAGGCCAAAACAGAAAAATACGAAATATCATGAATGTGATCGAAAACAATGTGCTATAGCCCACAAAATGAGGGAAATAAAAAATCTCACGAAAGTGGCCGAAAACTGTGGACTATAGCCCCAAATGAGGCCAAAGAAGGCAAATACAAAATTTTGCTAAAAGGCCCGAAAACTGTGGACTAAAACCCACAAATTGTGGCCAAAATAGTAAATTACGAAATATCATGAAAGTGATCGAAAACAGTGTACTATAATCCACAAAATGAGGGAAATAAAAAATCTCACGAAAGTGGCCGAAAACTGTGGAATAGCCCACAAATGAGGCTAAAGAAGACAAATACAAAATTTTGATAAAAGGGCCCGAAACTGTGGACTACAACACCCAAATTGAGGCCAAAACTGTAAAATACGAAATATCATGAAAGTGATCGAAAATATTGTACTATAGCCCACAAATTGAAGGAAATGAAAAATCTCATGAAAGTGCGTGAAAACTGTGGACACAAACTTGTCAAATACAAACTTGCAAATACAAACTTGCACGAAAACAGTCGGAAACTGTGGACTATAATCCACAAAAGGAAGCCAAAACAATAAAGTACGAAATATCATGAATGTGATCGAAAACAGTGTTGCTATAGCCTACAAAATGAGGGAAATAAAAAATCTCACCAACTACAAAATGAGGGAAATAAAAAATCTCACGGAAGTTGGCGAAAACTGTGGACTATTGCCCACAAACGAGGCTAAAGAAGAAAAATACAAAATTTTGATAAAATGGCCGGAAACTGTGGACTACAACCCACAAATTGAGGCCAAAATAGTAAAATACGAAAAATCATGAAAGTGATCGAAAACAGTGTACTATATAGCCTACTAAATGAGGGAATTAAAAATCTCACGAAAGTGGCCGAAAACTGTGGACTATAGCCCACAAATGAGGCTAAAGAAGAAAAATACAAAATTTTGATAAAAGGCCTGAAAACTGTGGACTACAACCCACAAATTGAGGCCAAAATAGAAATATACGAAATAGCATGAATGTGATCGAAAACAGTGTGCTATAGCCCACAAAGGGTCGGAAATGTACGGAAAGGGTCGGAAACTGTGGACTATAATCCACAAAAGGAGGCCAAAATAGAAATATACGAAATAGCATGAATGTGATCGAAAACAGTGTGCTATAACCCACAAAATGAAGGAAATAAAAATTCTCAGGAAATTGGCCGAAAACTGTGGACTATAGCCCACAAATGAGGTGCATTTTACTGGTATGATTAGGTGCTAAGATATTGGAGAAAAATCAAAACTTATAAAGATGCATTTTACAGGCATAATTGTTTTTATATTTTATTTAATTTGTATCAGTAGCAGCCCACAAATTGATGGAAATTAAAAATCTCACGAAAGTGCCCGAAAACTGTGGACTATATAGCCCACACATGAGACTAAAACAATCAAATACAAAATTGTACGAAAACGGTCGGAAACTGTTCCACAAAATGAGGCTAAAATAGAAATATACGAAATATCTTGAATGTGATCAAAAACAGTGTGCTAATAGCCCACAAAATGAGGGAAATAAAAAATCTCACGA
Source organism: Hemerocallis citrina (assembly GCA_017893485.1). Classification (NCBI taxonomy): domain Eukaryota; kingdom Viridiplantae; phylum Streptophyta; class Magnoliopsida; order Asparagales; family Asphodelaceae; genus Hemerocallis; species Hemerocallis citrina. The sequence continues at coordinate 85,719,625 of CM030361.1, forward strand.
AAGTGGCCGAAAACTGTGGACTTATATAGCCCACAAATGAGGCTAAAGAAGGCAAATACAAAATTTTGCTAAAAGGGCCAGAAACTATGGACTACAACACACAAATTGAGGCCAAAACAATAAAATACGAAATATCATGAAAGTGATCGAAAACATTGTAATATAGCCCACAAATTAAGGTAAATTAAAAATCTCACGAAATTGCCCGAAAACTGTGGACTATAACCCACACATGATACAAAAACAGTCAAATACAAAATTGCACGAAAACGGTCGGAAACTGTGGACTATAATCCACAAAAGTAGGCCAAAACTGTAAAATTCGAAATATCATGAATGTGATCGAAAACAGTGTGCTATTGCCCACAAAATGAGCGAAATAAAAAATCTCACGAAAGTGGCCAAAAACTGTCGACTATATAGCCCACAAATGAGGCTACAGAAGGCAAATACAAAATTTTGCTAAAAGAGCCGAAAACTGTGGACAATAACCCAAAAATTGAGGCCAAAACAGTAAAATACGAAATATCATGAAAGTGATCGAAAATAGTGTACTATATAGTCCACAAAATGAGGGAAATAAAAAATCTCACGAAAGTGGCCGAAAACTGTAGACTATAGCCCACAAATGAGACTAAAGAAGACAAATACAAAATTTTGATAAAAGGGCCCGAAACTGTGGACTACAACCCCCAAATTGAGGCCAAAACTGTAAAATACGAAATATCATGAAAGTGATTGAAAATATTGTACTATAGCCCACAAATTGATGAAATTAAAAATCTCACGAAAGTGCATGAAAAACTGTGGACTATAGCTCGCACATGAGACTAAAACAGTCAAATAAAAAATTGTACGAAAATCGTTGGAAACTGTGGACTATAATCCACAAAAGGAGGCCAAAATAGAAATATACGAAATATCATGAATGTGATCGAAAACAGTGTGCTATAGCCCACAAAATGAGGGAAATAAAAATCACACGAAAGTGGCCGAAAACTGTGGACTATAGTCCACAAATGAGGCTAAAGAAGAGAAATACAAAATTTTGATTAAATGGCCGGAAACTGTGGACCACAACCCACAAATTGAGGCCAAAATAGTAAAATACGAAAGATCATGAAAGTGATCGAAAACAGTGTACTATAGTCCACAAAATGAGGGAAATAAAGATCTCACGAAAGTGGCCGAAAACTGTGGACTATAGCCCACAAATGAGGCTAAAGAAGACAAATTCAAAATTTTGATAAAGGATCAGAAAGTGTGGACTACGACCCACAAATTGAGGCCAAAACAGTAAAATACGAAATATCAAGAAAGTGATCGAATACATTGTACTATAGCCCACAAATTGAGGGAAATGAAAAATCTCACGAAAGTGCCCGAAAACTGTGGACTATAGCCCACACATGACACTAAAACTGTCAAATACAAACTTGCACGAAAATGGTCGGAAACTGTGGACTACAGTCCACAAAAGGAGGCCAAAATAGAAATATACGAAATATCATGAATGTGATCGAAAACAGTGTGCTATAGCCCATAAAATGAGGGAAATAAAAAATCACATGAAAGTGGCCGGAAACAGTGGACTATAGCCCACAAATGAGGCTAAAGAAGACAAATACAAATTTTGATAAAAGCTCCGGAAACTGTGGACTACAACCCACAAATTGAGGCCAAAACACAAAAATACGAAATGTCAAGAATGTGATCGAAAACATTGTACTATAGCCCACAAATTGATGGAAATTAAAAATCTCACGAAAGTGTCTGAAAACTGTGGACTATAGCCCACACATGAGACTGAAACGGTCAAATTCAAAATTGTACGAAAAGGGCCGGAAACTGGGGACTATAATCCACAAAAGGAGGTCAAAATAGAAATATACGAAATATCATGAATGTGATCGAAAACAGTGTGCATAGCCCACAAAATGAGGGAAATAAAAAATCCCAGGAAATTGGCCGAAAACTGTGGACTATAGCCCACAAATGAGGCTAAAGAAGGCAAATACAAAATTTTGATAGAAGGACCGGAAACTGTGGACTACAACCCACAAATTGAGGCGAAAACAGTAAAATACGAAATATCAAGAAAGTGATCGAAAACATTGCACTATAGCCCACAAATTGAGGGAAATGAAAAATCTCACGAAAGTGCCCGAAAACTGTGGACAGCCCACACTTAAGTACGAAATATCATGAATGTGATCGAAAACAGTGTTGCTCTAGCCTACAAAATGAGGGAAATAAAAAATCTCACGAAAGTTGCCGAAAACTGGGGACTATAGCCCATAAATGAGGCTAAAGAAGAAAAATACTAAATTTTGATAAAATGGACGGAAACTGTGGACTACAACCGACAAATTGAGGCCAAAATAGTAAAATACGAAAGATCATGAAAGTGACCGAAAACAGTGTACTATATAGTCCACAAAATGAGAGAAATAAAAATCTCACGAAAGTGGCCGAAAACTGTGGACTATAGCCCACAAATGAGGCTAAATAAGACAAATACAAAATTTTGATAAAAGGCCCAGAAACTGTGGACTACAACCCACAAATGTGACCAAAACACTAAAATACGAAATGTCATGAATGTGATCGAAAACAGTGTACTATAGCCCACAAAATGAGGGAAATAAAAAATCACACGAAATTGGCCGAAAAATGTGGACTACAGCCCACAAATGAGGCTAAAGAAGGCAAATACAAAATTTTGCTAAAAGGGCCGGAATCTGTTGACTACAACCCACAAATTGAGGTCAAAACAGTAAAATACGAAATATCATGAAAGTGATCGAAAACTTTGTACTATAGCCCACAAATAGAGGGAAATAAATAATCTCACGAAAGTGCCCGAAAATTGTGGACTATATAGCCCACAAATGAGGCCAAAGAAGACAAATACAAAATTTTTCCAAATGGGCCGGAAACTGTGGACTGTAACCCACAAATTGAGGCCAAAACAGTAAAATACGAAATATCATGAAAGTGATCGAAAACAATGCACTATAGTCTCGAAAATGAGGGAAATAAAAAATATCACGAAAGTGGCCGAAAACTGTAGACTATATAGCCCACAAATGCGGCTAAATAAGACAAATACAAAATTTTGATAAAAGGGTCGGAAACTGTGGACTACAACCCACAAATTGAGGCCAAAACAGTAAAATACGAAATGTTATGAAAGTGATCGAAAACATTGTACTGTAGCCCACAAATTGATGGAAATTAAAAATCTCACGAAAGTGCCTGAAAACTGTGGACTACAATCCCCAAATTGAGGCCAAAACTGTAAAATACAAAATATCATGAAAGTGATTGAAAATATTGTACTATAGCCCACAAATTGATGAAATTAAAAATCTCATGAAAGTGCCTGAAAACTGTGGACTAAAGCTCACACATGAGACTAAAACAGTGAAATACAAAATTGTACGAAAATGGTCGAAAACTGGGGACTACAATCTACAAAAGGAGGCCAGAATAGAAATATACGAAATAGAGTCCCCTTCGGTTGCACACTACTTTTGGTGAGCACTCCATGAGCACTCCCGAACTAGAGACCCTATCTTGTCGTTTAGCGTCGCTGGCAAGATCTGGGCCGTCTGATCGAGATCGTACACGAATGTTGAGGAGAAAGTTAGTTTTCTCCGTTTTAATGCTCAGATGGGCACTTGCTCAGTTAGCCGACCGGATGTCTAAAGGTTCGGCAATCCGAGCGTGGTAGCGCGATCCGGGCCGTTGAATGGCGGAACGAATCTCGAGATGGTTTGGTTCCCAAGAGCATTAATGGCGCCCCAGGATTTGTGCGGCGTTCCAACTTCCCGGGGTCATTAAGAATGGCGCCCTCCAATTAATGCGTGGTGTTTCAGCTCCGAGGGTCATAATGGCTGGTTCTTGGAGGGGAGGTTATAAATACCACACTCCCCTTGTAGTTTCAGTCACAACAATGTTGAGTTTTAGCCATCGGAGGTGTCTGCCTTGGGTGGTTGCTCTTCGGCCATGGTCTCCTCCTGATTCTGACGGCCCCGATGCGGATGTCAGGGTCGGGGGAGATCAGAGCAGAAGAAGTGACGACCGGAGTCAAGGTGGATGCCTGTCTTCTTTTGAAAAATCCTAACTCTGAGGTCGTCGGACGGGTGTTCACTCTTCCGCCGTGATCTTCTCCCGATTCTGACGGTCCCGATGCGGATGTCAGGGTCGGAGGAGATCAGGGCAGAAGGAGTGATTACCAGAGGCCGGACCGGGGTACAAGGTGCTTCGGAAGGATGGGTGGTCATTCTTCTGCCATGATCTTCTCCTGATTCTGACGGCCCCGATGTGGGTGTCAGGGTCAGCGGGGATCATGGCAGAAGAGGTGACGACCGAAGTCCGGAGCCGAGGGACAAGTTGCTTCGGAATGATTGGTCTCTTCCGATCTCTGTCTTCCTTCCGGGCTGACGGCTTCTGATGGTTGTCAGCCAGAAGGAAAACAGTGTACTATAGCCCACAAATTGATGAAATTAAAAATCTCACGAAAGTGCCTGAAAACTGTGGACTATATCTCACACATGAGACTAAAACAGTCAAATACAAAATCGTACGAAAATGGTCGGAAACTGTGGACTATAATCCACAAAAGGAGGCCAAAATAGAAATATACGAAATATCATGAATGTGATCGAAAACAGTGTGCAGCCCACAAAATGAGGGAAATAAAAAATCCCAGGAAATTGGCCGAAAACTGTGGACTATAGCCCACAAATGAGGCTAAAGAAGGCAAATACAAAATTTTGATAGAAGGACTGGAAACTGTGGACTACAACCCACAAATTGAGGCCAAAACAGTAAAATACGAAATATCAAGAAAGTGATCGAAAACATTGCACTATAGCCCACAAATTGAGGGAAATGAAAAATCTCACGAAAGTGCTCGAAAACTGTGGACAGCCCACACTTAAGTACGAAATATCATGAATGTGATCGAAAACAGTGTTGCTCTAGCCTACAAAATGAGGGAAATAAAAAATCTCACGAAAGTTGCCGAAAACTGGGGACTATAGCCCATAAATGAGGCTAAAGAAGAAAAATACTAAATTTTGATAAAATGGACGGAAACTGTGGACTACAACCGACAAATTGAGGCCAAAATAGGAAAATACGAAAGATCATGAAAGTGACCGAAAACAGTGTACTATAGTCCACAAAATGAGAGAAATAAAAATCTCACGAAAGTGGCAGAAAACTGTGGACTATAGCCCACAAATGAGGCTAAAGAAGACAAATACAAAATTTTGATAAAAGGCCCGGAAACTGTGGACTACAACCCACAAATTGAGGCCAAATAACTAAAATAAGAAATGTAATGAATGTGATCGAAAACAGTGTACTACAGCCCACAAATTGATGGAAATTAAAAACCTCACGAAAGTGCCTGAAAACTGTGGACTATATAGCCCACACATGAGACTGAAACAGTCAAATACAAAATTGTATGAAAAGGGTCGGAAACTGTGGACTATAATCCACAAAAGGAGGCCAAAATAGAATTATACGAAATATCATGAATGTGATCGAAAACAGTGTGCTATAGCCCACAAAATGAGGGAAATAAAAAAATCCGAGGAAATTGGCCGAAAACTGTGGACTATAGCCCACAAATGAGGCTAAAGAAGGCAAATACAAAATTTTGCTAAAAGGGCCGGAATCTGTTGACTACAACCCACAAATTGAGGTCAAAACAGTAAAATACGAAATATCATGAAAGTGATCGAAAACATTGTACTATAGCCCACAAATTGAGGGAAATAAATAATCTCACGAAAGTGCCCGAAAACTGTGGACTATAGCCCATACATGAGACTAAAACAGTCAAATACAAAATTGCACCAAAACGATCGGAAACTGTGGACTATAGCCACAAAAGGATGCTAAAACAGAAAAATACGAAATATCATGAATGTGATCGAAAACAGTGTGCTATAGCCCACAAAATGAGGGAAATAAAAAATCTCATCAAAGTGGCCAAAAACTGTAGACTATATAGCCCACAAATGAGGCTAAAGAAGGCAAATACAAAATTTTGCTAAAAGGGCCGAAAACTGTGGACTATAACCCACAAATTGAGGCCAAAACAGTAAATTACGAAATATCATGAAAGTGATCAAAAACAGTGTACTATAGCCCACAAAATGAGGGAAATAAAAAATCTCACGAAAGTGGCCGAAAACTGTGGACTATAGCCCACAAATGAGGCTAAAGAAGACAAATACAAAATTTTTCTAAATGGGCCGGAAACTGTGGACTGTAACCCACAAATTGAGGCCAAAACAGTAAAATACGAAATATCATGAAAGTGATCGAAAACAATGCACTATAGTCCCGAAAATGAGGGAAATAAAAAATATCACGAAAGTGGCCGAAAACTGTAGACTATATAGCCCACAAATGAGGCTAAATAAGACAAATACAAAATTTTGATAAAAGGGTCGGAAAATGTGGACTACAACCCACAAATTGAGGCCAAAACAGTAAAATACGAAATGTTATGAAAGTGATCGAAAACATTGTACTGTAGCCCACAAATTGATGGAAATTAAAAATCTCACGAAAGTGCCTGAAAACTGTGGACTACAATCCCCAAATTGAGGCCAAAACTGTAAAATACGAAATATCATGAAAGTGATTGAAAATATTGTACTATAGCCCACAAATTGATGAAATTAAAAATCTCACGAAAGTGCTTGAAAACTGTGGACTAAAAGCTCACACATGAGACTAAAACAGTGAAATACAAAATTGTACGAAAATGGTCGAAAACTGGGGACTAGAATCTACAAAAGGAGGCCAAAATAGAAATATACGAAATATCATGAATGTGATCGGAAACAGTGTGCTATAGCCCACAAAATGAGGGAAATAAAAAATCACACGAAAGTGGCCGAAAACTGTGGACTATAGCCCACAAATGGGGCTAAAGATGACAAATACAAAATTTTGATAGAAGGACCGGAAACTGTGGACTACAACCCACAAATTGAGGCCAAAACAGTAAAATACGAAATATCAAGAAAGTGATCGAAAACATTGCACTATAGCCCACAAATTGAGGGAAATGAAAAATCTCACGAAAGTGCCCGAAAACTGTGGACTATAGCCCACACTTGAGACTAAAACTTTAAAATACAAAATTGCACGAAAACGGTCGGAAACTGTGGACTATAATCCACAAAAGGAAGCCAAAACAGTAAAGTACGAAATATCATGAATGTGATCGAAAACAGTGTTACTATAACCTACAAAATGAGGGAAATAAAAAATCTCACGAAAGTTTTCGAAAACTGGGGACTATAGCCCATAAATAAGGCAAATGAAGAAAAATACTAAATTTTGATAAAATGGACGGAAACTGTGGACTACAACCGACAAATTGAGACCAAAATAGTAAAATACTAAAGATCATGAAAGTGATCAAAAACAGTGTACTATAGTCCACAAAATGAGGGAAATAAAAATCTCACGAAAGTGGCAGAAAACTGTGGACTATAGCCCACAAATGAGGCTAAAGAAGACAAATACAAAATTTTGATAAAAGGCCCGGAAACTGTGGACTACAACCCACAAATTGAGGCCAAATAACTAAAATACGAAATGCAATGAATGTGATCGAAAACAGTGTACTATAGCCCACAAATTGATGGAAATTAAAAATCTCACGAAAGTGCCTGAAAACTGTGGACTATATCCACACATGAGACTGAAACAGTCAAATACAAAATTGTACGAAAAGGGTCGGAAACTGTGGACTATAATCCACAAAAGGAGGCCAAAATAGAAATATACGAAATTTCATGAAAGTGCTCGAAAATTAAAAATTGATGCAAATTAAAAATCTCACGAAAGTGCCTGAAAACTGTGGACTATAGCCCACACATGAGACTGAAACAGTCAAATACAAAATTGTACGAAAAGGGTCGGAAACTGTGGACTATAATCCACAAAAGGAGGCCAAAATAGAAATATACGAAATATCATGAATGTGATCGAAAACATTTGTGGGCTATATAGTCCACAGCTTTTGGCCACTTTCGTGGGATTTTTTATTTCCTTCATTTTGTGGACTGTTTTCGATCACCTTCATGATATTTTGATAAAAGGACCGGAAACTGTGGACTACAACCCACAAAGGAGGCCAAAATAGAAATATACGAAATATCTTGAATGTGATCGAAAACAGTGTGCTATAGCCCACAAAATGAGGGAAATAAAAAATCTCAGAAAATTGGCCGAAAACGGTGGACTATAACCCACAAATTGAGGCTAAAGAAGGCAAATACAAAATTTTGCTAAAAGGGCCGAAAACTGTGGACTATAACCCACAAATTGAGGCCAAAACTGTAAATTACGAAATATCATGAAAGTGATCGAAAATAGTGTACTATAGCCCACAAATTGATGGAAATTAAAAATCTCACGAAAGTGCCTGAAAACTGTTTACTAGCCCACAAATGAGACTAAAACAGTCAATTTCAAAATTGTACGAAAACGGTCCAAAATTGTGGACTATAATCCATAAAAGGAGGCCAAAATAGAAATATTTGAAATATCATGAATGTGATCGAAAACAGTGTGCTATAGCCCACAAAATGAGGGAAATAAAAAATCCCACGAAAGTCGCCGAAAACTGTGGACTATAGCCCACAAATGAGACTAAAGAAGACAAATACAAAATTTTGATAAAAGGGCCCGAAACTGTGGACTACAACCCACAAATTGAGGCCAAAACAGTAAAACACGAAATATCATGAAAGTGATTGAAAATATTGTACTATAGCCCACAAATTGATGAAATTAAAAATCTCACGAAAGTGCATGAAAAACTGTGGACTATAGCTCGCACATGAGACTAAAACAGTCAAATAAAAAATTGTACGAAAATGGTTGGAAACTGTGGACTATAATCCACAAAAGGAGGCCAAAATAGAAATATACGAAATATCATGAATGTGATCGAAAACAGTGTGCTATAGCCCACAAAATGAGGAAAATAAAAAATCTCATGAAAGTGTCCGAAAACTGTGGACTATATAGCCCACAAATGAGGCTAAAGAAGGCAAATACAAAATTTTGCTAAAAGGGCCGAAAACTGTGTACTATAACCCACAAATTGAGGCCAAAACAGTAAATTACGAAATATCATGAAAGTGATCAAAAACAGTGTACTATAGTCCACAAAATGAGGGAAATAAAAAATTTCACGAAAGTGGCCGAAAACTATAGACTACAGCCCACAAATGAGGCTAAAGAAGACAAATACAAAATTTTGATAAAAGGGTCGGAAACTGTGGACTACAACCCACTAATTGAGGCCAAAACAGTAAAATACGAAATATCATGAAAGTGATCGAAAACAATGTACTGTAGCCCACAAATGAGGCTAAAGAAGACAAATACAAAATTTTGATAAAAGGGTCGGAAACTGTGGACTACAACCCACAAATTGAGGCCAAAACAGTAAAATACGAAATATCATGAAAGTGATCGAAAACAATGTACTGTAGCCAACAGATTGATGGAAATTAAAAATCTCACGAAAGTGCCAGAAAACTGTGGACTGCCCACACATGAGACTAAAACAGTCAAATACAAAATTGTACGAAAATGGTCGGAAACTGTGGACTATAATCCACAAATGGAGGCCGAAATAGAAATAAACGAAATATCATGAATGTGATCGAAAACAGGGTGCTATATAGCCCACAAAATGAGGGAAATAAAAAATCACACGAAAGTGGCCGAAAACTGTGGACTATAGCCCACAAATGAGGCTAAAGAAGGCAAATACAAAATTTTGCTAAAAGGGCCGGAAACTGTTGACTATAACCCACAAATTGAGGCCAAAACCGTAAAATACGAAATATCATGAAAGTGTTCGAAAACAGCGTACTATAGTCCACGAAATGAGGGAAATAAAAAGTCTCACGAAAGTTGCCGAAAATTGTGGACTATAGCCCACAAATGAGGCTAAAGAAGACAAATACAAAATTTTAAAAAAAGGACCGGAAACTATGGACTACAACCCACAAATTGAGGCCAAAGCAGTAAAATACGAAATATCATGAAAGTGATCGAAAACATTGTACTATAGCCCACAAATTGAGGGAAATGAAAAATCTCACGAAAGTGCTCGAAAACTGTGGACTATAGCCCACACATGTGACTAAAACAGTCAAATACAAAATTGCATGAAAACGGTCGGAAACTGTGGACTATAATCCACAAAAGGAGGCCAAAACAGAAAAATACGAAATATCTTGAATGTGATCGAAAACAGTGTGCTATAGCCCACAAAATGAGGGAAATAAAAAATCCCACGAAAGTGACCGAAAACTGTGGAATAGCCCACAAATGAGGCTAAAGAAGACAAATACAAAATTTTGATAAAAGAGCCCGAAACTGTGGACTACAACCCCCAAATTGAGGCCAAAACTGTAAAATACGAAATATCATGAAAGTGATCGAAAATATTGTACTATAGCCCACAAATTGATGAAATTAAAAATCTCACGAAAGTGCCTGAAAACTGTGGACTATATAGCTCACACATGAGACTAAAACAGTCAAATACAAAATCGTACGAAAATGGTCAGAAACTGTGGACTATAATCCACAAAAGGAGGCCAAAATAGAAATATACGAAATATCAAGAATGTGATCGAAAAGAGCCCGAAACTGTGGACTACAACCCCCAAATTGAGGCCAAAACTGTAAAATACGAAATATCATGAAAGTGATCGAAAATATTGTACTATAGCCCACAAATTGATGAAATTAAAAATCTCACGAAAGTGCCTGAAAACTGTGGACTATAGCTCACACATGAGACTAAAACAGTCAAATACAAAATCTTACGAAAATGGTCGGAAACTGTGGGCTATAATCCACAAAAGGAGGCCAAAATAGAAATATACGAAATATCATGAATGTGATCGAAAACAGTGTGCTATAGCCCACAAAATGAGGGAAATAAAAAATCACACGAAATTGGCCGAAAAATGTCCACTATAGCCCACAAATGAGGCTAAAGAAGACAAATACAAAATTTGATTAAAAGGACCGGAAACTGTGGACTACAACCCACAAATTGAGGCCAAAACAGTACAATACGAAATATCAAGAAAGCGATCGAAAACATTGTACTATAGCCCACAAATTGAAGGAAATGAAAAATCTCACGAAAGTGCTCGAAAACTGTGGACTATAGCCCACACATGAGACTAAAACTGTCAAATACAAACTTGCACGAAAACGGTCGGAAACTGTGGACTATAATCCACAAAAGGAAGCCAAAACAATGAAGTCCGAAATATCAGGAATGTGATCGAAAATAGTGTTGCTATAGCCTACAGAATGAGGGAAATAAAAAATCTCACGAAAGTTGCCGAAAACTGTGGATTATAGCCCACAAATGAGGCTAAAGAAGAAAAATACAAAATTTTGATAAAATGGCAGGAAACTGTTGACTACAACCCACAAATTAAGGCCAAAATAGTAAAATACGAAAGATCATGAAAGTGATCGCAAACAGTGATCTATAGTTCACAAAATGAGGGAATTAAAAATCTCACGAAAGTGGCCGAAAACTGTGGACTATAGCCTACAAATGAGGCTAAAGAAGACAAATACAAAATTTTGATAAAAGGCCCAGAAACTGTGGACTACAACCCACAAATTGAGGCCAAAACACTAAAATACGAAATGTCATGAATGTGATCGAAAACAGTGTACTATAGCCCACAAATTGATGGAAATTAAAAATCTCACGAAAGTGCCTGAAAACTGTGGACTATAATCCACAAAAGGAGGCCAAAATAGAATTATACGAAATATCATGAATGGGATCGAAAACTGTGTGCTATAGCCCACAAAATGAAGGAAATAAAAAATCTCAGGAAATTGGCCGAAAACTGGGGACTATAGCCCACAAATGAGGCTAAAGAAGGCAAATACAAAATTTTGCTAAAAGGGCCAGAAACTATGGACTACAACCCACAAATTGAGGCCAAAACAGTAAAATACGAAATATCATGAAAGTGATCGAAAACATTGTAATATAGCCCACAAATTGAGTTAAATTAAAAATCTCACGAAAGTGCCCGAAAACTGTGGACTATAGCCCACACATGAGACAAAAACAGTCAAATTCAAAATTGCACGAAAACGGTCGGAAACTGTGGACTATAATCCACAAAAGTAGGCCAAAACAGTAAAATACGAAATATCATGAATGTGATCGAAAACAGTGTACTATTGCCCACAAAATGAGGGAAATAAAAAATCACACGAAAGTGGCCGAAAAGTTTGGACAATATAGCCCACAAATGAGGCTAAAGAAGGCAAATACAAAATTTTGCTAAAAGAGCCGAAAACTGTGAACAATAACCCACAAATTGAGGCCAAAACAGTAAAATACGAAATATCATGAAAGTGATCGAAAATAGTGTACTATATAGTCCACAAAATGAGGGAAATAAAAAATCTTACGAAAGTGGCCGAAAACTGTGGACTATAGCCCACAAATGAGGCTAAAGAAGACAAATACAAAATTTTGATAAATGGGCCCGAAACTGTGGACTACAACTTCCAAATTGAGGCCAAAACTATAAAATACGAAATATCAAGAAAGTGATTGAAAATATTGTACTATAGCCCACAAATTGATGAAATTAAAAATCTCACGAAAGTGCCTGAAAATTGTGGACTATAGCTCACACATGAGACTAAAACAGTCAAATACAAAATTGTACGAAAATAGTCGGAAACTGTGGACTATAATCCACAAAAGGAGGCCAAAATAGAAATATACGAAATATCATGAATGTGATGCAAACCCTGACCTCATCTCCTTCCCTCCTCATTGTTGTCGCTTCCCGACCGCGACTACCGCACTCACCTCCACCACCCTGCTCTGCACCCTCCGTCGCCTCCTGCACCCCCTTCACCTCCGCCGCTGCCCTCTACTGCAGACAACCATCGTTGTCAACCGCCGCTGCCGACATAGTCGATCGCCGAAGCCCTGCAGCCGCATCCTGCAACCCCACTACTCCTCTTCTGCAATTACACACAATCTGCAACCTCGGTAAACTCTTTGCTCTTCTCAAATATTTGTGTTACTGCATTATCATCACTATAATTTTATTTGATTTATCTGTCGCCCCCAAATATTGAGAGTTTGTGTAGAATTTATCTAGCTGGTTTAATAAATAGCTCTCAGTTTGGTAAAATTATTTTGTTTGAGATGGACAGTGTTAATAGACTCTTACTATTATAGTTTGTTTGCAAGTGAAGCTTGCAATATTTGGGTTGACAATAAAATTGCTGTGTACAGTGAAATAATAAGATAAGATGATTGTGTATCTACTTGACGCATCTATACTAAGAAACTACCTGTCCTTATGATACTACTTGGTCTGAGTTAGAAACAAATTCAGTTGTTGTTTAATTAGTTAATAGTTAATTTCAATGTTTCACCAATTTGATATTGATAGTTTGTGTTTTACATCCTTTGGGTTTATTATGTAATGTATTCACTGTTCTCCATGCTTTTACGAGTAATTACTAAGAGGTCTGTTACCTTAACAGCGAGATTGGAAAATATTATTGGATTGATTATAACTGAGTACAATGATATATATAGGAGGAACCAAATACTAAACTGATACATAACCCAATATGGGACTAAATATATATTACAATATCTAACAAGGTCAATCACTGTGTTTCGCAGAAAGTTGTCTTTGCAGCTTTCTTGCTCATATTTTTAATGCTTCCCATTTTTTGTCTACTTTAATTTGAAAAAGATCTACTAATAATGTAATGAAGTGCTGGAATCTGGGTAGCTGCATTCCTGATGATTTTATATGGGTAGAGAGGATTTGCTCGTTATTTATTTACTTGCAAGGGAATTGTCGAATTGAATTCAAAATCACATAGTTTAACTCATTTTGATTTTAATTTTTAATAAACATGATCGTAACATAAAAGTTGTTGTTTAGTGCTGTTATTCGGCCACATTCTCAATAAGGATTTCACCATATTTAACTTCACTATATCCACTTTGTTCACCAAAGTAGTAATTGTTTTTGTACTCCCCTTTTCTAGCCTTCTATATGATTATTTGCAATTGCAGGCTGGTGTGGTGCTGGAGCTGATCATTATGAGCCACTGATAGCCACTCCCCTTCCGCTTGTTTCGCTGGAAAAGGTTGCTATAGTTCTATGAGGACCTTCCGGGTTGCACAATTTTGTGGCATATTATTTACGTGCTTCTGAGACCCTCTATGATGTCGATTTAGCTATTTTTTTGTTTCCTTTTTCCGTGTTAACCATTATGCCAGCTTAATTCTAGGTATTGAAAGAGGACTCCTATCAAGTTCTAATTCTTTTAACTAAGATCCTATTCAGATCTTTACTGACACTAATCTGCATGTATATATAGATATTTACGTGCTTCTGAGATCCTCCATGATGTCGATTTAGGCATTTTTTTGTTTCCTTTTTCCGTGTTAACCATTATGCCGGTTTAATTCTAGGGATTGAAAGAGGACTCCTATCAAGTTCTAATTGTTTCAACTAAGATTCTATTCAGATCTTTACAGACACTAACCTGCATGTATATATGGATATTTACCTGCTTCTGAGACCCTCCTTGCTTCTGAGACCCTCCTGTAGCCCTGTAGTTGTAGTGTAGTAATGCTTCTTCAATGGCGCTTTATTCCCCTTAGGTTGTTCAATTGGTGCAAAAGTCTTGGAGCTATTTAGTTTATCTGGTTTTGAGCTCATTGTTTGCACGCGGAGAGGCATTAGTTTTGTGATTTAAGCTCTTTGTAACAGAGTTTGAAGAACATTCTTTGTTGTTGTTGTCGTCGTCTTATTGTTTTGTATTTTTCTAGTTGTTGAGCAATTTGGACCAGAATTTAAGAATGAAGTTTCTTATAACTGAAAGTAGTAGAATGTTTTTACCTGAGTTTGTAGGTAGCCATATATACTTATTTCCTTAAATGCAATTCATTTAAATATTTTTTTGTAACATATATACGTTAGTTGCCCACCCCTATTAGTTGGGGAAAATGCTTTGTTATTGTGAGTTCAGTCGAATTCTACTTTAGTATGAATTCCTTCTGGTCCTATCCTTTAGTCATATTTCTTGAATCAGCACTCCTGATTCCTTCTAGTTTAGAATTTGTGGGGAAGTAATTATCGTATCTGTATAAGCCATTCTGGAATCTAAAACTAGAAATTTATTGATTCAAACATCTGTTTGATTTTGTTATTCTCAATTATTCGACAGACTGTCAAAACAGTTTAAAATTTTGTAATACATCATATGTAATCCAGTTCTAATATGTAGTTTTAACTTTAAGCTTCACATTTCCGACCATATATTTATTGACTTATTGTGGAACTAAATTTGACCGTGGGCACACGTCTTTGGAACGATACAACATATAAAAAGTTTTGTAAACAGTAAAACAACAATTATATATGTAGTTCAAGTTTGAATAGCATGACAAGAATTAGTTGTAAATAAAAGTCAATGTTTTTATTAGTGTATGTTGAAAAATAATTATAAATGGGAGTGTAAAATCCAATTTCTTAAAACTTGGAGTGTTAAAAATGATGAAATTTAACTATTGAAGAGATATTTGTTATTTTCAATGTAATATGAGCAAAAAAAAGAGCATAAAAAATCTAAAAATTTACAAACTTGAAACCTGGAAATCTAAATTTGTGAGTAAACAGAGAGAAAATGAGAGAGGGAAAAATATGAAAAAGTGAAAAAAAGAGAGCAATAAAGTAATGAGTTACGTTCTTTTAGTTTCGGGAAAAAAAAGGTTTTGGGGGAAAAACTTTTTGAAGGAAAAATATATTTTGGGAGGGTGAATCTGAACCGTTGATTTAGTTTCAATTGAAGAGAAACCACTAGATAGTTTTTTTTTTCAAATTGTCTTGTGTTTTATTATATATACTAGGTTTGCCTGTTGACACGTGCCTACGGCACGTCTTCGAAATGGTGCACATTGTTTGTGCACATTGTTTGATCATATAAAATAATTTTGGAGGTCCAGCAAATTATATGAGGAGTAATGCTTCATCCACTACCAATTTCACTACCATTTTGTTCACTACCTTAGGTGACATACTTCTATTGAAGAGTTCTCCCACCTACTCTATCTTTCCCTACCTATTGAATTGTGCCACCTAAGGTAGTGAAGAGAAATGTAGTGAAATTGGTAGTGGATGTAGCATTACTCTTATATGAGAAACTTTTGGGCGTCCAGCAAAAAACATATTATATGATTTTTTGAATTTTATGAATTATTTTAAAAGTTTTTAAATTTTTATTTTTTTATAGTTTTTTAATTTTTTAAAATTTTTAAAATTTTTAATTTTTTGAATAGAAAAGGGAGGGAGGGAGGGAGAGAAAAAAAATTAAATAAATATAGGAGTTGTTTTGGGTGGGAGATTTGAATTTGAGTTTTGGGGGAAAACTTTTGGGGAGAAATATATGTTTTGTGAGGTTAGATCTGGACCTTTGATTTTTTTAGGAATTGAAGGAGAGCCACTTGATAGCTTTCTTTGTAATTTATTATATAGATGATTGTGTTTGTACCTTCATAAAACAGCAATTTAAAAGCCTTAATCATTTTCTCAATCTAGTTTTACAATGTTGTCATTGTTGCTTGTATAGTTCTGCAAGTCGTTAAAAATTCTTGTTACCGTTCCTCGTAAAGTACTTATTGATCTTCAACGTTACTGGCCCAATCAAAATCCTGCATGTACCATCTTAATGCATAACAATTTAAATTGGGATAGGAAGAGTAATTGCAATGTCGGGCAATTTGTCTCTCAAATTTGTAACTCTCTTGTTATAATAGTAAAAATTTATGCCGATGGATCTCTGGAAATGATTGATTGATGGAAATTAAACAACTTTCTTGAAAGAGCCACTTTTTCTCGAGAAATTTTTGTTTTCATCTACCTAAATTCCCACCATCTTCGTATCCAAGAATTAAACAAAATTTTGTCTAAATTAAACGCTTGTAGGAAAACAGAGTTCCGTTGCTCTCTTTCTTGTCGATTCCACGCTATATCTATAGCTGTCCACTGACATAGACTAACCAAAATATGGGATTGGTCAAAAATGATTTCACACAAGAAATATGTATGTGTTTTGACAGGCCCCCATCGAGTTATCACTTGTGGGCCGGAAGGCGGGGATGATGTATATGATTTGGATATCCAATGCTCTCACGCTTAACATAACTTGGATACTCGAGAACTCTTCTGCAGCAATGACATTTTCTACTGATAAGATCAACACAAACAAAGAGAAAGGGAACGACCCTGATGATACGAGTTGCATGCCTGAATCGAAAATGTTAGATATCCGATCCAGGCTTTTGGCTTTTGTAAGGATTTCGCTGAGTTGCATTGAATTACTAGCTAGAGCTAGCTAGAGTTTGAGACACATAGTACTCATTAATGTAAAAGATATGCTGAAGTTTGACTCAGAATGACCAAACAAAGTTATAACTACATATACTAGTATAATGTACGTGCGATGCACGTCTACAAAAAGTAAAGTAATCAAATTAAATGAATATATATCGAATAAGAAAAAAAAATAGTTTATATTTGAATGTTTTGATTTGGGCTACACGTGCAGTACACATTTATATTTGTTGGATATAGTTTCGACGTGTATTATACGTGTTTATTTATAAATAGTTACAAAATTAGGGTTTATTTGTTACAAACCCCAACTCTCCCATTAAAATAGTAGAGATATCGGCTCTATTTGGAGTAGAAAATAGGGTTCAAAATGCAATATATCCATGCAAGTTGGTGAATTGGAAGTCTAACATGTAGTGTAGACAACACTTTCCATATCAGCACCTAAATTGCTTTACCATGTTATATTTCATGATGATAAGTAGTGGTAATAGTACTACAGTTTTGTAGACTACTTTGTACAACAAAAAAAGAAATGTGTGTTTAGTGTATGAATGTATGATCACACGCACGACTCCTACCTAAGTTTTCCAATGGTGTTGAGGATCGGGACCTTCAGGGACCTCACGCTGGTATTTTAGTGCATGAAACTATCCCTGTTTAAAAATTTAATACCAAAACATCCCTCTCGCTAACTGAGTTAGCGCGCCTAGTAATTTTCTTCGCGCTAACTCAGTTAGTGTGCTGTAAGGGATACAACTTTTCCCCTCTAGTTTGGGTGTGCGAAAAAACTCATCCAATATAGACACGCTAACTCCGTTAGCGTGCGTGTTTAAACCACTCGCGCTAACGGGGTTAGCATTCGTAGATGGGACAGTATAGGGACTACCTCAAACAAGGGTGTGGGTAAAATATCACAAAGTATAGACACGTTAACTCAGTTAACGTGCCTATTATTACCAAGGCCGTTAATTGAGTTAACGACTGTGAAAATTTCAAGTTTCCAGAAGGTTGAAACTTTCTGGAAATTGGAGATACTCACACACGTTAACTGCCTATTCCTACCAAGGCCGTTAACTGAGTTAATGACTATGAAGATTTTAAGTTTCCAGAAAGTTAAAACTTTCTGAAAGTTGGAGATATTTAAGCTCTTATTTTTCTGTTTGAATTAGTAGGGAATAATCAATGTGATTCTAATGTTGAGTTCGAATTAAATATATGTGGAATATAGAATTTAATTGATTTCTTATTTGTGCGAAAGTAGAAGCTGTGGATAGTAGTCTGGGGGCACTTCACAAATGTACAAACATGCTACCTAACCTTTATGATTTGGCAGGGGCATGCTGGTTGACATGGAGTTGATTTCTTATAAGAAGTAGGATAGTATCCCACTAATTATGTTGGTTGGGATATATCATAGATTTTGTTAGTTATATGGTTTTATGTAGAAAGCTTTTTTGCCATGTTTCAACTCTAGCACCATGTTATTTCAATACCATGCCCATGTGTCTGGAATGGAGGAGAAAGTGCAACCACTTTATATTATCATGCTTTCTTAGCTCAATAGTTTTTCCTGCAGGTTTTCAACACCTTTTGAATGTTATATGTTTTGCAGGTATCCGAGTACCATGACTATAAAACAGATAGTGCCATTCCAAGTGGCATTTACTCTAGAATAGAATACATGGAAGGCGAAGAGGACATACAACTTTCATGGTTCAATGTTGGTGTACTTGTTACCAAGCTGCCACTAGAAATTTTAAGAGGCGACTTATATGTTAACCAAACAATAATGTAAATATCCTAATTCAGATGTTAACCACACAATAATAATTATATTAGTTTTGTTTGTTTCCCTCACTTTTTTATTGTAATCTACTTGGTGGCTTACCAGTTGTACTAGTAGCAAACTCCTCCATTTTGGGTCTAGTTGTTCTTTTTTCTGTGTGTCTTATAATATGGAAATTTGAAGTACCGATATACACATTATGGTCTTCTATTGTATGAAAATAGGATGTGGTCGGTTTTTTCCTTCTTTGATTCTAGATGAGTTTTTGTTGTTAAAAAGAAAATCCAGATTAACTATAATTTTCCTCGAATGCAGGATTATGCAGGTTAATGTTTCATGTAATTGATTATTGAAGTTGTAACATAAGAGTATCATTACTAGATAAATCAAGATACAAACGATGTTATTTTGTCTTTCTGTTGCTTATTCTAGCTCCCTTAAAGAAGTTTCAATATCCCCCAAATGCATCTGAAAGACGATTCATAGTTTTAAATAAAACAGGCGACGCTATGCCTAGAACAAAGCTAATTGATATTGGTTTGGTTCTAACTTGCTTGTGAAAAAACTAATGAAGGTTCAGGTGCTAGCTCCAGAGGAGAGTCCTTGTAGGTTGTTGTTTATCATCCAAACCCCATAGAAATAGTGGAAACAACATAAACAACGCTCAAAATGCCTTGAAACAACCTAAACATAGCTTAAAATGCGTGGAGACAACATAAACTGAGCTCACGATGCCTGGAAACAACATAAACAGAGCTCAAAATGCGTGGAAAAAACATAAACTGAGCTCAAGCCGCCTGGAAACAAACATAAATAGAGCTCAAGGTGGTGGAAACGCAAAAAAAGAGAGCACCAAAAATTACTGTATGTGAAATTGTGATTTATATACAAATTCTTGATTCAAAAATTATACAAACTCAAATTGTACAACCTCAACAAGTATACAAACTCAAAAATCATACAAACTCAAATTATACAAATGATTGAAACTCCCTAAGAGTTTATTTGGTAAAGTATCAAACAAATCATATTGTTGCTGATGCTTTGCTTGTTGTGGGACTATTGCACATTAGCCAATTCATTTTGACCACACAAATACCCCTGAGGGTAATATGGTCATTTTGACCATACAAATACCCCCTTCTCTCCTTCTCTCTCATTTACTCTCACCTAGGGCGGGCAATGGGTCGGGTTTGCGCCGGATCCATATAGGCCCGAGCCCGGGCCCGAATTAGGCCCAAAAATAGAATCGGGCTTAGGCCCAAAATATTTATGCATGTTCTAATATATAACTTTCCCATAAAAAAAACTATATAAAAAATAATATACGATAAAAAAATAACAATAATAGGAATACTATCAACTTTAGAGTAATTAACATCTAATTTGTCTATTTTAATTTAATTTTATATACAATGCATAATTTATCTATCTATAAACTTTAACACTCATTTCAACTTACATGAATATTCTCTTTATAAAAATTCATACATAAATATACATGTTGTATATAAAAACATACACATGCACATATAAAAATTTGATTTGGGCCCATCGGGCCTAAGCACTTGGGCCTAAACCCGGCCGGAATTATCCTCGGGCCTAAAAAATTGAGCCCGAGCCTGGCTCGAAATGAGAATTATTAGTCCAAAGCCGCTAATTATCGGGTCGGACCTAGGCGGGCCTTGATCGGGTTCGAGCCAATTGCCACCCTTACTCTCACCCTCTTCTCCCCCAGGAAATGATTTGTAATATAACAACACTACTAACACAACTTAGAATGCTCATAAACATCATAAACAGAGCACAAAAAACAAAAGAAGCAGCATGCCTTTTTTAAAGCTTGTATAAAATATTGTTTGTCATCATTGCCTACACCAACACACAATAAAACAGAGCTGAAATAAAATTTAAAAGGAATAAACAGAGTGAGGAACTTCCCTCAAGAATGAGTGTGTTTTGAACTATCTCCAAAGTAGGAACTAGGAATCCACTTCTTGTGTAATGCCTCCACTAATCAAAACTCAATAAAGAGATACTCAGTCCAGCTCAAACTACAAATTTAAAAAACAATATGACCAAAGATTGATTCGATTTCAACTAAAAGTGTTAAATTTTACCTATCTAGTTTGTTTGGAAAATTTTGAAGCGCCATTCTACAACAGCGCAGTTATCAATTTAGGGACAAAATCAAAAAACATAACCTAAAATCAAAATATTTGTGTGGTTAACATCTGAATTAGGATATTTTGGTTAATTCCCAAAACTCATTACCAACAATTTCCTCATACAATCTTCAACCACGTTTCAACTATATATATATATATATATGTTACCGCTGATTCTGGTGTGGGGGTAAACAGATGAGATTTGTGAGTTCGTGGAGAAACCTGAATAGCGGATCCAAGCCTGCTGATCCCTACCGCTCACCTGCAAGGAAGTGCAATACACCGGGGTTGATTCCGGCGACACACCCTCTGACGCTCTTGTCAGTTAACCAGTGATGATTAAGAAAGAGATTAAGTTGGAAAAGAGTGATTACCTTGTCACAGTGGTAGGTGGGAGGTATTTATAGTCACCATGGGAGTGATTAGGGACCTGATTTCCCGTGTAACTGTTAGGAGTAAAATCCTCATAATTTGTTTAGGAAACAGACCCTTGATTCCCGGTGAGAGGGTAACTGCAAATCAGGCCCGTTGATTTGGTCACATCAGTGGCCCTGATTTTTCTCTTGCTTGTCTGGGTTTGTCTTGGGTCGGGACCCGTACCCAGTTGGAGTGGATCCGTTCATGGGTTATTTGATCTGTGAGAAGGAGACCCAGTACCAGTTTCGGACCCATTTGCATGTGAAATTACCGTTTTACCCTTGAGCTTCAAGATTCGTGCCCAATCTGGACAGTTCCGATTTAACCCCATTTTTAGCCATATCACGAGCCCCCCCACTCCTAAAGACTGAGTGTGATCAGCCTTTGAAGAGTAGTTTAACTGCTTTAGTGGCTAGTGGAGTTGTATCGGAGTCCGAATGGAGGGTTTTGAATCTCGAAGGGGGTAGTGAGGTGATTTTTGAAGCTGTGAGCTGTTCTGAAGCCTTGTTGAGTATTTGACGGTTTTTATCTATTTTTTTGGATTATTTACTTAATTTTGCGATGTGTTAACTAATCGTTCGGGGGCCTTAACAGTACATTCTAGGCAATAATTGTTCATTCAGGGGCTCAAAAATATTCCCCCGAATTTTTAATTATTTTCTAGAATTTTTAGTTAATTTTCCCAAATTTTTAGCAATTTTTCGTAATTTTTAAATAAATAAAACGATTTAAATAAATAAAAATTAATTTTTAAATACTGATTTATGGCGTGGCCTGATCTGGACCGTTGATCTTGGGCGAGTGCGAATTTCTGAGAGATCTGATGGTTGTAGTCGCTCGGCAGTCATTTTCTCGCTTTTGACGCTCGGATGGGCACTTGCTCGGTTGGCCGACCGGAGGTGTAAGGGTTCGGCCGTTCGAGCGATGTGGCGCAATCTGAGCCGTCGGATGGTGGCGCGAATCTCAAGACGGGTGCATTTCCCAAGAGAATGCTATCTTGTCGTTTAGCGCACGTGGCAAGATCTTGACCGTTCATCATCAGAAGCACGAATTTCTGGAAGATCCAACGGTTGTGATTGTTCGGGTGCTTTTTTCTCCATTTTGACCCTCGGATAGGCACTTGCTCGGTTGGCCGATCGGAGATCTGAGGGTTCGGTTGGCCGAGCGACGTTCTGGGCCGCCGGATGGGCACTTGCTCGGTTGGCCGACCGGAGATCTGAGGGTTCGGTTGGCCGAGCGACGTTCTGGCCCACCGGATGGGCACTTGCTCGGTTGGCCGACCAGAGATCTGAGGGCTCGATTGTCCGAGCGACGTTGCGCAACCTGAGCCGTCAGATGGTGGTGCGAATCTCGAGACGGGCTCAGTTCCCAAGAAAATGCTATCTTGTCGTTTAGCGTCGCTGGCAAGATCTGGGCCGTCTGATCGAGATCTTACACGAATGTTGAGGAGAAAGTGAGTTTTCTCCGTTTTGATGCTCAGATGGGCACTTGCTCGGTTAGCCGACCGGATGTCTAAAGGTTCGGCAATCCGAGCGTGGTAGCGCGATCCGGGCCGTTGAATGGCGGAACGAATCTCAAGACGGTTCGGTTCCCAAGAGCATTAATGGCGCCCCAGGATTTGTGCGGCGTTCCAACTTCCCGGGGTCATTAAGAATGGCGCCCTCCAATTAATGCGTGGCATTTCAGCTCCCGAGGGTCATAATGGCTGGTTCTTGGAGGGGAGGTTATAAATACCCCACTCCCCTTGTAGTTTCAGTCACAACAATGTTGAGTTTTAGCCATCGGAGGTGTCTGCCTTGGGTGGTTGCTCTTCGGCCATGGTCTCCTCCTGATTCTGACGGCCCCGATGTGGATGTCAGGGTCGGGGGAGATCAGAGCAGAAGAGGTGACGATCGGAGTCAAGGTGGATGCTTGTCTTCTTTTGAAAAATCCTAACCCTGAGGTCGTCGGACGGGTGGTCACTCTTCCGCCGTGATATTCTCCCGATTCTGACGGTCCCGATGCGGATGTCAGGGTCGGAGGAGATCAGGGCAGAAGGGGTGATGACCGGAGGCCGGACCCGGGGTACAAGGTGCTTCGGAAGGATGGGTGGTCATTCTTCCGCCATGATCTTCTCCGAATTCTGACGGCCCCGATGTGGGTGTCAGGGTCAGCGGGGATCATGGCAGAAGAGGTGACGACCGAAATCCGGAGCCGAGGGACAAGTTGCTTCGGAATGATTGGTCTCTTCCGATCTCTATCTTCCTTCCGGGCTGACGGCTTCTGATGGTTGTCAGCCCGAAGGAGTTAGGGATGGGAGGTGTGCCGATCTGCTTTTTGACCGGGCCCCGCGAGACGGTGGTTTCTCTTCGACCCTTGAATGATTCGTGGTTTCGGCTCCGAGACCGTAGGCTTCGAGTTGCTCATGGGTGAGAGGGGAACCGACCGAGACCTGGGGCCCGGGGGGGCTCGCCGAGGGCGGTGCCTTAAAACTTTTAACCCAAATTCTCTCTGGCTTCTTCCGACAGAGGTGGGGCATCTGGGTCCGAAGTGCTTTGTCCGGGCAATGTGGCACGATCTGAACCGTTGGGTGGTGGCACAAATCTCGAGACGGACCCAGTTCCCAAGAAAATGCTATCTTGTCGTTTAGCGTCGCTGGCAGGATCTGGGCCGTCTGATCGAGATCTTACACGAAAGTTGAGGAGAAAGTGAATTTTCTCCGTTTTGACGCTCGGATGGGCATTTGCTCGGTTAGCCGACCAGTCCCTTTGCTGTTGGGTTCGGATCGCACGTTGTTCGAGTTTAGATCCTATTGTGCCGAGCTACTTGACTTGGTGAAAAGACAAAGTCGTTTTGGGCCTTCGTGACGTTTCAAGAGCGGCCCAAAAGTCGCGCCCTTACGTTAGGAAGCCCAAGAGACTTTTCTTTTTACTATAAATCTTCACTCCCCCACCCCAGATCTCATTATTCACTTTCACTTTCTCTCTCAAGTTTTTACTTTTAACCGTCAAAGTTTTTAGCTCCTGGGTGGTGCTGCTAGCTGTCGCGGCAAGGCGTTTCTTTGCTCCGGCGAACTTTTCCGACCGTAACTGTCACTTCAAGGTCAGTCTCTCTCCTTTCTTTTTAGAAAAATGGTTAAGATTACTTCTTCGGATGAGACCCCCGTCTCGGACCAAGTCGTCAGCCGAGCGGGTAAAGGAAAGGAGGTGATAGAGTCGACCGAGCAGACCGTTGTTCGGCCGAGCAAGAGCGGCGAAGTCGCCAAGCCACTCCAGGAGGTTGTGGCGAAGTCTCAGAAGGGTAAAGGAGTGGTCACGATAATTGAGCAGCCGAAGACGGCAGGGGCATTCGGTCGGCAGCCTATAGTTCTGTCGAGTGTGGGGGGTGTTCGAAGCTACTCCGAAGAGATGCTGGAGAAGGTGACCCAGGGCACTGACAAGTATGTAGAGGAGAATGAGCCGAGACAGTTGTCCGAGGTGGATCATACCATTTCGTCTCTTACCGAGGCTGATCTGCATCGGATCCGAACCGGATTCCAGATTCTTGCCGAGTACGGGCTACTTCTCCCCGGACCAGGATTCCGAGCTTCCACGTCGTCTTCGCCTGACGCGTGTGTTTTTCCCCTCGACTCCTTGGCTGTCGGGCTTCGTTTTCCGCTTCATCCATTCATTGTCGAGGTTCTAAATTGGTACGGTTTCTGCCCTGCTCAGCTGATGTCGAACACTTGGAGGCACGTCTTGGCTTTTGTTCTCCGGTGTCAAGAGATCGGCGCTGAGCCAAGTTTATTTCTCCTTCGGAGCCTCTACCGCCCTTGTCAGCCGAACAGGAATGAGCAGAGGTTCTACCTCTCGCCGCGGACCAGCGTGAAGTTGATCGAGAACCCGGACTCGATCAAACATTGGAAAGAGAAGTATTTCATTGTCCGAGCTCCCGCACCCTGGGCAATTCCGATAGCTTGGTCGAGGGAAGGCCTGCCCAAGCGAGCGAAGAAGGAGCCGGTACTGAGTGACGAGGAGGCAGAAGTCCTCAAGAATCTCCTCGCTTTGCCGACGCTAAGTTGGAAAGACATTACCGAGGAAGCTTTGTTCCGGGGGGGTCTCAGTCCGATCGACCCTAGTACGCTTCTGGTATTTTTACTCTTTGCATGAAGTTCTTGAAAAATTTATCTAAGTTTTTTCATTCGGCTTGTGCAGAGTCTTCTAAGATGGACTATAGGGCATTGATGGCGAAGGCCAAGGCAAAGGAGCAGGAGACGAGAAAGAAGAGACCCTCGACAGGGCCTCAGAGCGGCCGAGCGCCGAAGATACCTTCGGTCCCGAAGACCGCTGACCTGCAGAAGGTCGTCGTTCCGGAGGCCGGTCCCAAGCAGGAGAAGGCCGCGGCCTCCGATCCTCCTGTTTCGGATGCGCCAACTCCACCGGCGAAGGGAGATGCTCCCGGCTCGTCGAGCGGCGCGTTCGACGTGAGCAAGGTGTTATCCCTCCAAGTTCTGCCCCACACTGCCGATGCAGAGAAGATCCTGACTGAGGGGCACAAGCAGATCTTCGTCCCCGACTGGCAAGTGATGAAAGTCGACGGTTTTTTGGGCGACGGCAATATTTGCATGCAGGCGGTAAAGCACCTGCCGACCCCAAAGGACCGAGCGGCCCTGAAGTCCGGGCAAGTTGGGGACGCCACAATGCAGATTGATCAGAACACAATGTCGGTGAGTGGGCCGAACACTTTCTTATTGAAGCATTTTTCCAAAATTTTTTAAGTTTCTAGGTTCGGACCCTAACGGTTTGTTCTCTTTTCAGACTCTCTGCCACCTCAACTTCTTGCTTAAGGAGTTTGCGAGCAAGGAACAAGAGCTGACGGCGCAGTACGACCGGGACAGGTCGAAGCGCGTAAAAGCTGCAAAGTTGCTCGACGCTGAGCAACTCCTCTCAGCAAAATGTGGTGCCGAAGTGTCAGAGTTGGAGGCGAAGCTGGCCGACGCCATTCAGCAGTCGAAGGACACGGCCGCCAAGCTCGAGGCCTCAGAGAAGGAGAATGCCGAGCTGAAGGAGGAGTTGGCCAATGCTCGGTCGGAGGCGGAGAGGGCTCGGAAGAGGGCCGAGAAGATAATGGCCAAGCACCGGTCTAAGGTGGCGAAGGCGAAGAAGGCTGTCCAGGATGAGGTCGAGCATCACATGTTCAAGAACATGGAGGACGCATACGGCCGAGCCCTTCTCCATATCGCCGCTCGGAACCCGGGGTTCGACACGTCCTCCTACCACTTCTACAACCCTGTGGAGGGGGAGGAGGAGCTTCCCCCGGTGATGCTCGGCCCCGAGGGATAGACCGACGGTGTCGAAGGCCCGGGCAAGACTGAGGCCGAGGGTGAGGAGGAGGACGACTCTGAGGAGGAGAGCGAAAGCGGGGACGAGGACGAGGACGAGGTCGAGGGCGAGGACAAGGCCGAGGGGTCGACAAACCCGAACGACAAAAAGGTCGACCCCTGACTTCGTTGCGTCTTTTAGTCTTTTGTTTTTTTTTGTAAGCCTAACTGCGGACTGGCCACCGCTCTTGTAACGCTTTTTTGAGTTTTGAATGAAAACATTCTTTGTTTGGCCAAAAAATTCACCAACTGTTAGTCTCTGGATTTTGTGTTTGAGTAGGCTTAAAATTCTCCAAGTGTTGGGCATCGGATTTATCTCTGCTTTTCAGGTGAAGTTTGGTCCGATCACGGAGGTTTCGTACCTTCGTAAGGAGCTGACCAAAACGAAGCGAGAGCTTTCACTCAGCCGAGAGAAGCAGTTTTATATGTTCTTGAAGCTGGAGGAGATAAAGGTAGCTGCGAGGGGGTATTGTCACGAGTTGAAGCAACTGCGGAAGCAACCCCAAGCTCCTTGTCCCGAAGGTGAGACTGAGCGGCTTCGTAGGGAGCTTTCCGTCATCGAGCAGAAGAATAACGAGCTCTTGGCCGAGAACCAACACTTGGAGTTAGCGGAGAAAGAACGTTCGGCGGAAGAAGAGAAGCTGGCTTCCGAGTTGGAGAAGGTGTCAACCGAGCGTAAAAAGTTGTTGGCCGAGGTCGACAAGCTTAGGAGGATTACGATAGACAGGGGGATCGAGGTCACCCATTATCGACGGCTCGCGACCGATAGCGCCAATGCCTCGGGCTCGTCAAGACCTCCTCGTTTGAAGATGTCGGCGAAGGATGATGCTCTGAGAGATAGGATTATCGAGTTGGAGAAAGAGGTCGCGTCGCTCAAGCCTCTTCCTGAGAGGACCAATGTTCGCAGTACGTCGTGTACTCGCGAAGAGAGCGAAAGAGGGATTACCTTCTACGTACTTGCGACTCGTTTGCCTATGGCTAGGCGGAGTCCTGCTGACGCTCAGAGTAGTGTAGCCGTCTCGTCTAGCGGTGCCTCGGTCGGCGCCACAGTTGGGGTTAGTGGCGAAGGGGGATCTCGCTTCGCCGGTTTGGAATCGAGCTCGGAGGTTAGGCGTCGCCGCCCCTGCGTTTCCTTGAACCGAAGCGTACCCCTTCCGAAGAGGCACTGAACATGTCGTCTTATATTGTAAAACTCTTGTTGTAGCGTCAGTCTTGTTGTATGTAGAGTCACTTTATTGGAATAAAAGCTTGATAGTTTGTTTTGAAAAATTCTTCAAGTGTTGGACTTCGGCAATGTTTGAAATTTTGTTGTTCGTCTCTTCCTCTTTTCAGCTCGTGGTGGTAGCTCACGACGCCGACCCCAATCGCTCGGATAACAATGCCCGAACCGAGGCTGGCTTGGGGGTGACGAGGTTGTGCTCGGCGGGGTGCCGAGAGCGGCTCTATGAAGTCGAGCTGGAATTACGTCGAGCTGAAAGCGAGCGGGGCCACCTTCAGCTCATCCTGGGTCAGCGAGACGCCGAGATCCGGCGCTTGGAGAGCAGGATCGCCGAGATGACCCCTGCAGGAGAGGACGAAGGTTCGCCAACCGCCTTTAGCAACGCCCTTCGGGTCCACTGCGTTCGGCACAATCTATCGAAAATAATAGCCGAGAGGGACGATCTGCTCTCCGAGATCCGTCACTTGCAGACCGTAGAGGCGGAGCTTCGGAAGGAGGAAGAGGAACTGGAGGCCGAGGCTGCCAAAATGACGACCGAACGGGACGGTGATGATTTTTCATTTAAAAACCAAGTGTAGTGGGTCGGCATTGTAACTTTTGTGCTTTAAGGCTTTGTGGCCTCGTTGTATGGAAGAGTTGTTTTGTACTGTGTCCCAATTATTAATAATATTTCTTTCACGAACTAGCACGTCCTTTGTAGCTCTGCATAGTTATTTCGGTTCTGACTGTGTTCGTCGCGCCGAGGTCTCCGACCCGGCCCCTCCCTCGTTCGTGGTTCGGCGTCGTAGCGCGATCTGAACCGTTGGATGGGGGCACGAATCTCGAGACGGACCCAGTTCCCAAGAAAATGCTATCTTGTCATTTAGCGTCGCTGGCAAGATCTGGGTCGTCTGATCGAGATCTTACACGAAAGTTGAGGAGAAAGTGAGTTTTATCCGTTTTGACGCTCGGATGGGCACTTGCTCGGTCAGCCGACCGGAGATCTAAGAATTCGAGCGACGTGGTGCGCTCCGAGCATACCTCTCGCTCGTTCGTGGTTTGGCGACAAGAGCGTTCGGCCGGAGGCGCCGAGCGGTGCTTCTGTCTCCTCTTATCGCGAAGTTGCGAGGCGAGTCGAGCCTTACCCAATGGTGGGCTCGCCGATCCTCGTGAGAGTTCGACGGTCGTGGGAGCAATTCCGAATGGCGACCCACTCCTAACCCACTGAGAAGCGAGTTTGTGGAGTAGAATCGAACCAAGTGTTGGACTCCGGAACTATCGTTAGAGTTCAACGGTTGTGGGAGCAATTCCGAATGGCGATCCACTCCTAGCCCGCTGAGAAGCGAGCTTGCGGAGTAGAATCGAACCAAGTGTTGGACTCCGGAACCATCGTTAGAGTTCAACGGTTGTGGGAGCAGTTCCGAACGGTGATCTACTTCTGGCTCGCCTAAGGGCGAGCCGGGGAAGTAAAGTCGAGCCGAGTGTTGGACTCCGAACCATCGGTGTAGTTCAACGGTTGTGGGAGCAGTTCCGAACGGCAATCTACTTTTGGCTCGCCTAAAGGCGAGCCGGGGAAGTAAAGTCGAACCGGACATTGGACTCCGAACCATTGGTTGAAACAAAAAATAAAAGCGGAGAGATGCAAGCAATTTTATAAGTATGAAAGAGCATTCTTCATTGATAATTGACGGCAAGCCGTTTTTACATAAAACAACTTAAGAAATGAATTACAAGTTAGAGGATAGGAATGGTTTGACATCCTGCGATACTTAGAGAGGCGCCAGGGCACTTTCTTGGTATTTTAACCGGTGGTCAGCATTCCAGGTCCTCGGAATCTCTCTGCCCTCTGGGTCTTCAAGACGATAAGCTCCGGGCCGAACAACCCTTGTGATCTTGTAGGGTCCTTCCCAATTCGGAGCTAGTTTGCTCTTCTGATTGGGTAAGAGATGGCTAGCTTTCTGAGGACCAAGTCCCCCTCCTTGAGATCGGTGGGTCGGACTTTCTTGTTGTACGCCAGTTCGACCCTCCTCCGGTAGTTCTGTTGGCGTATTGATGCTCTTTCTCTTAGCTCGTCTACCAGGTCTAATTTTGCCCGGAGGTCTCTGTCGTTCTGTTCCGCATTGTAGGCTGCGAGGAGAAGGAATTCCGACTTCGAGTGGTATCACCGCCTCGGACCCATAGGTGAGGTTGAACGGGGACTCCCCCGTGGGGGTCCGCTTGTTGGTGTAGTAGTTCCACAGCACATTGGGGGAGCTGGTCGACCCATAAGCCTCTAGAACACTTGTCCAGTCTCTTCTTGATACCAGAGAGGATCTGCCGATTAGCGTTCTCCGCCTGTCCGTTCGATTGAGGGTGGGAGACGGAAGAGAAGCACTGTTGGATGGCAAGGTCTTCACACAGAGCTCGGAATGCGGCACCGGTGAACTGAGTCCCGTTGTCCGTTACGAGGACACGGGGGACGCCGAATCTGCAGATGATGCTCTTCCAGAAGAATAGAAGCACCTTGTTCTCGGTGATAGTGGTGAAGAGCTCGGCCTCAATCCACTTTGAGAAGTAGTCGATGGCTACGACCAAGAACTTGAACTGGCCCGGAGCTGGAGGGAAAGGCCCTAGTAAATCCATCCCCCACATTGCGAAGGGGATAGGACTTGATAGGGAGGCAAGGTTGGCTTGGGGGAGGCGACGAATGTTGGAATGTCTCTGACAAGAGGCACATTGCTGAACGTGTCGCTCGGCGTCTTGGAGGAGAGTCGGCCAGAAGTATCCGTAATTCAGGACTTTCCGAGCCAAGGACCTAGACCCTGAATGTGCTCCGCCAATGCCTTTGTGGAGCTCCTGTAAGGCATAGTCGGCCTGTTCCGGGGAAAGGCACCTCAGGTACAGTCGGCCGTCAATCTGCGAGAAGGAGCGCTTGTATAAGATTCCCTCGATCAGGATGTACTGCTCGGCCCTGGTTCTTACTCGGCGCGCTTCCTTCGGGTCCTCGGGGAGGAGTCCGTCCCTTAGGAATTCCACTAAGGGTTTCATCCAATCATCTTGCAGTAGGACCGGTAATGACTCTACTGAGTCGAGGGCCTCGTCTTCTATGCTCGGTTTCATAAGGACCTCAATCAAGATGGTCTGCTCGAGACCTTGGAGGGAGGATGAGGCCAACTTGGAGAGGGCATCGGCTTGCGAATTCTCTTCTCGAGGGACTCGTTGGATGAGTGCCTCATTGAATCGGCTCATGAGGGTTCGGACCTTGGCGAGGTACTTTGCCATCCGTTCGTCTCGCGCCTCGTACTCGCCCAAGACTTGGTTCACAACCAGCTGGGAGTCACTATGGATTCGGAGGCGCTACGCCCCGGCACTTCGGGCAAGTCCGAGGCCCGCGATTAGTGCCTCATACTCCGCCTCGTTGTTTGAGGCCTTGAAATTCATGCGGAGGGCATACTGGAGGACGAAGTCATCAGGGCCGTTCAGGATGATACCGGCGCCGCTACCCTCGTTGCAGGAGGAACCATCCACGAAAACCGTCCAAATGGGGGGTCCGTTCGGGACATGGCTGACGTCGGGAATGGTGGACTCGACGATGAAGTCAGCGAGGGCCTGAGCTTTGATCGCAGTCCGAGGCTGGTAGGAGATGTCGTGTTGGCTCAGCTCGATGGACCACTTCATAAGCCGGCCTGAGGTTTCTGGCTTGTGGAGGATCTGCTTCAGCGGTTGGTCGGTGAGGACCACAACCGAATGGGATTGAAAGTATGGACGGAGCTTCCTCGCCGCCATGATCAGGGCGTAGGCCATCTTTTCTATCTTCGGATAGCGGAGCTCGGCGTCCCGAAGCACCTTGCTCACATAGTAGATGGGCCTCTGAGCCCGGTCTTCTTCCCTCACCAAAATAGCACTTAGGGTCTGCTCGGAAGCGACTAAGTAGATGAAGAGGGTTTCCCCTGGAATGGGCTTGCTGAGCAGGGGAGGGTTCACCAAGTAGGCTTTCAGCTGTTCGAAGGACTCCTATTGCAATTTGCCCCACTCGAAACCCTTGGCCCCCTGAGAGCCTTGAAGAAGGGGAGGCACTTTTCCCCAGACTTCGAAAGGAATCGGCCAATAGCGGCGAGGCGACCCGTAAGCTTCTGCACTTCCTTGACATTCCGGGGCGGGGCCATGTCCAGTATGGCCTTGATCTTCTCAGGATTTGCTTCGATCCCTCGCTGGCTCACCATGAAGCCGAGGAACTTTCTCGACGAGACCCCGAACGCACACTTGTTCGGATTTAGCCTCATGTTGTGCCTTCTCAACACGCCGAATGCCTCCTGGAGGTCGGCCATGTGGTCGGTACCTCGGATGCTCTTCACGAGCATGTCGTCAACGTATACACCGGGGTTGATTCCGGCGACGCACCCTCCGACGCTCTTGTCAGTTAACCAGTGATGATTAAGAAAGAGCTTAAGTTGGAAAAAGAGTGATTACCTTGTCACAGTGGTAGGTGGGAGGTATTTATAGTCGCCATGGGAGTGATTAGGGACCTGATTTCCTGTGTAACTGTCAAGAGTAAAATCCTCACAATTTGTTTAGGAAACAGACCCTTGATTCCCGGTGAGAGGGTAACTGCAAATCAGGCCCGTTGATTTGGTCACATCAGTGGCCCTGATTTTCCTCTTGCTGGTCTGGACTTGTCTTGGGTCGGGACCCGTACCCAGTTGGAGTGGATCCGTTCATGGGTTATTGGATCTGTGAGAAGGAGACCCAGTACCCGTTTCGGACCCATTTGCATGTGAAATTACCGTTTTACCCCTGAGCTTCAAGATTCGTGCCCAATCTGGACGGCTCCGATTTAACCCCATTTTTAGCCATATCAATATATATATATATATATATATATATATATATATATATATAGGGAAAAGGGGGTATGAGCAACTTGTTCATTTAGTAAATGAGCAATTGATGAGGTGGCATGCATGTGATTGGAAAATTCTAAAAGTGGTTAGTTGTCCAATGTATCACATGCATGCCACATCATCAATTGCTCATTTACTAAATGAGCAAGTTGCTCATATCCCTTTTACCCATACACACACGCACGCACACACACACACGCACACACAGAGAGAGAGAGAGAGAA
Source organism: Hemerocallis citrina (assembly GCA_017893485.1). Taxonomy (NCBI): domain Eukaryota; kingdom Viridiplantae; phylum Streptophyta; class Magnoliopsida; order Asparagales; family Asphodelaceae; genus Hemerocallis; species Hemerocallis citrina. Next base: position 85,753,140 of record CM030361.1, read on the forward strand.
AGAGAGAGAGAGAGAGATGCTCCATTGAAAACGGGTATGTTTTCATAGACCCGTGAAAACAGCGATTCTAGCCATTGGATCGCTGTTGATCTTGATCAACGGATCAGATTGAGCCCGCCCATCACCCATCTCACTTAAGTGGCAGGGGGGTAACTTGAGAATTTCGTGCCAAATAACTCTTCGCCTCATTCGCTCTAAAAAATTGAATGAACCTAAGGCCGTTTTATAACCTAGGTCGTTGTTCCCAACAATGACCTAGGCTATAAAATTTCGTTGTTTCAAACAAACTAGGATATAAAATTTTATAGCCTTAGGCCGTTGTTCCCAACAACGGCCTTGGTTATAAAAGGTCGTTGTTCCAAACAACGGCCTGCTTAGGTTCATTCAATTTTTTTATGACCTATAACTAAAGCGGGTCTGTTTTCACGGGTCTGTGAAAACAGACCCGTTTTCAATGGAGCATTTCTCATATATATATATATATAATAGAAAAAAAGAACAAAAATTGTACCTGTTCATAAATTTTGTCAGATTAGAGAGAGATTTCAGAGCTAGGGTTGGGGGCATCGAGAGGAGCTCGAGAACTCTGAGGAAGGTGGAAGAAGGTGGGGGAAGGAGGAGCTAGGGTTTCAGGATCTTTGAAGGGGAGTAGAGGAGGTCGGAGCCGACGAGAGGAGGCACAATTTGGAGCAGCAAGGGACTCTAACTTGAGGGTTCGATTTATAGGAAGTGAATAGGGTTTCGATTTGGAGAATTGAAGGCATTTGGAGCTACAGTTTTCGGATTTGGGGATTCAGGTTTGGGTGTACGATGAGGGAGAGACAAGGAGAGAAGGTAACTGAGAGAGAAGGAGAGAGAGGGGTATTTATGTGGTTCAAATGACCATATTACCCCGGGAAGAAGTAAGAAGAGCGGGAGCAACCACAGCCTTTGGATTTTGATCTTAATTTAATTTTTAATCGGATGGCCCGCGGATTAGTTCGCACTTCCTCCGTTCGCAGCCGAAGGGTTCCCTCTATATATGTGTTTTATTTGTATGTATGAGGACCCCCCCTTCACCTCGGGCGGGCCCCTGTGAACTCAGGGTCAGCCCTGGACATACTACATAATATACATAAAGAGACCCAACGTATAAGTTTGACAAAAATTAGTTCGTCCTTCACAACTAAGGGTAATTTTGTATTGATCATTTCTATTTGTTCGATTTCAAAGTTTGATAGACCTTATTAACTAAAAACTGTTATCACTAACATATGTTGCATGAGTTCTTCTTTTAATTATTTATTGCATAGTATGTCATGCATAACTTTTTTGCATGGAAGTATTGATAGTAGTCGTGTTTTAAGAAACATCTTCTAAGCCAATCTAATAGGTATATAAGTTTTCTTCTATGCTCAGAACAAATTATATGGTTATTGTTAGTAATCTGCAAGTGCATCGCACGTGCAGATTACTAATTGTTTTCAGTAACATTTGTAGGAATTTGATATTGATGGTGAATAATTTGATCCTAGCTTGACTGTTGTAGCTTAATTGCTAATTGTTCTTTATTTTTCAGAACAAATTTTTGATATAGGCAATTAAATAATATACTATATCTTTTCTTGTGGACAATTTATTCAATTTAGTGACTATACTTTTTGTTGGCGTGCATATCACACGTGCATTATATTAATCTAAACTAATAGTTTACACGTGCGATGCACGTCTTAATAAATATAGTTTTTTAAAAAGTAAAAATTCAGACGTAGTCTGGATTTGATCTAAAACCTCATTTACAATAGTTATGCACGTGCGCTGCACGGTTTGGTAGATGGACAAATTACACTAAGGCCTTATCCCATTATAGTAGTAGAGATTATTATTATTATTATTATTATTATTATTATTATTATTATTATTATAGAAATTTACACGTGCGATGCACGTCTTAATAAATATAAATTTTTAAAGTAAAAATTTTGATGTAGTTTGGCCTCGAACCTCAGACCTCTTTTATATTAGTTATGCACGGACAATGCACGTCTGAATAATAATAATAATAATAATAATAATAATAATAATAATAATAATAATAATAATAATAATAAAAAACTCCGACGTAGTGGCGACTCGAACCTGAAACCTCCTTTATATTAGTTATGTAGGTGCGTCACACATGTTGATAGATTGCCAAATGACACTAAGGTCTTCTCCCATTATAATATTAGAGATTATAGATTATTACTAGTAATTTACACGTGTGATGCATGCTTTAATAATTTCAACCAAAAAAAAAACTCTCAAGTAGGGAGGATTTGAACCGGAAACCTCCTTTATATTAGTTATGTAAGTGCATTGCACATGTTGGTAGAATGACAAAATGACAAATGACACTAAGGCATTCTCCCATTATAATATCACTAGTAATTTACACGTGCGATGCACGTTTTAATAATTTCAAAAAATAAATATAAAAACTCTGACGTAGGGAGGATTTGAACCGGAAACCTCCTTTATATTAGTTATATACGTGTGTTGCACATGTTGGTAGAATAACAAAATGACAAATGACAAATGACACTAAGGCCTTCTCTCATTATAATATTAGAGATTAGAGATTAGAGATTTGAGATACAAATATTGAAATATTGGATAACTAACATGTAAAGAGTTTTTACCAAAATGACCCACTTTTGAAAGTATTTATCAAACTGACCCACTTTCGAAAGTATTATCAAAAATAACCTCGCTGTCTGGGATAGCGAGTGTAAGTTGAGGTGTTAAAACGCGATTTTTTTTCCAAGTTTAGACTCTCTATCTTAGATAGCGAGTTTGGTGAAAACAACATCGCTATCTGGGATAGCGAATATATTTTGAGGTGTTTCTCCACCACTTAGAGAAAAACTTGAAGAAAAATACCAACTCTTATGACATGCAATTATAATAACTATAGCTGTTGTTTGGTAGTAGCTGCAAATCTTTACACTCTTCAATTGACTACATATTTGTTTCTTGCAACAGTGGTACGAGCTTAATTAGTTGTATAATTAGCATTATTAGTTGCAACTGAAAATGATAGGATAAGGTAAGTAAGAACTAACCAAAAATACACTCAACTAAAACACACTATAAATCCATTCTATATTAACTCTACCTGAAATACATACAACAACACTCGCTATCTGTGATAGCGAGTTCATTTGAACTAGACTCGCTATCTCAGATAGCGAGCGTAGTTGTAGTCAATTTTCAAAAAAAAATTGAAAATGAAATGCATAGAACTACACTCGTTATCTGAGATAGCGAGTCTAGTTCAGATGAACTCTCTATCTCAGATAGCAAGTGCTGTTGTATGCATTTTTCAGAGAAATTTTGAACATGAAATATATACAACTACACTCGCTATCTGAACTCGCTATCTCGGATAGCGAGTGTAAGTCTATACATTTGCATGTTTAAATTTTTTCTAAAAATAAGTACAACTACACTCGCTATCTGAGATAGCGGTGTCAGTTGAACTAGACTCGCTATCTGAGATGGCGAGTGTAGTTATATATATTTTAGGTAGAAATTTTATGTTTAAAATTTATCTAAAAAATGAGTATAACTGCACTCGCTATCTGAGATAGCAATGTCAGTTGAACTAGACTCGCTATCGAGTGTAGTTATATACATTTCAGATAAAAATTGCATGTTCAAAATTTTGCTGAAAAATGAGAACAATTACACTCGCTATCTGATATAGCGAGTTCATTTGAACTGGACTCGCTATCTCAGATAGCGAGTACGTCAATTTCGTAAATAGTTTTGAAGGTGGGTCAGTTTGGTAAATACTTTCAAAAAGGGGGTCATTTTGGTAAAAAAATTACATGTAAAATCCATTATATATCGTTGTTCTGTATACCCTTTTTTTTTAAAAAAAAAAAATTTTAAAAAAAAGAAAGAAAAAAAAATAGGTAATCACAGCCGTTGGATTTTTCACAAATTAAACGGCTAAAACACTTGCTCCCAACTTCAAAATTTAAATACTTAACAGCCATTTAATACTCCCAATAAAATCCCATATGACCGTTATAATTACTCTCTCTCTCTCTCGTTCTTGATCGATCTTGATCTCTTCAATTCGCCAAACCCCCCTCCCAAATCGAATTTCACGAGATCGATTAGAGAACAAACCATGGGTGAGAGATCTGAAGAACTCTCAGCCCTTGAAGGGATCACCCAAGAAGTCGAACCCCAAGGTATATATCTCTTCGTCTTTCCTCCATTCTATATATTTTTTGTTCTCTTTTGATTGTTTTTTTGTGGGTTTTTTTTGTTTCTGATTCTAATGGCATGATAATGTGCGGATCTTGATGTTTCTGATTATTTTAAAATGGGTTTTTGTTTCTGATTCTAATGGTATGATAAAGCACGGATCTTGATGTTTCTTGTTTGTTTGTTGTGAATCAGAAGATGGGAAGACATTTTCCCGAGAATGGATCATGTCAAGAAATGATTCGATCTTTAGTTGAATTAATGTGTGCTCTATTTGATTTTTATTGATGGGTTTTTTTATTGTTTCCATTTTCTGGGTTTTAGTTGTTCTTTCAGATCAAGACGATGATTCAGCCAATTCGGAAGAGACGGATGATGAACAAGTCAACATTCAAGTAATCTCTCTCTCTCTCTCTCTCTGTTTTTCTTAATTGAAATTTAATTTTGAGAAATGGGTTATTTTTTTCAAATTTATTTATTTATTTTTTGTATGTTTGGTTTTGTTTTAGGGACAACAGCTTACTGAACCAGACTTCTGAAGGCGCAGAATTTGCTGGCTGTTTGTGAGGAGTTGATCAACAAGTGCATTCAAGAGTGTGAGCCAAAATATGAGGCAATGTAGAAGTACACTCCGGAGTGCTTGGAAAGAGAGAGCGTTTGTACAATGAGATAATTGAGCTGAAAGGTAATATAAGGGTTTTCTGTAGGTATGTTGAATGGATATACTTTTGTGGTTTAATTCGATCAAGATTCGGAATTGTCAGTTGTTATCTCTAATAATTCAAAGAAGTTGCAGTTTCTTAGTTTTACCTCTGACATTTTTTTGGTTAAGTAAATCCCATATCTTTTTACAATCAATTTATCGGTATCTTCCCTTACATCCACCATTTTCCATAGGAATGAAGATGCTCTTGAATCGACATAATTAGTTGTAGTTGATGTTTGTTAGTTGTAGTTGATGTTTCTCACAGAGAAGCTCTAACTAGGTCATAAAATTTGTCCATCTTTCAGCACACTATTTGAAAGATATACTAACCAGTGTTTACATAGTTTATCCAAAGTTCTTTTACTCAGTTGTATAGACTCTTATAAAATATTAGGATTTTGATATAATTAATAAAGGTTTTACATCCTTTATTCTACTATAAAATATTATGTAGGGTTTTGATCTCAACCCCAGTGATGCTACATTGTTATCAAATAGAAGTCTTTGCTGGATGAGGTTGGGGCAAGCTGAAGCTGCCTTAGCTGACGCTCAGGCTTTTAGAGAGCTCAGACCTGACTGGCATAAAGCATGCTACAGGGAAGTATGTCCAAAAACCTTATTAGAAGTATGTTCGAAAAGCACTCCGTTTATTAGAAGTATGTCTGAAAACCTTTTCTTATAAATTATTAGGATATATTCATAAGTTACATGTTTTCCTTTCTATTGTAGAGATTCGATGAGGCAGCAAATGCCTTTTATGAGGGTGTAAAGCTTGATCCTGAAAACAAGGAGCTCATAGATGCTTTCAGCTAAGATATTTAACTCAGCTGTAGCTGACTATCAGAATTGAAACTTCATAAATAGTTGGAATTAAAGTAACAGCAAACTAAAATAGAATGGTAGAACTCATGTTTCTTGCTAATGTTTAGTCTTATTCAATAATTCTTAACTACCATCAGTATTAATTTTGATTGAAATCCACATTTATAACCATTGGAAGAAAATGTATCAAATTTTGATATATCCATTTCTCTTAGTTTGCATTGCTATGCCAATAGGTAACTGCTACTAGTGGAAAATTCCTAATGGTAGGCTGAAGCACATAATAGTAGAAAAACTACCAAAAATATTTAAAATTTCATTTTTCACTTGAAAAAGCCCATGCCAACTTAGATAGGGTGACAACTCTTAAATAGGAAGGAAGGAGCCAGGAGGTAAAGTACTAGAAAGTCTGTGCTGCATTTGTTGAATGTGTAGGAGACTGGAAGCTTGATTTTGCTATTGGAGAATGATTTTGCAGATGCTGGAGAAGACGACTGACCTGAACCTGAAGGAACCGAATTGTCATGTGTGCAAAAAACTAGCCTCAGACTGAAGTTGCCTCAATATATATATATATATATATATATATATATATATATATATATATATATATATATATATATATATATATATATATATATATATAATATCTGTGGATGAAAGAGGTAAATGTTTAGAGGTGACCCAGTAATAGGAAAATGAGGCACAGACTCCATGAAAATCACATCAGCGAAAATAAGCCGATAAATAAAATTAGCCACTGAACTGATGAATATAAAATTAAAATTTACATTGTTTTTGATGTTTTTTTAATGTTTCAGTAGAACTTCCAGGATTAACTGCAATCTGCGGATAGTAGCTTATATGGGCTCTTAAATGCTTTTAAAGCCTGGGAGATTTATTGTTTGCTCAAATTCATCTCATAAATAAAATACGTTTAACTATTATAAGCTAGTCATGTTTAGATGTTATATTTGCTAAGGAAAAAAGTAATTTCACTTGCATCTTATTGCAACAGTACATGTGCTAATTTACTCAATACATGCATGCGTTTATACAAATTATAAGCTATTTTTGCTGTCTGCAGGTATATTCAAGGAGCTCGATCACTTGATCAGTAACCCTTCTTCAACTGTAATTGCTCCAGTTGATGAAAACCAGGGAACTGCCGAATTATTCGCAAATAGTACCGAAAATAAGTCTGTATCTGTCACTCCCACTCTTCGTACCCGTTTTGTTGGCTAAGGCTATAAACAGGGACATAATCTATATGTATTAATATAAGAGAGAGAAAGGATACAAAGGTTAGATTACAAAGTATGTAATTAACTGAAAGAAACATATCAGAGCATAAACATAATCCGAGAGTTTGCATCTAATCACTGTATCTGCAAAACTACATCGAGTTGATTCTACAAGTTTGAAAAGGTCAAAATTCTTGATATGTTTAAAAGATAGATTTCATGACATTTGAAACAATTAAACTGCATTTAAGATAACTGATTGTTTCTAGCAATGCATGAAGTCATGACCATAAGAAATACTAGTCATCATTGTCATTGTTTAAGCCCTTGTCCATCAAAATGGAGTCAGCTATGCGTGAATTGATTCTTAATTATTTCTTCCATACTGTATGAATCTTTCAAGTGTTAATTTACTCAAGCATGCATATGAATAGGTGAGTGGGCTTACTGAATGGGCGACCCTTCTTCCTATTCTTACTTGACAATATTAATTCTTCTTCCTATTCTTACTTGACAATATTAATTCGTGCTCGGTATTGTTTGTTTCAGATATTTTTCCTTCTGCTAGTCACTTATGCCTTTGATCCGTACTTCATTTTTCTTTGTTTTTTTTTCTTTTGTTGAGGTTATTCATTTTTCTTTGTTTATCAAGGGAAATCTAGGTTTAGGCTGCATTAGTACATAACTCAGTAGATTGAGGGAGAGAACAAAAATAAGTTGAGAAACTGAATTACCTTATTATTATCTAGTAGAAAACTAGGAAACTATAAACAGGTACATAAACAGGTACATAAACAGGTACATAATCTATATGTATTAATATACTGCATAAAATACAGATTTGACTTTCCCTAGAATGCTGTAAGCATAGTCACGTTGTGATTGGACTCACATCCAAATAAGTTTTCAGTTTATTCAGTTGCAACAAACTACAGCTTAAAAATAATACAATTCATACTATTTAGATGAAATTAAAAAATAATACAATTCATACTACTGAAAATGATCTTTATATCGTTTGTACGTAGAGGTGATGCGAAATTACTAAATTTGCACGTGTTAAGATATAGTTGAAAATGATTATACACACTTGGCCATATTTAGATGAAATTAAAAATAATACAATTCATACTATTGAAAATGATCTTTATATCGTTTGTACATAGAGGTGATACGAAATTACTAAATTTGCACATGTTTTTCTCGTCCATCATGTGGACGAGAAAAATCGTACATAAAAGCAAGCGATTTTGCATCAACATATATATGATCAAAAAAAAATTCCCGCCATATATGGTCGAGAGTATCGGCTATCTAGCACAACCAATCCTGTTTATGACTATAAAAAATAGTGAGAACATTAACTTATTTGCTGTTTATTGAAACTTCCTATACAGTAATAACTTTGTTGTTGTTGTTGTCGTGTTGTTGATCACGACTTTAACTAAAGAAGAAATTAATTAGGTACTGTGAGATTAGCCTAAAATCTATTTCGTCGTGTCAAATTCAGATTGCAATGAGTTGGGCATGAGACACACACTGTGTGTAAAAGTAATATGATCATAATATTTATGTTATTCATAGTTTTAAATCTATAACATTTTTTTAAATAAAAGAAGAGTATTTTAGGCAATGTTGTGTGTAATGAATGCAAAATAGTTGCAGGTGAAGATCTTATAACATTGATTAGGTGCTAAGATATTGGAGAAAAATCAAAACTTATAAAGATGCATTTTACAGCCATAATTGTCTTTATATTTTATTTTATTTGTATCAGTAGCCGCTGAATAGAAGAAAAGAAGTTATAAAGATGCAATTTACAGGCATAATTAGGTGCTAAGATATTGGAGAAAATCAAAACTTGTAAAGATGCATTTTACAGGCATAATTGTTTTTATATTTTATTTAATTTGTATCAGTTGCCGCTGAATAGAAGAAAAGAAGCGAAAGTAAGCTAGGTCAAACTTTTTGGTAAAATTCACATAATGTCATGTACTTTGTTGTATATGTATAATTTTATTATTTGAAGTTAATATGTATTATTTTTTTTCCCCAACGTGTATTACAGTTTTTTGTCATTTACATAAAAATTTAGAAATTAAATATAAGATGCATTTTACTGGTATGATTAGGTGCTAAGATATTGGAGAAAAATCAAAACTTATAAAGATGCATTTTACAGGCATAATTGTTTTTATATTTTATTTAATTTGTATCAGTAGCAGCCCACAAATTGATGGAAATTAAAAATCTCATGAAAGTGCCCGAAAACTGTGGACTATATAGCCCACACATGAGACTAAAACAGTCAAATACAAAATTGTACGAAAACGGTCGGAAACTGTGGACTATAATCCACAAAATGAGGCTAAAATAGAAGTATACGAAATATCATGAATGTGATCGAAAACAGTGTGCTAATAGCCCACAAAATGAGGGAAATAAAAAATCTCACGAAAGTGGCCGAAAACTGTGGACTTATATAGCCCACAAATGAGGCTAAAGAAGGCAAATACAAAATTTTGCTAAAAGGGCCGGAAACTGTTGACTATAACCAACAAATTGAGGCCAAAACAGTAAAATACGAAATATCGTGAAAGTGATCAAAAACATTGTACTTTAGCCCACAAATTGAGGGAAATTAAAAATCTCACGAAAGTACTCGAAAACAGTGGACTATATAGCCCCGCACATGAGACTAAAACAGTCAAATACTAAATTGGACGAAAACGGTCCACAAAAGGAGGCCAAAACAGTAAAATACGAAATATCATGAATGTGATTGGAAACAGTGTGCTATTGCCCACAAAATGATGGAAATAAAAAATCACATGAAAGTGGCCGAAAACTGTGGACCCACAAATTGAGGCCAAAACAGTAAAATACGAAATATCATGAAAGTGATCGAAAACAGTGTAGTCCACAAAAAGAGGGAAATAAAAATCTCACAAAAGTGGCCGAAAACTGTGGAGCCCACACATGAGACTAAAACAATCAAATACAAAATTGTACGAAAATGGTCAGAAATTGTGAACAATAATCCACAAAAGCAGGCCAAACTAGAAATATACGAAATATCATGAAAGTGATCGAAAACAGTCCACGAAAAGAGGGAAATAAAAAGTCTCACGAAAGTGGCCGAAAACCGTGGACCATGTAATACCCTGCAAAATAGCATACGGCTATTTTGCACTGTAACCCGTGCACTAACTAAGTATTGCACACGATTACATTTTCTCCTAGAAATTATCAGTTAAAATTGAGAGATTTCAGACATACGGGCTGTTCTGAATCCGATGAAGTAAACTCAGAATATCATCTCGATTAAACTGGGGTTTTGTCCCGATTAGTTCGACCAGACAATTGTCGGGCGAAAATGATAATTTCTATAAAAAATGTATTTTTATGGATTTCAATTTATATGTATTAGTTATTTCAATTAGACTAGTGCTTGAATTAAATGTGAGTTGTATTTGTGCACTAGGGTATGGTATCCTAGGGTATGGTGACCTAGGGTTCCTTAACCTAGCATAGGGTTAGGAACCCTAGCATCATGATGATCATGGTTTGATCTTGACAAAGATCCAATGGTGGAAATACAACACCATGTGCACATTGACTTGGAATAGGAAACTTCCATGAAGCCTTCAAGGAAGCTTCCATGAAGTTTCCAAGGAAGCTTCCAAGAAGTTTCACTTGTGATGTTGGCTCCATCTCATCCACATATTTTCCACTCACACCACCTCCCTCCATCCCCACCCTACATCACCATCCGGCCCAAACAATCCCTAACTCCCATTTTTATAAAACCCCCACTTCCACTCTCATTCTTTCACTCATT